>CP025649.1:17808504-17852099 GCA_003576665.1 Ipomoea trifida
GGACAAGCTTGTAAGCCATACATATCAATGCTATTCACTACCAATAATGTATTTTGCTATATTAAAAATGTATATTGTATTAAGAGAAATTACATTATTTTAAAATTATCCATACTTGATATTTCATTTTTTGAAAACGTGTTATATTTAACTTTTACAAATTTATCATTTTTTTTCTTTGAAATCTATTTTTATACGAAATTTGGTATAAAAATGGTAAGTTTTTAAAGTCAAATAGCAGATATAATTTTTTTTTTTTTGAAATTATGAATAAAAAATGAAAAAAGAAAAAAAAATGGTTGTATTGACAATTTAGAGAAGTAATGTATGTAATTATATTGTTTTTTTATGGGTGAAGCTATCAAGTATATGGAGGTGAGGCACGCATAAGATCAGCGGAGGATATAGCATATCATGTTGCTCTATTCATTGCACGCAAAAAAGGCTGCTTTATCAACTATTACATGGTAAATATATTATTTTATTATTTAATTTGCATTATATTTATTTTTATTAATTAACCAAACAAAATAAATAAATAAAAAGAAAAATTTTGACTTTAATTTTACTTTTTTTTTTTTTTTTTTGGAAATACTTTAATTTTACTTGTTAAATGATATATTAAAATATTAAGTATAGTATCTTATACCATACCCATGATCTCTTTTACTATTTATTGAGTCAGCTTGATCAAATTTTAAATTAATATTTAACTAATTTAGTATTATTTATTAATTTTATTCAAAATATATCACATATTAGTTGCTAAGGACTTTGTGGTCTAGTGGCATCAAGTTGTTCTCCCATATGGGAGATTGTGGATTTGAGCTTGAGTGGAGGCGACTCTTTACTTAATGAACAGATTCTGTATTGCAACAGAGTCTCCATTTATTAGACTGCAATACCGTACCATATTATACATGCATAGATATATAATATAATAGATACTCTATATTATGGAGTATATTATCATATATACTTTGACTCGTTTTCAACTTACCCAATTTAACGATACTTCTTGGGTTTACTGTAGTATCATGGTGGAACCAATTTTGGTAGATCAGCATCAGCATTTGTGATAACGGGCTATTATGATCAAGCTCCCATAGATGAATATGGTAACTCATTCTCCAAACTTTTCATGTTTTAATTTTTATTTAATTTTCTTATTTATTTATTTATTGTGAGTATGAATTGAACATGTTCTTGCAGGTTTATTTAGAGAACCCAAAAGGGGGCATCTAAAGGACTTACATTTTGCTGTTAAACTAAATTCAGCTACCATTATGCATGGCACACCTTCTAACTTTTCATTGGGCCCATTCCAAGAAGTAAACAATCAAATTTATTTTCTTTTATTTTCTCTTTCATACTACCGTATAATTTAAGTCAAATATTTGTGTGAGAGGGGTCGAATCTTTGATTAATAAGGTCAAAAATCTAACCCGTTAATCAAAGATGTGGTCCATTAATAATAATAATAATAATAATAATAATAAAAATTCGACCCGTCTCACGGATTGAAACCCGTAAGATGGTCTCACACAACTGTTATTCTAAGTGATTATATTGTTAAAATCAGGCGTACATGTTTCGGAGAAATTCAGGAGAATGCGTAGCTTTTCTAGTGAACAGCAACCGCAACCTAAGTGCAACGGTGCAGTTTCAGAATTCTTCGTATGAATTGCCTCCTAAATCCATAAGCATCTTGCCCGATTGCAAGACACAAGTCTTCAACACCGCTAAGGTATAAGCCCGTCAATTTTGATTTATTTGGCCCTTATTAGTTGTTTGACTTGGTTAAATAATTAAAATGCATGTTTGATTAATTAGCTTTTTATAACAACTTATTATTGCTCCAAAACACTTTTCGATAAGCTTTTAAAAAAAAAGTCATTTTGCATATATAATCAGTTATCAACTAACCGTTAATTTACCAAACATCTTTCTACAATAGTTAATGTGATCAAATAGTCAAATTCAGTGACCCAATCAACTAACAACTATTTACCAAAAATCTTCTAAAATTTAAAAAGCTTCTCAAAGTAGTTTTTTTTCAACTAGTATAAATTATATTGTTTGTATGTACGTAATAATAAAATATGAATAATGATGCTATTTGCATTTGTTTTTCATGAAATAACTACATTTGGTTTCTATTTTTCATTGTGAATATTATAGGTTAATGCAAAATACACTACCAGATCAACGACGCCAGTCCTCCAATTTAACTCGGCTCAAAAATGGGAAGAATTCAAAGAGGAAGTTCCCATGTTCTCTAACACTTCAACACGAGCAAATGCTTTACTTGAACATATGAATACTACAAAAGATACTTCAGACTATCTTTGGTACACAACCAGGTAAAGTGGTAAACTATACTATGTCTCACGATGACCGAACTAAGCGGCCGCCTAAGCCCTGACTAGCGGAACTAGGCGGCCGACTAAGCCCTGACTAGGTGCTAGGGGCCCCTAGATCGAGGCGTTATAAGCTCTGGCTAACCGGCCGACTAGACGTCCTGCTGGGCGCCGAGTTATGGGCGTCTAACTCGATCGAGTCGGACGTCTAACTTGATCGAGTCGGAGTCCAACTCAGGCGAGTAATTTTTTTTTGCCTGCTCGATTACTCTTCTTTTATATTTCTCCAGCCATGTCTTCAACTAATTTTATGTAATAAAAATTCCTACAAATTACCTTTTTGTTTTGGGGTAATGTTGTTTGTATAATATATACTAACTGAAATACATATTACAGTTTTCAGCACAACGTATCAGACACCTCATCTACAATTAGGGTGAGGACATTGGGACATGTATTACATATATTCTTTAATGATGCATTAGCAGGTAATTTTTTTAATCAAAATAATTATGAGTACTTTATAATATATTTTTGTATCTTTTTAAGAAAAAATTTGTTAAAACCATATCATTACACTGTTTCTCGTATAGAAGTGGGTTGTTCATACATAAATAATTTCATGATGTTTATATATGAACCTCGAACCAACACTGCATGAGTTATACCACAATAAAATTAAATGATAAGCTTTTTAACTTACCGTAGATTTATCCTATACATGTTAGTGCAAGAAAATGAAAAGAATTAACACCATCTAAGATCCTTCGAGTATAGTGATTTTGTCACGTTTAGTTAAACTTTCAAATTGACCATCCCTGGTTATTTCTTTCAAATTGTTACCATCTGTGGTCCAATTTAACCACTTATGGTCCTTCAACTATCAAAATTTAACCAGCCATCGTCCTTCCAAGAGGATCACAATTGGTTAAATTTTAAAATTTGAAAGACCATGACTGGTTAACTTGGACCATATATGATAACAATTTGAAAGTAGAAATTAAAGACAACATGTGGTCTTAGGTCTAAATGTGACAAAATCACTATACTCGGATGACCCCATATGACATTAACTCAAAATGAAAATATGACCCAGAAAAAGGGTGGCTAGCTATGTGGGTTGAACATGATTTTTGTATTTAAATTCCATTAGTACGTTTAATTATTGCCAACAGTCTCTTGGTTGAACCTAGGTCATTCCTCATGTGGTTTACCTTTCCTACATAGTTTACAGAGTTTACTCGATCAATGTATAACCTTAAATAATGGTTGCGGGTTTATTTTATCATCCAAAATAAATGAAAATGAAAATATGTGTGCATTGACAGAAGGTTTTGGAAGTGTGAGAATTTATGTTGATTTTTACAGCTTCCCATTTTAGGTTATGCGCATGGAAGGTTTAGGCACTCAAGTTTTAAAATGAAGAGAAGAGTTAGTCTAAAGGAAGGGATAAACAGCATTTCCCTATTAAGTGCCTCAGTTGGATTACCAGTAATTTCTTCTTCTTAATTTAATTTGCTGATTTAATTTCCTGTTTCATAACTTCTACAAAATTGGTTATATGTAGCATTATGTGTATCTATAAATATAATTTAATTTGATAATAATTTTTAATTAAAAATAATGTGTATCCATTTTAATATAAAATTCTTATTTGAAATTTAACTTCTATTTATTTATACCTTTTTTTTAAAAATAATTTTTTTTTTTTAGTAAAAGAGTTTTATTTTTTCATTTGTATCTTATATGATGTAAAGTATATGCATCATTGACTTATTATCAAAAAAAAATCTATTTTATTTATTATGTATCAATGCTAAAATTTAATTATAATAGAAAAAATTAACAGAAAAAGTAATTGCATTTGCTAAAATCTAAATTTAATCTTTTTTAAACACAATACCTACTAAGTTTGATACATTTAAAAAAAAAAAAGTAATGCTAGATAATAATATTTCTTATTATAAAAATTACAGAATTCAGGACCATATCTTGAGCGCAGGGCTTTGGGACTTTGTAAAGTTGCGATTAAGACAAGTCAAGGAAGGCAAGATCTTCGGCATTTTGAATGGGGTTATCAGGTACTCTTTTATTTATTTATTATTATTATTGGATGACGAGATAACCGCAATGACACATAACATTTTAGTACGAGTATTGTTTTTGACTTACTCTGCTATAAGTTTGTGTTATTATATTAGTGATTTTTATTAGTAGTATATATAGTATAACTATTGAGACAACGATATAATATTTAAATACAACGTGTGCATTTTTAACTTTATATATTGTAAAGGTTGGATTGTTGGGAGAGAAGTTGCAAATTTTTGAAGAAGGTGCATCAAATAAGGTTCAATGGAGCAAGTTTAGCTATTCTAAGCAACCACTTATGTGGTACAAGGTATGCATTATTACTACGTTTTGAGAAAATGAAACCACTTATTAATTGTTTTGAGAAAATGAAAGCTATATTACATATAATTTAAATTTGTTTGATTGTCGCCCAACAGACCACATTTGATGCACCCAGTGGTAATGGACCTATAGCATTAAACCTTGGCTCCATGGGAAAAGGTCATATTTGGGTTAACGGCCAGAGCATTGGTCGTTATTGGGTCTCTTTCCATACACCATCAGGCACACCTTCTCAGGCCTGGTAAGTAATACTCTTTTTTATATTTATTCACAATAGTTTTTTTCTCCAACCATTTAAATAATGACTTAATAATATAGTCATCGACTATATTGATTTTACTCAGTTTAGTTTTAAATAATTTTTTATGCTTAATTTAGTCATCGACTTTGATAGTTTTATACAATTTTTTTTTTTTTGAGTACATGCACTTTAATAGTTTTATACAATTTAATCATTTGTTAAAAATTCTATTAGTCGACGGTTAGAAATAGGGTCCTAATGGTAATTTATCATCCTTCATCTCATTTGAATTGATTTCTTCTTCTTTCCCTTATTAAGATCCACGTAGAAATGCAAATTTTCGTACCAAATCAGCTTCAAACCTAAATAAAAAAAATACGGAGTAAATAAATATTTGGGCACGAAATTTTAGATTTTTGCGTGGATCTTAAAGGGGAAGAAGAAGGAATAATCCCAAGTGGGATGAATGATGAGAAATTACGGTTAGGTCCCTATATCTAACCGTCCACTAACAGAATTTTTAACAAAGGACTAAATTTGGTAAAACTATCAAAATCGAGGACTAAATTGAGCACAAAAAGTCATCTAGGACTAAATTGAGTAAAATCACTATAGTCGACGACTATATTTAGAGAAGTAAGGGCTCATTTATCTCCCCCCCCCCCCCCCCCCCTTCTTCACCCCTTAATATATATGTATGCGTATATACACGAAATGAATTGAGGAACTAAGGACGCTTTCAGTATTGAGAGTAACTCTTGCTAAAGCAATTGTAGCAACTCGGTACCCATTGATTTTACACCTTCTAACATCTTGAGTTTAGAATTATTCTCATGCTTTTGCATTTACTTATGTTCTAGGGGGAACGAATAGTTGACCAAGGCTTACATCATTCACTATCAACTCCAAAATTTTTAACCAATTTTCTCTACCCTAGTGTGATTAAATGTATACATCGGTCTTTCCTTTGTCCTTTCCCCCTCCTTTTCTATTGTCTTATCAATTCCTCATCGATTCTTCCCCTCGTTCCTTTCTATTGAGTTGATACACTTCACACCATGCCAATCTTGATATATAAACGAAGTGCATATACAAATTACTAGATATTTAGTTGGTTGTTCTTTAAAATTTGATATCCTTCGTTATTGCCTCGTCCTGTTTCACCACCATTTTGTAATTTTGCAGGTACAACATTCCAAGATCATTTGTGAGAGCAAGTAAAAACAGTGTAGTTTTGTTTGAGGAAGAAGGGGGAAATCCTTTGGGCATCACAATTGATTCAATCTCAATCAGCAAAGTGTGTGGGCATGTGGGAGAGTTGCATCCGCCGCCTGTGCGTTCATGGAAGAAGCGCGGCATGAGTGGCCCTAAACTGCAGCTTCACTGTCCCCAGAAACAACACATTTCCAGAATTTTGTTCGCAAGTTTCGGAACCCCCACCGGTGATTGTGCCGCTTATGCTCTTGGGTCTTGTCACTCCCCCAATTCTCAATCCATCGTGGAAAAGGTACTTTTGCTAAATTCGTTTCCTAACTGTCTGTTTGGTTGGATGTAATTGAATTGCTTGCAATTACAACATAATTTGCTGAGTCCCTCAACGTGAGGAATTGGAATTCATAATATAGGCCTCCTCCTATGAATTCTAATTCGACACAACATAGAAAAGAAATGTAGTGTATTCTTCCAACCAAACGCCTTGTAAGTATTTGGCTGTTTTACTTTTTGTCTCAAATGGGCAATTTAGTGGTTTATGTCCTCTAAATGAGTTTACATCATTGCTTATAACAAAAGGTGTTCGAATTCGGGACAACTCCAACTAACTTGGCCGAACTGTTGGCTTAGTATTGGACTTATAGTGAGAGAGTGGCCGATTAGCTTTTTGATGTGAACTTGTTAGTTATGGGCTACCTAAGTTTGTCCCAAAAGGTTGAATCTCCAACTCCAAGGCATCCACACCCCGGCCCGACTCAGTATTTGGGAGGGTCACGGTAACTCAGTAGCTCAGCAAACATTGGCAAATGCTGGTGCGCACAAGGGATTTGCCCACTTTGGACATAATCCTCACATTGTCGCTATCGAGTTTAAAATCTTAGTTTCTTGCTCCAAATACTATCTTCTATCGAACCATTGAGCTAAGCCCATGTAGACAATGTACAATCTAAGTTGATTAACCGTTTTGTGATCTTCACAAGACTGAATTTACCCGTTGCACGCATTAAGATAGTTGCTGCGGGTTTCCTTTGTCACCCAAAAGAGACTAAACCTACCCTACTACATTAAGTGATCAAAATTGTCATTTCTCTCTCCCCTTTAGATGTATAACTATTTTCCATGTCTAGTCTTCATTTCTTCATAGACAATAATGATTTAATTAATATAACTGACAGTGCTGTATGAATTGGTTGCAGAGGTGTTTAGGGAAGAGGAAATGCTCAATCTCAGTTTCAAGTCGAGCCTTTGGGGGAGACCCCTGCCCAGGGATTACCAAATCTCTGTTGGTGGATGTTCAATGCACCTAACAAACACACACATTTCATAATTTAATTCGAGAATTTCATAAATTTGATATACATACATTTGTTTTAGAAAATAAATTGTACGTTTTTATCTTTGTGTAGAATGCATACATGCATTAGTGATTGGTAATGTGAAAGCATTCCATTATATATATATTTTAACTATTACTTGATGGAGATTGGAAAAAAAATCAATATAAATACACTCAAATGTGATATCAAAAAGAAAAAAGAAAAAAAAAAAGTCTACACAGGGTTAGTTAAGTGGGTAGAATATAATCCTCTTACTTAAGGTCACGAATTTGATTATTGTTAATACTATCTTAGTTGAGTCTATTGTATATGTTCCTAGTCACACCATCATATAGTGGCGGCAAGCTGAGCTTCTTCAATATTTTAAGAAGTTTTTTTTTTTTTTTTCCTAAGAGTGAAGTAGTTTGTTTCATTGTATTTCTTTGGAGACCAAAAGTAGAGAAGCAAAAAACTAAGTTATTTAGTGCACCATCACTAAATACGGGAGGTGGTGGAATCGAGCCTCAGTGGAGGCAATATTGATTCTTGTGCTTCAATAGGTTGAGAAAGTAGTTATGAACAAATACTGCATTGTAATAGAGTCAGTAGTATTCAAAAAAAAAAAAGTTATTTAGTGCACCATCACCATCACCACCATCATAATAATAACAATAACAATAATAACAATAATAATAATAATAATAATAATAATAATAATAATAATAATAATAATAATAATAATAATAATAATAATAATAATAGAGTTAGAATCATATATGAAAACAACGTATTTTTTTGTATTTAAAAAAAACAAGCATTACTATTATTTGTCTATCTGTGTTGATCAACGACTAAAAATAAAGAAAAAAATGGAGAAAAAATGACTCAATTTCGTAAATATTACAAACTAGTTTCTCTTATTTTTCAGTCATTGGATTGATGGAAAGGGTGCACTCCCGTGAGAACATGCAGTCATGAGGCCACGAGAAAATTAGAACCAATCAAAGTCATTTATTTGGGAAGATCTAATACGTAGTATATCTGAAGCAATAAAAAAAGTGACATTTTTAATTTTTTATAAAGTCTAAAAGAAATAGATATTTTGTAAATTGTAAACTAATGGTAAATCCACTAGATTTTTTTTTTTTAAGTTAGTTTTAAAAATATAAATACAAAATCACAAATGAAAAAAAATTAATGAAAATTAAAATTACATATAAAAAACTATTAAAACATCATAAAGTAAACTAATGGTAAATCCACTAGATCTTTTGCGGTCACTTGTGGAAATCGAATCGGGTTCTCTCAAAATTTTTGTCTACGAAGAAAACTCACTTGCCACTTGAGCTACCACATTGGGTTAAATAAGTTAATGGTCAAAAAGGGAAATTAAGGCATTTGATAAAAGGAAAAAAAAAAAAAAAAGAGGCAAAAAGAACCCAAGAAAAGAAGGAAAAATTGAAAATAAAACAAAAACAAAAATTTATATAAAAGAGGAAAAAGGTTTAAACTGATCATTGAACAAATGTGAAAGTGCAATTTGGCCACTGAAGCAACAACAAACCAAATGGTTTTTAAAAGAATGATTGAAGCTTAGTTTGCCTAATTTGAAAGAATGATTGAAGCTTAGTTTGCCTAATTTGCTAAGTACATGGTGGAAGAAAGAGTGAAGAAAGAAAGGAAAGGACCACGTGCATACTAGTATACTACAACAAATTTTATGCCAGAAAATGATTTTTTTTAAAAAAAAAAGATGAAGAAATGAAAATGAAATTTAAAAAGAATGCCAAGTCATTTTCTATGTCAACATGTTAGATGAGGGTTAACCTGCTATCAAGTAGAATTGCGTATATTTGGAGTGTTGAGTGGCTTAATTGCATTCTTTCTTTCAATAGCTAAATTACACTTTCACGTTTTGTGGCCAATTTGAACCTTATTTCATAAAAACAAAAAAAAACATTGAAAATCATTCATACAAGAACACTTGAAAACAGTAAAAACTAGTAACACATACTTAAAAATCTATGGAGTAATTATGCAAATTTGCAATTCTAGACGCATAGCTTGTCATCGAAGGTAGAGAGAGGAGGATAGAGTTACAGATGGAGAGATTGAAATTGATCAGTGAGGAACTGAAATGGAGAACAGTTTACAATGAGAGCGGACTTTGAATAGACAATTGATCTCCTGTATGTTATGAACATAAATAAATAACAGATCATTTTATACAGTGCATACATTCTGATGCATGTAACAATCATCACTGGCGATAATGGATCACTACAAGCTCACAAGGCAATTCTCTGTGCTGTTTCTCCTGTACTCCAAACCATGTTCTACCATGACCTAATGGAGAAACAGTCCTCAACAATAACATACAGGACATGTCAAAAGATTTATGTGCGGCTCTTCTGGGCTACTTGTATGGGACAATCAAAGCTGATGAGTTTTGGAAACACAGATTAGAACTGCTAATAGTAGCTCACAAGTACGACATTTCGGACTTGAGAGATCATTGCGAGGAAAGTCTGTTAGCATATATTGATACGGGAAATGTGTTTGGACGGTTACAAGTGGCGTTACAAGTGGCCTGGATTTATCAGAAACTCCAGAAAGGGTGCTTTAAGTATTTGTTTGATTTTGGCAAGATTTATGATATGAAGGAGGAAATGATGAATAACTTCTCGGGGCGGACACGCGACACATTTTTCAGCAAATTTTTTCATCCCCGTGCATAATTAGTTTATTTGCCTCGTGGTCTCGAATTAACGACTACGAGTCAAAGTGATAAAAAAAAAAGGAGATTTATTTCTAGACTATTCTTCCTACTATAGTAGAAGACAACGATGACAACATGTCATCGTTAAAGACCCGTCTCTTCATTCGGGTTGTATGCAGACCCCGTCTCTTCATTCTGGTTGTATGTAGACTTTTCGGTGCGGAATCAATGAAGATAGGGTGATAGATAATATCACTATTTAGGATGGATACAATAGACTGGTACATAATTTGTAGAGACTATCTGGCGACCCTATTCTACATAAGATCTACCCTCATGTTTTGTGGTCTGGGTCTAGGGTTTTATACATGAACCTTCCTAAGATCCCTCACTTTGAAGTTTTAGAGTTACCATTGACCCTTTAAAGACAACTTGGGCAGGCTTTAGGGGATTAAATTTACTCAATTCCTTTATTTTAAGTAACTATTTAGAAATAGGTTTAAATTTCACGAAATTTTACATATTTTCATCTATAGGGAGCTGAGCCACCCGACTTTTGGATGGAATGGAACCTCCATCATACCATTTTTCTTTTACTCGAAGGAAATTTCTATGTAAATTTTGTGAGCATCAATCTAAATGCTATGAAGTCTCAATGCCTTATTATAAGTAATTGAATTATATTTTGAGACGCTATTAGACTTACAACTACACGACTTGTTAAAGACCCATTAAACTTATATATTAAGAACTTGTTTAACTTGGTGTTAATTGTTTACACAAACCCACTTATAATATGCTAAGAAGCCATTGTTATATAATATAAAAGAAAAATATTTTTCTATTTAAAATATCTAATGAATGAATAAGATTAAAACAAATATATAATATGAAACAATATATTAAAACATTTCATCTTTAAAATATTTTAAAATACACAAAAATTGAATACAAACTATGATAAAATATTTGTTATTTGTATGTCTTTGCACTTTGCACAATTTATATACTAATAAAATAAAATTACTTAATAGAATATTCATTTATAATTTAGGAAAAATTGTCAGATTAGTCCCCTAAGTATAATGGATAGTGCAATTGAGTCCCTTAAGTAAAAAAATTTCATTAAAGCCTCCTAAAGCGGTAATTAAAAATGTTCAATTGAGTCCTAAATGACTTGTTTAGCAGGTTACTATTCCTTAGGTTGACACATGTCCTTTTTAAAATATTATTTTTGGTCCTTTGGGTATAATACATGTATCAAATTTAGTCTTTCACTATAAAAATTACCAGATTAGGTGTATGACTATGTAATTTGTATCATATTTGGTTCTTGATTATTAATACTTTTTAAAATTAGGTGTAAAAATTTGTAATTTGTACGGAGTATCACATTTGGTCTTGTTGTCAAATTAATTTTGATTTTAAAAATAATTTTAATAATTTGTAAATAAAAAATTAAAAAAAAAAACAAAAAAACACACACAAAAAAAAAAAAAAAAACAAACAAACAAAAGTCGACAGTCCCCGGCTAGGGACGGGCAACTTTTGCTTTTGTTTATAAAAAGAGTTAATATCACAAATGGTACTCTGACTATTGGGCTAGTACTTATTTTAGTTTTCGACTTTCAATTCGACCACAAATGGTCATCTGACTTTCATTTTTTACCACAAATAGTCCTCTGTTAAAATTTCTGTTAATTAGGTGTTAAATCTAGGGGTAATATAGCCAAGTTGATTAATATTACTATGATTACTTCTTTTTTAGAATTATATGACAACATAATTAATTTCAAACATTAATGAACATTAAGTTAATAAATATAAAAACAAAATGGAAGTGACAAATTACATAAATGCACAAATTAAATAAAAATCCATGATTAATGTTCGTAATTTGTACTTGATTAATTACATTAATTCAACGGTGGCAGCCTTCAGTTATGTCCCAAACAAAATGTTTGATCGATTAATGAAAAGTGAAAACTATTAATCGGCCATGTATGAACAACAATGAAAATGATGGATGCAAGGTTTTTTTTTTTTTAAAAATCTTCCATTTTAATATGTTGGTTAAATTAAAACAGATAGCTCTAATATTAAATCTTCATTTTGTACGCATAATTACGGGAATAAGATGTATTGTCTTTTTATTTAGGAGTATTTATATTTGTCAATTGTTTCAATTATGCTTGTTGGTGAAAAATTCTAAACATTTTTATTTAATGACCATTATATATATCAATTTGACGATATATATGAAACTAGAACAAAATGTAATACTCATTAACCTTCTACATATATAATAAATAATAATATTTTGTTTAATACTTTCACATGAGAATGTACGACACACATCTCATAGCACATGAAACATGTAGGAGGAAAAACTGTCGCTGTCAAATATCAATAGGCGCTTGCAAGATCAAGAGTTTATATTACAACTAAGATCTCAGTCATATATACAAACACAACGAGACAAATCTACAACTTCCTACATCATAATCTCATTGCATGGCGTTGCCCTCTATACTACTACAATAACTCAATTGCACATGACAAATTATCAAATACCAATAAATAAATTTAAAAAAAAAACAAGTACTGAAGATAAAGGCAATAGCAATGCTACCCGAAAGAGAATTAAAAAAGCTTCGAGAAATTCAAACGAAAAAATAGTATTTATTTATACTATCATTTTTAGACTAAGTATTTAGATTAGCGTTTTTACAAAATTGTAAATATTTATTTTAGTGACAATTATAAGCAATCTTTCATATATTATCTTGCATTCATAAACTTTGAATTACTGATTTATATAAACAAATTCAACATTCAATTACATATGCATGAACATCTCCTATATAATCTTACATTGATATATTTTGAAATATCTCTCATATGGAAGAGTCACTACATATCATCCAAGCACAAGGTCCTTGGTTGTTATTGTTGTTGTTGTTGTTGTTATAATTATTATTATTATTATTATTATTATTATTATTATTATTATTATTATTATTGACAAATTAATTAACAAATTGTTACAGTTGTTGTGTATAAAGAATGAAAATTTTGAAGAGTACTGCATATAAAGAATTAAATGAACATACACGAAAGTTGCTGTATATAAACTATGCATATAAAGAATGCAAATTTTGAATATATGTTGCATATAAAGATTTAAATGAACATACACAAAGGAAAATCGAAAAATAATACACGCTATAATTTAGAAGGGAATGCCATATATCAATTTTAGGTTAAAAAAGGGAGTGATAATTTTGTCTTAGGATTATCTTTTTCTCTTCCTAAAATCCATGAAATGAAAATCTTAGGGAGATTTTCTAATTCCATGAAAATAAGTGGAATTGCAATTCTCTCCAACCAAACGAAGGAATTTAGTTGCATTTGGAATAATGTGGGAATTAAGTGAGAATGGAATTGTAATTCCCTCCAACCAAACGCTCGGTTAAGGTATAAAACAAAGGAATTGCATCAATAGTTATAGCAAGTTGTATAGATTTTTGCCGCTCACGATATGATTATGGCTATGTTTGTCAGAGCTTATAACTTATTTTAAGTTACTAAAAAGGTGTACGCTTTATGTTTGGTAATGTTCCCAAAATAGGTCAGTAGCTGAAAATAAAAATTTGTTGTGAAAAGTTACCTTAAGTAGTGTTTCAAAAATAAGTTAGTAACTTTCTAACTTTTTTTTTTTTCATCTTTATCCATATTATTTTAAATAAATGACATCCTTTGCAGCTCCCCATTAAAACCTTTTGACATTTTATCTTTAATATGTTTGGTTGCAATTTCATTTTTACATTTGTGTATGTGTTTGAACATTAATTTTTGTATGAATTAATTTTATGAACTATAAACATTTTGTTTTAGTTTATATATTTTCAAATATATGTTCTTACTTTACATTTTATGAAAATATATTAAAATCAAAATGTAAAATTTTAATATGTAAACAAACCTATTTAAATTTAAAACTATTTAAAATTTATAAATATGATTTTTTATAGTTTTTTTTTTTTACATTTATCAGCTTATCAAAAATTAATTTTACCAAACACTTTTAAGCATAATAACTAGCTTAACAGTTTTTCAAATTTCAACTTATAGCTTATAGTTTTTCAGCTTTCAACTACTTTTCATCTTTCAGTTAGATTTGCCAAACATAGTCTATATATATATATGGAGTATTTAATATATATTACCAATTTTTAGTTATGTGTTCGTTACTTTAAAGTTTAAAGTTATCGTAAATTGTTGCAATTTAATTTTAGATATTATTTAAAGTTAAAATAATATATTGAGCATTAGCAAACGCAAAGTGCCAAAGTTTATATTAAATTTTATAGAAAAAAGTGTCAAATATACCACTGAACTTTTATACTGTATGTAATTGAACTATCAAATAAAAAAATGTGCAATTGGACGATTAAATAAATGAAAATTATGCAAATAACATTTTTTATAGGTAACTTCTAAGTTTCTAGTAAAATATGATGTCATAATGTTAATTAGATATAAAACATATTTTAATTATTAATTTAATTTTTTTTTTTTTGGGAACATTAATTTAAAAAAAAATTTAAAAACAAAATTTTTAACAAAAATTTTTCAAAAGAGGTGGAGGCAGCCATGCAGTTTCCGGTGATCCGTAGCAGATTCCGTTCGGCAACGGTGGTCTGGGCTGGTGCGAAAACAGTGGAATTCCGGTTTGCAACAATACAAATATACAATCGGGTGGCAATTTCGGCGGCAGGGCGCAGGCAAATTATTTCAAGGCAACTTCGTATTTTAGTTTGGCAATTTCAATTTTTGAGCAATTTTTTTTTTTTTTTTTGAGAAAAAATTTTGAACAAATTGGGTAGTAGCAATTCTCTTCATTTTGAATTTCTGGGCTGCAGCAGCAAACCCTATGTTTTTTTCCCATTTCTCTCTTAAGTGTGTGGTTGGCAACCCGTAAAATGTATTCTGAAATTTTAGCGTTTGGCAACGTCCGAAAAATGCAGTCAATAGAAAATATTTTCCGTTGACCAAGGAAAATCAGTTCATTTTTCCAAAAAATGACTTACAAAATTTTTTCGCAAGTCATTTTTCGGAATCGCCAAAATGGCCGTTTCGCATGTTCTCGACCAAAATCAAGCCATATCATCCATGGTCGTGGACCAAGGAGGTGGAAACCGCCGAAAACCTGTCGGTTCTACTTTTTTTAATTCTATTTTTTAATAAATAATATTATTTTAATATTATTATTATTTTTTGAATACAACTAACTCTGCCATCTGAGTACAATGTGCTTGACTTATTTTAATATTATTATAATAATAAATTATTATAAGTTTTTATATTTTAAATAAAATAATTACAATGTTTAATTATATAATTCTACCCATTTTCTATAAAATGAATCAAACATACCAAGACTGTTTTCCAGAATACACCCAAATACTTTTCGAAAAATGACTCATTTTTCAGAAAACATGAGTCACCCCTTTCATTCATGGTTGCCACCCCTTTCATTCAAAGCAAACGAACTTCTTATGAAATTTCAAAAAGAAATTTGATTTTTTTCTATTAATTTTTTAAAATAATTAATAAAATAATTTATATGATATTATGGCATCATATTTAACGAAAACTTGGGAGTAACATGTAAAAAAAATGCTATTTGCACAATTTTTGAGATTTTAATGGTCCAATTGCATACTTTTTTGTTTGATTGTTTAATTGCACAAAGTGTATTAGGTTAGTGTCCTATTTGACACTTTTTTCAATTTTATATTGTACGGAGTATTTTTCTAGTACATTCTAACATATTTGTATTATATGTTTAACAATTATTTCAACTGTGATTGAAATGAGATTCGAACCTAAGATCTCTATTATTGAAATCAATGAGTAAGTTAAGAATAATAAATAGTTATTGGTCCTTATTACAGAGTACTATTTATTGGTCAAACAAACTCATTCTTCTTTGTTTATTTTTTTTTAGCATTTTTTACTTATTTTTAAATTTGATTTTTTTTGTGTGTTTAATACTACGTAGTACTTTTAGTATATTTTCTAAATGTATAAATTTTATATATTAATATTAAACCTAATATTATAAAAACTTGGATTAAAAATAACATTACTCAAGTCTCGTTAACCGAACTAGACACATAAAATGCGGAGGGAGTAATAAATATTAAATATTTTATTCAATACTTTCACATGAAATATGTAGGGGGAAACTACCATTGCAAAATATCAACAAGCGCTTGCAAAATCAAGAGTTTATAGTACAACTAAGATCTTAGTCATATACACAACAAAGTAAATTCACAGCTTCCTACACTATAATCTTCATGAGGCTGTTATCTATGCTACAACTAGTAACTTAATTGCAAATGACACATTACCAACAAAAAAAAAAAGAATATGACAATTAGTGAAGATGAAAACAATGACAATATTACCCAAAAGAGAATTAAGAGGGCTTAGAAAAATTCAAACCAAAAGTAATATTTATTTAGAGTATCGTGTTTAGACTAAGTATTTAGACTATCAATTTTTAAAGTTGCAAACATTTATCTTAGTGACAAACTGACAATTATAATTAACATCCTATATTATCTTGTATTCATATATACTTTGAATTACCTATTTAAATAAACAAATTCAACATTCAATTACCTACGTATGAATTTATCTTATATAATATTGCATTAATATACTTTGAAATACTTATATTTAAATATAAATATTAAACATTAGCTCATTCGCACAATCCACATGTAAAACTAGTAGTATCTATAAATGAGGATAACTTTATATGTCGAGTATATTAGAAACCTTAAAATAAATTACCTTGGGAAATATCTTTTTATTTTATTTTATTTTATTTTATTTTTTGTTATGCTTTGGAACTTGGATTAGCAGGTGTCAATTTCTGTTGTAGCATTAGGCCGTTCTCAATAGAAGTTTTTGATATGATTTTTGAGGAAAACAGGTTTATGTGAATGAGAGGGTAGTGCTGTCAAAATGGACGTTTCGAGTTAGACAAAAAAAAAGGGCCTTGCCATGCTTCTATTTATTTTTTATTTTTTTATTTTTTTTTTTTGTTTACATGGGTTGAGAATTGCAACCCACCTCATGATCTGACGGGCTGGCGGGCAAAACGGGTCAGCCTGTACTAAAACAAAATTTGTAATTGTTATTTTATTGTTCAAAGACTTCACACTTCACAATACAGACACTTGCGACCTATTTGTTTATTTTTTTTAGGGAATAATGGTCAAATATGTCACCGAACTACATGGGATAATGCAATTAGGCCACTGAACCTAAAAAATTACAATTGAGTCTCCAAATTAACCCATTTCATACAATTAGTCTAATTTGTCAATTTTCCGAGTTTTTAACAGGTTACCAAATTATTTTTAAAAAAATAATTTTAAATAAAATAATTATTTAAAAATTAAAAAGGTCTCCAGATACCTTTTTTGTCTCATGGTCAGAGACGAAGATTTTTTTAAAAATTATTTTTAAATTTGGTAACCAATTAGAAACTGTGAAAGCTAGTAAATTGGACTAATTGCATGAAATTGGTTAATTTAGGGACTCAATTACGACCTTGTTTGGTTAGTAGCGGATCCGCCGTTTTCAGCGTTTTGACCATGGTCAAAACGCTGAAAACCTTGTTTGGTTAATGGCGGTTTGGAGCAGCGGATTTGCTCCAAACCGCCAAGTTACAAAACGCTGCATATAACAGCTTTTTGCATATGGCGTTTTGGAGAAAGTAATACTTTCCCCAAAACGCCCTTATATAATTAAAAAAAAAAAATTAAAACTTACAGTTTGCCCAGCGTACCGCCTACATGTTTTTAAAGTTTAGTGACCTCGTTGCATTATGATGCGCAGTTCAGTGACCTATTTAACCCTTATTCCTTTTTTTTTTTTAGTATTTTTTACTTATTTTTATATTTAATTTTTTGTATTTTTAGTGTAGCTTTTAAATATATAAATTTTGCATAATAATACTAACTTAATATTATGACATTGTATAAAAATGAGTCCAGTAACGTTTATGATACGTAGGGAGTAATATATTAAAAGTTCAAAAGTAGAAGAATGGTAAATTGGTTTTATATTAGGGAATAAAAAATTATTGTGCAAAGGTAATGAAGCACCAATGATTATAGATTTATAGACATATTGGAAGTTTATTCAGTTGACATGTGTTGCAGCCTTAAATTTAAATTGCATTGCCCTCTACCCTATAGCCTATAGGCTCCAATGTGTTCGTTGGACAATGTGTGCTTTTTCTGCACTAAAGTCAAGACAGATCCCTGGGCCTTCAAATTTCGAATTCAAAATCGTGTCATTAACGTCACCTGGCGGTGACTCTCCCCATTCGCCCTTCACCATTCCTGCGTCACCGCACATCTTCCTCAATTCAAATATGTGTTGGGGCCCACCCCTCGTCCGCTCCTAACGTATACCCAGGCCCATCGACGCTCCGGATCGTCTCTCCATTCAAATCTCCCAATCCACCCTCTTTTGCGCGCCTCAAAAGCCTCATAAAATATTGTTTTAAATTATTATATATTCATTTCACACAAAATTAGGATAATATTCCATAACAATTTCTTGAATTTTCGCTATAATCATTCAATTCATTAATTCACCAATCACCTCTCACCAAAAAAAAAAAAAAAAATTCACCAATCACCTACTTTTACTTTGCTTCTTATATTAACATTATTATTAAAATATTAAAATGTTAATTTTGATCATTAAATGAATAATTTATATGTCACATAATACTAAATTAATGGACGGCTAAGTTACCAGAATTTACCTTTTCACTATTTTGTTAAGTTGAGATGTGATTGTATTGGGCAATGGAATTTCCTAAATTATAAAAATTTGATTGTATTTTTATACTTGAATTTTTTTAAAAAATCCCAATTAGGAAAAAAATGCAGGTCTACAACTGACCCTATTACATTGTAGTATCTGTTATGAGACTTGAACTCATGACCTCCCATCTAAGGGTGGCCACTACATGCCAATTGAGCACAAGGTGCTTGGCTAATTCACTGGTTTAGTATGCCGTATTTGAGAGAAGAGATCAATATTATAAACTTGTTAGCTACAGTGTGAGAATTATGTCCAAAGTAGGCAGATCCCTTTGTGCATACCAGCATTCGACATAAGCAGGGGATTAATTGTTTGAGATAATGAGGGTTGGACGTCGGCTGGGTTGGTCGAGTTCAACCCTGCTCAATTCGAGATGGAGCGTTGTAATTTATTATGTAGGGATGCAGTAATATGACAACCAGATAACTAAAGAGTTCTGTGGATGGAAGCATAGTGCAACGCGGTTGAATTTGTATTAGTATCATAGTAAGACGCAAAATAAAAAATCATTACATTTTAAAATTGAAAATAATAAATTGTAAGCTTAGTAAATGCTGCGGTCCTTTCCATTTGAAATGCATGATAGTGGAATAAATATAGACATAAAGACGCGAGAGGGATATCTCATTCCAAATATAAATTCGTAGAGATTTTATCACGCCTACGCGTTCCTCATTCTCTTCTTCTCCTTCAATTAAACCCAAAGGGGGACCCTAACAGAGAATAGAGTGCAGTTCAGAGCAGAGCCCTAGTCTTGTGTTCCGAGGAATTCAAGGTTTCTCAGGCACAAATGGCGACCACAGCACAAACGCGCCGATCTTCCTCGGCTTCCAATGCGGCGGCCAAGAGGCAAGCGGCCGCGGCGGCGGAAAATCGCCACGGAAAGGTCGCGGCGGCCGTTGAGCAACGCCTGGCCCATAAACGCCCCGCGCTCACCAATATCACTAACCAGAGGACCGGCTCTCTGCTTTCATCGCGAAGCACGTTCTCTGAATCCTCAGGCATTGTATGTTCCTTGTCTCCCTCTTTCTTTCTAGTTATCGCGTTTTCATTTTCTTGTAGGTTTCGGTTTTTGATGTATCGGGGGATGTAAAATGTGATTTTGAATGCGTTTTGAGTGTTTTTTTTAATGCTTTCTTTCTTCTTTGTGTTTTTGATGTTTTTGTTCTAATGTTGTTCTTGGGTGATTTTCTTGACGAGTTCCGTACTCACTGTGAAATGTATGTCAAACCGATTTTAAAGCAAATGTAGTTCTTGAAATTGTACTGATTCTAAGAAGAACACATAATTAAGGTGTTTTTTTCTTAGGGGGTGAAGAAAATCAGAAAATACCCTTTGGTTTTGAGGCTGCAAGTGACTTTATGGTCTGTAATTGGATCCTTTGCTACTGATTTCTGGCTCATCAACAAAGTTTGAAATTATTCTGAACAAACTGTTGTTTCTCTCTCTCTCTCTCTCTCTCTCTCTCTCTCTTTCTTTATGTTTCTTTTTTACTTTGGAATTTTAGCTTCATGATTTCTTCTTTTGTGAACTTGGAATCTTGGAGATACTATGTTTGCTAAATGCTGCAGGCACTAAACACTAGTACAAAAGAAAAAAGAATGGCTGTTTCTTTTTCTGTAAAAGTTATTAACTTCAGTTCATTTTTGAAATTCAAAGGCGCCCTGCACATCGAAGAATGTTGGTATCAAGAAGAGTTCTTCTAGTTCTACCGGTAATGCTGGATTCTTGGGGACTTCGGTCATGCCAACATCCACCCTTGTGAAACCTATCACAGTACCCTGTAAAGGTCCATCTGCTATTGGAAGTGATGCAATTCTCCAGAAGGCCACCCTCCCTCCTGTCACATTCAGCATGGATAATTCTCCAGCTCAGTCGGATGGGATGACGGCTTCTATGGATGAATCCATGTCTCCTTGTGATTCACTAAGAAGTCCAGAAGTTGAATATATTGACAACAATGAAACTGCTGGAGTTCATTCCATTGAGAAGAAGGCATCTAGTGCGCTCTATATTTCGGAGCACCAAGAAACAACAGGTGTTGTATATCTGAACTTGCTGTCTATGATTGCTTTGTATTTGATATTAATTACATTTTTTTTTTGAGTGTGAAATATGGATCTCTTAAAACTTGATGGATGCCTACAGGAAATATATGCAAGAGAGACATAATTGTGGACATTGAGTCAAGGGATCGCATTCCTAACATTGATGATAATCTTGAGGACCCTCAGTTCTGTGCAACCATGGCCTGTGATATCTACAAGCACTTGCGAGCATCTGAGGTTTGAAATCAACCCTCTTTACGTGGGCTAACTTATATGGTTGTCATTATGCTTGCTAGAACTACTAACTTTGAAATTACTTTTAGTGCTATTTTATTTTTATTTTTTTTTATCAACTGCTGCCTATCTTTAAGATAAATGTTCTAACATTTATTTGTCACTTGGTATTATGTGATTGCTTCCTGGATTTATCAAGTTCTGGCCATACAAGTGCTCATTTTATTTTCTTTGTTCATATAATCAGGCAAAGAAAAGGCCATCCACTGATTTCATGGATAAGGTTCAGAAAGACATAAATGCCAGCATGCGTGCAATTCTCATTGATTGGCTGGTTGAGGTAAATTGCCCAAATTGAATTCCATTGTCCAAAATATTTCCTCCCGGAAGTTCTTATATAGGCATTGCAACTTGTCAACAATTTCTCCCAGTCTCATCAGAGAAATTAAACCATAAACATTTTAACTACAGGTTGCTGAGGAGTACCGACTTGTCCCAGATACCTTATATCTGACTGTTAATTACATTGATCGCTATCTTTCTGGCAATTTAATGGATAGGCAACGGTTACAACTGTTGGGCGTGGCTTGCATGATGATTGCATCGTAAGATTTTGCACTATTCTCTAACATGTCTAGCTTTTGTCATCATAATCAACATGTCTAGTTTACCGGCACTGTCACACCTTTCTTTGAATAAATTTAACAATATGTAAAATTGATTTTGCCAGCAAATATGAAGAGATTTGTGCACCTCAGGTAGAGGAGTTCTGCTACATCACTGACAACACATATTTCAAGGAGGAGGTTTGTATTCATTGTCATTCTCCTAAAAGCAGGACCGTTTCTTGCAATGGTACTAAGAACTTCATTCTCTATAGGTATTGCAAATGGAGTCTGCTGTTTTAAATTACTTGAAGTTTGAAATGACGGCCCCAACAGCTAAATGCTTTTTGAGGTAAAACGTCTAATATTTCTCCATTTCTGAAGATAAACTTCTAATTGAGATGAACCGGGCAGTAACCTTTTTATACTTCAACTACAACAAATTACAGGAGGTTTGTCCGTGCTACTCAAGGATTCAATGAGGTAATTCTCCAAATTCTTACCTATGATACTTACAAGATTAAAAATACTTGAGTCATCAGTCATGAAAATAGAGTTGATGAATCCCATCATTACACGTATATTTTAAGAAAATGCTATTGCAGTGTGAAAATGAGCGAGTAACCCTCTATTTCTTCTTCAGGCTTCATCACTGCAATTGGAGCACTTGGCCAGCTACCTTGCAGAGCTATCTCTTCTAGCATATGACATGCTTTGTTATTCTCCTTCACTTGTTGCTGCTTCAGCAATTTTTCTGGCGAGATACATACTTACTCCTTCTAAGAAACCTTGGGTATGTGTATTAAGTATGAATCATATTTCATTTAAAAAAAAAAATCATGTTTTCACTGCAATTTGGTATAGCTGGGACTTATTTGAAAATTTAAAATTCAGAACTCTACGTTGCGGCATTACACTCTCTACCAGCCAGCTGATTTGCGTGACTGTGTTATGGCACTCCACAACCTTTGCTGCAACAGCCACCATTCTAGTTTACCGGCAATCAGAGAAAAATACAGCCAGCATAAGGTATGAATAACTTCTGATAACATTTGCATATCTCTTATTGGCATCTGTTATCACATGTACTAAATTTGTGTCTCTGAACAGTATAAATTTGTCGCGAAGAAGTTTTGCCCTACATCAATACCTTCTGAGTTCTTCCAAGACGTAAGTAGCTGATGACTGTTGAACGCCATACTGGAAGTGCACTCTCCTTAAGCACACCCCGCAAGGCGCCCACATCATTGGAAGAGCAAAGTTAATCAATTTTTCTATTTGCAAACTGCGCTAAATGTCAAGTATACTGGATGGCTGGACTCACGGGAGCTTAGCGGCTGTCTGTTGTGCTTCGCTGACTTGCACTTTGCAATTGTGTAACGTTACTGTTTTTCGCTAGTTCAGATTGTCTGTACTTGCAACTTGTGTACAGATGAGCTCTAAAGCTTGTATGGGCTGAACCTGATTTGAGAAAACTAGTTTAGTGTTATCTTTCTGTACTAGAGATGGGGGTATATGTATAGCCAGTGGCAAACCCTGAAATGACATCAACTTCATTTTCCAGAGATAATGCTTCATTTGCAGCTCTCATCTTCTAACGTTTGATGCACCTTACTATATGAAGATATATTGAAGATAATCATATTACATAGGATAATATAAATTATTATTATTATTATTATTTTTTTTTGTGAATTAAACACTCAGGTGGTGTTTGGTTAGATGGAAAACCTTTTTCATGGAAAAGGTTTTCCTACAACTGGAGGAAAATGTGTTTTGATGTTGTTTAGTTGGATGAAAAATGTTTTCTATTGGAACTTGACTTCTCAAAAGTAAAGGAAAACAAATTCTTAGTTAGGATTGTTATTTTGTTTTCCTAAAGATTTGGGATGAAAATATTAAACAATTGGACTATTTTACTCTCATCAAAATTTATTAATTACACACGTATATAATTTATTATCACTATTCTTGTTAATGATATATTGTTCTTTATATTCGTCAATCAAACAGTGGAATTAATATTTCAAGTAATTTCTTTTCTACCAATCAAATAATGTTATCTATTTTCATAATAATTTGTTTTCCATGGAATTTAAATTCCATTTCCTTTAAATATTTTCATGCGAACCAAACTGGCTGTGAAAGAAATATGAGAGGGGGAATGGGAAGTTGTTTCCAAATTCCAAGTGTCCTGTGTGTGTTTGAAATGTCATTTGAATCTGTCACTTTATCAATCTCTTATTAGTGAGTGTAATAGTATTTTCAAGTTCAAAATTGGAGAAATAGAGTTTGGTCAGGATTTTGTACCCAATTTTCAAAGATGGGAGGATTATTTGTGTCCTTATTGGAGACCACAACTGTTTAAAATGGACAAAAGTGAGCAGTGTGTCCATATTCCAATAGACTTCACATGGAAAGTTATTTTGAAATTTGAAGTGTTACGTTGAGTAGAGTAGGCGTCATCAATACGGCATCGTCTGTTCATTATACCACTGCTGCTTTTATAATAATGCCATAAAGATTAAAGAGCTAGCGCTGTACAGTCTATCTGGCTGCCTTCGATCATCTTGAAAACCTTACCTTGCTACTTGCTAGCTAGCTTTATCAACTATTTTGAGCTTCTATTCTTCAAAGCCATTATTATCTCCTAAGGCCTTCCCAATAGTAGAAATTTTGTTATGATATTTGAGGAGTATTTTACGTGTGATTAGGAAAGAGAAAATGTGGTGAAAAAAAAAAAGAAAAGGAAAAAATAAAACTGAAAAGGAAAATTAAAAAAAAAAAAAAGCGTTTAGGCACCCAGAGGGTGCGTGCAGTGCATGTGCCCACTGGGCGCGCAAGGAAATAATGGTTAATTAAAAATGGGTCCCACAATTCTGAGTAAAACACCGTGTCTTGCAGGAGATACTAAGACTTTCTCTCTCTCCCTTATCACTCTCCCACCTCATCACATTTTTCATAAAATTTGTGCAAAACTCCATTATTGGGGAAGGCCTAATGCATTGCCACTCTCACTTCGTTTTGATGTGTGTCTTCTCGTGTTAACTGCACAATCAAGTAGCAGCGATTGCACAATCAAATATTACAAGTTGTATAATTGTAATTTCAAAATAATTTTAAAAATGTCACGGAATTGTTTTCGGGAAATATTTTACAGTGTATTTTGGGACACCCACACACACACACACACACACATATATAGCGGATGATGTGCTCAGATGCGGTTGTGCGGTGAGAGGATAGCCATTGATCTTGCTAAAATCAACGTCCAAGATTAACAATGATTAAAAAAATGCGATGGCAATTTGGTAATTTTTCGTGTTGATCAAACTTAAGGTGCATGATTTCTGTACTTAAGGTGCGTCAGTTCTTCAGTGAGAACTTAAGGTGTGTTTTTTTGAAACTTAAAGTGCGTCGATCTAAAACTTTAGGTGCGTTGTTTTACTTCTTAAAGTGCGTGGTTTGTGTGTTTAAAGTGTGTCAATTGTTGAAACTTAAGGTGCGCCGATTTAAAGCTTTAGGTGTGTGATTTCTGTACTTAAGGTGCGTCAGTTATAATACTTAAGATGTGTCATTTTAAATTTTTAAGTGCATGATTTGTGTTATTAAGGTGCTTTGTTTGTGTTTAAGGTACTTACGATTAGGTGAATCAATTGTACACTTAAGATGCGCAATTTTGTGATCACTGCACTTCCGCATGAAAAGTTACCTCAGCTGCTCCATATATATATACCCTAAGAAAAGATCCAAATGACATCTTAATTAATTAAGCCTCAATGTTTTCTAATCAGCGCATGCTACTTCAGGTTAACGACTTCTTAATCAACCCCTCTTGCTATAGCTTTAGACCTCTAATGGCCTAAAACACTCCAAAACTAGAAACATCAATCTCATATTAGTTGTATATATTGATCTTCTTGAATTCTGAAAATGAGACTCAAATTGTCCTTAGAAATTTGATACCCAAGCCATGTTTTTTCAACTTTAATAAAAGGGAAAAACATTCTTGTTGACCCTTAAATTATTTGCGATTTATTGTTTTGGTGTTATTGCTAAAGTTCATATGTTTTCGTGGACATTTTAATGCTTTGATGTTTGGTTTTGAGTAAAATGACTAAATGTGAATTTTTTTTTCTTTTAGCAAAATTAATGATATGTTTTGTACTCTCAATGCGATATTAACTCTATGTGCTTCAGTAGGTTGAGAAAATAGTTATGACTCTATGTGCTTATGAATAGATACTGCATTATAACAAAGTTAGTAGTACTAAAAAAAATTATATGTTACAAACTTTTTGACAATGAGTCGACATGAGACAGTAAAAACCATCTGTCTTCCTGGGATTAAAGTAAGTATGACATCAAGGAGTAACATCAACTAAAAGAAGAAAAAAGGGTAAAAAAAATTTCAGCAAGTATACTATATTTACCATCTTGTATGGATTCGGCTTCAACCCGGTGCCAAATCCGAGATTATATTGATCTTCATATCCTTCCATTCAATGGGTATCTACACATTCTCAAGGGTTTTGTGTTCAGACCATTCTTCAGAGGAGGATAGGTTGAGCTCTGGTGAATATGAACACACCGCCACCTCCAACTGCACGGCCTAGAAGCATGTTGTTATCCAGATATGAAAGGTAGTATAAGCCACCAACAGACCGCCTGCATAATATAATGCAAACCATCCATGAATTAATATATATCCTAATAAAAACCCACTTGAAAACCATTCTGGTTGCTGTATTTATTATGCATTCTATACCTATTAGAACTTCTCAGAGGAACTTGAGCTTTGAAAGTTCGAAGGAATTGCAAGATCTGTAGCCAAGAATTACAAAGAAACATGTATGTAAGAGCGACTGATAGTTGATAGAACTTTCCGATTGTTGCTCAACTTATTATGGAACCAAATGAGATATTTTGAAGTTAACAAACACTTCTGGCAGGTAATGCAGGACTGTAAAGGTACCTATGTTCAACTATTGTAGTCATTTTTGACATCAGATTCATTTCTAGCAATTCAGACAATCATGATCCATTGCACAAATGATACAATTCTACTTAGTAAACTTTAACTAGATTACATATTATTCCATGTAATTCTTCATCATATTGGGGTCTTTTTTTTTTTTTTTCAAGGAGTGAAGGAAGCGGGAGCTCATCAATAACAACAATAATAATATGAACAGCAGCTCTATGAGTACGCCTACTTACCTCAAAATTTAACATTGACCTTGGTAATATAGCTGGGGCAATTAGTGCTTGCAGCTCTTCACTGATATTTACGTCTTGAAAGGATATCTGCACATAACCATACCATTTTTAAAAGGCAAAAAAGTGAGTCTAAGGTGTCTGACAATGAGAACATGCAAATGCTGTGAAAGCTGTTAATTGCATACTGCAAGCGAGACAATGCAGCCCCAAACTCCTAGGAGTTTGACTTAATAATAATAATAATAATAATAATAATAATTATTATTATTATTATGGTGGAAATAAATGACAGTAAGGAAATTGTTTCTCTAAACCCACCAAACAAGTTAACAAGGTGCCAATGGTGTGTTGTGCTGCTATGCTAGAATAAACACAGTAAGGTTATTGTCCCAATAATATGGGTCAAATAGCTATCATCTATGCCGGGCAATTAGGCAGGTCGAGAATGACCTTTCATGCCACTAAGTTCAATAGCATATATGCACCGCTTGGCCAATGGCCAATCATGGACTGGGGTCATGACCTCTTCCATCTTTGCTCACACATGGCTTCTTAGTAAATGCATGCCATTATTGAAAGATCAAAAGTGGTATTAATTCACTGTAAAAATAGTATGGCAAATTACATGCTCTCTTCTCCACTGTGCTGCATTTAGAATTAAAAGAATCTTTATTACCTTTTTTTTTTAAATCCTTATTATATTGTTAGCATTAACATGTATTTCACCGTTGTTGCATTAACTAAAATTTCTTTCTTTTATTCCTTGTTTTTTATTGCTCTGTTTTTCTATTTCATCACATTTTCTTTCATCCTACTTCAGCTATACCATAGATATGCTCATTTTCCCCTTGTTTTCCTGAGAAATTAAAAAATTCACTAACTATAGTTTGACAATAACTGAAAGGGCGACACAATGTGAAAAGGTAATTACAGAACAACTTCCAAGTACGGACAATTATTAGGAAATAGATGATATTCTTAGTTAACTATTGAAATGACATTTATCCATGAAAGATACAAACCTCCTCAAACTGAAGGAAGATATTGCGTGAAGAAACACAGGAAAATTTTGCAGTGACTACCAAAGTGACACCTTCCTGCTCCTGTAGAAAAGATCATCCATATTATAAGGTATACATTTTCTTTTCTGCCTCCATTCTAACAAGATTTATGATGTATACGGTTCAATCATTCGTTTGTGAAGACAAAAAACATTATAATTATAACAAGGATCAAATAGGGGAGATTGAATAGCTTATAATAATGAGAAGGATGAAGTGAGGGAAAGTAATTACACATTTCACAATTTCAAAAATTTTGAAGACCTAGAATAAAACACATAAAGCATTTAGTAAGTATTCAATATGAGGGTGAATTCCAATGAGAAGGTAATCCAGATTTAAATCCACGTACAACAAAGTAAGACACTATTATGTAATCACAAAGTTTTAATAAAGTAATTAACTTGCAGCATACAAATAACAGCACCAAACAGTTTATAGCTGAATGCCATTACTTTTACAAACAGGCTAATTGAGAAAAGACTTCTAGAAAGGCAACAAAATGACCAATTTCAAATCACTTAGGATTTATCACCAAAAAAGTGGATTCATGTTCTTTGATCAATTTGGTCTAAACCAGTATACAGGCTTAGATCAGGAGCCTGACTTTGCTACATTTCAGACATATTGACCTTGGCATCAACAGAGCTACAATCTAGGAAGCAAACCTTTTATTCAGACTTCAAAGTGTTTTTTTTTTTTTTCAATATCCATTAGATAGAAAGACTATTGGAAGAAGAATACTTACTAAAAGGTCTAGAGAGATTATAACTTGCAGAAACTTTTACCATTCTGATCAATCTGAGAGTTTGCTGGACATGAATGAAAAATTTCCTTGGAACTCAAAAACCTCTTCCCACTAGTAATATAAGAAAATGAGAGGGCACCACTTGCTTTATAGAAAATGTTCATATAAAACCTTTAGGGTGTGCTTGGTTCAAGGATTGTTTTTAGGTAATGTAATATTCCTGGAAATCTCACATAACCTTAAGAAGTTAGGGAGGAATGTGATTCCCATGAATGTCACAAAAAATGAACTAAAAACTAAGTTTGGGAATCTTTCATTCCCTAAAGAGGTCTAATATTCCCTTGAGCCAAACAAGGGAAAATATTATTACAATGTTCATTCATATTACAGGGGTTATGTGATATATAATCTTCACCAAATGCCCCCTTAATAGAGTAAGGGCGTTCAATTTTCTCTATTGTCAAAACTGGAGAACAGAACAAATTTAAGAGTTCCAACATACAGAAAAACTTCCAAAGAGAGATCCTTCATCCTCACCAATGACCAATGGAGGAAGATATATGGTAGAAGATCTCAGAATTCTTGATCTTTCCTCTCCATTCTCCTCACTGAATTTTCAAGACACCAATCAAGGAGGTCCCAAGAGGACGTAATTATGTGACTCTGACAGCCCCACAAAATTCAATCCAAGTCTGCATATGGGTTCTAAATACCATCAAAGGAATGGCTTTTTGTTTCTCTGAATACTCAATAGTAAAAAAAAAGAACTTCCTTCCACAATATTTTCTTATCCTTGTCTTTTGTCTCTATCTTAAATTTCAGCACACTAATCAACCATGACTTGAATGCCCTTATTGATGCTAAAACAAATATGGAGCTTCATGCAAACTCTCCAATCCCCTATAATCCAAAAGCAGACTACAAACAAGTTTTCCCATGTGCACATAATTATTTTCAACCATCATGTAAAATCAATTGCTTGTATTCAATTTTGAGCATATAGCCAATTGACAATTGCCATCATAAAAAAAGAAAAGTGGAAGGCAATAATAACTAGGTTAGGTGATTTAGGTCTTACCCAGTGCACAGAGCTTTTGCATAGGAAAAGGGAAATGTATGCAACTTTGTTTCTGTTTCTGGAGAGGTTATTTCTAGGGCTTGAACCATGACTGACCAGTAAACAATCTATCATTTAGCAATTGCATGAAGTTCAAAAATTATACTCCGCATTTGTTATTATAATCATAACTATAATTATTAAAATCCAAATTAAATTTAAGTAGAAGAGCATTCTAGGAACCCCTGCACTCATCATGTAGCAGTTATTCTACAATCCGCCATGATCAATTGGTGGTTAACAGTTAACTGAACACTTAAGACTTTGCATGAAGTGCAAAAAATTACAATCCAAATTAAGATATACTAATAATCACTTTAAGCACGTCCTTACTGCGCTCAAGTAGTAGAAGTTATTTCTAGGACTTGAAGCAGCACCAAAATGTCAATAAATGAACAGTTATTAGTCATTGCACAAACCAAATTTATGACTAGAAGAAAGATGAACCAAAAAGCAGACCATGCACATCCTTATTGCACTCAAATAGTAAGCTGCTAAATCAAGCATGATGAGTGAGAGATAGAGAGAGAGATTTACTTCAAACAAGCCGGGAATACTCCACTTGACAACATTGCGCACAAATCCTCCATTTGATCCAGCTTGGCATTCAAACTTTTGAAAAACTTGGCCAACCTGTATAGACACAGCAAGACAACGGTTATAGAAACAGGCATAGTTGGTTAGGCCACTACTTCAACCTTTGAGCTTCCATGATTTGGTCGTAGAATCTGCCCAGGATTTAATTGAGCACAAGTAGTTGTAGAAAAAAATTGAATAAGATCCGATTACCAAACGGGGCAAAGTTTTCGTCTACTGAAGTCACATAGTTTTTGCAGTAGCAGAGTCGAGAAAATAATCCAGAAGTTAAAATTCAGCAAAAACAAACCTGGAAGACGGGAAGCCTAGCAGCAGACTCAAAAAGAACGAGGACATCTGGCGCAGATGTATACTGCAAACGCCACGTCCCATCCAATTTACCTAAATCCAAACCCTGGCCAGCATCGAACGCTTCCACGCTCACAAGAGCCTCCTCAATAGAGGAGCGCTGATCGGCAGTGGTGGCGAGGCCGCGCTGCGTGTCCTGAATGATCCTAAGCAGTTCGTATTTCATGTTCTCTAATTCGATTTCAGTTCCCTGAAGGAATTGAAGCAACAAGGTCAGAAATCGGCAGGGCGAAGCAGGTGAGAGAGGGAGAAGGAACGAACCCTTGAGGCAGCAATTACAGGTGAAGAAGCGGTGGACGCTGCGCAAAGCCGGAATCGTCCACTGTTGTTGGCTTGTATTGGCGGCTTGGGAAGTGAGACGACGGCGTGTTTACGGCGGAGAGAGAGAGCGGAGGAAACGGGAGCAGTAGAGGTGTAGGAGTGGAAGCGAATTGCAGTTGGCTCCATGGCGCCACTACGAAACGCATAGACTGCACAGCCATTTTTATCTCAGCTTAAGACAGCGTTTGAGGTTAGGATTTAGGCACTTTTGGGGAGGGATAACACTGAAATGGGAATAATTAGAGCAATCTTTTGGTGGAAATTGGAGTTGTGGTTGAGTGGAAAGAGATTCGGCCATTCATAATTGAATATTGAGATTTGATTTTGGCTTGGTATGGGATCGCCTTCAAATCTCCAGGCTAGTTGTTACACCTAATATAGAGTAATATTTTGGTTGCAGACTATTTTTTTTTTTTTTTGATTTCTGTTTGGAGAAGCTACATTAGGCGCCAAAGTTGTTGCACTTTACCATTCTTCTTCTGTCCGCATATACAATCATACAAAGCTATATAGAGCTTAACATCAAGACTGATATATAACTATATTATTCTAACACATAAAATATATTATCTTATTATTCTTATCCATAAATTTCATTATTCTAACACATATAAAGTACATTATTTTAAACACATATAGTACACTATTCTAACTCAAAATACGTTATCTTATCCCATAATGTTCATTATTTAAACACACATGCGAAGTAAGAAATTTTATTTTTTAATATCAAAATGACGTAGTATATAAAGTACATTATTTTAACACAAATTATATTATTTTAACTCATAAAATACATTATCTTATTCTAGAATGTCCATTATTCTAACAAACACGTGAAGTAAGAAATTTTATTTTTTAATATTAAAATAATGTCATTTTGGACCACGAACTGTATAAGGCTATAAGCTACCGTCTACACAATAATTTGCCCATAAAATAAGCCTCAATAAAAAAAGAAAAAAGCTGAAGGGTGGAATGAGGCCCAAAAGTATGGAAATTTGAACAATTTGAAATCTAAGAACAGACAGCCTCGGCCCAAAATGTTTTGATTCAAGAACCCAGCCACCGCTAATAGGCAAATAATATCTGGCCCCAAGGTCCGTCTTGTAAGATGAACTCATGAACTCTAATACATGTCAATTGTTATAAGGTGAACTCTAATCTGCAATATAATTTGTAAATATAATATATGTTTATTTTTAGACTCGAAAGATATAATTTGCGGATTCATTTTCATTTTTAGACTCATAAGTACACTTTGGGTGAAGCCCTCTTATAACTTTAGCTAACAGATAGTCACAATGAGGTAAATGAAGTTAATATTGTCCATAATTGACCAATTAAAATTAAGAAAGTCAATAGATAACTATCATGAGGAGTAAAAATTAGAACTTTATACTTACTAAACTAATTATTGCCAAAGACCTTGTGGTCAAGTGACACCCGGTGTCCCGATTAACACTCTCACATGGATGATGGGAGTGGGTTCGAGCATCAGTGGATGCAACTGTAGTACTCAAAAAAAATCAATTATTCAACCAACTTGATTGAAATTGTCCCAAACTAACGATATGAAGAATTAAAAAGCTAAACATGTAGTACGGTTTGAATTCCACTAGAATTCCACTAGAAACCTGAAAGGTCTCTATGTGCAAAATGTACATACAAATCAGACACCGATAATACGGTTTGAATTCCACTAGAAACCTGAAAGGTCTCTATGTGCAAAATGTACATACAAATTAGACACCGATAATATATAACTTAGGAACGACGACTCTTGGGTATGCAAAATGTACATACAAATCAGACACCGATAATAATTTAGGTAAGATATGCAAATCAGACAACGACTCACAATTTATCTTCTCTAACAATTCTTGGGTAATGATAGTTCTCTATGTGCAGGAATTGACGACGACTCACAATTTATCTTCTCTAACAATTCTTGGGTAATGATAGTTCTCTATGTGCAGGAATTGACGACGACTCACAATTTATCTTCTCTAACAATTCTTGGGTACAACTCAATTTATCTTCTTTAACAATTCTTGGGTACAACTCTAAGGTAATGATAGTTCTCTATGTGCAAAATGTACATACAAATCAGACACCGATAATAACTTAGGAACTGACGACGACTCACAATTTATCTTCTCTAACAATTCTTGGGTACAGCTCTGGAGTTACTTTTATATGCCAAATCCAGGTGTGCACAGCATGCGAACGACACTTGTGGACGGCATGCATGCATGCAAATTTGGTGCAATATTCCACTGCTAATTTGATAATGACACCATTAACATATGGTGCTTCAATCCAATTCCTCTCAAATTATGAACGCCACATTCTGCCATATTCCGATCCTCTCTCGCCTTCAAACTTCAGCAAAAACACGGAAATGTATTCCCTCGATCGTTACTTCAACATCATATATTGTGAATAGGTATGTGATAATTTGAAAAAAATTACACCCCACATAACGAGACTAGTCCGGTTCATATTGTGAAAGACCTTTAAAGAGGTAAAAGATCCTCTCGTAGATTTTAAGATAACGGGCATAATTAGAATATTTAAATACAAGTATAGAAAATTGAATAATTAAAAAGTTCGATCTAGTCAATTTTGATCTACACTAAAAATGATTAAATTTGACAGAATTAAATCAAATTTTAGTGTAATTTATACATTTAAAAATACTAGCATATAATATATAATCAGTCAGCATTCAAAAAAAATATATATAATCAGTCAAAAAAATATAGAACAGACTTTTATTACTATAAACTAGTTTTCTATGCGCATTGCACGAATGAGATAATGTTCAATGTTTATTTTTAAATAAGTACTTCAAGATACATCAATGCAAGATTATATAGGAGTCGTTCATGCATATGTAATTGAATGTTGACTTCCAGCCATAGAATTATATATCTTTTTTTATTTTTTTGATAATGAATAAATTACTTTGATTAAAGGTATTGTAGACATTGAATTCTAAATTAAAAAAACGTATATGTATTATTTTTTTGTGACTACTAATTTAATTAATTTAGTAAGAGTAATAGAGTGGGTACTTACTTTTTAATAATATACTTTAACACATTCATAGTATATGTTCAATAATTATGTCAACTTTGATTGGGATGCGGTTCGAACCTAAGATCTTTTTATATAGAAATTAATGAGTAAGTTAAAAGTTAACAGAATATTTCGTTATTAAAGTTTATATTAACAAAATGTGGGGTTATTTATGAGAAGAAAATAATATAATAGAGGGTAAAGAATGAAAATCATAAAAATTATTAAAATCAAAATAATCTGAACCATTCATTTGATTAAATAATTTGACGTACATTTTTTTTAGTTCCCTTATAAGCATAACTTTATTGGCTCTCATTAGTGTGTGTGTATAGACATGCACCAGGATATAACATATAAACACACAAAAAATTGCGGGAGACATCGCGTCCCCTTGCCTAATCCCTCTCTGCGGTCTGAAAGACTGTAACCGCTTACCATTCCAAATAATGGACATGCAGGGTGTTCGAATGCAATGCATGATCAATCGGATCCATTGATCGCTAAAACCAACATCCCTTAGGACCATTTCTATAAAATCCAAAGACAGTCTGTCGTAGGCTTTTTCCAAGTCAAGCTTGATCGCCATGTATATGGTGTATTTTTGGTTGTATTAATATCAAATGTTATAATATTTAAGAAAATTATACATGTTATACATGATTGTACAAGATATCAGTCAATATCATAATAAAAATCAAATAAAATATATACAGTAAAGTAGATTTTTGTTAAAAGAAAAGCAAATTGTCGGCAGTATAGAAAGCTAGAAACATATGCATCTACTTTTTCCATTTGATTTGGGTTCTTACTTCTTACTTCCTAGCTTGTCTTTGTGTACCTACCATACCGGTCAATTTCATCATAAATTGAATTAAATAACAAAGAAAAAACATAAGATATTTACTCTAATGCAACGAACATTTTTCCACAAGCTACGCTGACAGCGGATAGCGGTTAGCTGATTGAGTTAATGAATTTGACTAGTTGATAACATACTGATTGTAGAAAAGAGTGTTTGGTAAATTAGCTGTTAGATAATAGCTTATTACATGCAAAAAGACTTTCTCAAAAAGTTGATCGAAAAAGCTGCATGCTTTAAGTAGTTTTTTGAATTTTAGCATTTTGGAGCAATAAACTGTTACAAAAGGCTACTTAATCAAACACTCATATTGATTTTTTAACCAAGTCAAACAACTAATAGTGATCAAATAAGTCAAAATTGACTGATAACTATGTTACCAAACATGACATATAATAATGTACAATCAACAAATATCAATTTAAATATTTTGTAAGAAAAAGTTATATATATATACATTGTAACAGAGGAGTGTGTAGTACTAAAAAAAAAAAAACTTTGTTTAATGTGTAGTTAGACTTTGTTTGGTATGTACGCTCATATGAAATGTTACTTGAAAATTGAAAATTATTTGGGCATAAAATTTTTTAATGATATTTTAAATTTATTGCGCTATTTTTTATATTTAACTATTGCATAAATAAGTTTTAAGATATCTTAACTAATTTACAAGTACCTCAGTAAATATTAGATTTTTAAGGTCTTATAAATTATACTGACTAGTATGAAGGTCTAAAGGACGTTTTTTTTTTTTTTTTTTTTTTTTTTTTTTTTTTTTTTTTTTTTTTTTTCCTTAGGTAATAGTTTACAAATTTCTCAAAATAAAAAGCTCCCGTTGTAAATTGTATAGAGATAATAATAGTTTATAGAACTCTTTTGTATCAATTCATCAAAAGTAGAAGAGGGATGGCAATGGGTCGGGTGTGGGTCGGGGAGAGCTACATCCATCACCCGACCCACCTTTTATTTTCTCCACCCACCCCCACCCCCAACCCGCATCGGGTGGACTTTTTTAGAATCCATCCCTACCCGGCTACCCCCACCGGGTGCGGGTGCCCACTACGGGTACCCACTAGTTATCAATTTATTATTATTTTTTTTGAAAAATAATACGGAGTATCAAAATTACTTAGACATAATTAAACAATAAAATTCATTAGTTATACTAAAACATAAAATAATAGAAATATTATAATATAATAACTAAATTGTTAATTTAAAAAAATAAATTTAGTAGTTTAGATATGAAAATACTAAAAAGTTACCCAAAATTATTGAAACTTTTATAATTAACTATATACTAGTACTACTTATTTTACTATTATATATATGTATACACACATGGTGGGTCGGGTGGGGTGCTAGGTGGGTTTTGTACATAAAACCCGAATCCAACCCGATCCACCGCGGGTTTACATTTTTAAAATCCACACCCGACCCACCGCCCACTATCACCCCAAAAAACCCGATCCATGCGGGGTGGATTCGGGTGATTATCCACGGGGCGGATTGAAATTGCCATCCCTAAGTAGAACTCAAAAAAAAAAAAAAAAATTCATCTAAAATAGAAGGTTGGCAAAAGTACTAATTTAACCTTTATGATATGTACATTTTGTCAAATTTAGCATATGGCTTTTGGTTTTTTATTTTTCAAAATCTCAATAACTTGGATAAAGTTTTATTTAATTTAACCCTCCATTTTAAAAAGTTATATATAATTTTGTTTACCATATTTGAATAAATGAGCTATAGACTTAGGGGCGGAGAAGATTTACCATATTTCACAAACACACTAACTTTAGTAGAGAAGATTTGAACCCCTGACCTCTTATAAATTGAGATACTGACTTACGAAATTAACAAACTTATCTTTCATTTATTTTTATCTATATTTTTTTTTTACTTATACTCTAAACATGTACTACATATATGTGTTATATATATATATATATATATATATATATATATATATATATATATATATATATATATATATATTTACTAGTACTCTAAACACGTACTATATATGTGTGTGAGTATACTTTGTATTTATTTACAAGGGCTATATATGGCCATATGCCCCATATGGGCCGGGGTTGGAGTTGAGGGAGAGGGGCAGCTGCCGTTAATGTATAGACTTATAACCTATACAATATTATTATAATTTTTTAAAACAAACTTTGACCGTATATAATATCACTATAAAAAGAGTTTTTAATTTTTTTTTAATACAATACAAGTGGTGAATAAGAAGTTTGGGTGTTTTGGTTCGCACATGGGAATGTGAATCAAGTATTTGATTGGTAATGGTAATGTGTTTTGGTGAAAGTATTTTGCATGTTTGGTAGTATGGTGAAATTGGAATCATTGCTTATATTGATATTTAGTTATGTGTGACTCAATAATTGGAATAAATGTTTAAAAAAAAATCAAATTACTAATATAAGATGGAATGATACTCATTTTTAACTAAGGAATGTGGTTCTTAATTGAAGAGGTAATCAAATCTCATAGTTGTATTTTAAAAGGTTATCAATCAAACAATAATTATGATTTTGATTCTCATTCCTAGTGTGTAAACCCATGAGCCAAACACACCCTTAGTTGTTCGAGTCAGATAAAAATAATATGAAACAAATGACTTTTAACAGACGAACTAAATTTAATTTTTTAAAAAATATAGTACAGGTGACAACTCTTTAGTAGATTTGTCTAAATTAGGTAACAATAAATTTAATATATATAAATAAATTGACAATTTATAACAAATTCATTAATTTAGATGAAATTGAGGGGCCAAACTATTAAAATCTTGACAAAAAATATAAAATAAACAAGGAAAAAAACTTTTTTTTTTTTTTTTTTTTAATGTGCTGCCTTTCCGCGGTGGTTAGTACTCCGTATTAAATTATTGAAGTGCGAGTAAGATTTCAACTTCGGTTAATGACGGATACACAACGGAGTTTTAAAGTCACAATATCCATACTTAACTAATTCTAAAAAAGGAAATGATAAAAAGGCAAAAACTTATGTGAAACTGTTTTATATATTTTGTCTGTTAAATTAATCGGGTCAAGAAGAAATGTAATATTTATATTAAAAAATGTAATATTAAATCAGGAATAAAATATTTATTACGAGAAAATATAATACTTTTTTAAGAAAAAAATGTAATACCTTTACATGTTTTTTGAAAAGTATTACATTTGTCTTTATAAGTAACAAACACTTGCTAATATTACTTATAATAAAGGAAAGTGTAATACATTTTTATAATAAAAAAATAGTACTTTTACATAGAAATATAAACGTATTATTATTTGCCATAAAAAACATTAATTACGTTTTTCCTTATAAGTAACAAACACTTTATTTTAATTAATATTATATTTTTCAATTTAAGTATTACAGTTTATATTGACCCAACTCGTCTCACGGATCTCACAGAAAATGTGCCCCAATAATAAAGTGTATTATATGGCCTGTGGGGTAAAACTTATCTCACATGTTCTGATTTTATTAGAAAAAAAAAAGAAGAAAAATTCACTTTTTCTATATTTTGGTTTGTTGTGTGTTTTTTTTTTTAAAAGTAAATCTTGAGAAAAAAAAGTTGTGATTACTACTTTCTCAAGCTATTGAAGCACAAGAGTCAATATTGACTTCAATGAGGTTCGAACCCACCATCCAAGCTATTGAAGCACAAGAGTCAATATTGACTTCAATGAAGTTCGAACCCACCACCTCCCGTATAAAAAAAAGGTTTAATGCCACTGGACCACAAGGCCATGGCTGCTAAAATTTTTAATTAAAAACATTAATATATAAAAGTAGTAGGCTACTACTCTATATAACTATTTTAGTCTCACCGTTTTTCTTAAATATGGCGTAGAATCGTGTCAAGTTTTGGTGGTGTTGGGTGAGTTGCTTTATGGTTGTGAATTATTGATGTGTAGTCAAATATTTAAGGCGTGCAAATATGCAAACTTTTTGACTTGGGATTGCGTTAGGTATATAGATATAAGATATGAACCTAATGCAGTCACAGGTAGAATACATAAAATAATGTAAAAAACTGACTCAAAGGGGTACCAGAATTACCTTTCTAGTCCCACACAGATGATTTCAGGTTTTCATTTCATGAATCCAGTTTTGTTTGGTGGTTCTTGGGGAAAATAACATAAATTAACATGGAAATGGCTATTTTGTGGTACAAATATATGTGTGGTCAATTTTTAATATGGGTCAAGTCAAAATGATTCGGGATCTTGAAAGTAGGTTTGCATCACTATATATACAAGAGTCTTTTTAAAGCACATTGAATTGTATAGCATAAAGACTCTTTCTTGTACCTAGGAAATGTGCAAATTAAATCCCAAAATTAGGGGTGTGCAATCGGTGAATTGAATCAACCATTATTCGAAATTTTTAAAAACATTTAACCATTAACCGAACTGAAAAAGTTTGGTTAAAAAAGGTTAACCGAACTTTGTCGGTTCGGCCAGTTAATCGAAGATTTATTGAAATTTGCACACCCCTACCCAAAATGAGCTTAAAAAGGCTTGACTCGTGTACATCGGCACCTGTGGGTACGAATGTCGGGCGGACTGACTTTACAGGCTAAGTTATGCCAAATTTTCGTATAATTTTTTCCAACACAAAGCCACTGTCCGAGTAGAAAAATCGAATGGTAAGCTAAGCATTCCGATGACTCAACTCGGTTGTGGTAGTGGGATGCTACCATTCGATTAACTCTTGATTGACCACTCATAACCTCTCGATACCACTCGTAAGTACCATTCTAGTAGCGACCATTCTGGCAGTGTTAATTCCTATCAGTTACGTTCGTAATTAATTTCATATTAATTCCAATTTTAATTTGAATAGCAGAATTAATTCTCATGTTACTAGTCAGCTGTTACAAATGTTACAATGATTGATTTTACTATCAGTTTTAATACAATGGTTAAATGTTATTTAATCCATCAACTCCTATATAAGTTGTGGTTGAGCAGAACATTTTATACATTGAAATTATTAGTTTTTCTATCTCGAAACTCTCCTCTTCCTTCTCCTCAAACCACTTGTATTATGTTCATCCCATGTTCTAGTTCGCTGAGTTTAATTGTTTGAGTGCTCAAACATTAAGTCGTAGTAGGTTTTATCTTAAAAAACCTATGCTACAATACTCCTAGCACCTTTGGGAGGTAGCAAATAATGTTTTAAGGAGAGAGTGCTTCATTCGACTCGTACTAACAACCTACCCTTTTATCTTGTTGCTTGTGGTTGTTAATTTTATCAAAAATAATTCTTTTTCGTCGGATTATTTCGCTACAAGTTAAAAAAAAAAAAAAAAAACTAAAAACTTGGAGTGGGTTTTTAATTGATGGATGGTAGATCTTTTTTTTTTTTTTTTTTTTTTTTTTTTTTTTTCAAGTTTTTTATGGTGACCACTCTAAATGTTTATGTTGCTAAAATGAAACTAGTATGTATGTCGAAAAAGAAATTAAAAAAACATAGTTCATGCAATCACGTATAATGTTATATGAAATTGTACTGTAGTAGAATTAAAATGATACTTTAACATCGCTATAATCAAACTAGTGTGTGAAAAATGAAACTAAAAACAAAATTCATACAATAATATATATTGAGAAATGAATTGAACATGAAATGAAATTAAATTAAAATTGTACTTCAACGTTACTATAATTAAATTAATGTGTCTGAAAAATTTTAAAAAATGAATTTCATGCAATAGCGTATATTGTCTAATAAAACTATAGTAGAATTAAAATAATACTTTAGTGTTACATTGCTATAATAAAACTAGTGTATGTGAAAAATGAAACTAAAAAATAAATTAAAGCAATATTATAAAATGAAACTGAAGTGTAATTGTAATGATATGATGTTGTTTTGCTTTATGGTTCATGCTGCTACATAGACCATGGTCATCCAAAGTAAAATTTGCCCCATACGAATTCGAATTTGTGGGCCCTATAGGCCATCCTGCAGACTTATTTTAAAAATTTAAAAATATTTTTTGAAAGTCATTGAAATTATGAATATAAGAATTTGCATACAATTTTTTTTTTAAATCTTTAAAAATATTAAAGTTAACTCACGACTTGCCAGATTTCCTTCTTAACGGTCTAAAATTTTTTGTTCCTAATCTACCCTAGAATTGTATTAGAATGCTCTTTGTGAGTAACCTAGGCTGGTTTAGTCCCTGTGGTCCTTTGCCGGCTAGGGTCACAGACTCACAGGGTGAAGAATAAACCTCATTAAAAAAAAAAAGAGTAAAACTCTAGAAAATGAAGGAGAAAAAACATAGTTGTGCTTCAATAGTCAAACTTCAAAAAAGTAATAAGAGAAACAAGGGGCAAAAAGCCCATAGAGAAACTTAACATATTCTTTACTGCCTTCTTATTTTCATAGTAGCTATATATACACGAGTGCTTCTAAAATATTGTTTAGAGTAATGGTTCTTGTTGAGCATAAATAATATATAAACATAAATGTGCAGACCAACTATCAGCTTAAACTTTTAGTTGAGATGAAGCACATGCTTCAATTTAGTATCAGGTGAGAGGACGTGATGAAGCACATGCTTCAATTGTTCTCCCACTATACAACAACAAAAACAATAATAGCACCACATTGTTGCCTTGTGGGTGTACCGCTTCCACATAAGAGAGCAGAAAGTCCAAAAAGAAATTTGATGTATTAATTATTCACTGCCTTCTCCACTTTCTTAGGTAATTATATATACATGATCATAGAAATTACCCATACCGCATTGCTAAACTATTCTATCTACTCATGAAATGGCCAAAATAGTGTTACAAAGATGATGCACTTCTTGGTATTGTACACGAATAATGAATGTAGGAAATTGATTCCCAAAGTGTATTCATTGAATTGAAAAATGGAGCACGTTATGGAAGACTTTCAAGTGACTTCTCACATTGAAAAAAGTATGTAAATTTACACAAATTTAATACAATTCAACTTTTTAAAAAATTTGTATTATGTAGTAGTATAAAGACTTTCTCTCGTGAGTACTTACTATACAACACAAAAATATGCGTACTAGAGAACCGAACGTTTTAAAAGGTTTTTATTAAAAAACCCTAATGCTGCCTCCTTTTTCTCTCTAAAACCAAAAGCCTTTCTTTGCTGCTCAACTTCGGCTTCCACCGCCGGCCTCCGGCCGGAGCTCTAATGGAGCTTTCAGCCGGCGGTTTTGGTCACCTTCTATGTTTGCTCTCGTTCCTCTTCCGCCCCGACCACCGTCGCAGCTCTGTCCACCTTCGACCACCGCCACAGATCTTCTTCTTCCGTTTTCTCTCCCTTTGAATAAAATAATAGTAGATAGGTATTGGGGTTTGTGTTGGTAGTCTTGAACTCCCAACCCTATTTTGACTTTACCCACTTTTTATTTTCTCTATTATTGTGTTTTCCCCTCGTTAGTTTCACGAGCATTTTTCCTCTCGTTACTTTTACGAGCTTTTCATTTTCATTAGCATAAATCGTTTAGTTTGGTTTCGACGAGTGTTTATCTTATACTGGGCGAGCAAAAAAGAATGATGACGAAGACCCAGATCTTTGATGAAGCTTTAAGCTCCCTGAAAGAACATAGCTTCATAGTTATTAAATAGTCTGCGATTCAAGTTTTCTATAGCATAGTTAGAAAAGTTGTTTCTATGTCTGACTGTAAGGAATGGTTTATTACCATTTCATTGATCATTGATGTAAACGTTTTATGTTATGAATTAATGGAATAGCTACATTTACCTTCAAAAAAGAGAACCGAACGTTTTTTTTTTTTTTTTAAGAATTCCCATCTATAACATGTAAGCTTATTGTGGTTGGATTCATCATATCGGAGAATATATGGCTTTACGTTCTTGGGTAATTGGCTACATCAATAAGTGGAAGATAGAGGTGAAAAGATATATAACTAATACCATATATATAATGATGATCAAAAGATGAGATGATGACATGAAATACTACTACCACCTTTTTGTGACCTTTGAGCATTCATAATCCATGCATGCTAGCTTCATCATATAACTATTGAACAGAATGTCATATTCACTTAAAAGTATTATGATTAATTACATAAAAGAGAACTGAAGTGACTACAAAATTAAGGA
>CP025649.1:17858785-17874995 GCA_003576665.1 Ipomoea trifida
GAAATGCCAAAGATCTTGTGGTCTAGTAATACTTAGTGTCCTGGTTTACACTCTCACATTGATGATGAGAGTGGGTTTGAGCCTTAGTGGAGTCAATTGTTGACTCTTTGTGCTTCAGTGGGTAAAAAGAAATTCTAAATGGTTCTTATTCTTATATTTTAGAAAGTAGAATTGAAATCGGAACTGTACGTAAGGTTTTATTTTAGTTCAAATTTTATAGTGTGATTTTATTCAAACTATATCATGGTCCTTTCTAAATAAAAAGTACCTAAAGTCTGAGGGTAATCTTAACCAAGTTAATTATACTACTGACTTAATAATCACAATGTTACAAATTTGACTGAGAACTATTTTTGTCTCGCTTAATCCATGACAAGGATATAATTCTGGCAATTGTGTGGCTAACTAGCTACCAAATGATGGCTAATTCGTGTTAAAAAGATGGAAATGCAGTTTTGCATAAGCTTTGTGCGTGCCTTGGCCTTAGCAGTTACATACCTAAATTGATGTGTTTGGGGAACTTTATAGCCACAAATAATACTGGAATATAATAATAATAATAATAATAATAATAATAATAATAATAATAATAATAATTTGAAAAAAAAAAAAAAAAAAAGCATGCATGCTAAATTTAGGTCAGATTCCCGATTTCTCAGCTAGCTGACTTAGGTTACAAAAGGCTATAAACAATTATATTTTTAATCAAGTTAATTTCATTTTTGTCATAAATGTATAAGTGTCTCTCCACTTTTAGTTCTTTTTATCCTAATATCCACATTTGATCCTAGTATTATTATGACATGACATTTTTTGTCCTTCGCAATAAAATCGTTGAAATGTCGTTAAATACAAATATATTTCGATCATTTTTATACAAAATGAGTTGACCACGCTATATTTTCATATTTATTTTTGAAAAATTTCGTAATTGAATACCAAGATACATTTGTGTTTAACGGCATTAAAATTGTTTAGTTAATAGAAGACCAAAAATGGTCATGACACAATAATACTATGACTAAATGTGAATGTTTTGATTAAAAAAATTAAAAGTGGACTGTTACCTATAAATCTAGGATCAAAATTGAAATTAACTTTTTTAATCATTTCATGATCTTGTGTCTAGTGACATGAAGTGACTCTCTCAAATAGGAGGCCATGAGTTTGAACCGGTGAGACATATAGACCTTTGTGTTCTGGTAAGTGAGAGAAAAACCGAATTAATAATAATAAGGTTTCGGAATTAAAATTATAAGTATATATAAGGCTTTAGTTTTGGTTTCTAAAATATAAGAATCAGAACCATTAGTTCCAGTTTTAAATTGAACACAAATAATAATAAGTAAAATAAGTGCAAGTCTAGAAGTTAGTACTAAATATTTTTAAAAAATCAAAATTGTACACTATAAATAAGACTGACAGCACAATCAAGAGGACAAAAATTAAATAAGTGATTTTTCCTTAAAAAAATAGCAGTATACCAAACGGTACTATAAAACTATTTTTTTTTTTACAACCTTTATATCATGAAACAAGGTTCACAGTGGACTCTATCTTTATGTTATGTGTCTATAAACACAAATTATGTACTTAAATTAAATTTGAAAAATTACTAAATATTTAACATGTATATGCATCTTGTATTATAATTTTTGTATTTTGTATTATGAAACTATGTACCTCTTCGTTTCAATTCAGTGTCCATAATGCTACGGGGAGCTATATAAAATGCCATTTTTTAAAAGTACACGGTGAAGTTTATTTGTGGGCCAACAAAATATTCATTGATTGCTGTCGTCCATTAAAAACTTTCTGCTATTCCAACTCCAACGCTTATATAATCCCACCTTCTTCTCAATTCCCCTGCAAGCATAAGCAGAAGCAGGAACAGAGGGCCTGAAAAAGCCCCCACGACCTCAGCATTTTCCTCGTTTGACCTTTCTCCACTTTACTGTTCGCTCATAGATAATCATCGACAACGCATTCATTTGCAATTCATCGAGAGCTGTGAGACAAATCTGTGTCAGATTAGTTTAAATCCTCCTTGATGCCGAGTACTCATTAGCAAAACCAGAGAGAGAGAGAGAGAATAGTGGTCCATTGTTATCACAAAACCTAAACGCTCTTTGAATTGAATTGAATTGAATTGAATTGAATTGGCTGCTGTATATACTCCTGAGCTCGAGTATTTCTACTTACTCCCCTCTTTCTTCTTCTTACTGGAAATTGAAGATGGGAGAGAACTCGTCGGCGGCGGCAAAGCACCAGAATTATCACCGGCAAGTGCTCGATTTCTCGATCAACGTCGACGCTCAGTCGCGCGCCGACTCCAAATGCTTCGACGACGACGGCCGTCTCAAGAGAACTGGTAACTACTCTTCTTCCTTACTGGATTGACTCTTTATGTTTTAATAGGTTGAGAAAGTATGTATGAATATATACTAAATGTAGTAGGGTTTGTTGTATTCAAAAATAAATAAAAATTATTATATGAAAACGAATTGATACAATTAAGTAATTGAGTTAATTAGTTTATAAACTCCAAGTAACAACCGGTAAAGGGTATCATGGAATCTTAGTTGGTGCTGAATTTTTATTTATTTTTTTTAAATATAAGAAAAACTATTAATTTTAGATGGAGAAGTTGATGAGTTATTTCGTTCAAATCTAGACAAAAAAAGTCATAGGTCCTGTTTGGTAAATGGTTGTTGGCTGATTGGGTTGGCTGTTTGAGTTAGAAGGTATGATTTGTTAATAACATTAGCTGATTGTAAAAAGTTGACTGATTGGGTTGGCTGTTAGCTGATAGTTGTTTGGTATAATTTTTTTTCTCAAAAAGCTAATTGAAAATGCTACTTTGAGTAGCCTTTTGAATTTTAGTATTTTAGAGTTACAAAAAGCTTATTAACCAAACAACTAATAGTGATCAAATAAGCAAAAATTGACTGATAGGCTGATTATTTACCAAACAGGGCCATAATCTGCAAAAATATTATCATTTTTAATTTTAGTTTTTTAAATACAAATGACACTTCCAATTCAACACATTTTATGCCGTTACTTTTTGATAATTGACTAATTGACTTAATTACATCAATTTAATGAGTTTGAACCGTCTCATTAAAATTTTTATTAATTTAATGGTCTAACTCTAATTAATGTTTTACATATAGTTCAAGAGCCTATTATTATGCTAATTTAATTTGTGTTTTATTTATTTTGGATGGATTGTTATAGGGAGTGTTTGGACGGCTAGTGCACACATAATAACGGCTGTTATAGGTTCGGGAGTTTTGTCCTTAGCATGGGCCGTGGCACAGTTAGGATGGATTGCTGGTCCTACTATGATGATCTTGTTTTCTATCGTCACCTATTACACCTCCGTTCTTCTCTCCGACTGTTACCGTTCCGGCGACCCTGTCACCGGCAAGAGAAACTACACCTACATGGATGCCGTCCGCTCCAATCTTGGTATATATTTCACTCCTTCCATCTTTTTAATAATTTTTTTTTTCTTTAATTGTTGTCACAAAATATTTCAACTTAGTCCTTATTTGAATTTTAATTAAACTATTCTCTATATTTTGAAAAATTAACATTACTATTCCAAATATGAAATTGGTTAACTTTATAGTAATGTCAACAATACCATATATATATATATTAAGATATGGCAATGTGAGAATTGAAAAAAGTGCACATGGTATCAAAGTGTAAGTTGGAATTTAGTGGAATGGAGTTATGTAATTAGAAATAGTGCACATGACATGAATTCAATCGGCATGGTTCACTTTACAGGGTGGACTACTGATATAAGGTACATTTTTAATATATTGAATGTATACTGAACTTCAGTACACAAATAACCTTTAATATATTATAAATGAACATTTATTCATGATTTACATCCCAATGTGGACCATTCGGAAGCGAGATTTTGGTATTGTAAGCTATGGGAGTGATATGGGTATTGTCTGTTTCAGGGGGATTGCAGGTTAAAATTTGTGGGGCAATTCAGTATGCAAATCTGGTTGGAGTGGCAATTGGGTACACCATTGCCTCTGCTATAAGCATGATGTAAGTATGAAATGAGATGAAATTGAGAAACCATTTATCTGTTGATTAATTTAGAATTGAAGGAAGCTAATATATAATTGGAATTGAAAAGGGCAATCAAGAGGTCCAATTGTTTCCATGCTAGTGGAGGGAAGAACCCATGCCATATAAACAGCAATCCCTATATGATAATATTTGGAGTGGTGGAGATCATCTTCTCTCAAATCCCAGATTTTGATCAGATTTGGTGGCTCTCCATTGTTGCTGCTGTCATGTCCTTCACCTACTCAACCATTGGACTTGGCCTTGGCATTGCCAAAGTTGCAGGTTTCATTTTCAACTATCTCTCTGTCTTTACAATCTTTTTTCTGCAGTGGAAAATGATGAGGGAAAACTACAAAGCAAAAAAGTTTACATACTAATTTAAAAATAAAATTCATTTTTGGATTGTTTTTACAATTAATTTCAGAAAATGGGAAAATCCAAGGAAGCCTTACTGGAATCAGCGTTGGAAGTAATGTTTCTGAACTACACAAGATATGGTTAAGCTTTCAAGCGTTTGGAGCCATTGCTTTTGCCTATTCTTATTCCCTCATCCTCATTGAAATTCAGGTATACATAATGTTCCATTCTCCAACTATAATTATCCCATTCATTTACTTCTATAAAAAAAATTACATTTTTCGTCCTTCAATTGTATCAATCGTACAGAATAATTAGTCCGTGAGTTATATGCGTGATCATTTTAATTCTAAGTTATGCGTAAATTGACGATTTTAGTCTTCACATACTATTTCTGTTACCAATTTGTCACTTAATAAAGTGGTTGATTTGGTATTTCAGAAACTAAAATCCACACTTTGAGCATAACTTAAAGATACCATCGTATAATTGAATGACTAAGGCACTGATTGGTAAAATAATTAATTTATCAACAAATCAGGCACTGATTAGCTATTTGACTTAGTTAAAAAATTAATATAAGTGTTTTATTAATAAGTTTTTTTTAACTCTAAAATGCTAAAATTCAAAAAGCTGCTTAAAGAAATTTTTCAATTAGTTTTTTGAGAAAAAGAAATTATATCAAACAACTAACAGTTAATTGACCGAACACCTTTTTACAATTAATTAATATTATCAATTAGTTATACCATCTAACCCACAATAAGCTAACAGTCATTTACCAAATAGTATCATTCTTTGTACTTTGGTTATAATTGAATGACAAAATATGCAATTTTTTCATTTACTTAGCTTCAAGAAGATTGGGATCTAATATATATGCAAATTAAATGAAAATTGGCATGAAAAAACAGGACACGGTGAAATCTCCACCAAGAGAATCCAAGACAATGAGGAAGGCAACCTTAATCAGCGTAGCAGTAACAACCGTGTTCTACATGCTGTGCGGGTGCTTTGGCTACGCCGCCTTCGGAGACAGCTCCCCGGGCAACCTCCTAACCGGCTTCGGCTTCTACAACCCCTTCTGGCTCCTCGACATCGCCAACGCCGCCATCGTCATCCACCTCGTCGGCGCCTACCAGGTCTACTGCCAGCCCCTCTTCGCCTTCGTCGAGAAAACCGCCAAACAAAAATTCCCAAATTCCAACCTCATAACCACAGACCTCCAAGTCCCCTTAGTCCCCAATTTCAGGCTCAACCTTTTCCGCCTCGTCTGGCGCTCCCTTTTCGTGGTCTTCACCACCGTCGTCTCCATGCTCCTCCCCTTCTTCAATGACATCGTTGGCATCCTCGGCGCCCTCGGATTCTGGCCCCTCACCGTCTACTTCCCCGTCGAAATGTACATCGTTCAGAAACAGATTCCCAAGTGGAGCACCAAATGGGTCTGCTTCCAAATGCTCAGCGCCGCCTGTCTTGTTATCTCCGTTGCCGCCGCCGTTGGGTCCTTCGCCGGAGTTGTCACTGATCTTAAGGTTTACAGGCCATTCAAGACCAGCTACTGATCATCATCTATCCAGGCTTGACTTATTAATGTTGAGATGTTCTTAAGGATCGGAACAAAAATGCCAATTAAGAAGAGCTAGCTAGGCATGCAGTTCTGTCGTCTGATCTGTAGTGATAGTTTAGTTTATTATATGTTTTCATATCGTGTCTGGTGAGTTGTGATGATGCCAAAATTAAAGATATCAGAATAATGTCTGATGATCCTCATATCTTATCCACTTATTAGAATCTCAAGTTTTAGCAAATCCAAACCAAAACTTTCCCCAAGCAATACAAATAATATATTAACTCCCTCCCATATCTTAATCTAACCAGCCAAGGACCTTATAGTCCAATGACATCAAACTCTTCCCTTTATATGGGAGGTGGTGGGTTCGAGTTTTCAGTGGAAAAAAAATCTTAATCTAATTGAAATTTTGTTCGTTTCACCGATCTAATTTAACACTACACTATAAAGTTTTAGACACCATAAGTTCATTCTAAGCAACCACAAAAAACAAATCTTAAATGAGACTTCACATGACATCTTAATTAAGTAATTTTCTCATATGCTTGAGGTATGTAGAATACTTCACATTTTTTAATTTGTTAATAAAAATTCTCTTTGATATTACATGTTTTACAATTTAATTAATTTATATACATACTTTTTAGGATGATATTCTAATAAGGTTATAATTAATGAGTTAATACCCAAAATTGTCCTCGACTATAGTGGTTTTTCTCAATTTTGTTCTAAACGACTTTGGTCTCAAAGTGATCACAGGCTTTAGTGTTATCACCCAAATTTGTCCTCCGTTAGTGAAGATGTCATTCTGGCGTTAAGTTCAGGGGCATTTTGGACAATTCATGAATTTTAGTAACTAGTGGTAAAATTAGAATATAATTACTAATTAGTAACTAGTAAGAATCCAAGAAAAAAAGTATAAATCATCCATGAATTTTAATAGTGTGAAAAGAAAAGAAAGACGATAAAAATAAGGGTAAAATTAGAATATAATTACAAGATCATAGTACCCCCAAAACACATAAGGAATAAATTATCAATGCAAATCATTATATTAATACAACTTTTATTCATAGTTTAACTTAATAGAAACCAGATAACAGAGAATTATTAGATAACTAAAAGGACTCGGATCACAAGCCCAACTTATTTATAAGTGCAATAATATATATATATATATATATATATATATATATATATATATATATATATATATATATATATATATATATTTATGTATGTATGTATGTATTTATTTAATCTCATTGAGATTGCAGCAGCAGGTGAGTCCAGGCTCATGGGGAAGTATTGCACAATACGCCCCATCGTGATATTGTTTGGCTTTGCACTCTAGACGGCAACGCGCAGGTGAAATGCATCGCCCCAAACATGGTCTTCTATATACACGCATCATCTCCTCTCCACCAATCTCTTCCATCCAACCTTTTATATATATATATATATATATATATATATATATATATATAAAAGTGTGGTTCAAAAAGTAGTTATAAACAGATATTACGTTCTAACAGAGTCAGTAATACTCAAAAATTAAATTTAACTATGTACCTGTGAGCACCACAACGAAAAACATGCAAACAATAACTTTTGAAGCACGAACACCAAGTCCGACGTTGTTAGCCATTGGATGAAAGAGGGAATTGAACCAATTAAGAACCAACTTCTCAATCGTTGGAGTGTAGTTTTAGAAATTGGATACCAAATAAACAGCTATATATATATATATATATATATATATATATATATATATATATATATATATATATATATATATATATATATATATATATATATTATCAGAACTAACAATACCTACGTTTCTCATATATGCCAAACCAAAAAGTTAAAACAGAACAAAACAATACGTACATTTAATTTCTACCCAAGCTAAACATACATATAATCCTGCTCATAACTAACTGATCATGCTAAACATCTGTTTAACAAAATTTGTTATTAATTTTGTAATCAATTAAAGAGGTATGTTATATACTAAATTAAAATATGCAATTGGAGAAACTTTTCAACCATGTTTTTAGCTCCACGTCTCTAATCTAAATCGATCTAGATATACACAAACTCTAATGCATGCGAGCCTCTGTAATAATGTTTTTTTTTTGCTACTAACTCTATTATATTATAGTATTTGTTCATACATACTAGGGAGTAAGTCTCTTTGCCTGTTCGTAAGGAGTGGTTGTCCTGCCCTCCCACTACCATACTCACGTAATTATGAAGCTAGCTTCTATTTGATTTTTAATATGATTAACAAACTCAAAAACTCAAAAATCTAATAGACATGATACAGAACTTAACTAGTAACTAGTAACATAAAACTTACATTATATTCATGCCAAGATCACATTTGTAACTTGTGTTTGCTTTAATAATTATCTCTTCCGACCTTAACACAATCTCACTAATTGTCTTGGTTTTACACATCTCACTAATTGTCTTGGCATAACTTGATACCCCATGATTATGACTTATGAGTGAAGATGAAAATACATTGCATAGCAATCATTTAAATGAACATGTACAATACATGCCACGATATCATGCAAAAATCCACATAAAAATCTTCTTGTACATTGCAAATGACAGACCCGAAATATTTCTATTATTTTCCTATCAACAAATTCGAAACTATTCTTTTACACCTGACATGATTGTAGGTGCTAAGTTACAACAATCTCAAACTCATCCGAAATGGCAGTAGGTAGGTATGCACGCGGATGAAAAATTTGCTGAAAAATGTGTCGCATCAAGTCTGTGTTCGAGAAGTTATTCATCATTTCCTCTTTCATATCATAAATCTTCCCAAAATCAAACAAATACTTAAAGCACCCTTTCTGGAATTTCTGGAACTGATAAATCCAGGCCAATTGTAACCGCCCAAACACATTTCCCGTATCAATATCTGCTAACAGACTTTCCTCACAATGATCTCTCAAGTCCGAAATCTCGTACTTGTGGGCTACAGTTAGCAGTTCTAATCGGTGTCTCCAAAACTCATCGCCTTTGATTGTCCCATACAAGTAGCCCAGAAGAGCCGCACATAAATCTTTTGACATGTCCTGTATGTTGATTGTTGAAGATTGTTTCTCCATTAGGTCATGGTAGAACATGGTTTGGAATACAGGAGAAGCAGCACAGAGAATTGCCTTGTGAGCTTGTAGTGATCCATTGTCGCCAGTGTTGATTGTTACATCAGAATGTATGCACTGTAAAAGCATGCGAGACAAACACCGGAGAGGAGTGGTTTTAATACTAAGCAGCTGCAGCCTTCTGTCAGTAGGAGCCCATATGGAACTCCCCCCTTCACCCTGCATATAATGTACATATGTTATGATGTACGTGTGTGTATATATATATATATATATGTTTGTGTTATATATATATATATATATATATATATATATAGTCTAATCATCAAATGATTCCATCCCTTCCCATAAGTCCGTGTGGACGCTATTGAATGCTTGAGATCAATGATTTAGATTTCGCAAACTGTGAAACTGTGCACTTCACTTGTGCAGCTGTTGCACAATTGGCAGAATCTAAACTACATTCAATGACTCAGATCTGTTCACACAGACTCATGAGAAGAGATGGAATCATTTGATGATTAGACTATATATATATATGCACCAATAAGCCTTACATCTGTAAAAATCGAACGAATCATATTAGATTTTAAAAAGTATGGTGGTATTTTCATAATTATCGTCAACTTCACTTTGCAAACTTGAACACTTAAATATATATGCAATTTGTAACAACTAAATATTTGGATAAATTTTTAAAAATCAATGAAAACCTAAATTTTAAATCTAAACCCTAAATGTTAGACCGTAAAAAAAGAACCCCCTAAATCAAATAAAATCAAAAACTCTAAAATCTAAATTCTAGTGCAATGCACTTTCGCATTTTTGTAAATGCAATCTTTTAATACTAAATATACAATATGTTACTACTAAATATGCAATATATTAATACTAAATGTGCAAACTTGTGAAATTATGAGAAGTGCAGATTTTAGTGTTCAAATTTTTCTTTAAAAAAAAAAAAACAAAAAGCTGACTGATTTAACTAATTTTTCTAAATGTAAGACTAAAATTTATTCTTAATTTTCTCCTAAAGGCTTCGCTTGTTCTCGTATTATCCAATATATATATGTCAAGTAAGTATGTGTTTTGAAATTAGCTTACAATTTCTTGGGCGATCTTTAGGCCATGGAACTCAACATCAATAACATAGGATCCTTGAGGGTTACCGTTGACAATCCAAACAAATTTATTTCTATTACGAATAACTCCCTTATTATCTGCAACATGAAGAAAGCACAACAAAATTAAAGTAACAATTAAGCCACTTAGCTCATTAAAGCTACAAGAGATCCAAACATTAGGTCCAGACATAAGTTTTAAACCCTACGAGATGGAAAAAATGTGAACTAACGTGCCTGTGGCTGTGGTGACGAGAGGGCCGCGATTCATTGATGGAGCGGTGAGACGTAGGACACACTTAGCCGCCGGAGCTGGTTCCTTAGACGTCGGAGAAACTTCAAGAAACAACCAAATATTCAAATGAGTCTGATTCTTCTGAATTGATAAACGCCTATCATCATCGAATCATTAATTAATTATTATCAGCCAAACAAAAGAAATAATTTAACTCATTAATTAAAGATCTCATTGATGATCCATATATATATATATATATATATATATATATATATATATATGAAATATGAAGTTATTAATTACCAGTTCCAGAGGCCAATCTTGAACAGGTCGGATTAATGTTTGTAAGCGGATGCGAAATCGTCGATCCTCCATTGTGCCATCCTTGAAATCGTCTCCACTTTGGAGGACGACATGCGTACTGTTGACTTGCAGATTCTCTTCTCTAATTCTTGGATTTCCCTTGTGTGTAAGGATCTAAATAGAACGATTAATATCTGATTTGTAAACATTCTATATTTATAGGAACATCAACCAACCCTAATAGGAATGGGAAATTGCTAATAAAAGTAGGTAACTAAGACCATTCCTATTAGGAATGAGACAAAGGTTACCTAATATTCAACAAAATCTAACACTGCTCATTTGCCAAAAATATCGGAACCAATATGGCAATATATATATTGAGTTCAATTAAAAACTTAGTATAAAGTTCAATTTTTAATTTTGACCATTAATAATGTCTAACTTTAAGCAGTAAAATATATAGAAGATAGTGATAAGTAAATATTTATAGTAATAGTAATGAATAAATATATAAGTAGATAATAGTGAAAATGTAGTTATAATAACATACTAGTGTTTTACCCGTGCGGTGCACGGAAAATTTTTTATTATTATGAATTTAAATAAAAAAAATTAAAAATATAAATATATTAAAATGTAAAATATAATAATATAGTTGAATTTTCATATATTTGGTCAAGTATCTATTATCATAGCATACAAAATTAAAATTTTGTATGATTAATATAATCTCTAATCATGTACATATTTATATAAATTTATAGAGAAAAATTTACATAATTAAATTGAATTATTCCTAATCGTATTTCATATATATTATAATTCTAACAATATGAATAATAACTAAGAAAATTATACTTAGAAATTTAAAAAAAATAAATTTTAAATTTTGTATATGTGATTTTAAACTCTAATTAGACGCATTTTCTTATATGATTGTGTAATACAATGTATAAACAAATAATATTTATTAATATGTATATATGTAAATTCTATAATATAATTTCTGTAATTATAATTTATATTGATATATTATAATTAAAATAATTAAATTTAGAAATTAAAAAATTAGCAGTTTAATTTTGTATGATTAATATATTGCATAAGTATATGTATGTATGTATTTTTAAAAATATAAATATTTATGAATACATATTTTGTTAATTTTATAATTTTATTTTTAATTATATTTTATATTTTGTTAACTATAATTAAGAAAATTACATATACAAATTAAAAGAATTTAATTTCTAAATTTATATGGATTAATGTAGTCCCTAACTATATTACATATTTAGACAAATTTTTAAATATTTTTAAATTTTTAATTAAGAGTATGAGTTTAGATATATTTTAAAATAATTTTGTTATAAGTAATTATTGTAGTAATTAACGTGTATAATTACACCAGTAATCACAATTATAAAAAAAAAAAAATGTGTATATATTTTCATATGGTACAAAAAAAACTATAAATATAATATATGTCTACATAAATGGATAAAAAGAGAAATGGATAACTTTTTTTATTATATAGATTTAGATATTGATAAATATTATATAATTTTTTTTCCTTGCATGAAAAACATTCTTATTTTAAAAATTTACATTGATATCTGAGTTTTGTGTCAAAATATACTTTGGTGATATTTTAAACTTTGAGTAACACTTGTGTAAGACCGTCTTACAAGTCTCAATCCATAAGACGGATCGAATATTTGATTAATGGATAAAATATTTCATTAATGAGTCGGATCTTTGACCTCATTAATTAAAGATACGACTCGTCTCACGGATTGAGGCTATGAGAGGGTCACACACAAGTTTTTGTCTTCAACTTTTGTTTGTTATCATAAATAGTAATAGATGTCTGGAAACCATTTAGTTTTGTTTCTAAATATTTTCCAACCCATAAATGTAACACAATCAAATCATCTCTAGATCATCATTTAAATAATAGGTCCATAATAGACTTTGTGGTTCAATATTTGTAGATCTATGATATGTTTTTAACTAATTCATTGAAAGTTTATTTCTTTTAGTTCTATTATCTCTTATTATTCTTCATTTTAAATTGATAGATCTTGAGATGATGTATCATTCTTAAATATGTGAATTTTAATTAATTTAATAACATTATATTTAAATGTGAGATATTTACCCAATAACATTATTTTTTTTAAAACTCCGCAAATGTAAGTTAGTTCAATTAGTTTATTTTAATGTTAGTTTTTCTTCAGTTATGTTATTAATGTAAATTAATTTGTTTTGGGCTCATAATATTTAAATAATAACTATTATTTTAGATTTGTAAATTTTTATAATTTATGGTATTTTATAAAAAAAATTTACAGCATTTGTAGTACAAAACCTTTACAGCACGTTTGGTTCACGGAATGAATTTTGAGGTAATAGGAATGCTATTCGGCTATTCCCTAAGGAATAGAATATACAAGGAATAGAATAAGAGTTATATTCTATTGTTTGGTTCACGGAAGGAATAGACTTTAAGAATTATATTATAGTGTTTGGTTGGTTTAAGGAATAGAAATGGAATACGTTTTAAAAGACATAAATACCCTTATAAAATATGTAATAATAATAATAATAATAATAATAATAATAATAATAATAATAATAATAATAATAATAATAATAATAATAATAATAATAATAATAATAAGAAAAAGGGAATAATAATAATAACAATAATAATAATACAAAAGAAATTATTATATATAAAATAATTTATTTTTAAAACATAAATGGGAGTTTTTGATCCCACATCGGTAACTCAGGAAGAGGAGCTCATTTGAAATTAACAACAAGATAAAGAAGCCTTAAATTAATGCAATAATACTTATATTTGTTATTAGTGGAATGTTAAAATCATAATAATGATATATTTTACCTTTCACATTTTTAAACTTTGAAAGTCAACATCATTTATGTAGGAAGAAATTTATATATAGTAGTAATAATATTGTAGTTAGTTTTAAAAGTTAGATGAAGTAAACAAATTGACATGCAACAATTTTTTTTGGATGAACTTTTGACATGCAACAATAATTCAATATGTATATATCTATTATAGTTATTATTTTTTATTTTAGCAATATATATATATATATATATATATAATCTTCGAATCAAATTAAATTATTTTTATTTTAACAATTTTAATTAAAATTCAAAATATAAAACAAATGAAATTAGAAATATCTATAATAAAAAAAATACTAAATTGAATAGAAGATTTCAATTTTATCTTATTAGAATAAATTAAATTTGACATATCTATTTTGATTTAGAATTTTTTAAATTTTAATAGAATATATATATTTTTTCTTTTTTTTTTATAAATTCTATTTCCATTAAATTATCATATTATTATTATTTAATGACTTTAAAAATGACATATATATATATATATATATATATATATATATATATATATATATATATATATAGCAATATAATAATAGAAAATAGAATTATAAATAACAATGAGATTTATTTTTGGTTTATTTTGAACCAAGTTTAGTTTTATGCGCATGAAAAGTTTGAAAAATAATTATTTTAATTGTCGTACGTAATTAGGTTGATTTAATATAATTGTATGTTTATTTAATACATAAGAATAAAAATACCAATATTGGTGTTATTTAAAATTTTTAATTAGAACTTTATAATGATATTTTTTTTTTGAAATGACGGAAAAACAACACTCCTGTTTTAATATATATTATTATGTAAGTCTATGTTAATTTTAATTATATATTGCAATAGTATTGTAAAAAATCAATTTACAACATTTTAAAAATTAACCAATATCATATTAAAAATGAATATAATATAGTGATTTAATATAATTGTATATTAATTTAATACATTAAAATAAAATATTAATATAGGTGTTATTTACAAGTTTTTTAATTAGCACTTTAATATATTTTTTTAGAATAGACGGAACAACAACACTCCTGTTTTAATATATATTATTATGTAAGTCTATGTTAATTTTAATTATATATTGCAATAGTATTGTAAAAAATCAATCTACAACATTTTAAAAATTAACCAATATCATATTAAAAATGAATATAATATAGTGATTTAATATAATTGTATGTTAATTTAATACATTAAAATAAAATATTAATATAGGTGTTATTTAAAAGTTTTTTAATTAGAACTTTTTAATAATATATTTTTTTACATATTAATTTTATTATATAAAAAAAAACTGAACTTAAGTTGAAAAATAATATACTGATTATTAGTTTAGTGTACCTTAAAAGTAGACCATGATTCAAGGTATAACAAATATTTTAGGTAATCACTACTATAAATTAAATTAACATATATAGCATTTTTTGTAATTATTTAATTAGGTAAAAAATTTTGTAATTTCAAATTTCAAAACAGAAGAATTTTTTTTTAGGATGAGCGCGAAAATAGCACTTCTAATTTAATATATATATAGAAATTACGTACATTAACATAATATAGTAATTTTTTTTGAATACCATAATATACATCATATAGTAATTTGATTGTTTACGAATATAAAATTAAAAAAAAATACGCAAGATTAAAATATTTTGAACCATAATTTAATTGCATGGTATATTATCATGAGTGAAATTTAATTACGTACATTAATATAATATAGTAATATTTTTTTAATACAATAATATACATCATATAGTAATTTGATTGTTGGAATTTTTTTTAAATATTATCATGAGAGGAATTTAATTACGTACATTAACATAATCTTGATTATTACTAAACTTGGAAATCATGTTTTAGAAGCAAAGGTATTATCTGGAAGTAGTGCAGGTCATAAGATCTTGATTCCAAGAATGTCATTAACTCCTTCAGATTTGAGACTGCCTTTTAAATTTCAAAGAAGACAATTCCCTCTAATCGTCTCTTATGCAATGACGATTAACAAGAGTCAAGTCAATCATATCACTTTCTCATGTAGGCCTCTTTTTTAAAAGATCAGTATTTAGTCATGGACAATTATAGGTTGCTGCTTTAAGAATCACTAACCCAAATGGATTGAACATTTTGATTTGTGATAAGGAAAACACCCAAAGTAATCCACAACAAACATTGTATACAAAGAGGTTTTTCAAAATTTGTAAAATGTTACTATAATATTTCATCATATTTTCATTCATACAATTCTACAATGATTTTCCATTTTGTAAATTTCTCCTTTAATTCATCATATCATAATTGTTGTCGTGCATCGCATGAGTAAAACACTAGTTTTTTTAATACAATAATATACATCATATAGTAATTTGATTGTTGGAATTTTTTTTAAATATTATCATGAGAGGAATTTAATTACGTACATTAACATAAT
>CP025649.1:17876261-17900536 GCA_003576665.1 Ipomoea trifida
TTTTTTTTTTCTCTTTTCTTTTCATTTTTTCTTCTACCACATTTTTCTTTCCTAATCACACTTGCAAAATCTTCTCAAAAACCTAAACTATTGTGGATGACCTAAGAGCATCCTAAGCATTTATGTGCTATGAACCGTTTATTGCATATGATCTTCTACCACTCTCTCTCTCCTTTTCTCTCTCATGCCATGTTGACCATTTACTGACATAAACCCATGAAAAAACTACTGGTATGTTCCTCTAAGAGCATACATAGTAGTGTTTCTTTCATGGTATTTGAGGTAGAAAAGTCAACATGGAGGAAAGAGAGTGCAAGAAAGAGAAAATGGAACTTACTATGCAAAGATAGGTTTCTGGAACAGTATTAGTGTATTGGAAACAGACGAAGCTGTGCGAATTTTGCGCATAACAAGCGCCCACACTGGCACGTTTATATGCAGTAGTTTTTCTTTTCCCTGTTTGTGTCAGATCCTTTTTGTTGGTTTTTTCTTTTTCTTCTTCCATATACTCTCTCCTATGTGTATCTTATCTTAAAAAAAAAGCCTGTAAAAGTTTAACTAGTAAGATGCTTTAATATATTTAAAGTTCAAAAGTAGAAGAATGGTAAATTGGTTTTATATTAGGGAATAAAAAAATTTATTATTGTGCAAGGTAATGAAGCACCAATGATTATAGACATATAGGAAGTTTATTCAGTTGACATGTGTTGCAGCCTTAAATTTAAATTGCATTGCCCTCTACCCTATAGCCTATAGGCTCCAATGTGTTCGTTGGACAATGTGTGCTTTTTCTGCACTAAAGTCAAGTTAAACTTTTACAGGCTTTTTTTTTAAGATAAGATACACATAGGAGAGAGTATATGGAAGAAGAAAAAGAAAAAACCAACAAAAAGGATCTGACACAAACAGGGAAAAGAAAAACTACTGCATATAAACGTGCCAGTGTGGGCGCTTGTTATGCGCAAAATTCGCACAGCTTCGTCTGTTTCCAATACACTAATACTGTTCCAGAAACCTATCTTTGCATAGTAAGTTCCATTTTCTCTTTCTTGCACTCTCTTTCCTCCATGTTGACTTTTCTACCTCAAATACCATGAAAGAAACACTACTATGTATGCTCTTAGAGGAACATACCAGTAGTTTTTTCATGGGTTTATGTCAGTAAATGGTCAACATGGCATGAGAGAGAAAAGGAGAGAGAGAGTGGTAGAAGATCATATGCAATAAACGGTTCATAGCACATAAATGCTTAGGATGCTCTTAGGTCATCCACAATAGTTTAGGTTTTTGAGAAGATTTTGCAAGTGTGATTAGGAAAGAAAAATGTGGTAGAAGAAAAAATGAAAAGAAAAGAGAAAAAAAAAAAAACAAAATCTGTAAATAATAATAATAATAATAAACAAAATCTGCACGCGCCCGCCTAGGCGCGAGAGTTGCGCCTCACTTGCGTGAGGTGCAACTCTGATCTCTACTCCAATGGTGGGCTCCACAACATCTTAAAATACTCCATATTAGAGCATCCTTAATAGTAAAGTCTTTTTTATTTATGAGTTTTGTAAGTGTAATTAGAAAAGCAAAAGTGGGAGGGGAGGAAAAAAAATAAAACAAATCTGATTTAAAAAAAAATTTCAGACGCATTTGATTTGCCCGTTGGGCGCCTGATGTGTGCAAAACGCGCACAACTTTTCCTTTTTTTTTTTTGGCTTTGCTGTCAACTAGTTACTATTCTAAAAACTTCAAATTGCAGATAAACTTTTGCTTTCTCTCACATGTCTTCTCACTCCTCCATATATGTGGCAAACTCACCCTAAAAACCCATGAAAAAAACACTGGTGTTGATGTTCTTAACAGAAGGACCTTTCCCATTCTATTTCTTCCCTCCCGCTCCTCCAATGTGTCAAAAATTCCCTCAAAAACTATGCTAATATGGTTAATGGGGATGGCCTTACTCCCTCCATCTCATAAATTTTACTAGACTCATTTTTAATATAATTTTTCATCATATTAAGTTAGTATTAGTGTGTAGTACTAAAAAAAAAAGTTAGTGTTAGTGTGCAAAGTTTATATATTTAAAAACTACACGAAAAAATACTATTAAACACATGGTTGCAGTAGGCGCTAGACGCTAGTCGGGCGGTAGACTAGCGCCTAGCGCCTAAGCGGTCTAGGCAGTACCTATATATGTCATATTATATATATATATATATATATATAGAATTATAATCATATGAGACAAGCTACTTAGGTGAGAAATGCGAACTAGTACGTGAGTGCACACAGTTTACTACGCGGATGCACACAGCCCGAAGTGTGTGCACTTAGCCTACATGAGTGCACACAGTTTAGGGTGTGTGCATTCGTGAAGTAGACTATGTGCACTCACGTTGTCGCACTGTCTCACCTAAGTAGCTTGTCTCATATGAAGTCAACCCTATATATATATATATATATATATATATATATATATATATATATATATCTTACTTCTCTTACTTACATAAATAAATAAATTTAAATATATATAAATATAATAATAAAATTAACAAGGTCGACTCGCTCGAGTTAACTCGGCTAACTCTGCCGAGTTTGGCGAGTGAACTCTGCAAAATTCGGCCCAGTCGGCTGCCAACTCGGCCGGCCGAGTTAGGCGCTAGGCAGCCGGCCACCTAGGCGGACGCCTAGGGAGCAATTCGCTTCGGTCTAGGAGCGCATAACGCCTAGGCGGGAATTTTTGCAACAGTGATTAAACATAACAAAATCAAATATAAAAATAAGTAAAAAAAATTACTAAAGAAAATGAAGGTTTGGTTGCGGCGAGCTGCCATGAAGCTTTGGTTTTCATCAAATTCAAATGTCTTGTTTCAATCAAGCCATCAAACAAACAAAAAAAGAGTTAATTCCAGCAATAATCCTCCGACTATGTTGATTTTCCAAAATTAGTCCCCGACTTTTAATTTGGACAATTTAGGTCCCTTGACTTTCAAATTCTTTCCAATGTTGGTCATTTCGTCAAATTTTGGTTAAATTGAGGTCAAATGAAGGGGTAAAATTGTCTGTTCACTTGTATACTCGTATTTTTTCTGTCCTATACGCTATATATATAAATATAATATGAGTCGAAAAGACGTCAACTGAGATTATATGGCTTCGATTGAGACTTCGACTGAGATTATATTCATATATACAACGTATAGGACAGGAGAAATACGAGTAATAATACATTAAACAGGTGAACGGACAATTTACCCCTTCATTTGACCTCAACTTAACCAAAATTTGACGAGAGGACCAACATTGGAAAGAATTTGAAAGTCAAGGGACCTAAATTGTCCAAATTAAAAGTCGGGGACTAATTTTAGAAAATCAACATAGCCGGAGGACCATTGCTGGAATTAACTCAACAAAAAAATATTCAATTCATAATATTCAATTAACATATTATGTGTCTGTAAATAAATTGAAGACAAAGTATATGTTAACTACATGTGCCTAATATATTAACAGCTGACACATAATGTAATAAATTACAATTTAATTTTATATCAAGTAATTTTATTTTATTAGTATATAAATTGTGCGAACATATACAAATAACAAATATTTTATCATAATTTGTATTTAATTCTTTTATATTTTAAAATATGTTAAAGATGGAATATTTTAATATATTGTTTAATATTATATATTTGTTTTAATCTTATCCATTCATTAGATATTTTAAATAGAAAAGTACTTTTCTTTTATATTATATAACAATGGATTCTAAACATATTATAAACCATATTATAAGCAAGTTTGTGTAAACGATTAACAAGGTCAAACAAGTTCTTAATATATATGTTTAATGGGTATTTACTAAATATACAAACCTAGATAAATTTTTAAAAATCAATTAAAAAGTTAAATTTTAAATTTAAACCGTAAATGTTAGACCGTATACAGTAAAAAAAGGCACCCCTAAATTAAAAATAAATAAATAAATAAAATCAGCCAAACATTCAAATGACTCTGATTCTTCTCAACTGATAAACGCCTATCATCATCAAATCATTAATTAATTATCATCAGCCAAACAAAAGAATTGAAATAATTTAACTCATTAATTAAATATATATATATATATGAAATATGAAGTTATTAATTACCAGTTCCAGAGGCCAATCTTGAACAGGTCGAATTGTTTGTAAGTTGTGGATGCGAAATCCTCGATCCTCCATTGCGCCATCCTTGAAATCGTCTCCACTTTGGAGGACGACATGCCTACTGTTAACTTGCAGATTCTCTTATCTAATTCATGTTGGGTGTAAGGATCTAAATACAACGATTAATATAGTAAAGATTCTATATTTATAGGAACATATGAACTAAGGCTATGTTTGGCAAATCTAGATGAAAATTGAAAAGTTATAAGCTCGAAGCTGAAACCTGAAGAGCTATTAAGCTAGCTGTTATGCTTAAAAGTGTTTGGTAAAATTAGCTTTTTGATAATCTGATAAATGTAAAAAGACTAAAAAGGACATCTTCATACAATTTAAATAGTTTTAAATTTAAATAGGTTTGTTTATATATTAAAATATAAAATAGTGAAATCAATATACTTTAATAAAATATAAAGTAAGAACATATATTTGAAAGCATATAATGTAAAACAAAATGTTTATAATTCATAAGATTAGTTCATACAAAAATCAATGTTCAAACACAAATGTCAAATTGAAATTACAACCAAACATATTGAAGAGAAAAAGTCAAAAAAGTTTAGCCAAAAAGGTTTTAATTGGGAAGGGTAAATGATGTCATTTCTTTAAAATAATAAGGTTAAAGATGGAATAAAAGTTAGGAAACTACTAGCTTATTTTTAAACGCTACGTTAGGTAGCGTTTAAAAATAAGCTCTTATTTTAAGGATAGCTTATTTTAGGAACATTACCAAACAAAGCATATAACTTATTAGTAGCTTAAAATAAGCTATAAGCTCCTAAATAAGCTCTGCCTAACAGAGCCTAAATCAACCGTAGGAAATTGCTAATAAAAATAGGTAACTAAGACCACTCCTATTAGGAATAAGACAAAGGTTACCTAATATTCAACAAAATCTAACACTGGTCATTTGCCAAAAATATCGGATATATATTGAGTTCAATTAAAAACTTAGTATAGAGTTTTAATTTTGATCATGAATAATGATGTCTAAACTTTAAGCGTAAGCAAATAAGTTATGTCTAAATGAATAATGCAAGTAAAAAATATAGAAAAAGTAAAAAATATAGAAGAATGGTCGTGTTGAGCTCCCAATTGCTACCTCCTTGTTGCATGATTTCAGCGGCACGGACAGCAACGAGACGGTGGTACGGACAGATGACAAGAATAATTAGTAGGAACGTAATCCTAGCTAACTGATATCAGATGAGAACTGAATGAATTGTATTGAATGTGATGGTTCAAATATACAGATTACAGGGGTATATATAATGAGAGAATGAGAGAATCTCAGACAGACTAGAATATAGAAATCACAGGAAGTCTAGATAGGGAGTCATAATCTAACTCAAATACATAGTCCTAATAGTGATAAGTAAATATTCATAGTAATGAAGAAATATGTAAGTAGATAATAGTGAAAATGTAGTTATAGTAACATATATTCAAATAAATATTAGATGATTTATTTTTCTATTTAGAAAACAGTTTTTATAAGTTCTTCAGTTTTTTAAAAAGCTGAAAAATTATTTCCAATTTTCAAAATAGAAAACTGAAACATGTTTTCTGTTTTCTATTTTCTAAATTATTTTTTTTTGAGTACTATTTTTCGGTTCTCTAATTTTCCATAAGACATCCGAGAAATTTTCTAATTTGTAAACGGACACAATTTCTTAACTTTCAGCAGTGATATAGAGTCGCTCTGAGCTCACTAAAATCACTTCTAATATTACCTAGTAACCTGTGGTCTGTATTTCAAAAATCACTTCCTTATAATTTTGAAAACCATGCATGCAACACATAAAAGCATCCTGTGTTTTACAAAAACAGCAATATACATACATATAGTTAGCCACACCCTATGTACAAATTAAAGTACAAACAAGGTAACTGGGAACAGAATAACAGTTCAACAGGTAGTCTCTATCTTATGCAGGTCTCCAAACTTGGAGAACTTCTTGAAACATTTCTAGCATCAATTCTCTGTCTGCCTGCCTAAAGAAGTTATTCATTTCCTCCTTCACATCATAAATCTTGCCGAAATCAAGCAAATACGTCAAGCACCCTTTCTTCAGTTTATGGAGCTGGTAAATCCACGCCTCTTGCAACCTCTCGAGGACATTCCCCGTGTTGATATCTTCTAACAGACTCTCCTCGCAATAATCTTTCAAGTCTGACATGTCGTACTTATTGGCTGCAGCTAGTAGTGCTAATCGGTGTTTCCAGAAATCCTCCTGTTTTATTGTCCCGTATACGTAGCCCAGAAGAGCCATGCATGAATCTGTTGACATGTCTTCTATGTCGATAGTCGAGGACTCTTTCTCCCTTAGGTTATGGAGGAACATGCTGTGGAATACCGGAGAACTAGCAGAAAGAATCGCCTTGTGGGCTTGTAGCGATCCATCAGCAGTGTTGATAGTTACATCAGCATGTATGGACTCTAAGAGCAAGCGAGATAGACACCGGAGAGTGGTTTGAGTAGCCAAAGACTGCATCGTACTGTCACTAGGCCATACGGAAGTCCCTTCACCCTGTGTTTAATGATTACAGTAAATATAAGCGAGAGTATTTCAAGTATATATATGGATTTTGGCCAATCATTACCTCTGTTACCATTCCAAATGAGTGATCACAGGATCGAATCCCAAATTCAAAAAGATTGAGAAAGTACAGAACGCATACTACCTTGTAAAGAATTCATGAATGTTTTTATTTTTTCTGATAACCAATCAACAATATTCTCAGCCAATTTTCCCTAAGAAGAGAACTAACTTATACTACAAAGTTAATATCCTACTTTAATACCAAGGAAACTCAATTGGTGAATCCACAATTTATCAAGGTTCATTTCAAGTCAGTAAGGTTCCTTTCAAGTCAGTAGGCTAAAAAGTTTCTTAGCTAATGTATGAGTGTTGGAAAAAAAGTCCCGAAATTAGCTTACATTTTTTTGGTTGATCTTTAGGTCATGGAACTCAACATCAATAACAAAGTACCCTTGAAGGTTAGAATCGATAGGCCAAACAAAATCATCACTTGACCGAAGAACTCTCTCATAAACTGCAGCACAGAGAAACAGGTAATCATGCACATGAAAAGCAACTGGCCAGTTAGCTCATTAAAGCAACAAGAGAAACATAAAATAGAGAGCAGGCAATTATTTGCCTTTCAACTTTTTCATACCAACCAAATTCAATCTAAAATATCATCACTTAGTGAACATTTCACCAGTGATGATTGACAAACTGAACAGTTGACAAAGAATAAATCTTTAAGGATTGACAAACTGAACTATTTGTGCAATAGCCGATTCTCCCAACAGTAAGAAATCTCTAATAAAGCCAATACTCCCTGCATAAAATCTCTCGTAAAAGCAATATGCTATCTACTACCATGGCTTGAATGCTACGAACATAAGAAATCAGGAAGTTTTATAAGAATGTAAAGTAGAGGAAATCTATCTTTAAGGATTGACTGACCAGCATGCCAGTTTGTCCAAAAGCCAATTTTCTCTGCAATACCCAATTTTCACCCTAAAAATTCTGATATGTTTACACTTTACACACTTTGTGCTGTGTAAGAATGCCACTATCTCAGCGCACCATTGCCCTGTTTCTATTCCATGGTTGCCGTGATTTTCCTCCATTGCCTATTTCTTCAAACCCGAACCTCCACAACCACTTTCCAAAAAGATTAATGAAGTTTTCTTTCAGACTTTTAATCCCTAATTACTCTAGTGCTTTTTTCCATTCGTCGATATTAATAAACAATTGCAATGACTTAAATTTGTGAGTTAGTGAAGCAATGATTCTGTCACAAATTTGAAACTAAAATAACCACAAAGCATTCATAATAATCTTTTTCTAGCATCATGAAGCAAGTTGGATATTCCAACAAATTTTGTCTATGAAAGGATATTTAAGAACCATATGCATAGTTGTTTTCAAAAAACAAAAAGAACCATATGCATAGCAAAACTTGCAATGAGCAATTAAAGCATTCAACCAGTTAGGAAAAGCCATGCTAAGAAGAGTACATGCCAGTCTGTGAAACCAATCAAAAAGCATACTTAAACTACTATAAGGAGCTAGATGTTACAAAAAATTCCTAAAGGCTAAGGCTAGCTACCACTTCAAAGAAACCCTTTGACTAGACTTGTATTAAATAAATAAAGTGATCCTAATAAATTACTACAATGAGGGATATTCGTAATGAAGGTGATAACTGAAAAGCACACAAGGGGCAGGCCAGCCCATGCAGAGCACAAAGATTATTGAGCAATTAGCATACAACTAAACCAATTGCTAATAGTTCATTAGTTTGACTGAGCAAAGAAGAGGCGAAGAGCAGGTTTTAGCTTCTGCAAAGAACTTCACAAGAAGTGTGCTTGACTGCTTGTAATCAATATTGATCCACCTAACAGCAATTAGGAACATTTAATTCAAGAATGATGAACATTCTGCCCAAGGCTCACCTACCTAGGTAAGCCCGGGCTCACATTATAATTTAAAATCAGTTTCGACCCTAGAAGTGTGCTTGGTATTCGTTGCCAAAAGCTTACCGGCTCCCTGCTAAGAGTTGAACTTGTAACCTTGTGGTTACCAAGTCAACAGCTTGACCAACTTTACTGGGTTGCCTCCGAAATGAGATTACTTTTAATTTTATAATATATTTCTTTTTGTGGCAACCAAATTTGATTTTTGTTTTCAATTATAAAAATATACAATAGATCATAGAAGTTTTTAAAGAAAATTATAGTATAAATAATAAGTATCACTCCGGAATAGAAATCATTGAAAACAATGACTATCAAGAATAATTTTACTAAGAAAATGAATATTGTTAAGAGTCCCACATTTAAATATAAGAGAGGAACATATGGATTTATAAGGTCATGGTTTCAGATTAGCTAATTGATTGTATTCAATCTTTTAGCGTGATTTGACCCATTTAAGGAATATAATGGTAAACGTCAATAAAAAGTGTAAATACTTGTGACAAGAGACTTTTATAGACTTCAAAAAAGATTCATGAAAGTCATTAAAATTTACTAAAGTCCATCATTTTAAAAGTCAAAGTGTATAAAAGCCGATTGAATACCCACTAAATCGTAACAAAGGATTAAAAGCCTAAAGAATCCAATTGATTTTGAACTGAAAAACAAAAGTTAACAGAAAAAAAAATTATGCAATAGTTGACGAATTAAAACTAGAATTAACTGAAAAGTGAACCTGCCTTGGGAGACGAGAGGGCGGCGGTTGGTGGATGGAGCGGTGACACGAAGGACAAATTTGGCCGCCGGAGGTTGTTCCTTGGACGTCCGAGAAGGTTCCGGAAACAGCCGAATATACAAATACCGATTCTTCTCAACTGATAAATGCCTAACAAATCATTATCATCAATCAAATTAGCAACCAAAAAAGAAAAAAAAATAAAAAATTATCATCCGATTTCCAGTTTCCAATCTCCATCACTGCCAGAAATATGAAGTTGTAGAAAGCTGAAGCATAAAATAAAAAGAGCTTTGTTATTACCAGTTCCAGATACCAATCTTGAACGGGTCGGATCGTTTGTAAGTTGAGGATCCGAAATTCTCGATCCTCCATTGCGCCATCCTTGAAATCGTCTCCACTTTGGAGTCCGACATGGTAGCTTACTGTTGACTTGCAGATTCTCTTCTCTTCTCTTCTCTTCTCTCCCACTCCCTCTTCTACATTTCGGGATTTCCCTTGTGTGTAAGGAAGTGAGTAGAAGGATTCTCTTCTCACTTTTTTCACTCCGCTTTTGACTCTTTTTAAATAACGACAATTATCCCCTGCGTCATAAACACACAAAAACAAAAGTCTCTTTTCCTTGTTTTTTAAGCTCCTATTTTCCTTTACTTTTCCACCTACAAAATGTACTTTTAACATCAACTTTGCCCACAACTTTTATTTCGAAAGAAAGAAAATTAGATTTAACACAAGTGCGAAGATAACACGTTACAAATAATGGGGGAGAATTAACGAACCACTCCGAACAATAAGTCATAAATCAGACTGTCTTAGCAATCGTATAAGCAATTCAATTCACGATCGTTTAGCAAAAATAATAAACATTTTTAAAAAAATCACTCCATAATTGTTTAATGTCCTGAATGATTAAATGAAAGGAGGAGACTCCACTTGTTTGATTGAGAACGCGCCCCTCTCTTTCCTCTCTCTCAGCTTCCTTAGAATTTTTTCCACAACTTTTAATATCAATTAAAATGCACTTTGCAACATTACAAAGTATATATTTTTTATATTACCCGGACAATTTGTAGTATTGTAGAGTGCACCTTATACGTGTTATAAAATATATTTTTAAAATTTGAGTTGTTTATCAAAATAACACTGTGTTTTTTCTTTCTTCGTTCTAAAATCATTGAATCATACAAGATGGATGTTTGAAATTAGTTATTAGTGAACTCATTCTAATCATCCATTTAAGAAGATTAACAATTCTAAAGCAATGGGAGAATGAAAAAAATATAGTGACAATTCTATAAATAACTCAAATTTTAAAGTCCATCGCACACAGCTATAAGGTGCACAAAGCTAAACTACAGAGTGCAATCAATGATATCCAATGCAATGGGCACTAGACAGTAGTCCTCTCACCTAATGAAATGACTTAGTCATTTACCCCTCCACTTGGTTCTTATTCCCAGGGTTCAACATATGAAAACTATTAAACCATTTATTAGTCCTACACAAAGTAATTTTGTGCCTAAGCATCATATAACGGACAATATTATGGTCTACCAAAAGGTGTTGAACTCGCAACAGGACTGCCAAGCCAGTGAGAGGGCCCTGTCACTCCAATAGAACTGCCAAGCACATTACCATGTTAGAGCAAAAGTTATACCATGGACCCGTATTTATTCACATACTGAATGTTCATAATTTGAAATGTGAATATTTAATATGTAAGTTATAAACATTCATTATATAAATTGTGAACATGCAACATGTAAATGGTATATTTTGAGCTCAAATCTACCTTACAAGGTAAACCCAGGTCCACAGAATAATTTGCCCCTAAGGAATAATCTATTGACTATTTACATTTACAAGTAAAGTTTAAAATTTATTTTAACAATTTTAATAATAATTTTTAATTATACCATGTTTTAAAAGTACATGTACTAAACAACATAAAATTTAAAATATAGAGACTAAATTACACAAAATTATATAGTCAAGAAACTGTTTTTTCATACCAGAAATTCAGAAAGACGCACTATACATTGATTTGTAATCTTCGAATAAACAAAACTAAAAATGTAATCAATTTTATTATATTTACAGAAACATAGACCATGCACAACTTACTTGACATGGAATCCATCACACTTCACACATGTATCATCAAACAAGATACCACTTCATACCTAACAATTCATCACTTCATACATATTTCTATGTCAACAAAAACTAATACATTTATACTTAAATATATAACACAGCCAATGAATCCTTCACCGGCTAGTACAGTTCTCCTTCTCCACCAGCAACAAAGTAATACATACTCCAACCTTCCACTTCTCAACCAGGAACAAAGTAATCCATTCTTTCTACGGGCAGATTCAGGACTGACGTCTCGACCTACAACCAGGAAAGGTTGAAGTAGATAATGTCAACATAAACTCCAAGACAACAAAGTTAAGGAAAACGGTCCAACTTTTCACTTTTCAGAGAGGGAAAAAAAATTATAGTTCATAGATTCTTCGATTCTTCAATGAGGTGCAAGAATGATCAGGATGTGTCAAAATTGTGAAGGCAAGGAGGTAATCCTAGCCAAGATGGATAAAGATACAAATTTGTAACCACAAGGTCACGAGTTCGAATCACAGCCCTCTTGGTTTGAGCCAGTCAGCTATGAGCAACCTAGGCTGGTTTACCTCATATTGGCAATATTGTGCAGAGAACCGCAGCAACCCTACACAAGTTTTCCATCATCCTAATCATGGCCAGAAACACTAAACAATGCATGATGACGACCTTGAATGCCTTCTATCGTTCCCTCTACTTCAATACAATAGATCTTTTTGCCACATTTTACATTATAGTTGTCTGACTTAATATTCCTTAACTTCAAGCAACAGAAGGAAAAAAAATAGCATCTAGACATCAGTCCCTGACCAAAAAAGTACAGACAAAATAGAGCTATTCCAATCCTTCAGAAAACAAAACAAGAACTACATAGGAAAAACATTTAACCGGATGCAACATGCAAGTATGAAAGAATATCAGAACAAGCTTAGCCTGGTTCCTACTTATCATCACTAACACGGTAGAAACACCTAGTTAGAGCTAATAATATCCTTCTGATGGAGTCTCCATATATTCTGTATGTTCCCAAATTGTAAAATGAATTGTATGAGTGCATAAAATATTCCAGTGTAGGATTTCAAGGCTGGAAGGTGGAAACTCTTTCTAAGGAGCCTATGGGTTCATACCCACTAAATGCCTTAGGGTTTCCTACTCAAACATAGACTTGACAACATGATCAGTCATATTTTGATAATTTAAGAAATAGTAATGGCTTGAATAAGTTGCTGAAAAAAAAAATTAAGGACAAAACTTAACCTCCTCAAACGGGACAAAGACAAAAGGTGTAAGACCCCTTTTGTGTGAAACAGCTGGTACATCAGGGTTATGTGTCTCGTCCTCTTGCCAACCCTCAACAACTCCAAGAATGTCTTCATCAGGGACGTTAACCTCATTATCATTCACACCACTGGTTAAAAGTGCCAGTAGATCCATCCGGTTATTGGCACCCTTCACTGTCCCCCTTAACCTGTTCAAGATAAAATAACCAGTAAATAACTCTAGTAAAATAAAATATAGAAACTTGGATAGCAGTAAACCAAGTCCTTGAGGTGATACATATTGTATATGCATGTGAGACATGTACACATTTCTCATCAATTATTTGGAAAATCTTCTAGTAGTAGTATATCTAATATGTATGGTTTTATCTAATGTGTGAAACCATGACTATAAGAGGACAGAGGCATTTTTATGCAGGCAGAAAAGAAGTACGATCATTCTAAGAAGAAGAATTTTGCAAAGGCCCCAGGGCATAATTCTTGCCACATATGGGTGAAAAGTAGACTGAACAGAATCATTGTCTGGATGTTGAATTCTTAAGCCAACAACTACAGGTGTATAGATAAACAACTAGGAAACTATCCCTAATCGTTGTAGGAAAATAGTACAGATTCATTCTATGATCTTGATTTTTGCTTACTTTTTAAATCATGAATAACTTGTGAGAATCTAGGGGTCAAAGACACTGTATCATTTTCTGTAGATGAGAAGTGATAAATGATTGAGCAAAAATGAGATTCATGATACAAAATTTCATACAAGGATTTTACCTTTCCTCAACAAATGAATGGTAAATTTTTATATTGATGCAATTAAAAAGCTAAGGATTACATGAGGATACATAATATACAAGAAACTTATTCACCCAAAATACATTTCACTCAAGCAAGTGGATGATGAGAATATATGATACTCAAGCTAAAAAATACAAAATATTTAACAGTAGTGAATGATATGAAATATAAGACCAATGATATAGGTATCTAGATAAAAAAATTTCAGGAAACATGAGGATATTGGAATCATATGATATTTAAGGGGTTTTTTGGTTCAAAGGAGGTAGAAGGACGGGGTTAGTAAGCTCAGGATTGGAGGATGGCTACAGATAGGATAAGCACCAATGAGTTTGGGTTAATAATCCTATGTTTGGTTTGGAGGATATAGGAGGGAATTATAACAAGGAAGCCCACCCCCCTTCCCACTTTGATTGTCCTACTGTTTTATTGGTCAATTTGACTTCATTTTTTATATTCCCAAGTATAAATTTTTTAAGTAAAATTGAGATATGAAGAATCTAAACAATAATATTACATGTCTAAAGCATCAGAAAATATCAAAATTTAAAGATATATGCCTTTAAAAATTGATGAAAGTTAGGTTGTGTTGACCTTCAAGAAACAAAAACTAGACAACAACCATTTTGGAATAGAGTGTAAAATTATATAAAATACCATACCATAGGGTGTGAACTAGGGTGGGATGAGTTAGTAGTCAATACATAACTGGTTTGTGCACATATAAGAATAACTTTTTGGAAAGTTTCCTGGCTACAAATAACTATGAGTGAATGCTCAATGCAAAAGCTACTAAGCTTAAAGGGATAAGGAATAAATCAAAGCATTAAATGTTCCCTAGTGCTTCATATAAAACAGATTCAGCCAACTGTAAGGACCAGATTCAGCCCACATCAGCTTGAGAACAAAACAAAATAACAAGGGCTGTCAAATTCATGCCTTTGCTTTAAAAACTTAAATACTAGGTGCAACTAAAATACCTCAAGCGAATTCTCAGTACAGTTGGACGCAAACCAGGATATAAGAGAGCAGCTTCTACCTGCAGATGAGAAAGTAGTGTTCAAAATATGAGCTTAAAGAAGGATAATCAACTGATGCTATCACTCTATCAGGATGTCCAATTAAAAAAGGTCAAACAGGAAATTTTTCAGAAATAGGAGAGTTAGCCAGATAATGCAATGAAGAATACAATGACTTGATTGGTGGGGTGGGTACCAAGTAAAATTGAAAGCTAACCTTATCCTCTGTCAGAGTATAACTCCCATTAAAAACACAATCAGCCTTTGAAGCACGGAAGTTAATAAATTTTGCCACATCCTTCACTTTTTGTGACGAATTCTAAGGATAGAAAAATAGAAAGGTTAGAATTAGTTGGAACAAGCAAAAATTCCTATAGTTATGTAGTATAAAATCTAACAGGTATAGTCAATTACCTTATAAAGAAACCTTCCAGAAGGATAAAATCTCAAATACCGGTAGTAGCATACCTACAGTGATGTAACATGTAATGAAGGATAAATTTTTGTAGGTGGTAATCAGAAGGAATGAAAAACTAGCAGAACAATAACTAACAGTAAACTCCTATTGTCAGACATCACTCTCAATTTTCATCAGTAACTGAACTTTATCATTTAGTCAAACACAATGAATTATAGATATAAATTGCTGCTATCTAAGATTCCCAACTAAATGGAATACACTACATTTTTGGGCACACAAAATGTCAGGAAGGAGTGTTCCACCAATCCTACTAATGCCAGGTGCCAAAGAAGCTTACCAACTCAATAATCTACTGTTATCCATATCTAAGAAGACACATGTTTGAAACTGGATATTAGCATGGTAACAACCCTCTAATAGTCTCAAAAAGACCTTTTTCGCACTACTTAAGGCAAAAGATCAGGTGAAGCACAAGATGTTCAACTTTCATATCCAAGGAAATCCTAGGTCAGGTAAAAAGTTTTTCAATTTCATTGACCAGATCTCTCTCATATTTATATAATGTGGTCTAATCTCTAAAATCATTGCACCAACTGGAACAAGACTATAAATTTTCCTGAGCTTCCCGAGAGGTGTAGGCTAACAGCCAAAATCCAACTCCTCATGTTTATGCAGAAAACATAATTAGCAATGACGGCTTTGTCAGAACTTCTTGCTATAATGTTTTTATCAGGTGACAGATAAAATTAGCAATAACATAAGAATAATATCCACCTATTAGACTTCATACAGTAACTAAACAAATAAATAAATAAACAAAATTTTAAAAGGGAAGTAACTTACAATGTGAACCGGATTTGAAACCTTCCACTCAGCAACTCCAGCACGAATGTAGGTATTCCGACTGACATACAAACCTGTTATTAAGAAATGAATAATTATTATCAACACAATAAAGAAAATTGAAAACAATGGAACATTGTTAAATGCAGAAGACTTCATTAAATATAGAGTTGGAAAAGGATAGTAATACAGTAATAGGAGCAGATATTATTACAGAGGTGACACTCACAATTTCATAGGAAATCCTGAACCCATCGATAGGACCAGTTCATAAAACTCTGTTGTCTAGAAAAAACACTAAATTCCTATTGATGCTAATCCAAAATCAAAATCTAAAATGCCCCTCTCATAGAGTAATTTTTTTATGAAACCATATTAAAGAGCACCAATGGGGCATCATCCAAAATACAAAGAACGTACAACAAAATGAAATGAAACACAGACAGAAAACTAGCAAAGACCTTATACAGGTTTGAGCCTATCCAAAAGGTCTATCAAGGAAAGACCGAAAGAGCACTAATAGGAGCTTTTCCATGAGTCCAAAAGTAAAATGCGTGCAAAAATTAGGATGAATTTGTCCACTGAAGATTGATAACCATCAAAATGGTATCTTTTTTTATGTTCAAAATAAGCCAAATTAAACAGAGAGGGTGCAAGTCCTTTTCTCTCAGAGTAATATATTACTCAAAGATTATTCATATATTCGCTAGATGATGAAGCATCAGGTTACCTGAATACACATATACACATATTAAGTTAATAACACATATAAAGAATGTATAAAGAATCTGAAAGAGATGCATTCCCTACCATCAGTACGAAGCCTTGGCCTCAAAAGCCACATTGTCCTCCATGAGCCATTGAACTTCAGCTGGAGAATCTTATAATTTTCTGTGACACCAGTGGTCTTCAAACAAAAACAGCATTTTGTAAAGAGCCATGATGAGTTGTAGCAATAGGAACACCACTTCAGTACTATTTAGTATTTACTACCTGCCACGCCTTCAAGCATGCATAGCGCCAAAAGATGGGGTTCCGAATTGTATACCACCACTTCCGACAAACACAAGCAGCCTTCCCCAAGGTATATGGGCTCATTCTTGAAAAGATCTGTGTCAAATATCATTATAGATTCACAATGAGTTATTGAACTTAAAATGAGAAACAAACCTTTACATATGCAATTTCCTAGCAAGGCCTGGTGTGTCAATAATGTTCACTATGTAATACAATGATGTTCAAGTGATAATACAATGATGTCCGGATGATATATTGTAGCTACATGCTGGATTAAAAAAAAGTCTGGATTACAATCTAAAAATATAATGCAATACAACATGGACATTTTTGACATAGCGCACCTAGGCAGGTATGCCATAGTTTACCTAACAGTTTTCAATTTTGAAGCTACTCTGATACTGTAAACTAGACAAAGCACATTTTCTGGGAAGAAAGTGGTTCACATTAGGCTGGATTGTTGACTCCCAGAAACTCTGCTTTGCCAAGTGTCTGGCATGATGTAATACAACCCTTTCAAAACTAAAACAATTGAAGCATGTGGTCCATCTCTTTTTATCGGGTGGCGCAGAGATTCGAACCCATGACCTCTTGCATGGTGTTGGCTCTGAAACTAAATTGAAACATGTGCTCCGTCTCAACTAAAAGCCTAAGTTGATAGTTGGACTACACATTTATGTTTATATATTATATGCTCAACAAAACAATTAAAGCCTCATTTAACCATATCTTTTGCAAAAAGTTGACTATTATTTGAACTCCATCCATATAGACCTAATATGTCAAACATTGCACACTTGGTTCACATATGACAGAAGATAATTGGTTCACGAAGTAGAAATGAGCACATTAGGAGTGGGTATATAACTATATATTATACCATCCGCAACCTGAGAGTCAACTTTTATATTTTTATTTTTCAGAAACCCACCCCTCTAGACCAAGGACAATGGTTGATCATTATAGATCTTAAAACAAATTTAAAATATATTTCTTTTAATTTTGTGATTTCCATTCTTCAGGCAAGTCCGCAAGTGGTAAATTTTATATTCTCAACATTTACTTTTTATTTTCAAAAACGAATCTATCAATGTCAAAAGCATTATCATAGTGTCACACCCAAAGCTTACTGTCTAACAGGAAATAAAACGTTAAAAGCAACCATTTATAGAAAAAGATTACAAGCCACAATATAGACCACATCAATGGCGTCCTTTGTGCAGTACCCAAAGGCACAAACATTTTTCTTTACTAGCTACTCTATGCGCAAGAACCACATGATTGACTAAAGTATTCCTATTAGCAGTGTTACACTATGAATAAGCAGGTCTCTATTTTCTTTTAATCTTGAATACATAGTTGCTAGTAGTGTAAGACAAAGGTGTTTTAGAGAGACTTGAGCGAAATTTGAAAACAAAATTATAATATGGTTACAATACTAAGGCTACAATATGACATAAATTTGAAAAAGACTAATGCGATTCATTATAATATGGTTATAGAACTACCAACATTATTAAAGCCTGGCCTCATTACCAAAATAACTGATGAAAAACAAAAATGCAGAAGGTATAAAGAAGAAAATGGTTCAAATGATTGACAAGCAAAAAGCATACCTCAAAAAGGAGCTCATCAGGCAAGCAGCGGTGTATAAGTGCAGAATCAACAAAACTCTTGCTACTTGCACTGCCAAAGGGGGCCACAGGTCTAACATTGACCCCATAAAGATCTAAAATAAATAACCAGATGAAAATGGATGAACAACAATTAAAAGTAAAAATTTAAAATATCTTTCATTGCTAATTAAAGGAGAGCCAAATCTGTACCAAGCCACGGCCTTTGTGTTATAAAGAATTGAGCAGTTCTCAGGCGTGCTTTTTCAAGGTCTGTGGCAAGTGTCAGTTTGTAATCTGCAAGGCAAAAGTCAAAGATAAGAATGAGATTGTCAAAATAACAAAATGATTTTATATTGGCAATTTTCCTTTTTCCTCTTTTTTTTTTTTTTGACTCAGGAACTAGGTGTCTATCTTGTTCGATGCTTTTGTTATCAAATATTGTGTGGAAAAAAAAAAAACTAGCAATATTTGTGTATTTAAAAAAAATCCTAAAACAATGGCTTGATTCTGGAGAAAAAAAAAACAAAGGAGACAGTTCGTTTCTCTGTTTTTGTTTTCTTTTTTCAATTGTTCTCAACCAACCTAGCATTACCTTCCAACTTGTATACATACATATCCACTCCCACTCCACACCACTTAACCCACCAAGCCCCTCTCGCATAACCCCATCCCGCCTACCTATGTCCCAGCTTCTCTTGGCCAATGTTTTCAATTGATCTGAACTAACCCATCCTTATGCCTAGCCTCCCACTTCTGCACATATCCACTGTCACCCTACTCCACACCACCTACCCTACCATACCCCTCTACTATCCCACTACTATACCTCACCCTCTACCCCTACTCCATTTTCTTAACTAACTCCATATTCACATTATATTGACTAATTGACCTCACCCAATCATTCACAGTTTTCCCTACCACCCATCCCACCCTTTCTTTAACTCCATATGTATTCCACCCAACATCCTTGAGTCCTTGACAATACCATTTGGATACATTATTAGTTTATTACTCCATCTACTAATAATCCCCATCTACCCTGTCATACACCACCCGATAGCTCACCTACCCATCTATTGTCAAGAAAAACATTACCAAACAGCCAGATAGAAAACTAAGAAGGTATAGATAATTTGTGTTTTCTAACTCCCCATTAATAATGAGATTGTTAAAATTATGAAATACTTCAATTAGAAATCCAGGAAGTTTTGTATTTATGTAATGTTTGTAACTCTTTGATTGTAAAATAAGTCAATTTGCAATGTAGATGATCCTGAGGAAAACGACCTTAACTCCTCAAGTCTATCAGGACTAACTTTGCAAAGCATTCTCATATGGAAGTATACCATAGAGGTAAACAATCAATCACTCAATAATAACAATCATAATACTTAACACGTAGAGAAAAAGGTAATAAGCTACTGACAACTACGATTGAATTTTTTTTTAATCCCTTTTGTCCATACCTGAAGTCATTTAGAGGTAGGTAGGTTTTTGGGTGCCTTTCTCCTCTTGATTCTAGTATCCTCCCCAATCACGGAGTTCTTTGATTCTGAACAGGTAATACAAAAAGTTTCCTGTGACTTTTTACATTTTTGTTATAAACCAACTCAGTTTGATATCATTTCAGAAATTATTTCTGCTTTCAAGGAGTTCTCCCTTCTCGGAATTTCAAACAATCAGATAGTGCTTTTACATACATACATTCACACACACTGTACTTACATGCATACACATATACACTAATGTCAGCTTTACATATAGTGTTATTTCATTTTTAGAATCCAACTCAATTTGGACAAGAGTGATCTACCAAGTACTGAAAATTGGACAAAATGGTCCTTTCTTGGGATTTCTTTAATAGAATAACTTTTCCAGAGAGTAGTTGGGGGACCATCCTATCCAACTTTCAATATCTGGGGACCTTTACCTTCTAATTTTCAGTCTAGTGGTAGTCCCTCAACAGTAAATGAAACAAAATGTCCTTCCATCAGGGCAAATAATTGAACCCTAACAGAGGATCTTTTCTGTTCATTTTTCAGTAGTTGGGGTACTATTCTTGTCCAAATTGGACAATTGGTAGTTGGGTACTAAATGTGAAGAGCATTTCAGTAATCTAAAGACTAAAACCAGAATAAATTGTTAAAAGACACTACTTTGACAGCATTCATACAACAGTCACATTCAAAATACTAAACCTTGAGGAACAAGGAATGAAAAATGATTCTTTTCTTCTCTTTCCACTTTTCTTGGCAGAAATTCATTATTAAAAGACAATGCACATATACTTCAGACTTTAACTGATAACATTTCTCTAAAATAATTAGAAATTTAGAATTTCTTGCAGAAATCAAAGTCAAACATTGATCGATCACAAAATTACCAAGAATTAGTATTCCCAATTAATCCTTACCAGAAGAGTACAGTCTAGATGACCTACTTTATTAAGTCCCCAAGCAAACCATCCAAATAATTTGTTCTCTACAAGATAAGCCATATGGTGATCCTAATAAAAAAAAATGTTTCTCTAAACTAAAAATCATTGAAAGCATTTCTTGGTGTATTGGCAAACACAAAATGGAACAAAATTTTAAAGCTTAAGACAACAAAACTTGACCACATATTTACTAATTCCACATAACTAAATTTCACAATCATCTAAATACTTCATTGATGACAAACTAAGAGTACAAAGAGAACAAATGGCAAATTACAAGTTATGGAAATAAGGTAAGGAAAAGACATCAAAAAGTAGTAGACCATTGAGATTTTATAGAAAAACAACTCATGCAGATCAGTTACAGGCCACCTTGAACATTACAAGTCCCTTATATGTGCACTAAAAACTGTATACTGATTGCTTCATGAGTTCAAATAATAGAAATCTGTATCAAATAGCAAAACAATTTAATCAATCACACAGTAGAAGATGAAATATATTTACCCAGGCATGACTAAGTGATGGCTCAAGCATTCAACACAGCTTGGTTCATGCGTCATAAGAAACTAATGTTAAAATAGTTTCCTTAAAAAGATGAAGTTTTTGTTTCTCGAGACTCTACAGTTTCCATGAGTTTAGGTCACATAGCAGCTAACAAAATGTTAAAATCTGGAGCAACTAGAGATGATCTGTTTTAGGTTCATAGTTTGTTACCTACTATCTGCGTACAAAATAATCATCTATGATCTACATGCTATTTACTATCAGGGAAAGATAACTATGTGCACAATTATCATATGTATAAATATATAGAGCTCAGAGAAGAGAGAAATGAATCAAATGATAATTTCTTTTTTGTGAAAATTGCTGCATGTGGCACCGCACTGGGAACAAGTGGCATCAAACTTCATCTGGCCATAATTAGTGCAGACAAAGTAATACTCCGTAATTTTGTTTATCCTTATGGTCCATCAGCATTATAAATGTGTGTAAGTTCTATCAAAAATAATGAATTAAAGAAATGATTAACTCTAAGAAACTGATAATGAAGTGAACTACAATCAATTGTTGATAATTGCATGAAGCTGAATATTAAAAGTATAGTGAATCATAGAAATTCATTATTTGCAGAAAATTGCAACTAATTCCATGTGTTAAATAAACTATTACAAAATGGCTAAACAAACTCCAGCTGTTCAAAAACACACACACACACACACACACACACACACACAAAAAGACTTCTGAAATCACAAAAACACAAAAAGAATTCTGAAATCACAAAATTACATGTGCAATCGAACTGTAGACAAAAAATTAATCCATTTCTCCAAGTATTTGGGGATAAATTCAATCTAGTTTGGAATGCAAAATAAAGTTATCCCCAAATCTCACAAAAAACTCAATTGGATTTTGAAATACTTCTGCAATATTATAACCCACTCATAATCTCCAGAATTTTATTTTTCTGCTTATTCGGTCGCTCAATACAACCATTAGATTTCAAATCTCCCTAAACAGACACAAATTAAAGGCCTGTACAGTTGAGTAAAGAAAGATGAAATCAATTCCACAAATTGAGGCACTCCAGAGTTAGCTTCACCGATTGAGAAACGCCAAAAATTGAGCCAAAAACAAACAAAGAAACAAACAAAAACAAAAACAAAAACAAAAATTCACGTATATACGCATCTGGTTATAAGTAAGAGATTTAATACCTATGTAGAGGCAGACTCAAAGCTTCTTATCTAGAATCCTGAGGCAAGCCGGGTCATCATTCACAACAATAGTCCAAGATGTTAGCAATGGAGAAAATTACAGTATTCCCATTTTCCTTCTTTTTTTTTCTTTTCCTTTAAAAAAAAAAAAATCGCTTAAACGTAGCCTTGTAATCTTTGTTTTTTTTTTCTTTTAATGTGGCTTTGTAAGCTCTATTTGGCAAGTTGAAAAGCTAATGGCTAAAAATTAATTAATTGAACTCTCAAAAAAAATTAATTAATTGAAATTAAAATATTTGGTAAAATTAATTGGTGAATTAAACATAAAAAGATAAATTAAGATAATAAAATTTTAATTAATAATTTCTCAAAAAAAAATAATTAATAATGGATAGATTGTAATATTCGTGTAAATTAATAAAGAAAAATATTCTGTTTGATTTCAAAACATAACTGAAATTAAAGTGTTTGGTCAAATTAACTATTGAATCAGCTTATAAATGTAAATGTGTATGTGTGTGTGTGTGTGTGTGTGTGTATATATATATATATATATATATATGAGTTAATACCACAAATGGTCCTCTGACTATTGGGGTAGTACTCCTTTTAGTCCTCAACTTTCAATTCGACCACAAATGGTCCTCTGACTTTCATTTTTGACCACAAATAGTCATCTGTTAAAATTTCTGTTAAATAGGTGTTAAATCTAGGGGTAATATCGTCAAATTGATTAATATTATTATGATTACTTCTTTTTTAAAATTATATGACAACATAATTAATTTCAAACATTAATAAACATTAAGTTAATAATTATAAAAACAAAATGGACGTGACAAATTACATAAATGAACAAATTAATTAAAAATCCATGATTAATGTTCGCAATTTGTACTTGATTAATTATATTAATTCAACGGTGACAGCCTTCAGTTATGTCCCAAATAAAATGTTTGATCAACTAATGAAAAATGAAAACTATTAATCGGCCATGTATGAACAATCATGAAAATGAAGGAAGCAAGGTTTATTTAAAAAAAATTTCTTCCATTTTAATCTGTTGGTTAAATTAAAAAAGATAGCACTAATATTAAATCTTCATTTTGTACGCATAATTACGAGAAAAAAGTGTATTGCCTTTTTATTTAGGAGTATTTATATTTGTTAATTGTTTCAATTATGCTTGTTGGTGAAAAATTATAAACATTTTTATTTTATGACCATTAGATATATCAATTTGACGATAATACCCCTAGATTTAACACCTATTTAACAGAAATGTTAACAGAGGACTATTTGTGATAAAAAATGAAAGTCAGAGGACCATTTGTGGTCGAATTGAAAGTCGAGGACTAAAAGGAGTACTACCCTAATAGTCAGAGGACCATTTGTGGTATTAACTCTATATATATATATATAAACGGATAGATTAAAATTTAAAATTGAATTATGGCAACCATGGTTGTTGTCATTAAAAATTGATTTTTTTTTATAGGCATGGTTGTTCAACATACTAATATTTTCGCACATACGTGGTACAGAATGAATTTGTTACAATATTTTGCCCGT
>CP025649.1:17907292-17922858 GCA_003576665.1 Ipomoea trifida
GTTAAACACAAAAACCATTGCTTATTGGGAAAAGGATTTAATGATTCAAGTAAGCAAACAGATACTAAAAATAAGAAGAAAAAAAAATCTAGCTGCAAAGTGTTATGTTCCCGGGCAAAGGCACGTGTCAAGGGGCGAGAGGAAGATGTGGAGGTCGGTACTGGTTTGCCTATGGTTTGAGAAGCGCTGGAATCAGAAAACAGAATAGAGATAAAAGAGGATTTTATGGAGTTTCCTTCTCCTTGTTTCTTATAACTTCTGGCTTGATTAATTAGCAATGCAAACCTCTCTTTATATAGAAGAGAGTTACACTTTCCTAAAGTTTACAAAGGAAACTTATTGAGACTAAATAAGCTAATATAGAAACTAACTAAACTAATCTAGAATAAGGAAACAATTACCTAAAACCAAAAGAACAAAGCCAGAAATAAATCAATTCTAATAATAAAGAACATATCACAAAGATAAGAATGCTGTAACATGTTGAAATACACGAGATCAGATTACAAATGAATAAATAAGTAGATTGAATGTGAGACCAATTGAAGAGAAGTTAAGAGAAGATAAAAATAAGATGATTTGGGCATGTTAACTGTAGCCTATAGATGCCCAATTAGGAGTGAAAGCAAGGTAGTAGTAGGATGCTGGCGTGTGTAAAGTCCAACTTGAGTAGCTATTATTGAAAAGGACATGCTACTAGAAAGGGTTATACTCAAACTGAAAGCTAAGTGAGAATATAAATAAGAAATCCCATCAACATTGAAATTAAGGCATTAGTCAAATTGGGTTTTAGAAAATACATTAGATAAATAAATTGCATTTTCTCATTATATATAATTTAAGAGTAGCAATAAAAAAAAAATATTAAAAACCGAACCAAGATATTTAAGTAGCATTAAAGAATATTGAAAAAATAGTAAGCGTGTGTACTTACCCATTAATTAATTCTGCAACTTGGGGTTGCAATTTTTCATCTCTTAACTTGTGTATCCTATTTGAAATAGAATCAATTGCTTTGATAGAAACATTGAGTTTTGTCAGTAATTTTCTAATAGAAGCTTGAACAGCATCAATCTTACTTGACTCTTTTCCTCGCTCATCCAACACTTTTAGCTTCCGGCACTGCCTTTCATATAAAAGTCGTAGTTGTTCTTCTTCCTATATATAATTAATCACCTAAATAAGTAAAAAGACCAGTTTGATATAAAAGTAGTTATAGAGATTATATATGCGGTGAGAAGTAGAAATGAGGCAAAACTTAGTTTAGGGCTGATATATTGCTTTCAACTAAAGAATTAAAAAATTCAAACATTCAAGTGTAAATCAAATCTTAGGATACTTTTTTGCCATAACAAAGTGCCAAAGTGGTACACACAACCCATTTAGAAACTAAAGCCTCATCTTCTTTGATGTATATATACTTATATAGAATCAACTATAGTAGTAGCAAAACAAAATATGCACTTAAACAAAATTAGAGAAGAAATTTATCACAAGTGCTATTATTTACCTTTACTTCCTTGTAAAGTTTCTTCTCCCATTCATATAGCTGGGCTAGTGTAGATGAAAGGTAACAAGGCTTCAAATTATTTTCTGGACTGGCATCCCCAAAATAGGATTTTGTCAATTTCCTTGTTCTAGAATCTATTCTTACTGAGTGTGATGACACTGTTTGCAAAGATGATGAGGATGGAACAATCGAGTACAAAATCCTGGACATGAGCACTACATGAAGGCACAAAATAACAAACCAAATTAGATTGAAAGGAATATAATAAGGTGCAGGCAGCAGTAAATGACAAATTATATGAATTTGTTCTTGGTGGAGTTAAATGTGGCTGCAAATGGTAGAACCAGTGCTTTTAAGAGGCACTTACATTCGGTATTTACATAAAACAAAGGAAATCTTGGAAACTGAAACTAAGAGTGGAGAAAGTTTTGAAGAGCTATAGAATTCCATATTCAGTAGCCTTCTTAGTCCTTAACTTCCAATTTCTGGATTCCAAGCTCCCATCACTCTATCCTCCTACAATACTCCACACTATGCACATCTTTCTTTCTATAATCTATAACTCACCAAGAAATAAAGAAAACCAACAACCAAAAAAGAAAGGGAGAAAGCACAAAAGAGGGAACTATGGTGATTGGAAGATATGTTGGTTAGATTTCGCGAAAATGTATGGAACTGAATGCTAGGAAGATGTAGGCAGATGGAATCCGGAGTCCCAATTGCTCATATTTGAGTTGTAACTTCATCTTCATCTCCAAGATTCCCATTTGTTCTTCCCTTTCTTTAAAGTGAAGGCGTGAAGCACATCAGGCACACCAAATGCTTAAGGCAGAGCCTCAGTGTTTGAGGTGCTGTTTGGGTGAATGTTGTAAAGAAAGAAAGAAAAAAAAAAAAGAAAAAAAAGAAAAAAACACTTCTTCTGACACCACGTTGCAACGTCTTTTTCATTCAAGGGAAGTCCCAAATCAAACCACTTTTCCCAAAATATGAGACATACTAGGGGAGACATCTAATCCTAATAAGAAAATAAAAGAAGAAAACAAATTGGACAAACATAGGATTGATGAGAAGATAGAACCAGGGATGCTGAACAGTAATCTGCTTTGCATCTAAATTACACATTTTAAAACACTGTTTCTAGAGTTACGACATGACAAATAATCACAAAAGCATCTATTCATAAATGAGAAAACCATTAGTCAGACTGAAATCCTATAGGAGTCAGTAGTAAAAGTGTAAAACTGTAAAACTCAGATGCATTCATATGATCCTAGGAACTTGTTAGTGACAAACAATAATTCAATAATCCAGCAATGTAGAAGGTAGAGATTATGAAACAAAAATGGATAGTGTACCTCTAATGAAGCTATGGTGGTAAGGCAGTTTCCCAACTTCAAGCATCACAGCTACCTCCCTCCCATAACTTGAAGCAATCTCAAATTCATCTTTGATTTCGGCCACAACCTCCCGAAGATCTCTTGTTCCATGAGCAGGTTTATTATCCGAGTTACTTAACTTGGAAGATTCGATTTCATGATCTACCTCAAAAGTCACTCCTTTTGTCTTCACACTGCTATCTTCAGGGCTTTTCGATACAATGGAGCTAGAGCTAGCCTTCTCCTCCGAGACATCAATTGAACTCGTCATGTCACTGAGAGAACACTCATCATGCCCTGATGATAGTCTTATTGTGCTGCCACCACTATCCTCTGATGGTGGCCCTTTTGAAATTGAGGAACCCTCACTATGTTTTGTGTGCATTGGCTTTGTTGCAAGGGGTTCTTCAGTGTGCTGTGTTTTTCGACCGGACATTCGTTTCGGTAATTGCTCTCCCCCAATACCACCCCCTCTTTGCAATGACACTCCACTGGAACTTGAAGGCCCTTCTCCTGCCCTCTTTTTCTTAAATTCATTATTCAACTTTTTCTTCAATTTAGGTTCATCCATGTGAAGCTCGGTTTCTGTTTCCTCCTCCAAATCGGGAATCCCTTCCCTCTCCCTCACTTCCTTCAAATCCGGACTACTACTATTAGACCCATACCCGTAGCCGCCGCCATGGGGAAAATAACTCGAGTAACCCTGCTGCTCAATTGCTTCGAATGGATTCAAAAAGTCCCAAACAGAGGCCTTAGGGGAAGGCGGTGGTGGCGGCTCGGCCGGAGGGCTGGGCTTCTTATCGCGATTCCTCATCCCTTCGCCCCCGTATGGACCCACTGGTGGATATCCAAAATAGTCGCCAGCATTGTTCTGATAAGGGGAGCTCCAATACGAGTTCGAGTACGCAGTAGAACCAGCTTCTGCTTCATGTATTACTGTTTTCATCGTTGGAGAAGATTTCTTCATGTAATACGCGTATGTATTTGAATTTCCGCCATAAAAGGGGGGATTCAACTGGGGATTGTAGCCATAGAAAGGATCCCAGTACCCCATTTGTGGAGGCGGCTCTTGATTCATCGTCACATACGGCCCATGACTCCCCATTGGCAAATCCGGGTGCTGAAAAGGAGAAGCCGGTGACGTATGCCCTTCCTCTTCATCTATGTGCAAATGTCCGCCATTATAACCGGTTTCGTGCAGGTGAAAATGCTCATCATCCGACGAATCTGACGGCAACGACAAGTGCGATTCCTTCTCGCCGCCATCTCCATCGCCAATATGGTGAACAGAGCCGGATGATCCGGAGGAATCTCCGCGTTTCTTCCCTCCGCCTTTGCCGCCATCGGCGCGGAGTTTACGCTCACCGGAAGGGAGAATCAACGAGGGAGAGGAAAGAGAAGACGGCGAGGAGGATGAGGCGGCGACAAGCTCCTCGTCGACGAAGCGGCGGAGAGCGTCGCCGACGTCCTTGAGAGAGTGGAAGTAGGAGAGATGCGCGGCGGCGAGATAGTAGCGGTGGTCGGCGGCGGCCTTGATGAGATCCCTACGCTCCCGGCAACGGATCACCAGTTCCGTTTCAACCGCCTTTGACCCGTTGCAACCCATTCGCTGGTAAATAGGCCAACAAACAACAACGACAAACGACCAAACACGCCCTTAAATAAAGCCGAAATTCACGGTCAGTGACGAAATCTAACGACTCCCATCGCAGATCTATTCATCCAAAATGTCAGCATCACCGCCGCCCCCTTCATTCATCTTCGCATTCCAGTGTGAACTGTGTTGTGAAGAAGCTCAAATCTTCAAAAACAAACATATCATAAAAAGGAAACAAAGAATTCTATGGGTATTTTCTTCTATATTCCTATTTTAATTATTATCAATTAAAAATTGTCATAATCAATGTCCTCCTTGGAATTTGTATTCCTATTTAGAAGAATCATTTTTATGTCTTGACCACCATAATAATAATAATAATATTATTATTACATGATATAATTAAATATATGATATAAACACAGTAAACAAAAATTGAGTTAAATAAATAAATGTGGGTATTGTCCTACTGAGTATTTGCAATATCACAATTTATGGTGTGTTTGGTTTATGTGTTTACAAATTAGGAGTGAAAATTAAAATCAAAATTAGTGTTTGATTGATAACTTTTTAAAATACAATTATGAAATTTGATTACCCATTCAATTAAAAATCTCATTCCCTAATTAAAAATAGATATTGCTCCATCTTAGTGGTAATCTAGTTTTTTAGTTTGAATTAATTTTTTTATTTTTTTTATTTTTTTTTTTGTTCACATTGATGCCTTGGATGCCATTATATTAAGATCAATTGCCTTGATTTATTTTTGTATTGTTAAATTATTTATTCTCATTGGGATTATACAAAACCAAACATTAGTATTGGTAATCATTTCAATTTCACACTACTACCAACAAACATACAAAATACTTTCATCAAAACATATTAACATTATCAAGTATTTAATTATAATGATTAATAAGTAAATTTATTTTGTAATATGGGATGGGATTGATGAATTTGTAAGTAATTGAACATAAATAGTTTTATTGTTAAATAAATATTAGGAGGTGAAATAAGGATAATGGATTAATGCAATAGGAAAGAAGTGTAAAAGTAAAAAAGAGAGGGAGAGGCACATTCATTCATGATGTGTGGGTGTCATACTTTGTGGAGTAAATAAAAAGCTTATTAGAAAGCACATTTTTTTGTCCAACAAGTGTGCCTAAAGATTGTCCTCCCTTTTGGCTTTTCATAAAGTATGCTTTTTAACATATTTTATATCTAAAAATATTTTGTTTATTGTAAGAATTTCAAAAATTAAAATATTTCATAACATTCGTAAGCTGATATTGACTCTTTGTGCTTCAGTAGGTTGAGAAAGTAATTATAAACAGCACTATAACAAAGTCAATAGTATTAAAAAAAAATACAAATAAAAACATACTTTGAGCGAGAAAATTAAGATTTATACTATTTCATTTCATATATAAATTTATTTTATTTTTATCTCACAGTTAATAATAATTTTCCACATATACAAATATTTTAGAAAGAGGATAAAATTTGAAGGCATGTTTTTTTAGTGTTATTGACTCTGGTACAATGTAGTATATCGCTTTCATTGAGACTCAAACACATCCCCTTCCATATGGAATATTGCAACCGGGTGCTACCAAATCATAAGGTCTTTGGCTAAAATTTGAAGATATAAAAAGGGAAACGTATTTTTGATCGATCCTTATACCATGGACCAGGGTTCAAAATATAATGTGGACCCTAGTGCATATATATGCGTCTTATATTGCATGTTTTTGTGTCTTGTGTTATGAAATTAAGGGTATGAATTATGTATCAAAAACAAATTAGTAATTGTATTTTATGTTATGAATTTTGTATCTTTTTTTTTTTTTTTTGAGAATATGAATTTTGTATCTTGTGTTGTGAAATTTTGTATATATGAACACAAATTATGTATCTAAATCAAAATTTAAAAATAAGTAAATATATAACATGCATATGTGTTTTATGTTGTGATGCTTTGTGTCTTGTGTTATGACATTTTTTACTTTTCAAGTATGAATTCTGTATCTCATCATTTGGATTCAGGATCATAATGTTATGTGGATCCCGGTCCATGATATAAATTGCTGTTTTCGATTTGACCAACTTGTTGGGCTACGTAATTGCTTATGTGGGTCATATTAACTTAAAGTTGCAGGCCCCACACCACTTTCAGCCCAAATCTAACATTTTTACTTTCAGCCCCACTCGTTCTGCATCCATCTCATAAATTGCCATTTTCGTTGTCTTTTCTATATTGTCGATTCAACCAACAAAATCAAACATCTTCTTTGAGAAATTAATATGTGTGCGTATGTTTCAACATTTATTTTTATATTTGAGAAATTATTTTTGTTTAAGTCAGGAAACAAAAATTTAGGGTAATAGTTGTGTGAGACTATATCACGGGTCTTAATTTATGAGACAAATTGAATATTTGAATAATGAGTCAAATCTTTGATTAATAGATCAGATCTTTAATCTCATTAATAAAATATATCCAAAATCTGACCCGGCTCATAGGTTGAGGCCCGTGAGCAGTGTTGCAAAAATACCGCTTAGGCGCTACGCAGCAATCGACCGCCTAGTGTATCACCTTAACCGGTGATCTAAACTGCCTAGGCAGTTTAGGCGCTGACCGCCTAGGCCTCCTAGGCGCCGATTAGTAATTTTTATTTTTATTAAAAAAAAAAGGGATAAGGGTCAAATAGGCCCTCGAACTATAGTTCATTGTGCAATTAGACCCTTAAACTTTAAAAAGGTTCAATTAGGCCCTCAAACTTGTTATTTTGGAACAAATAGACCCTTGAACTTATTTATGACCTGTAATAGCAGGTCATAAACATTTCCGGCGATCCTCCGGCCAACTCCGGCGAAATTCCGGCCAAAAAAAACAAAACCAACAACCGCCGGCGACCGTACGGTCGCCGGCGGCATGGCCATTGGAGACGGCGACCAAGCTGGTCGCCGTCTCCAACTCTGGAGACGGCGCCGTCTCCAGTTGGAGACTGGTCGCCGTCTCCAACGTCGCCGTCTCCAACTGGAGACAGCGACCAGCTTGGTCGCCGTCTCCAACTCTGGAGACGGCGACCAAGCTCCGTCTCCAGTTGGAGACTGGTCGCCGTCTCCAACTGGAGACAGCGACCAGCTTGGTCGCCGTCTCCAGTTGGAGACGACGACCAGCTTGGTCGCATGGTCGTCGTCTCCCTGGAGACGACGACCAAGCTGGAGACGGCGACCAGCTGGGTCGCCGTCTCCACGGGATGGCGACCAGTTTGGTCGCCATCCCGACCGGCCACGCTGCCGGCGACCGTGAAACGGTTCACGGTCGCCGGCAGTTGTTGGTTTTGTTTTTTGTTTTGGCCGGAATTTCGCCGGAGTTGGCCGGAGGTTCGCCGGAAATTTGTATGACCTGCTATTATAGGTCATAAATAAGTTCAAGGGTTTATTTGCTCCAAAATAGCAAGTTAAAGGGTCTATTTGTTCCAAAATAACAAGTTTGAGGGCCTAATTGAACCTTTTTAAAGTTTAAGGGTCTAATTGCACAATGAGGTATAGTTCGAGGGCCTATTTGACCCTTATCCCAAAAAAAAAAGATTATTTTACTCAAAAGAACATCATTTGAGCGAAATAACCCTAAATTGTTCAAACTCTAGATATTTTTTAAAAGTAATATTTAATATTTTAGTATTAGCTACTAAAGTAGTATATAGTTTATGATTATTAGTCTTTAAAAAAAAAGTAAAAATACTTAAATAAATTTAAAAAATACACGGGCGCCTGGTCCCCGATTAATCCACGCCTAGCGATTTGTTAACCATACCCGTGAGACGATCACACACAAGCTTTTGTCAAAAAATTAATTTAAATCTAATTACTATTTCCACATTATTAATATACAAATGTTAGTGATAATGTAACAATAATATCAAGTTGTGTGGCGCACCAAAACAAAAAAATCAAGTTGTGTGAGCATGTATGTTCCTTGTGTAAGGTCGATATTTGACTTTTATTTTGAAGATTCAAATTTTCAAGCGACGTGTTTAACTTTGATATCCAAAATATTTTCAATAATGTTTAATATATGAAAAAATATTTTGAGAATTAATATATATGTGTATGTATGTGTACTAAATCAAATGAGAACAAGCTATTAGGAAATAAATAAGAACCAATTTCAACCTTACATTTGAAAGAAAAAAAAAACAGACAGAACAAATCAATGTTGTTTTAGAAAAACACAGTATTTTGATAATTATCACCAACTTTACTAAAATTTGCAATTCTCATACTTTTTCAGGTTTGCACATTTAGTATTAATATTTTACACAATTAGTATTACCATTTTGCATATTTAGCATTAAAATATTGCATTTGCAAAAATGTAAAAGTACAGTGCACTTAGAGTTTCAATTTTAGAGTTTATGACCGAGTTTTTTGTTTTGTTTGGTTTAACCATTCACTTTTTACTATTTAAGGTATAGCATTTATGTTTTAGATTTAAAATATAACTTTTTCATTGATTTTATAAAATTTATCAGGTTTGTATATTTAGTTGTCAAATATTGCATATTTAAATATTAAAGTTTGCATAGTAAAATTGATGATAATTGCGAAAATGTCACTGAATTTCTTTTTTAAATATGATCCGATCCATCAAATTTTTACATATATAAGGCTTAGATTGGTTTTTATTTCTCTCATATGATACTATTCTCACAAGATCCACACACACATATAGGGCACACTACACCCCTTTACTTAGAAATATGATATTTAGTAAATCTAGGTTTATTATTTGTATTAGCAGGGCTGGATTTTAGGGCGTGCAAGATGTGCAACCAATCATTATTGTGTGGACCATACTATTAAATAATGCACATTCAATATAAAAATAATGTACATTCAGTATAAAAATAATGTACATTATATTCAGGGGATGTACATTTGTGTACTGAATGTACAGTATTTTTATAATATAAAAATAATGTACATTAAATACAAAAATAATGTACATTTAGTACATTAAAAATGTACATTTGATTATGGTCCACATAGCTGTGTGGACCATGATCCACACAATAATTTGCCATGTGCAACAGCACAGAACCCCAAAGTTTTGGGGGGCCCTAGTCCAGCTCCTGCTCAATAGTTGATATATGTATTTGTGATTATATTGGCTCAAAATTGAATTTTCATGACTGATCTAAATTCTACTACGTATTATTCAAAAAAAATTATAGTCCGTAATATTCACTCGAATCACTTTTCTTCAATTCGCAGTTTATTTATATTTTGATAGGGCCTCACTTATTTACCAGCACAGGGCCACGCAAATAAAAAGGTAAAAAAAAAAAAAAAAAAAAAAAAAAAAAAAAAAAAAAAAAACGGCCCTGTTTGTATGTATAAGGTTCACTTTTTAGATGTATAAAATTTACTATATTACTATTCGTGTATATATAGTTATCTCGATCATGGTCCAGAGTAAAATTTGTCGTGAAGGGGCAATGCATTGTATAAGAAGTTTGGATGTAATAATTAAGCAATTGGATTAATTGATTAATTTGATATGGGCCAGTTATTCTTAGCTACATAATTAATCCAATTGCTTCATTAAAATAGTTGATTTGGACTTTGGAGTTCATAAGGCTAAAGTCATTTACAATCATTATTGCATGGACCATGGTCCACACAGCTGTGTGGACTATGGTTCATGCAATAATTTGCCAATCAGCCCATAAAATTGATTTTGAGCCCATTAATATGTTGCGGTCGTGAAAGTTATTTACTTGTTTTGATATGATTAGGTCATTCATCATGCTTGGAAATGAACAACAATGTGAGCAACATGGACCCCATGCATCTGCAAGCCAATTTTCAACCATTAAGCATTTAGCCCCATACCCATAAGAAAAATTCAATAAATCCCGTATGAGTAATATAGACCCCATTTGCAAACAAAATTTCAAAAAATTCCACCATGATAATGACAAAGAATTTCAAAAAATTCAATAAGTTCCGTTATTTTTGTGACTGAAAAACAAACTTCGCGACGAAAGACGAAATTTTCAATGGAAAAGGTAGCGACAAAATCGCAATGACAATTTGTTCCGTCATTTTCTTTACAATGAAATTTTATGACAGAATACAAACTTTGCAGCGGAAAGATTAGCGACGGAATCGTCACAATAATTATTTTCGTCGTTATATTTCACAACAGAAATATGCAACATAATATAAGTTTCGCGAGTGAAATATGCAATGGAATATAAAGAGTTTGTGGACAAATTATACCATAGTCTAGTGTCCACCTTGTATTGTGAATGCTGGTCTAAAATGATATTTAGATTTTGTGTCTTTTATTAACCTATTATATGCCCGTATAGTTAACAAATTATATGTTAGTAAATAAATTGAAATACACATAATATGTTAACTGCAATTATAAGCATGTAATTAACATATTATGTGTATGCAGTTAACAAATTATGTGCGTTCAATTTATTTACAAACACATAATTTATTAACTGAAGTCACGTAATATAATAATTACAGTGCACTTAGAGTTTCAATTTTAGAGTTTATGACCGAGTTTTTGTGTTTTGTTTGGTTTAACCATTCACTTTTTACTATTTAAGGTATAGCATTTATGTTTTAGATTTAAAATATAACTTTTTCATTGATTTTATAAAATTTATCAGGTTTGTATATTTAGTTGTCAAATATTGCATATTTAAATATTAAAGTTTGCATAGTAAAATTGATGATAATTGCGAAAATGTCACTGAATTTCTTTTTTAAATATGATCCGATCCATCAAATTTTTACATATATAAGGCTTAGATTGGTTTTTATTTCTCTCATATGATACTATTCTCACAAGATCCACACACACATATAGGGCACACTACACCCCTTTACTTAGAAATATGATATTTAGTAAATCTAGGTTTATTATTTGTATTAGCAGGGCTGGATTTTAGGGCGTGCAAGATGTGCAACCAATCATTATTGTGTGGACCATACTATTAAATAATGCACATTCAATATAAAAATAATGTACATTCAGTATAAAAATAATGTACATTATATTCAGGGGATGTACATTTGTGTACTGAATGTACAGTATTTTTATAATATAAAAATAATGTACATTAAATACAAAAATAATGTACATTTAGTACATTAAAAATGTACATTTGATTATGGTCCACATAGCTGTGTGGACCATGATCCACACAATAATTTGCCATGTGCAACAGCACAGAACCCCAAAGTTTTGGGGGCGCTAGTCCAGCTCCTGCTCAATAGTTGATATATGTATTTGTGATTATATTGGCTCAAAATTGAATTTTCATGACTGATCTAAATTCTACTACGTATTATTCAAAAAAAATTATAGTCCGTAATATTCACTCGAATCACTTTTCTTCAATTCGCAGTTTATTTATATTTTGATAGGGCCTCACTTATTTACCAGCACAGGGCCACGCAAATAAAAAGGTAAAAAAAAAAAAAAAAAAAAAAAAAAAAACGGCCCTGTTTGTATGTATAAGGTTCACTTTTAGATGTATAAAATTTACTATATTACTATTCGTGTATATATAGTTATCTCGATCATGGTCCAGAGTAAAATTTGTCGTGAAGGGGCAATGCATTGTATAAGAAGTTTGGATGTAATAATTAAGCAATTGGATTAATTGATTAATTTGATATGGGCCAGTTATTCTTAGCTACATAATTAATCCAATTGCTTCATTAAAATAGTTGATTTGGACTTTGGAGTTCATAAGGCTAAAGTCATTTATATGCTCTAAATGAATCAGCCCATAAAATTGATTTTGAGCCCATTAATATGTTGCGGTCGTGAAAGTTATTTACTTGTTTTGATATGATTAGGTCATTCATCATGCTTGGAAATGAACAACAATGTGAGCAACATGGACCCCATGCATCTGTAAGCCAATTTTCAACCATTAAGCATTTAGCCCCATACCCATAAGAAAAATTCAATAAATTCCCGTATGATTAATATAGACCCCATTTGAAAACAAAATTTCAAAAAATTCAATAAGTTACGTTATTTTTGTGACGGAAAAACAAACTTCGCGACGAATGACGAAATTTTCAACGAAAAAGGTAGCGACAAAATCGCAATGACAATTTGTTCCGTCATTTCTTTACAATGAAATTTTATGACAGAATACAAACTTTACAACGGAAAGGTTAGCGACGAAACCGCCACAATAATTATTTTCGTCGTTATATTTCACGACAGAAATATGCAAAAGAATATAAGTTTCACGACTGAAATATGCAATGGAATATAGAGAGTTTGTGGACAAATTATACCATAGTCCAGCGTCCACCTTGTATTGTGAATGCTGGTCTAAAATGATATTTAGATTTTGTGTCTTTTATTAACCTATTATATGCCCGTATATTTAACAAATTATGTGTTAGTAAATAAATTGAAATACACATAGTATGTTAACTGCAGTTATAAGCATGTAGTTAACATATTATGTGTATGCAGTTAACAAATTATGTGCGTTCAATTTATTTACAAACACATAATTTATTAATTGAAGTCATGTAATATAGTAATTAAAAACACATATTTTTTTTTATCAAGATTCACAATGTAATGTGGACCCTGATGCACGGTATAACAATTTGAGTTTGTGACAGTTGTTAGCTTCTTGATATTTATTGTACTATTTTGTTGGGCTTATTGTTCAGTTCAATAGGCCTAATAGGCTCGAAAAGCCCAAGCAAATTTTCCAACACAAAAAGTACAGGAAGAAATCTTCAACAACAACAAACTTTCTTCATTTTCCCCTTCCCTTATGGGGCGTTTGGTAAGGAGGAGGGTATTACGGGAGAAAAGAATTGTAATTCGATGGAATTGCAATTCAATGAATAAAGTAGGAATTGAAATTACAGTGTTTGGTATGCAGAAATAGGAGTACAGGGAATTGAAAGGTAAGAAGCGAGAAAATGACTAGAATGCCCTTATGTTGTGGTAGATGTTGTAATAATAATAATAAATAATAATAATAATAATTCATTAAAATAATAATAATAAAAATAATAATAATTATTATTATTATAATTCTTTCAAATTAAAAAAAAAAAGAAAAAAAAAAGACAAAGGGTATGGGAGGAGGGGCAAAATTGTCTTTACGCCAACAAATTGCCCCTCCTCTCCACCGAATTGCAATTCATGGGGGTATTGCAATTCATCATTTGGAGGGAATTGCAATTCCCTGCAACCAAACACTGTAGTTCGAGAATTTACTGAATTGCAATTTCCCCCAAACTACATCCAACCAAACAGGCCAATAGGCCATAGTGCTGAACATATCAAAACTACCTTCAACAAGTTTTCATATATGTGCACAACATTACTATTTTTAAATTGGTCCAAACAAAATAGGCAAATTATACCGTAACTATAGTCTATATTGTAAAGTGAACCACCCATACATGTTCATTTTTAGTATACTTATTAGAAGAGACTTGTAGTACAATAAAAATTTATTTAAAACTTTGGATGCAGTACAATGAATTTGCCCCACGTAACATATGATCAATCATTATTGTGTGGACCATAGTATACATAGCTGTGTGAATCATACTATCAAATAATATACATTCAATACAAAAATAATGTACTTTTAGTATATTAAAAATGTACACTATATTCAAAAAAATTACATTATTTGAGTACTGAATAATGTACTTTTAGTATATTAAAAATGTACGTTTTGTTATGGTCCATACAAAACTATTAATTTGCCGCACACGACAAGGGCCAACCATATCAATATAGTGAAAATTTAGTTAGATTTAATTTTTAAAAAAATATTAGTTTTTTTTAGCTTCCATCTGCTCCCTATTTCTTATTTTCTTTGTCTCAAAATATATGGAATATTTGTGTTTGACATGAATTTTAAGGGAAATTTTTTTTTATTAAAAAAGTGGCTTTCTTTCTAAATCAGCCCTCCTATTTTTGTATTTGAAAGTGCAAACCAAATGGGATTCACATTATGTCATTATCTAATTATTTTTTAAAAAATATTAAAAGGTATAAAGAATAAAGACAGAAAAATCCAAATGTTAATGATGTTTAAATTAAGAAAATTAATAATATTTTACACAAATTAAAAAAAGAGAGAAAATTAATCAAATAAAATAGGATGAAAAGGGTAAAATAGTAAATCATTGGTGGTGTTGAACCAAGTTTCAAATTATTAACATATTCAATAAGAGAATTTGACTTTTCAAGATTTATGTTATCTTATCTGATCTTCATGGCAACGCAAGTCAGGACACATTATTATAATTATTTTAATTATAAAGTCTAATTTATATAATCTAATTAGAACATTCAATTTTTTTTTAGTTATTACTAGCTTTGTTACAATGTAGTATCTGTTCATATATACCTTTTTAACCCATTGAAGCAAAAAAGAATTAATACCACACAAAAGATTAATAACACTCTCAGTGAAGCTCAAACCCATAACATTTTGATGACATATAATTACCAAAAAAAAAAAAAAAAATCATACACAGGCATGTAGAGACATTAATTGAAAGGAATAAGCTAAGGGTTAAATAAGTTCACAAATTTTAAGAAAATGTAATTATATACTTAAATTTGAAAATAATAATAATAATTGCAATAATTCACCCTTTTTTTTGGGGAAGCAAAGTAAAACTAATATATTAATTCACCCATTTTAATTCTCAATTACTTGTAAACATTTGGTCAAACTAAGATGCATGGCATTTGATCTAAACTAGCTTTGTTGACGTAAGTGACCGTATACTCTTGTTCCTTAAGAGAAGTCTGGAACTTTGTCCCTTAACTGGACCGGTCTAGTGTGAATATAGATCAGTCTAAGTATGGTGCGGACTTAAAGGTGTCTAATAAATATTTGTACCTCTATGTTATATGTGGAGGGCGAAACCGCGAAATGCATTATAAAAACATGGTAAAGCTACACTAATTGAAGACATGCAGCTAACAAATTAAACCTTTTGTCAAGATAAGGTGAGCTTTGTCAAAGAC
>CP025649.1:17931893-17946920 GCA_003576665.1 Ipomoea trifida
ATGTTAAATTAATATTTTGCCCTTAAAATAACTATTTATTATATTTTTCTTCTCCAACTAATTATTCTAAATATGTATGGAAGACCACGGTTTGATTCGAACCTAATCGGACACTATAGCAATTGAACCTAAATAGTATGGACAGTTACGGTTACGATTCATAACCGGAAAAAAAAATTGTTGAATTTAGACTATTTTAAAAATAAGAAATAGAATTTACAAAATAAATAAATAAATTTTGAATTGGCGGTTCAAAATCGAAATTGGAACCGAACCGATTTATCAAAATAAGTAGTTGACCATTTTTACTAGATATGATTGCAATTCAGTTTCGGTTCACAGGTCAACAATTATTTTATTTTTCGGTTCTAAATCGTAATCAGAACCGTCCATACTATTTCGGTATGATTACTATAATGTCCAGTTAGGTTCCAACCGAATCGTAGTCATCCATACATATAAGCAATATTTGTTGGAGAAGAAAAATAAATGAAATAGTTATTTTAAGGGCAAAATGTCAATTTAACATCATAGGGTGAAAAATCACCACTTCAATAACTCATGGGGAAAAAGTACTATATACATATAATTTAGGGAGAAAAAGTGACATTTTTCCATAGATATATTACTTGGACTACTTTTGACTTTTTTAAAAATCTTTTTTCCAAAAAGGTTGAATCTCCAACTCAAGGGCTCTCACATCCTACCCCGATAAAGCATTTAGGGATGCAAAATCACTATGATTCAATGGCTCAGTAAACAGAACCAAATGTCGGTGCGCACAAGGATTTGCCCACTTGACATTAATCCCACATCTGCCGCTGCCGAGGTTCAAACATCGGTCTCTTCTCCCAAATACTACCTACTGAATTAGACATTAATTGAAAGCATATGAAGAAAAAAACTGAAGACAAGAGGGGTCATAAGAGACTTTAAAAAAGAGTGATTTCCACTTTTGGTCCTATTGTTATTATGGCATTGCCAATTTTAGTCCACCAAATTAATTTCTGCCACATTTTAGCCAGTGTTTTTATGTCGTTGCCACTTTTGGTCCGCCGTCAATATTTCCGTGAGTTTGCCGTCAAAGAGAGGGGTATTCTTGTCCATTCATGTGATATTTTTAATTTGTTTTGTTTTTTTAATTTTTTCCATCCCAAAACGATTTGGTCTTTAGTCTTCTAAGTTCTAATTGACTTCTAATTGACTAAGGGAACCTGAACCCTACCTAATCCCCTAAATGAACTCCTTCGTAAAACCTGAACCATAAAACCTAATCCCCTAAACCATCATTGAAAACGACCAAAATCCCACCAAAATCGCACCAAAATCGGACTGAGCGAAGAAATTGGAGATCAAATTCTATCAAATTCGAAACTAGCAGCACTCACGGAGGGAGGAACGGCGATGGAATCGGATATAGAAGCTGACGCATCAAACCTAGGTAAATTTCGATTTTTTTTTAAATTTTAGTATGAATGTGTTATGAGTTTTGTGTGTTTATAGACTGAAAAAGTGTTGGGGCTGGGTGGGTCAGTTGATTAAGGAGAAACTAGCGTATGCAATTGTAGAAGGAGAAACTAAGGAGTCATGGACCTGGTTCTTGGAATTACTTAGGACTGACCTACAAATCTCAAGGGAAGAGGAACAACAACTGACATTTATATCAGGTGACTTTGTTTTTCTAACTTAATCAACTGACCCACCCAGCCCCAACACTTTTTCAGTCTATAAACACACAAAACTCATAACACATTCATACTAAAATTTAAAAAAAAATTCGAAATTTACCTAGGTTTGATGCGTCAGCTTCTATATCCGATTCCATCGCCGTTCCTCCCTCCGTGAGTGCTGCTAGTTTCGAATTTGATAGAATTTGATCTCCAATTTCTTCGCTCAGTCGGATTTTGGTGCGATTTTGGTGGGATTTTGGTCGTTTTCAATGATGGTTTAGGGGATTAGGTTTTATGGTTCAGGTTTTACGAAGGAGTTCATTTAGGGGATTAGGTAGGGTTCAGGTTCCCTTAGTCAATTAGAAGTCAATTAGAACTTAGAAGACTAAAGACCAAATCGTTTTGGGATGGAAAAAATTAAAAAAAAAAAACAAATTAAAAATATCACATGAATGGACAAGAATACCCCTCTCTTTGACGGCAAACTCACGGAAATATTGACGGCGGACCAAAAGTGGCAACGACATAAAAACACTGGCTAAAATGTGGCAGAAATTAATTTGGTGGACTAAAATTGGCAATGCCATAATAACAATAGGACCAAAAATGGAAATCATAATTAAATAAAGACTTTTTGTTCACAGAATGTAATATCTACACTCTAGATATGAAAATGAATGATTTACAATTTACCTTTTCACATATTTTTGGATGAGAATTTAAGAGTTTAAAATTACTCTAATGTAAGCTCGAAAGGTAATGTAAAACAAAAAATGAATAAAGATAAGAGATAGACAGATAGTGGTGGATGAGTGAACACGTGCTTTGGGCTCTTTCACAGAAACAAGTCAAATAATGCAACTTATCTCATTTTGTTTCGAGTACGTACAACATCAATTTCATTTCTATAATATCTGCAAATTTTGCGAGCTAGCTAGCATCCCATTGGCAAAATCATAGTGGACAATCCTTTTGTAATTACAAAATTATAAGCTTAAATCTCATTGTTCTTGATTTGAGCTAATCAATTAAGAGTTATGATCGATTTTTGATTTGTGCATAATGCTTAAGAAATAATTTTAAAAAAATTGTAATTGAGCTCACGTTCCTTCATGCATCTTTCTATCTTGCTTAGGACTTATTCGTTTTTTTCTTTTTTCTTTTCAAAATCACGCAACATCACCACCATTAAAAAGAGTAAGATTCTTTATTCCTCAATTAGTTTTACAATTTTCCCCCAAATTTCTTTGATTACCAAAGTTGCAATTCAATTTTCACTTATCTCTCATAATTAATTGAGTATGTATATGGCAAAATCATTCAAATTTTTTGACATAATTCAATTTCCTCTCTCCCATCTTTCTTCTCATTTATTTACAAGAACGAGATTACAAAAATCTCAAAAACAATCTTACTAAGGGTGTGTTTGGAATGCAGGAAAATGACTTCTGGAAAATGTTTTCTGGAAAATGAGTTATTTTTCGGAAAATGAGTTCATTTTCCGTGTTTGGATGTACTTTGGAAAACTGTCTTTAGGTGTTTGGTTCATTTTCCGGAAAATGAGTGGAAAATGAATAGAAATATATAATTATATAATTTTATTCTTTTATTTAAAATATAAACAATATATAACATAATAATATTTATTATAATATAAATTTTATAATTAAAAAAAATTAAAAAAAAAAAAAAAAAAAGGGGGGGGGGGGGGTTGACGGCTGCCTGGTTTCCGCCGGAAACCAGAGCAGATCTGCTCTGGTTTCCGGCAGGGACCGGCTCCCTGCCGGAAACCAGTCCGCCGGTAGGGAAGGGAGCCGTCCCTCCCTTCCATTTTCCCCCAAAATGCCCTTATTTTCCGTGGTCAACGGAATTCAATTTCCGTTGACCACATTTTCTGGGTGTTCCCAAACACCCGGAACCCGGAAAATGACTTCGGAACCCGGAAAATGACTTCCAGAAGTCATTTTTCGGGTTCCCAAACACACCCTAAGAGTAACTTAAATTGATTTATCTCTTTGTGATATTTTTTTCCGTACACACCCAAAAACCCAAGATCGTAACAAACTAGCTTGTGAGTTGTCACTGTCTGGGTTGAAGTTGGTGCAACTTTCGTACTGTTGTGTATTATTATTATTATTATTATTATTATTATTAGGCAAGAGATAGTGAAAATCCTGAAAGGAATCTAGACTACAGTTGTTTCCATGGATGCAATTACAGCTAGGTTTGTTCAACTAATATTATGTTGTTCAGCTACCTACCTACGGCTACCAAATGTTCAGATATCCTGGTGCACCTTTAATTTTTATTTGTTTTGGTATTTTATAAATGAGTAATTTCCATTTTTTGTCCTACTATTATTGGGGCATTGCCAATTTTAGTCCACTTTATTAATTTTTGCCACATTGCGGCCAATCTTATTTAGTCATTGCCACTTTTAGTCCACCGTTAAATTTTTTATCAAATAACCGTCCAAAACAGGGGTATTTTGATCTTTTCATGTTTTAATCATCTTTTTTACCCTTTGCAGTGGTTTTCCTTGCACATTTTCATCCAATAAAGAGGTTCGACGAAAGCCATGGCTTTGTAATGTGGCTCACATGGCTTTCGCCGGACCTCTTTATTGGATGAAAATGTGTAAGAAAAACCACTACAAAGGGTCAAGGATATGACCAAAGCATGAAAAGACCAAAAATACCCCTGTTTTGGACGGCCCTCTGACGAAATTTTTAACAGTGGACTAAAAGTGCAAAGACTAAATAAGACTGGCCGCAATGTGGCAACAATTAATGAAGTTGACTAAAATTGGCAATGTCCCAATAACAGTAGGACCAAAAATGGAAATGACTCTTTATAAATTTAAATTTTCAATAGTTAGTATATGGATGCACTTCTATTATTTTTAGAGTGAATAAGCTAAGGGTTAAATAAGTTCACAAATTTTAAGAAAATGTAATTATATACTTAAATTTGAAAATAATAATAATAATTGCAATAATTCACCCTTTTTTTTTGGGGAAGCAAAGTAAAACTAATATATTAATTCACCCATTTTAATTCTCAATTACTTGTAAACATTTGGTCAAACTAAGATGCATGGCATTTGATCTAAACTAGCTTGGTTGACGTAAGTGACCGTATACTCTTGTTCCTTAAGAGAAGTCTGGAACTTTGTCCCTTAACTGGACCGGTCTAGTGTGAATATAGATCAGTCTAAGTATGGTGCGGACTTAAAGGTGTCTAATAAATATTTGTACCTCTATGTTATATGTGGAGGGCGAAACCGCGAAATGCATTATAAAAACATGGTAAAGCTACACTAATTGAAGACATGCAGCTAACAAATTAAACCTTTTGTCAAAGATAAGGTGAGCTTTGTCAAAGACTTTTTTTTTTTTTTTTTTTTTAATTTTATAAATTACTTTTTGGAACAACATTTAATTGTTTAACTTATCATATGTTTGGTGGGGCAAATTCCATTAATTGTATTGCAGTCGATTAAGTCAAATTCAAATAATCAAACTTCAACACTTCAACAAATGGTTTGATTTTAAAAGAGTTAATTTCATATTAGTACTCTAGTTATCACTCATTTTCAATTTTATTGACTTTTGAAGTTATCAAATTTAGTTCTTAAGTATTGAATTGTTTATACTTCTAATCCACTATTAGTTTTTCCTTATGTGAAATTAACATTGAGTGTAAATTAAAAAGTCATCACCGTAGCACTAAATATTTTTCAAGCGTGGGAAACAATACTCTAATTTTCTTATTCTAGTAGCTCTAATTCCACCCTCGATTTTAACCATTCACATAGAAAAAAACTTACAGCGGATTACAATTGAAAAGGATCCAATACTCAAGGACTAAACTTAATAGCTCTAAAAGTCAATGACTAAATTTGGAAAGAGTTAATTCTAAAAATGGTCCCTTGAGTATTAACGTTTACCAATTTTCATTTTGATTTACAATTAGACCATAAATGTCCCTTGACTATTGACATTTACTAATTTTTATCATCAATTTTCAATTTGACCATAAATGGTCCATTAATTATTGATTTTGTTTCAAATTTAGTCATTTAGTAGTTAAATTTTCATTTTGCGAACATTAATTTTAAGAGTAATAATGTAAAAATTGACTTGTTAAGATGAGCAAATTGAGTTCAAATTATTGCTATTGTTGTTGTTATTGCATACATCAATGTGAAGGGTAATTTTATCTTTTGAATAGTTATTGCATTTATATTCCTTCTGTGAATCAAACAATAGAATTGAATTCTTATTTTATTATTCTATGAATCAGACGTGGTAAAATCTCACGAATTTAATAAAAGAAAATATTCAGTATCTATTTAACCAAGAAAAAAAAACTTCGTTCAGTGACTTTCCTCAAGAATATGAAGGATGCATCCTCCAAAGCTCATTGAATTAGTCGGTTTAACGAATTCAAGATTTTTAGGGTTTTTGAAAACTTTTAATAACTCTCACACAAGGTGGAGGAAAATATAACAGACTAATATTATTTGTATTGAAATTAGATTTAACTTTTCATGGACTTGAGAGACTTATTCATAGAGTTGAGGATATAATCCAACAAAATCGAAACCCTTAAGTTCTCTGTGTGTGTGAAAGAGAGAGAGAAAAGTTAATTCCATTTTTTGTCTTAGATTGTAGCTGGCAGTCCACTTTAAATCTTATTTTATTAGAATATTCATTTTTGGTCCTAGTGTTATAGTGACATGATTATTTTTTTTATTTATCAACAAAACAGTTTAAATATCATTAAATACAAGGACATTTCGGTCTTCAATTATGAATTTTTTTCAAAAAAAGAATAACATAAAAAATATAGCGATTTAACCTACTTTGTATAGAAAAGATTGAAATGTTTTTGTATTTAACAACATTTTTGCGATTTTGTTGATGGAGGACAAAAAATGATCATACCACAATAATACTAAGGCCAAAAGATGAAGATCTAATAAAAGGGACTAAAAGTGAACTATCACTTATGAATCTAGGGCCAAAAAATGAAATTAACTCTAAAAAAAAGTTAATAGTATATTAATTCAACCAAGTTCCCCAAATTAAACAACCTGAATAGGACTGAAATGGACATGAGGACATGGTGCAAATAATCATTTTAGCTAACTAATAATTAAATAATTTATGTTTTCAAAAAAAATAATTAAATAATTTAAACATAACTAATTATAATAAAGTTTGTAATAAATAGTACTCTTCTGTATCACATCATAAACGCATACTTGTTGAATAAGTTTACCCTCAATATTTTTCTAATTGAGAAATTATTATTTTGATTTAATTTTTAATTACATCATCATGAGTTCATTATATCCTGTATCCAATCATCCTCTTTGAAGTGTTTATCTACTGTTACTGATTACATAAATGATTTGCATAGTAGATATAGAAAATTAAAGTCAACTTATTCTTTAATAGATATTGGAAAAATGACACTTTTTCCATGAGTTATGTTAAATTGGCGTTTATCCATTCAGTTATTTTAAAAGTACCTATTTTTTTCTCTGTAATGTTAAATTAATATTTTGCCCTTAAAATAACTATTTTATTTATTTTCTTCTCCAACTAATTATTACTAATATGTATGGAAGACCACGGTTTGATTCGAACCTAATCGGACACTATAGCAATTGAACCTAAATAGTATGGACAGTTACGGTTACGATTCATAACCGGAAAAAAAAATTGTTGAATTTAGACTATTTTAAAAATAAGAAATAGAATTTACAAAAATAAATAAATAAATTTTGAATTGGCGGTTCAAAATCGAAATTGGAACCGAACCGATTTATCAAAATAAGTAGTTGACCATTTTTACTAGATATGATTGCAATTCAGTTTCGGTTCACAGGTCAACAATTATTTTATTTTTCGGTTCTAAATCGTAATCAGAACCGTCCATACTATTTCGGTATGATTACTATAATGTCCAGTTAGGTTCCAACCGAATCGTAGTCATCCATACATATAAGCAATATTTGTTGGAGAAGAAAAATAAATGAAATAGTTATTTTAGGGCAAAAATGTCAATTTAACATCATAGGGTGAAAAATCACCACTTCAATAACTCATGGGAAAAAGTACTATATACATATAATTTAGGGAGAAAAAGTGACATTTTTCCATAGATATATTACTTGGACTACTTTTGACTTTTTAAAAATCTTTTTTCCAAAAAGGTTGAATCTCCAACTCAAGGGCTCTCACATCCTACCCCGATAAAGCATTTAGGAGGATGCAAATCACTATGATTCAATGGCTCAGTAAACAGAACCAAATGTCGGTGCGCACAAAGGATTTGCCCACTTTGAGCATAATCCCACACTGCCGCTGCCGAGGTTCAAACATCGGTCTCTTCTCCCAAATACTACCTACTGAATTAGTGAGTTAAGCCCGTGCGGATGACTTTTTAAAAATCTTTATTGGTGAAGTGGTAGCTAATAGGGCCTAAGGTGAGTAAGGATATGTCAAATATATTCATTTTGAAAACATGTCAAATCTATTCTAATCATGTAAATTCGCTCATGTTCCATATCAACTTAAAATGGATGAGATACGTATCCTCTTAGTGAAATCCATCACTAGTGGATCAGATGCAGATGTGACTTCTCAAAATCCATTATGTCCAATTCGCTACGCTACTAGACTATAAGCTTAGTAACCTATTGTGGAGTGTCATACACTAGGTGTAGGCCAAATCTAAAATTATAATTCAATAGTAATTTTTAATTTTTCTGCACTCAGTCTAAGATTATATGTCTTTCTTTCTCAATTATTGTTTTAACTTTCCGCATGTTTTACTCTTTAAGTCATAATTGTTTTTTTTTTTGAGGAAAAGTCATAATTGTTCTTCTTCATGGTGTCACAATTACAACTTACAAGCTCAATAAAAATTATGCAAAAGATGAATAAAGAATTGAAAGGGAATGAAGATTTGTAATTTAAATTTGTTTAAATTTTAAAAATTTATTATTTGTAATGTTTAAATTGGATATTTGGTTGTTGCTTTTGGTTTTTGAGATGCTTAAAATTTGTGATTTTGTTTTTTAAAGGCTTGAAATATTGTATTATAATTTATTTTATTTTAAAACTTAAAATATATCATTTTATAGGCATTCAATCTGCCAAATTCATCATTCCCATATTAGATTGGATTGTATCCACACCTTTAGTGGATGCAAATACATACGGAAATATTTAAATCTACCTTTAGGGAATTAGATGCAGGTTCATCTCAAATCCGCTTCAATCTATTCCGCACTCACTCCTAATTTGTCGTGTAGGTGGAGCGCAATACTTGTACGAAAAGATTAGAAGTTTAATTATTGCCAATACTCTCTTAGTTGAGTCCGTTACACAGCGTTTTCCTAGTACGGTTTATTTCTCCTATGTGATTTACGGAGCATTACACAAGAGTAGGGTTTACCGTGAAGACCAACACTTTAGAGCCTGTTTACCTAGTACACATGCTCAAGTAATAACTGCATATTTCTCTCATCAACACAAAAAAAAATTGATTTTAATAAACACTTTTAATCTTTTAATTACCTATGCTAGATTCACCAATCCTGTGACTGTTGTAAGTGAATCACGCGTAACCACATAGTTCTTTGGCTATCTAGTTGTCATATTCTATTTTTTTAGACAAAAAAAAAAAAAAAACAATTGGTGATAATAGGCGGACATTAACAATTTAACCACATCCCTTAATGGTAAACTACAACGTCACATCACGAATCGAGCAGGGGCTGAACTCAGCCAACTCGACGGCCAACAACCTACTTTTATAATTTAAACTTTTAATGATAATTTCAATTTTAAATTATATTTCCCATCTCCGGTGACGTCAAACGTAGTCCAAAATGAATTTCATAGTCACAAAAGATTACTATTGAGAGAGTTTGGTCTTTGGCATTTAAAGAGATGGGCGCGGGTGGGGCCGGGTACACGTTTGTGCAGCGGCCTAGCATGGGTCTCACCGGAAATACCTAACGGTAGCGTTTAGAAAATCGGCACCACAAATTGACTATCTGCACGCGGTACGTGTAAAGCTCGCAGGACCACTTTGATGGCGTCGCATTTTATTTTCAACGTGTAATCTTAATTTATATTTTATTTTATTTTTGAGTGATGAAAAATTCACAGCAATTATCTAAGAATGTACACGATTAAGTCTCGCATTGTGACCTAGCAAGTAAAGGACCACAAGAAATTTTAACTTTGTTCTTTATTTACATAGCATGTTCATGTTTATTTTAAAAAAGTCACAATTTTTGTTACTCTTTTATTATTTAATTTGGAAGAAAATGTGGCAGTCACTATTTTTTTTGAATGCTACTGTTAAGTGTTTAACTTAATTAAATAGACAAAATGAATATTTAGTAATTACATTTTTCCTTGGTTTTTGATTCAAAACATTATTTTTGAAATGCTATTCTAAGTTGTATTTGAGATTTTAGTATATTGAAAAGTACATAATTACCCAAACTCTCTTTACCCTTCTCAGATCTACATATATACATGAGCAACGCCCCATCCGTGGTAGAACATCACAAATCTATGAGAAGAAAGCGCAAAAGAGTGAAGGATGACAACTTCAACTCAGATAGCGACTTTGGCAAACATTGGTTACTTATATTCTACCAAATATAACTTATACGGAGTAACTTATTTTTATCTTAAAATAATATATAAGTTCTAAATAAGCTTTATCAAACAGAACAATAAACGTTGAGTTAAATATATATGGAGAAGTTTGTCTTGTACCAAAGAACAAGCAGTGAACAACTGCCATGGTAAATAAAAAAATATAGAAAATTAAAGTCAACTTATTCTTTAATAGATATTGGAAAAATGACACTTTTTCCATGAGTTATGTTAAATTGGCGGTTTATCCATTCAGTTATTTTAAAAGTACCTATTTTTTTCTCTGTAATGTTAAATTAATATTTTTGCCCTTAAAATAACTATTTTATTTATTTTTCTTCTCCAACTAATTATTACTAATATGTATGGAAGACCACGGTTTGATTCGAACCTAATCGGACACTATAGCAATTGAACCTAAATAGTATGGACAGTTACGGTTACGATTCATAACCGGAAAAAAAAAATTGTTGAATTTAGACTATTTTAAAAATAAGAAATAGAATTTACAAAAATAAATAAATAAATTTTGAATTGGCGGTTCAAAATCGAAATTGGAACCGAACCGATTTATCAAAATAAGTAGTTGACCATTTTTACTAGATATGATTGCAATTCAGTTTCGGTTCACAGGTCAACAATTATTTTATTTTTCGGTTCTAAATCGTAATCAGAACCGTCCATACTATTTCGGTATGATTACTATAATGTCCAGTTAGGTTCCAACCGAATCGTAGTCATCCATACATATAAGCAATATTTGTTGGAGAAGAAAAATAAATGAAATAGTTATTTTAAGGGCAAAAATGTCAATTTAACATCATAGGGTGAAAAATCACCACTTCAATAACTCATGGGGAAAAAGTACTATATACATATAATTTAGGGAGAAAAAGTGACATTTTTCCATAGATATATTACTTGGAGTACTTTTGACTTTTTAAAAATCTTTTTTCCAAAAAGGTTGAATCTCCAACTCAAGGGCTCTCACATCCTACCCCGATAAAGCATTTAAGAGGATGCAAATCACTATGATTCAATGGCTCAGTAAACAGAACCAAATGTCGGTGCGCACAAGGGATTTGCCCACTTTGAGCATAATCCTACATTGCCGCTGCCGAGGTTCAAACATCGGTCTCTTCTCCCAAATACTACCTACTGAATTAGTGAGCTAAGCCCGTGCGGATGACTTTTTAAAAATCTTTGTTGGTGAAGTGGTAGCTAATAGGGCCTAAGAGTGAGTAAGGATATGTCAAATATATTCTTTTTTGAAAACATGTCAAATCTATTCTAATCATGCAAATTCGCTCATGTTCCATATCAACTTAAAATAGATGAGATACGTATCCTCTTAGTGAAATCCATCACTAGTGGATCAGATGCAGATGTGACTTCTCAAAATCCATTATGTCCAATTCGCTCCGCTACTAGACTATAAGCTTAGTAACCTATTGTGGAGTGTCATACACTAGGTATAGGCCAAATCTAAAATTATAATTCAATAGTAATTTTTAATTTTTCTACACTCAGTCTAAGATTATATGTCTTTCTTTCTCAATTATCGTTTTCAACTTTCCGCCTGTTTTACTCTTTAAGTCATAATTGTTCTTCTTCATGGTGTCACAATTACAACTTACAAGCTCAATAAAAATTATGCAAAAGATGAATAAAGACTTGAAAGGGAATGAAGATTTGTAATTTAAATTTGTTTAAATTTTAAAAATTTATTATTTGTAATGTTTAAATTGGATATTTGGTTATTGTTTTTGGTTTTTGAGATGCTTAAAAATTGTGGTTTTGCTTATTAAAGGCTTGAAATATTGTATTATAATTTATTTTATTTTAAAACTTAAAATATATCATTTTATAGGCATTCAATCTGCCAAATTCATCATTCCCATATTAGATTGGATTGTATCCACACCTTTAGTGGATGCAAATACATACGGAAATATTTAAATCTACCTTTAGGGAATTAGATGCAGGTTCATCTCAAATCCGCTTCAATCTATTCCGCACTCACTCCTAATTTGTCGTGTAGGTGGAGCGCAATTCTTGTACGAAAAGATTAGAAGTTTAATTATTGCCAATACTCTCTTAGTTGAGTCCGTTACACAGCGCTTTCCTAGTACGGTTTACTTCTCCTATGTGATTTACGGAGCATTACATAAGAGTGGGGTTTACAGTGAAGACCAACACTTTAGAGCTTGTTTACCTAGTACACATGCTCAAGTAATAACTGCATATTTCTCCCATCAACCCAAAAAAGAAATTGATTTTAATAAACACTTTTAATCTTTTAATTACCTATGCTAGATTCACCAATCCCGTGACTGTTGTAAGTGAAGCACGCTTAACCACATAGTTCTTTGGCTATCTAGTTGTCATATTTTACTTTTTGTTAAACAAAAAAAAAACAGGTAGACATTAACAATTTAACCACATCTCTCCATGGTAAACTACAACGTTACATCACGAATCGAGCAGGGGCTGAACTCAGTCAACTCGACGACCAACAACCTACTTTTATAATTTAAACTTTTAATGATAATTTTCAATTTTAAATTATATTTCCCATCTCCGGTGACATCAAACGTAGTCCAAAATGAATTTCATAGTCATTTAATAGTCACAAAGATTACTATTGAGAGAGTTTGGTCTTTGGCATTTAAAGAGATGGGGCCGGGTACACGTTTGTTGCAGCGGCCTAGCATGGGTCTCACCGGAAATACCTAACGGTAGGCGTTGGAAAATCGGCACCACAAATTGACTATCTGCACGCGGTACGTGAAAGCTCGCAGGACCACTTTGATGGCGTCGCATTTTATTTTCAACGTGTAATCTTAATTTATATTTTATTTTATTTTTGAGTGATGAAAAAATTCACAGCAATTATCTAAGAATGTACACGATTAAGTCTCGCATTGTGACCTAGCAAGCAAAGGACCACAGGAAATTTTAACTTTTGTTCTTTATTTACATAGCATGTTTAGGTTTATTAAAAAAAGGGAAAAGTGTCAAATTGGCCCCCTAAGTGGGGTGGATAGTGCAATTAGGCCCCCTAACTGAAAAAAGCTCCGTTCAAGCCCCCTAAACCGGCAAAAAAGTGCAATTGAGTCCTAAATGACTTGTTTATCAGGTTACTACTCCTTGGACTGAAATTAAGTGCAAAACTTTGTAATTTGTATCACATTTGGTCATAATGTCAAATTAATTTGTATTCTATAAATAATTTTAATAATTTTTAGTTTTTTTTAAACAAAAAAAAAAAAACAAAAGTCGGCAATCCCAGCTGGGGACTGCCGACTTTTTTTTTTCTTTTTTTTTTTTCAAAAACATTATTTAAATAATTTAAAAATAATTATTTTAAATAATTTTTTTTAAAAAAAACAAAAAAATAAAAAATTACAGGGAGAAGTGAGCACAAAAGAACGAAAAATGCAATGCCAACATATTCGTCCGTGAGTTATACTAAAATTGTAAATTTCGTCCCTAATGTTTTATTAATAAAGGCACAAAAAGTGCAACATCAATTATCACTTAGGAACGAAAATTGTGTATGGCCAACACTTGGGGACGAATTCTACAAATTAATTTGACAGTAGGACCAAATTATTAATGGTTGTTTTTAAAATTTTTTTAATTTTTTTTATTTATAATAAATAATATTTTTAATAAATAAAATATTTTTTTTGAACTAAAATAAATAAAAATATTTGTTTTGAAAAATAAAATTAAAAAATGAAAAGTGTCAAATTAGCCCCTAAACTGGGTGGATAGTGCAATTTGACCCCCTAACTGAATTTGACCTGATAAACAAGTCATTTAGGACTCAATTGCACTTTTTTGCCGGTTTAAGGGGCTTGAATGGAGCTTTTTTCAGTTTGGGGGCCTAATTGCACTATCCATCCGACTTAGGGGGCCAATTTGACACTTTTCTCTTAAAAAAAATCACAATTTTTATTACTCTTTTATTATTTAATTTGTGAAGAAACGCGCAGTCACTATTTAGATATACACTCTGAATAAAGTCTGTCTATTAATAAAATCATGACATGTAAGACTATCAGGGTCGGAGTATGGAAGCCCTAGAGATGAGGAATAATACCTCTGTGGGCAAACAAAAAGAAAGTCATAATTTTTATTATTCTTTTGAATTTTTTATTAATAAAAGAAAAAATGGCTATTTTAGTTCATTATTTATACTCATATTGTAAACTCAGTCCATGAATTATTATCATATACAAATTTCTCGTTAATTATGTGTAAAGTGGTAATTTTAATCCACCATCTACTAACAAATTATTCCTTCAAAAAAAAAAACAAATTATGTTAATATATATTAATAATGTATTTTAAAATTTCAAATTATTGAGGGATACCTTAGCCATTTTTATATATATCATTTTGTATTAATTATTAAATAATTAGTTAATCGTTGATTTTGTGAGACACATTTTTTCACTGGAGTGTAGTTAAAAATTAAAATTATTTTGGTTTTTACGTTTACTAAATATTACTAGTTGAAATAAATATTACAAATTTATGTACATTGTTGTTTTCATGTCAATAAATTAGAGTGAATAGTGAGTCTTCAATTTATAAGTACTTTCAATTCACATATCATTTTCATTTTCTTAAATAAAAAAAAAAAAAAAAAAAAA
>CP025649.1:17949230-17998254 GCA_003576665.1 Ipomoea trifida
TTGAAAAAATCAGAGCAGAAATTAAGAAGCTCACTGCCTAAAATGTCCCAAAAATGTTGATAAAAGCCTGGATTAAGGCCGTCTGGGCCAGGTGATTTATCAGGTTTCATATCAAAAACGGCATCCTTAACCTCATTCAGGGTAACACTTCTATTCAAAGCAATGTTATGAGCATCATTATCATTCACGCATTATATGTTTTGAGCGTACAATATATCGATTTCTTCGTCTCACTACAAAGAGTGTGAATCCACTTTAACCTGAGTACCTTACCCAAATTGTAAGTGGACCCACATATATTTGTATTATAAAAAAGCCATTTACATGCCATTTTATGCTAAAAATTACAACATATATAAAAATGCCAGTACATTTTTCTAACCTCATATCTTCATTCATTAATTTTTTTTAGAATACGATTAAGATTATTTTCATTTCTCACACCGAGTTACTACGGAGTATTTTTTTTATTTGTTATTTATTTAGTTATTTTTTATTTTGCTTTTTTGAATGCCTAAGAGGGAACACCAAGAAACTGGAACATTATCTTCCCTTCTTGAAATTACCGCGCTATGATGGGAATGCCCAATCCTTATTCTTTAAGGATGCACAATTTTTTTGACTCAAATGGTATTATTGATTTGTTTCGGTCATAGACAACATAAATTAATTTATTTTTTTAGTCTTTTATTGACTATGATTACAAGATAAATTTTATTTAGAGTACACCTTTAAATAACAGTTGTGGATCAACCAACATGATTGATGTGGTGATTCAGCACCTCGTTTCTTAAGTGTGAGATTGAGGGTTCAATTTTCATCTATGTGAATGGAGCAAAACAATTGTGGATCTTTAGGGATCTTTTTGAGTACTACTGACTTTATTATAATGCAGTATCTGTTTATAACTACTTTCTCAACCTATTAAAATCACTTAGAATTATGATTTAAAATTTTAAATAAACAATTGATCAAAATTAAATTGTGTTATTTATTTGGACCACGAACAGAGAGAAGAGTGCACGGGCGGCAAAAAAAAAGAAAAAAAGAAAAAAAAAGGAGAATAAAAAATTAAAATGAACCTCTTAGACCAATAAAATTATAGGAAACAGCCAAAGGGGCAATTTCAATGGCTTTTGTTTCTGTAACTTTGGTATCTCTCCAACTTCGATATTCTGATTCCATCACACAATCAGAGGTCAGATAGCCGTCATCTCGTCACGGCATTAAACTGGAAACTATTCTAGAAAATGAGAAAGAAAAAAACAAAACAAAAAAAAATATTATTATCGAAGCATATAATATGAAACTTATATAATATTATTCAAACAAAAAACTCACCCATTTTTTCTTCCGCCCTTGTCGTGTGCTGCAGTTCGCAAATTAGATATTCAACCTTTCCGCAGCCCCTTTTGCACCATATTAGTTTTTTTTTTTTTTTTTTTTTTGAGTCCTACCCTATATATAATGTCTATAATAAAGGAGCGAATTGATTGACAATTAAAATCCAATTAAAAAGAATGCAATAAAATTATTATGCCACCCCTACCTATTTAATTATATATTTTAAATTTGATTTCATAATAAATCTTGTCCATTAATTTTTTGTAAATGGATGATTAAGATGAGATCTCATGATCTCATCTAGAAAGGGTGGTCACACAGGATCCAATCCCTATATATATATATATATATATATATATATATATATATATATATATATATGGGCACACTCTAATGTGAACGGTCACCCATGAGAGAAATAATAACCATTTGTAGTTGTCCACATATCCAGATCAACGAATCAGATGTAATTTTTAAAAAACGACGTGGTGATATTTTTGTAAATAACTTAAACTTTGGTGCAAGTAAATGTGTTATAAGTGCAAGGAGCTGGTGCACATTTGCAAGTAAAAAGTGCAATTAAAATCACTTACAAGTGACACCTATGTTCACTTACAAGTGCAAGTAATTTACCTTGTTAAGATTCGTGTATCTAGGTGCAATTAATTATAACGTTAGATGCAACTAGTTATAACGTTAGATGCACTTAGTATTGATACTTAGTATACATTTTACTTGCACCTGTAAGGTTGTAATACATTTTACTTGTGCTTGTAATACATTTTACATGCACTTAGGTGCACTATATGAAACTGCTACCTGCACTTGTAAGTTGTAATACGTTTTACTTGCACTTCGATATTCAATTATTTACGAAAATGCAACCGCATTTATTTTAAAAATCAGTGTTTCCATTTGTTAGAGCTAGACACGTGGACGGATGTCATGCGTTCTAAGTTCTCTCATGAGCGCACCGTTCTCATTTGAATGCCATCATATATATATATATATAGATTTTGGTTCAGGTGCGGCCATGCTCCCCCGTGTGGTCGTGCGGTCACACACCACTCAATGTCACGAAATACACCACTCAATGTTAAGAAACACATCACAATGTTAAGAAACACACCACAATGCATATTTGTGTGGTGTGTTTCTTAACATTGAATGGTGTATTTCGTAACATTGAGTGGTGTGAACCGCACGGGAGAGCAAGGCCACACCTGAACCTGACCCTATATATATATAAAAGAAATGTACCCTTATATTGTTTTCCTTTTTAAAATAAAAAAAAATAAAAAATTACTCTCAGGTCTCAATAAATTATTAAATTAAACATTCACAGCAAAATATTTCTTATTCCGGTATTACCGGATTACCAAACCATTTTTCTGCAACAAGTAATCAAGTAAATAAAAAATGAAAATATAGTACAGTAAAGTTCATTTCAATTTCAGGCACTTCTGGAGGCTGCGCTAGAAAACAAACCCCATGTGCCTTCGCTAGCAAACAAACCCCATACTCCATACAATACTCGTACATATATATACATGTATATATGTGTGTGTGTATATACAGTCAATTATACACGCATGCATAATATATATATCGCCGGAGTAGACAAGAAGCCAGAATTTGAAGATTCATACCTACCTTATCTCCATCTATATATGCGATTACATATATATCATTGGAGGAATTGTATATACTGATATACATACTTAAGTATAGTGCGGTTGATTTCATATATATATATATTGTAAAGGAAGAGAAGAGAGGAGAGGAAGTGATTGGAGATGGATTCGGCGGCGGCAGTGAGTGAGTTGAGGGAGACGTTCGCCGCCGGGAAGACTAAGAGTTACGAGTGGAGAGTGTCGCAACTGAAAGCTGTGTTGAAGATCACCGAACATCACGAGAAGGCGATCATGGACGCCCTTTTCTCCGACCTCTCCAAGCCCGAGCTCGAATCCTTCGTTCATGAGGTCCTTTTTTTGTTTTTGTTTTTTTAATGATAAATACTCTGTATAAAATTTACTATATTTTTAATATTAAAAGAGGAATCTAACTTAAATTTAGTTTCTACCAAAATCGTTTATAATTTTTGTGATTGCAACTAGTTATCATCAACTTTTTCATAGTCTGATTAAAAAGAACTTTCAATTCAGTGTTTACTGCTAGAAATCCAGAGTAGAAGCTAATTTATATATCATTTTTATAGACTCCTTTTTCTTTTAGTTATTTATTTATTATTTTAAAGTTTGTTCCCTTTCTATATTCTGTGTTCTTAGTTTTCATATGTGTTAGATTTGCAGAATTTACCACTTTTCTTAGGGGTAGAGACTAGAGAGGCAGGGGGTGGGGGTGTTGAAGTCATCGACTTATGATATATGAACTAGGATCGGTTGTCTCTTCTTAGTTCTTACTTTAACCAGAACCAATTTTTTATTTTTATTTTTTTTCAAAATAATTTATTTTCATTTGTTTGTTTATTTTATTTTATTTTTGTGGACTGTCAAGTTATCAACCTAACATTAATGAATTTGCAGGCAGAGTAGGTTGACCTGCCTATTGTTCTTGCTTTAACAATGATTCAATTTAATTTTTCATTTCATTTTAATGTTTTGTTTCTAATAGTTCATGCCTTGAGATTTATTTTACCAAGTATACATGAGGTTGGTTAGTTGGTTGTTGAGGCCGTAGTTCATAGCCAAGTAGCATTGATAAACATAAATTCTCACATCTTTGAATTTTTGTTTCACTCCATGAAAAGTGCAATGCATAAATCCTGTTTTTCTAGCAATATTACCATCCTTATGCTCATTACTACAAGCAATCTGGAGCAAAGCTATTTTTGTTTTACATGAGTGGTTTTCTGGAATTTTCATAAATGCTTGGACCACTTTACAAGGATTTGGTTCTGCTATCTTCATTTTCCTGTAACTGGAAATTCAGTATGTTGCTTATTCTTGACATTTTTAGGAATTTCTTTGTGGTTTTGGCCAGTAAAGGTTGTTAGCATTTATTGCCTACCTTGGTTGTTTTCTTCTTTAATCAATTGGAAAAGCACATCATGTGATTCATATGGGGGACCGGAATACCAACTTTAGGGATTGATTGCTTTGATTCAATTGCAAAAAGTTCAATTCTGCATTTGATATGCTTAAATGTAGAACATAAAAGGGAAAAATAATCAACAATATACATGCATATATTGTGGTCTATGTAGAATGAGATGTCTAATAAGTGGCAAAACGTTCATGAAAATGCTAGATGTGTACAAAGTTTAGATCAAATGCTCCAAAATCATACTCACTTAAAAGGTAATAATTTGAATTGCTAAAACCATTACATTGACATATTTATGTAAGCAGTGATACCGTTCAAATTCAAATAGATTATTATGTTTAGATTGCATTTTTGCTGACATTTAGGAGACACTTATTCTGCTTTTCATCAGATTCCCATTCCTTTGACACCAGTAAATATTATTGTGAGTTTCTTTTGACAGGGCTACTGTAAAAATATTTCACGTACACTAAATGAATTAAAAAAAATTCAATGCAACAGTGCTTTATTATATCCTATCTGTTTCAGTGAAAACTAATGAACAATTGCACTATTAAAGAATGAATGGAACAAGGAAGAGAACACTCTTCTTTTTATTGTACAATTGTATCTATATATTAGGAATTTCTGTAAGTGATATAGTCAGTCGTTTACTGTCCTACCTCTTTTTTTAGTATTCATGACTTGTTCATAAATCTTGCAGATTTCATTTGTCAAAGCATCATGTAAGTTGGCGTTGAAGGAACTAAAACGTTGGATGAAACCTGAAAATGTAATTTCTATGAAAGCTTAATTTAGACAAAAAATTACTTAATTTTAGTGGTTTCCTATCAATATATGACGTAAATGATGCTAACATGTTGTAACTGCAGGTGAAAAGTTCATTCGCCGTTTTCCCTTCATCAGCTAAAATAGTTTCAGAACCCCTTGGAGTCGTATTGGTCATATCTGCCTGGAACTACCCCTTCAGTATGTGAATGCTTCCAGCTATTCTGTTTATTTGATTAGGTTGCTCTTTCCAATTTATTTATGAATTAGACTTGATATTTTCTTAGTGATGAAATTATTTTTTAAACATACAACTCTGAAAATGTCTAGGGTTCTTTCTTCCTTATAATTTGCTTGTATGAATTTCTTCAATGCTGTCAAAATCTGAACTTTTTGGTTCTTTCTCATCACATTTTCACTTTGAACCCTTCTCTGCATAGGGTTGGTTCTCAACTATTTGAGGAACTTTTAAAATTTACAACTTTAGTTTTATTACTTTTTTTTTTTTTTTTTTTGAAAAATTACAACTTTAGTTTTATTACTTTTATAGTTGTTCCCCTGTTTGTTTGTTTTTTAAATTTTTTTAACAATTTTTTTTATTATAGTTGCCTTTGTCAACTGACTTAAATTAATGCCCTTTTGTTGATGAGCCATTGTTGGCTACATTTGACCAATTTGGTATAGCTAGGTAGCCATACTACTGATAATTTGACACAGAGAGTAACCTTGACCTTTTTCACTTTCTTTAATTTTCTTTCTTCAGTGTTGTCTTTGGATCCGGTGATTGGAGCAATTGCTGCTGGTAATGCTGTAGTTTTGAAACCATCAGAAGTTGCCCCAGCCACATCTTCATTGCTTGCCAAACTGTTCAAAGACTATATGGATACCACTGCAGTAAAGGTTATTGAGGGATCTGTTCCTGAGACCACTGCTTTACTGGAGCAAAAATGGGATAAAATATTTTACACAGGTGCGAGGTGCTCTATCATATATTTCTTATAGTAGAATATGTACATATATATGATTGTTACTGGGACAATGGATGTTAAATCCCTCAACCATCCCCGCTCCAAAATAAGAAATAAAGCACACACAGTAGTCACACACAAAGCAGAGGCCTCAGTTCTCTATTAATAGAGTAATTTTTCTTGATAAAGGTTCTATAAAAGTGCATTTAATCTGTCTTTTCTTTTTTGACCTCTATAATTACATGCTCAAGAATGGTCATATTTTCTAGAATAATAACAAAAACTATACTTTTTTATTTCTACAATACTTACCTGTTTTAACTTTTAAGTGTATCCGTTGACTTCAATAGGCATAATCCAAAAGATGAGAAATAAAAAATAAACATGTATGTTAACCTGATGGTTCTCAACTTATCATTCCAATACATTAACACCTTAAAGTATTTGTAAGCAGAAATGCTACTTAAGGATTACTAGTGTTCTGATACCGAAGCATGAATTTATGTATGTAAACCAACCACATTACAGGTCCTCTAAATGTTTGGAAGCATAGTATAAAATCTGGAGTTCTGTATTGATTCATATTGATATTATTGACACCCTTAGCAACACCCCTCTCCAACCAAGGGAAAAAAAAAAAGGTCGCCCTATCTATCATAGAAAAATTTGATGGATCGCCAGGTCTCATTCCAATTAGTATGTAATGTTTTAGTTTACTTTTCTCAGTGTTCTCTAGAAATTCATTTAGAGAAGGAATGAAAATAAAAATGTTTGATTCCCAGTTTCTCTTCTCTCATACCGTTCTCTTGATAGTGCATGAGTGTGTGTCTATCTGTGCATCCAGGCAAGTACAAGTTTAGTTTTATCTCAGCAGATAATGCTATAAGTAGTAAAATGTTGAGTTTGTGAGGTTCACAATGAGGCATCAGATTTGAGATGCTTACTAGCTAGCTGCTGAATGTATTACATGTCAAAATCAGAAGCTAGAAGAAGAAGTCGAAGATGAAAGAAGAAATAAATGAACTGGTTTCATTATTGATTATTCTGGAGTACATTTATTGCACAAGCTAACCAGCCTATTTATAGAAGTGAGAAATCTGGAAAGCTAACTACTTTGCTAACTACTCCTCCAGCTCGACATCTGTTAGGCTGGCTGGCTGGCTTGTCAAGCTGGCAGCTGACTAGACGTCATCTGCTGACATTGCATTCCTACCTTAGATTAAACTCATCAGTGTTTATCCAGCTGCTGAATATGCCTTTCATTCCTACGTTTGATTAACCTTACCAGTCTCAAACCATTATTCAGTTTCTGCATTCTAAATATTCAGCTTTTCTCTGATGAATGGTTAAGAGAAGGAATGCCAAAAAGTTCACTGATGAGCTTAATTGATTCATATTTAGTGGATGAGTGTGTATTGCAGTTTCTTCTTACAGAATATGGTTTCAGTTGTACTAAAAGTTGTTCCTCTTTTTTCCTTGAATTAAAGATGCATTCCTAAAAAAACAAGTTTGTTGTGTATGCACTATGATGTATTGTGGAAGCTTGGCTGCATATAAATTAAGAATGCATTTGTAATGGTGGTAGTGAGTCTCATTTTGTTGTTATTCATATTGTTGTTGGTTTCCCTTATTTGAATAATGGTTGCTTGTGGAGGGTTATCCAATTATATCAAGAAAGAAAGTTTGAGGGAAAAGTGTGAATGGCCTAGATCTTTTTATAGGGCTTATATCTTCAATTTCTCAATTCTTTCTGATTTTAATCCAACAAATTATCTTGTAGGAAATGGAAAAGTTGGGCGCATTGTCATGGCAGCCGCTGCAAAACACCTAACTCCTGTGGTTTTGGAGCTTGGTGGAAAATGTCCCGTAGTTGTGGATTCAAACATTAATTTAAAAGTAATAATAAAAATTCTTTTAAGAAAATATCATACATTCTTATTGCAAAATATCATCCTTTGTCCTTTCATGTTTTTGAAATGTATTTTATCCCTGTCTAAATCAAATTTTATCAAAATTTTAACTCATTTTGTAGGTTGCAGCAAGGAGGATAATTGCAGGCAAGTGGGGCTGCAACAGTGGACAAGCTTGTATTGCCCCTGATTACATCATTACAACAAAAGAGAATGCACTACAGTTGGTGAGGTTTATCTTTAAAACATCTAATTTCTTGTCAGAGCAGGAAAAACTCTAGTGGGATTTTAAATCATTTGACTAAAAATTGCTTGTTATAAATTAATTATAATTGGAATTTTGTTTTGTTCCAATTCCTTTCTGCTACAGCTTGATGTCATGAAAGTAGAACTCGATAAATTCTATGGAAAGGACCCATTATGTTCAGTAGATCTGTCTCGCATTGTAAACTCCAATCACTTTTACCGCTTAACAAAGTTACTAGATGATGATAAGGTCTCAGGTAAGATAGTCCATGGAGGTCAACGAGATGAAAAGAAACTGTAAGTTCCAGCATATACATTATATTGTTCTCAACTTTCACCTATTGGATGTGTTATCCATGATATTTATCTCCGTTCTCCAATGACAGAAAGATTGCTCCCACCATTTTGATGGATGTGCCAGAAGACGCCCTAATCATGAAAGAGGAAATATTTGGTCCTCTACTTCCTATTCTCACAGTAAGACCTACCCTAACTCTGTATGATCAAGTCCAGATTGCTATATGAAAGATGTTGAAAATTGAAATTGGTTGCACGTAGTAGAGCTCAGGAACGAAGTCACGGTTATTTTCCTTTTTCTTTTCTGAAGGTCAATAAAGTGGAGGACAGTTTAAGAATCATTAACGGTAGAGACAAGCCACTTGCAGCATATCTGTTCACAAGCAACAAAAAACTGGAGCAGGAGTTTGTTGCAAATTTATCAGCTGGGGGCTTGCTTATTAATGACACAGCTTTGCATGTAATGATGATTCCTACATAGCTCTTGAGTCAAAACATGCAGAGATGATTTTAATATAATGTTATGATGATAAGTAGTGGAATTGAGGTCTCCAATTTGATGTTGTGCAGGTTGCAGTCCACACGCTGCCGTTTGGAGGAGTAGGAGAAAGCGGAACAGGTTCATACCATGGAAAATTCTCTTTTGAAGCTTTCACCCACAAGAAGGCAGTCCTGAGACGCAGTTTTGGTGGCGATTTGAGTGCAAGATACCCACCCTATACACCTAAGAAGGGACGACTTCTGAGAGCACTATTGAGTGGAAATCTGATTTTCATAATCCGCGCATTACTTGGCTTGTAAATATTTGTTGTTTACATTTGGGAGTTGGGACCCCCAAATTGTTGAAGAAACTTGAATAATTGTTGTCTGTCCATATTGTGATATTGTTGAATGCATGTGAACTGTAGTCTTCATCAAAATCAAGACTTTTATGAATTTTTAAATACTTTTAAAAACATTGAAAGTTCGGTGGTATTTGATTTTTATTTTTTTTTAAAGAAAGCAAACACTTAATTTATTAAACAATTGTTTAAAACATCAACAAAAAAAGGAGGAAGGTTATGTCATTCCTCGCAATCTGACATAAAAACATCCTCTCTAGCAATATTATAAGTATCCCAATTTGCAAATTGCTTAACAAACGGGAAGGGACAACCAATATGGCATGATAGACTAGTTGCGCACCCATTTTGACATCGAACTGATTTATCCCCAACTCCTTTAACCAATTAAGGACTTCTTGCATCCCACCACTTTAGCTTCTTTTGGCGCAAACACACCTTCCATAACAACAGCTTTGGCACACACAAAGTGACCAAGTGTCAGGCAACTTTGCAAACGCATTTTGTGTATGCAAGTTTTGTTTTTTTTTTTGTAAATTCACGGGGTTTTTTTCTGTCCGTTTAACGGTCTAGATACACCTACGTTCATTCCGGGAGGCACAAGAGCTGACACAGGGGGAATCATCACTTGTGGGAATTGAACTCGGGTTCTCCCGAAATTATTTTCCACAAAGAGAGCTCACTTGCCACTTAAGCTACTCCATTGGGTTTGTGTATGCAAGTTGCTGTTGAGGAATCTTGCATATCGAGCTTTTGTTGCATGCCATACTTATTTGTAATATATATATTTAGTGATTGCACTTCAACAACAATTTTTTATTTTAATCATTCGCTATATACTATGTAAGTTGTAAAATAATAGTCTATTTTTTTAAATATAAAACTTTTTCTTTTTACTTCGAATTATTTTATCCCAAAATAACATCGTTTATCGAACTCCACGCATTTAACACAAACTCAAAAAAATACATTGAAACATACTCAATATAAATTTACTGTTTTTTTTTAAAAATAAATTTTTGGGTCGAAATGCTAACACGAATAAATCAATTTTAATACGTGACTAACTTTACATAAATTAAAATTGTCAGTATTTATAGAGTGACCATCGCATGGTTGAACAAGATCCCTCCAAAAATTCAGCATCACATGTAATTGATATTTATCACATCTTAACCATTCATATTATCACGAACAATATCCCATCCACATTGAACGATGCAAAACTTCAACATCACTTGTAGTTGATTTTTGTCACATTATTGCAGGTATTATACGAGACACGCAAGTTTCACTTGTGTTTCTAGTAGCTAGGAAATGCTCACCGGCAACGTAGGAGAAATGCAAGTTAGACGGATGGGTTTCTCGTATTATACGAGAGACACATGTCCTACTTGAGTTTCTTGTATACATGTTGACATTGTTTATTGTATTTTATCAGAAAAAAATCATTTTAAATTTTTAAAGAAACTAAAGTGCGACTTGCGTTTGTTATAATAAACTCAAATCACAAATTAGTTTTCCATTTTTTGGTACTATTTTCAAACGTTTCTCGTTCTTTTCTCTTGTTCAATAAAACCTCCCATTTCAGTAAAAAAATCCTTAAAATTTAGATGTCCAATTACATGGTCTAATTATGTTGAGGGTCAATTTACCCTAGATCGTTAATGCGTGGAATGTGATCCAATAGTTATGTGGATTATGATCTAAAACGACGTCGTCTCCTCATTCAAGAAGAGACATCACCGTTAATTGCGCGACGTGGGTTGCACAATTATTATTATTATTATTTTGAAAAAAATTATTATTATTATTACTTTCACGCACCTTGCATTTTTCTCTCCATTGTTGCAAATATATTTTTATTAACTCATTTAGTATATTATTCTACAATATAAAGTATATTATTCTAACTCATAAAATATATTATGATACCTAAAAGGCTAAGCATACCTCGTTATTAACTAAGGGGACACACAATAATTTACCTTTGACCCTTATCTTGACCATAATGAAATTGGCGCCAAAAACTTGACCCGACGTCGGAATCCGGATCCATTAAAACTTCCCTCTATGTGTTCTGACTTCAATTGTAAAATCCCTAGCTAGGGTTCATCATTCATGGTGTAGAAAGGCATACTATCCAGTCCAGACCTATTTTATGCTAATTGCTACTCGGAACACTATATACATATAGCAGGTGAAATGGCGGAGGTGATATCCATTATGGACATTGACGATGATCAAAATGAGGGCAACATCAGTTCAAACCTTAACAAGGGCAAAAACATCGTCGTCTCTGTCGCCACCAAAGCCACGCCTTGGGTTGAAAAATATCGTCCTCAGTCCCTCTCCGACGTCGCTGCCCATAGGGACATCGTCGAAACCAGTAATATTCTTCACTTTCTCTCCATATCCGTATGTGTGTGTGTTTTGTTTGCTCGTATGTGTTTGTGTAACTAAGTGTTGCATTTTAGCAAACAGTTTAAGTGCTTGAACTGAGGCTAATGTTGGCTAATGTGATGAAAAGTTGACAGGCTTGCGAGTAGCAACAGGCTACCGCATCTGCTGCTGTATGGGCCTCCCGGAACTGGGAAGACCTCCACAATTCTCGCCATGGCGCGGAAGCTTTATGGAGCACAGATGCAAAATATGGTTTTAGAGTTGAATGCTTCTGATGATCGTGGGATTGATGTTGTAAGGCAGCAGATTCAGGACTTTGCTAGTACTCAAAGCATCTCCTTCGGGTAATTCTCTCCTATAGAGATTGTATTTGAGAACTGAAGGAGTGATAATGACTGGAAGGATGCATACAGACTCATTTATATATATTTTTCTTAGCCGCAAAAAGTTTTTCCTTTACTTCAAAGTTCTCCAAAATTATTGTCTTTTTGGCAGTGCGAAGTTTGCTGTGAAGTTAGTGCTGTTGGATGAGTCAGATGCCATGACAAAGGATGCACAGTTTGCTCTGCGTCGAGGCAAGAAGTTCATTGTTTATCTCATGCATTAATTTGAATTCACACACTTTTTTTTCTTGGAACTGGTATATCTAACTCATATTTTCTTCAGTAATTGAGAAATACACAAGAAATACTCGGTTTGCACTGATTTGCAACAATGTCAACAAGGTGATCCCTGCATTACAATCACGGTGTACACGGTTCCGGTTTCCACCTCTTGATGCTGTTCATGTAACTGAGAGGCTTAAACATGTTATTGAATCGGAAAGGTGAATTTCACAGTATCAGAGTATCTTCTACTGACACCTGTGCTGGGTTTCCTCCTAGTCCATGAATTTTTTGAGAAACTTTGTATTGGAGGAGTGCTTCTTTTCCTTGGGGTAACATCATAATTTGAAAGGGGATTGATCCCATTGATTTCTTGACTAAGCCAATGTTTTATCTTTTCATGTCCAAGAATTGTCACAGCCTCTGTTTACATTCTCATTGGTGTGCAGTCCACACTGTTTGAGCATAAATACACCAATCAGTTGGGACATAAATATTTCCACTAATGTATTATTACACTCATGCTGTAATTGCAGTCATGCCCTTTTGCAATATGACCAAGTAATTAGTTCTTCCCATCAACATGAGTTGTTTAACTATAGTTGCAAAAACAATCATCCCATTTCCATCTTTGCCTTCATTCAGTGCAGGTTTTAAGTTGTGTTCATCCTTTCCTCTTCCCCTTTTTAATTCTCTATTTTTCCCTCCAGTGATCTGGTATGTCCAAAAAGCAATTGTGAAACACTTGCTGAAAGCTGATTTTACTTAGTCTCTCAAGATCTTTCTAACAATTTTGCTTGGTTGCAGACTTGATGTACCAGAGAGTGGCTTGAAGGCACTGGTGCAGCTTAGCAATGGTGACATGAGAAAGGCTTTGAACATTTTGCAGGTTAACTCCATTTAGCCTTTCCCTGCATTTCTAATTATCAGTTCTGGATTATCTAGAGGAATATGGATCTCCAATATGAGAATAATTAAATTGTGTTTCCTACTTTGGTATAATGGTTGATCTTTTCCTCTTCATCCTCCCTTAAGATCATTAGAAAAATTTCCAATGGGTTTGTAGATAATAACATGCTTTTGAACATAACTGTGCAATGAAATGCATGGTTTATAGACTGTGTGCTTCTGAATGCCTTTATTCTTGGCATGTATTTGGAGTTGATGGGACTGGATAATTAGATCAATGCATAATTTGCTAATGTTAACTACCTCTTGTTGATAAGACATGGTTTCTTGCTAGCATCTAGCAACTTAGGAGCATGAACACAGCTTGGGAAGAGGACATTGGCTGTCAGTTTTTTTCCCTATTGATAATTTAAATGTACTAAAGGACAGAGGGGAAGAGAAAAAGACTAATGAATTATAGGTGCTGAATTATTATTATGAGTGAGCAATTAAAGAATCATTTCTGTTGCACTTAGATCTCATCTACCCAAAATGCTTGTCTTTTTTTACATCCTTCAACAGTTTTGACTTTGGTGTGATTCTCCTTTTGTAGTGGGTCAATTTAGTTGCATTTCAATGGTATCTGTAATATTGAATGGCAATACAAACTGCCTGATGAAATTGTATTATAGGGTTCTTTCTTGATGTAGCCAAAGAAGTGTAATTAGATGAATACATATCGAGTTGCTATCTTAAAGAGAAGTTAGATCCTTCATGTGCAGATGTGCTAGAAAGGTCTTTCAAATAACATCAAAACAAAAACTTTCTCCATTGAGTTAGAGTGGTTTTCCACTTTTCCCAAATAATGTAGAAGAAACCTAAAAAGATTACTACCTGTATGGCCTAATTGTTGTATTATGAAGTCATGAAGAGTACATTAAATGATAAAAGTAGTTTGAATAGCACACCTTTCTCCATGCCCATAAGAATAAATTTGCTTCTTATTTAGTACCAAATCAAGTTTAACCCTAAATAAATAAATACAAAGTAAATAAATAGTTGGGTCGAAGATTTACATTTTTGCGTGGATCTTAATATGGGGAAGAAGAAGGAATCATCCCAAATGGGATGAAGGATGAGAAATTACCATTAGGACCCTATTTCTAACCGTCCACTAACATAATTTTTAACAATGGACTAAATTGGGTAAAACCATCAAAGTCGAGGATTAATTTGAGCACAAAAAGTCATTTAGGACTAAATTGAGTAAAACTTCTATAGTCGAGGACTATATTGGGTATTAACTCAATTTTCTATGTAATATATCTCAGTATTATTCTCTCTGAAAATCTGAGATATCAACATGTAGCGTTGAAAGTTTTTCCTTTGGTACCTTTTTTGATTCCAAGTGCTGTATCTCTCCATTTCCAAAATTTGTCTGTCTGTTTGTTTGTTTCTTTCTAATTTTAATTATTTTTGAATCATAAATCCCCTTCTAAAAGTGGGCTTAATTTTATGAAATTTTGTTTATGCACTTTGTGCACTTTTTAATGATGTGGTAGTTCATCCATTTATATTTTGGCAAACAAATTCATTTGTGTTATCAATACTGTGCTTAAGAAAGAAAGTAAGATACTCATTGTGATTAGATTTATCTATTTCCTATTATCTTGTCTGATCTGTGTTTATTGTGAATCATGTTACTGCTTTATGACTTGCATTCTTAATTTTCAGTTCACTTTCTACAGTTCCAATGATCTTGTGTCATCTGTGTGTATACTATCACTACATTGTAATTTGGGTTCTTCATTTTCTTTTTTGTTTTTTGTTTTATGCAGTCTACGCATATGGCCTCTCAGCAGATAACAGAAGAGGCTGTCTATTTATGCACTGGGCATCCATTGCCCAAAGACATAGAGCAAATCTCATACTGGCTTCTAAATGAGCCCTTTGCTGTCGGTTATAAACGTATCCAAAAAGTTGTTATTAGTGTGTGCATGCTTTTACTTTTTCACTATTTTACCTTTGTTTTTGTGGCCCTTAGCTATGACCAGGAATATTGGAAACTAAAACAAGGAAAGGATTGGCTTTGGTAGATATTGTACGAGAAGTGACCATGTAAGTTCTTATCATCTTTTTACTATTCTTCTATCATAAATTTGCTTGAGCTCACTTTGGCACATCTAAACACCAGGTTTGTCTTCAAGATAAAGATGCCATCAGATGTGCGTATTCAGCTTATCAATGCTATGGCTGATATTGAGTATGTATTCCATCTCATTATCTTATAATCTATGTCAATTTGTTCATGATTTTACAATATGAATCGTCCAATATTTATTTGATGAGATTAAAATTGACAATTAAAATTGTATCACCCTAAAGGAAAATCAAACTATATTTGTGGTTCAAATTGTATTCCAGGACTTTAAAAATCAAATAAAAATCTTTAGTAAATTTCATATTTCATCCTAAAGTTTTAAACTAAGGGAGTGTTTGGAAAGCAGGAAAATGACTTCTGGAAAAGGTTTTCTGGAAAATGAGTCATTTCCCTTCATTTTCCGTGTTTGGATGTGTTCTGGAAAACTGTCTTTGTGTGTTTGGTTCATTTTCTGGAAAATGAGTAAAATTGTATAATTAAAAATTTTAATAATTGTATTTAAAATATAATACAATTATAATATTATTATTTATTTAATTAAAACAAAAAAAAAAAAAAAAACAACGTACTCAACAGATTTCATGGTTTCCTCCACAGACTGGTCTATGGTTGTGACTGGTCTATGGCGGAAAACTTGTCTTTCCGTCACGGTTTCCGGCGGAAACCATGTGTTTCCCCATCACTTTGTCTATTCCAGCCAGCTATGCGTGCGTATTTCCCTTCCGGAAAATTTTTCCGGAAGTTGTTTTCCGGAATTTTAGCCTTATTTTCCTTGGTCAACAGAAATTGTTTTCTGTTGACCATATTTTCCAAGCTCTCCCAAACACTGGAAACCCGGGAAATCATTTTCCGGGTTTCCAAACACACCCTAAGTTTCAATTTAGTCCCAAGTGTTTAATATTTTGAATTCCATCTAGAATATATGACATTGGTTTCAATCAGATACTTGGTTCAGTTCCTTCACCAATTTAGACACATTGAGCATGAACAAGTGTGATTTTGTAAGAATATGTTTTTGAAATGCCAAAATTTCCTTTCTACATGCCACCTGTAACACATTTTTGTGCTTGATTTTGTTGAAAAACTGATCTGCAATTGACCTGGGGTTCTGATTGAAGCCAATGTTATACACTTATACAATCGTGATGAAATTTAGACCAAAAAAATTCGAACCAAATTCAAACTTAAATTTCTAGGACCAAAAATGAAGTTGCTCTGAGAATATATAATTCTAAAGTAGGACATATAGAATGCAGCTTCTCAGTTCTAAAGATTTTCAAGGAAATTTTTATTTCAATTATAAATAGTTGTCCATAATCTTCTGACTAATGTGGTAGCCAAATCTATAATTATATACTTTATTCTAACCTGAACTTTTGTTTCTATATTATGTAATTTATTGTCCTGAATTTAATTTTAAAAGAATATATCAAGGAAAATTTACTTTTTACTAATCCACAACAATTAAAATCAAAAGAAAAAGCAATTGCATGCCTGTTTCTTATGTTAAATTTATTGACCCTTCTTTGTTTACCATAATGTTGAGTCGGGGGGTTAGTTTGTAATATTTGAGAATAAGGGGGCTTATATAGAACGTAACAATAGAGGCTTCTCACAATAATTGACCTCACTTCACTGTTCTAAGAGTGGAATCGCCACTGGGTACTATCATCAGATCTTGGGGAATATGAATGGTTAAGAAACAGGTGTTAGTTTTAGAACTGCAGATGGGCTGATGTTGGAAGATTTTAGATTCCTGTTTAATTATTGGCTAATAATACTTTAATTTAGAAGAATATGAATTTTCCTTATTTTCTGACCTTGCAGACTGTTTACTTTTTACTATTTTAACCATTAAACAAAAGAAAATATAGGACTGGAGAAGAGAAGAATAAACAGGCTTGTTGATGTGGACTTCTAGTGAAAAATATTCCAAAAGCTTTACTAAAAAAAATTGGGGAAAGGCTAGGAATCTTGCCCTTGATGCTACTCCCTCTGATTCCCTTTTTGGCCTTTGTGATTGGCTGATTGCAACCACAATAGACCCCTAGGTGCCAATCTCAAATTCCTGCCTCCCTCTATATTCAGTGCTAGTGGATTTTTATTTTATTTTTTTTTTTTTCGATTTCTGCAGCTTCTCTTGTTTCCCTTTGATTTCCTTTGTCATTTTTCTCTTCTTGATTCTGCGGCTTCTATTGTTTCTGTTCTTTGATATTGTTATCGTAACTTGATTGACTTTGTGTCAGTATTCTAAACAGCACTATACTTCGTTTGCTTGCAGATATAGGTTGACCTTCGGTTGCAACGATAAGTTGCAGCTTGGATCATTGATAGCCGCTTTTACGCAAGCACGGTCTGCTCTGGTTGCTGCTGCAAAGTAGCCACACTGGTTTTGTAACATAGTTTCTATTTTGTCACGCTCTGTTCTATCAACTGGGGAGTGTTGAATGTTTTGAGAATGGTAATTTAGTTGCATGCAATGGGTAATGTTTGCAGTGTAAACTCTAAAGCTTACTCGTAATTGCCTACTAGGGATAATGTATTAGCTGTCTTAATAGTCGAAATTAAAGGAAAATGATTGTTACAAAGGCTGGAAATGGTTCAATCATGGATGCTAGGGGACATCATGTCCCCTGGCATAGATGGCCTCTATCCGCCCCATTTTGTGTCTGATTCAATTAACGAGACTTAACTGAAATTATTTTTAATTAATATTTTATAACGTTATAAGAATATTATTAAACACAAAATCAAATTTAAGAATAATTAAGAAATACTAAAGAAAATAAACAAAGAAGAAAGAGTTGTTTTGATCGATGAATACTTAACGACATGTAAAATGAGATTGGGGAGTAGTAATCTTTTTCCGTCGTCTCTGTTGAATATTCACCCCATTACTTCTCCAAGTAAATGATAGAATTTTTAATATTAGGGTGTGTTTGGAAAGCAGGAAAATGACTTCTGGAAAATGTTTTCTGGAAAATGAGTTCATTTTCCATGTTTGGATGTACTCTGGAAAACTGTATTTAGGTATTTGGTTCATTTTCCGGAAAATGAGTGGAAAATGAGTAGAAATATATAATTATATAATTTTATTCTTTTATTTAAAATATAAAAAATATATAACCTTTTTTTTGATAGAAAATATATATATATATATATATATATATATATATATATATATATATATATATATATAACCTAATAATATTTATTATACTAAAATTAAAAAAAAAAAAAAAAAAAGAGGACGACTACTGTGGTTTCCGCCGGAAACCAAAGTCGGCGGACTGGTTTCTGCCGGAAACCAGGCGGAGACCAGTCCGCCGCCATCCCTCCCTTGGCGTGAAGCCCAATTTTTCGGAAAAACACCCCTATTTTCCGTGGTCAACAGAAATCAATTTCCGTTGACCACATTTTCTGGGTGTTCCCAAACACCCAAAGCCCGAAAAATGATTTTTGGAAATCATTTTCCGGGCTACCAAATACACCCTTAAAGTAAAAGAAAAATGCAATTTCGATTTCACAACATTTTTTTTAAATTTTTTTGATGCAAATAAGAATAAAAATACATAAATGTCTCAGCATATATCCAAGTTGCAGAGTGTTTAACTGAGTAGTCGGCTACACTCCTACATGGCTCAAAATTATCCACACGCACACAGCCAAAGAGATGAGAACAAAGGCGTGGAGATATGCCAAATCAATTCAATTCAATATAATACATATGTGCATGCAGCATGCTTGTGTCAGTGTGTGTCCATACCATATGCGCACACATTACTGTTATGAAGCGTGTCTATATATATATATATATATATATATATATATATATATATATATATATGGTCAAATTGCTCTGCGGATAGTGTTTTCTGTGCGGTCACTCATCATTAGGTATGCATAAATATATTACAAAGTGTTTAGAAATACACCATTAAATGTGGTGAGATGTGATCCATTTTTTGGCATGTGCTGCATTTTGGTGCATTTTATTGTGGTGCATTTTTGAACACTGTGTGGTACATGTATGCATACATGATGGTGAATCCGCACTAATCACACGGGAAACACTGTCCGCATTTGAACACACACACATATATATGGAAGGGTGCTCTTCATCCCAATCTCATCGTTTTGATATGAAATAGAAGTTTCTTTCACGATAAAAAAGACCAAATTTTGTTAGACAACATTTAAAAATAACTCTTCTAAAAATATTACTGCATCCACATGAATTCAAACTCTTAACCTCCCTTCTTTAAAATTTAAAAAAAAAAAAAACCTCCCATTTATCTTATTTTCCAAATAGGATAAATTGGATAGCTACATGTTAATTATCCTATCCTTGTCAAATCGTTACATCAAATATCTCTACACACATAAGAATAAACATTAAAAAAAAATGTTTCTACAAAGAGTTCAACCTTTGCTGCCCACAAAACAAGAAAACATAATTGTAGATTGCAACATCATTACATCAACTTGATAGATAAATTAATTAAATAATTGCTCAAATTACTAATCATTAATCAATATGTTAATTTTCAAATGACAACTCTAAGCTCATAATCATTTGTTTGATATAGGATGTGTTCCGTACACAAGATTATTTCGTAGTAAACCTAGAAATTACGGAGTAATATGCATGCTAATTACAAGTAGTTTTTTTGAGTTAATTCTATTTTTGGTTTTAGACTCATAGTTCATTTAATCTTTTTTTTTTTTTTAATCATAACATCCTCATTTCGTCTTAATATTATTGTGAATGATCATTTTTTTTTATCGTCCGTCAATAAAATTGTTGAAATGTCGTTAAATACAAGGACATTTTAACGACATTTCGATCTTTTTTATACAAAGCAGGTCCACCCACTATGTTTTGATGTTTATGTTTTTAAAAGTCCATAATTGAAGACCGAAATACCCTTAAATTTAACAAAATTTAAACTATTTTTTTTGATCGAGGATAAAAAATGGTCATGTCACAATAATACTATGAAAAAAAATATGAATATTCTGAAAAAGATTAAAAATAGACCGTCATTTATAAATTTATGACCAAAAATAAAATTATCTCTTTTTTTTTTTTTTTTTGCCAAGCATAAAATTGTGCTTCATACGGTTTCAAGTTTATGCCTTCACACTTTATAAATGTGTGTGAAAATTCCTTAGTACTTCCTACTAGTATTTTGGTGAGATTTTAACCTTATTTCACACACACGAAAAAAATATATGATATTTTTAGTCTCCACATCGCTCTGTTGTCGTATATCGTTTTTATGTTGTCATTATCATTTCTTTGGATGTTATTATTTAAATGATTTATACTAATTTGTCTAATATTAGACCAAAAAAATGTTGCAGCTTTCCAGTGGATGAGAAAAAAAGTGGCACACAAATCACATCAACTTGTAAGTCAAGACTAGGCGGCTCGTTTCACTGCCACACAATGAAATTCGACAAAGAAATTTGGAAATCACCACAACAATAATATTGGACTACTTATTTGGTCCCCTTACAATATCCGCATATAAATAAATAAATAAATCAATAAATAAATAAATATATATATATATATTATTCAAATGTGGCCGCGTCCTTACGTGCGGCCGTGCAGTTTACACCACTCAATGTTAAGAAATACACCACTCAATGTTACGAAATGCACCACTCAATAACATTGAGTGGTGTATTTCATATTTAAGAAACACACCACTCAATGTATTGAGTGGTGTATTTCGTGACATCGAGTGGTGCATTTCTTAACATTGAGTGGTGTAAACCGCACGGCCGCACGTAAGGGCGCGGCCACACCTGAACATGACCATATATATATATATATATATATATATATATATATATATATATATATATATATATATATATATATATATATATTACTGATAAATTCCGAAAATGTGAATAAATATCAATTCTAATTGAGTTACTCAGTCTAATAATAATGCTGGGAGATTATTATTATTATTATTTATTTATTTATTTATGATTGAAGTTGGTTTAGGGATGAAGATATCCATTTCTGTGTGCAGCTTAATAAGGGAAGAAGAAGAAATCATTCCAAATGGGATAAGGATGATAAATTACCATTAGGATCCTATTTATAATAGTTAACTAACAGAATTTTTAACAAAAGATCAAATTGTGTAAAGTCATCAAATCGAGCACAAAAAGTAATTTAGAACTAAATTGAGTAAAATCACTATAGTCTAGGACTGTATTGGGTATTAACTCCAATATATCCTACCAACCAATGTTGTTTCTTCGAGGGCAAAAAAGTAAAATTGCAAAAATAATCTATTGCCTTTCACTGTGTTGTTTTTGGACAGGCGATGCAGCTTGGCGGTCGACGGCGACCGACACGATAGTGACCCATCCATGCTCGACGAATCTTGTGTTTTCTATTCTATGCTTTAATTTTTTTTTTTACTTTTTATTTTTGTTTTTGGTAGGCGCCCTTTGTGAAATGATACTCAATATTCTGATTCACCTCAATGTCTTTTTTTTATTTTTTTTATTTTTATAATGATAAATAAATTGTATAAAATAATTACTTACTATATGTTAAATTAATAACAATTTATGTAATTATAAACTAATCAACTCCTTTTTAATATTTAAAAACTTACATATTATATCAATATATAAAATTACATTATAAGATTTTAAAATTTCATTTTTACATATTTATTATTATATAAGATATTGTGTTAACTTGGTTAATTTTTTATTTTTTTATTTGTTTATTTTGTTTTGTTTTGTTTTAGTGATGAGGGAAGCTCTCCTCCACTACACGAGGGATACATTGCGTAAAACTCGTCTTGTAGTCCTAGTTGACAAAAAGACCATAACATATGTTGTTTACAGCTGGCTGGCTCAAACCAATTCAAGGAGGCCAATAAGCCGATCCCGTTGGGAGTCGAACTTGTAACCTTGTGGTTACCAAGTTAACAAATATTATAAGCATCAAAACTATTTCTTTGATTTTTATTAATTTAGCATTTTTTTCTCTCTCATTTGTTAAAGTAGGAGAGAGAAAAAAATGCTAAATTAATAAAAATAAAAAATAGTCTTGATGCTTATATATTTTAATAAAACATAATGAAATTTTAAGTAGCTAAATTACAACTAAAGTAAGTACAAATAAATAAACTACTAACTATAAATGACTATCTATCATGATCAGCCAATGGAAGAAAATAATTGGATAAAGAGTACTAATTTGAGCAGAGTAAATTAATTTTTCTTAGTGCGCATTTGTTGATGCTTGAAATTGTCTTCATCTTTCTCCATCCTTAGTGAGTGAAGTTGAGTTCCTTTTTGATGGCCGTGTCTTTATTACATCTTGTTTACTGGAGATAGTGAATGAGAATGATTCGTGCAATGATGTTATGGTATATGATACCATGTTTTTGCTTTGTTGTGTATAATATTGAGATCTCAATTGTAATATATATTCTTCATCTTGTAAGCGGTTATTGATATGTAGAATTCTTAGTCGTTGACCCTACAACTAATAATGATAAAAATAAAAAAATAAAAAATAATAATAATAATAAAAGGATAATTTTTTTTACTATTTACTTACAGTTTCATCCTCAAGGGCGATGAGTATATACTTTTTTCCAGGCACTCTAATAGCGTTTTTTGGTTTGTTTTTCTTAATGACACGGAATTTACAAATCTATCCCACAATTTGTGTGTCAATATCAATTAACTTTACTGCATTTTCCATGACTAATATCTTTGTGCCATTGGAAATATGTTCATAGAGGATGTTATGAAATAGTATAATCGAAATCACAACATAAATTCAAAAACCATAGATTAAGGAGATAGGAGTAACTAAAATATGTAGATTATAGAGAGATTTAATGAGAACCACAATATTACATACATGAATACAAGTATAGATGAACAGATTATACAATAGATATATTTACATAATGATATTTAAGTTATACTAATTAATGAGTATACCATTATTGATTTTAAAAAGTTGTAATCATTATGAGTACAAATACAAATAATAGAATCAGCATGATAATATTTTGACAATCATACCTATAGAATGTCACGTAGATGGTGTCTTGCAGAATATGTTAAACTTAGTTTTGGGTGAATATCAGTGAGAAGGGGAGTGATTTATATACTGTTGTTTTGGGTAGAATAATGGTTTAGTTAGGAATCTATACAAAATTGCATTATAGAATCCTATTAAAACTTCAATATTCTAATTTTAAGTTATGAATCTATACATAATTGTATTATAGAATCTATTAAGAAACAAATTACCAATTTGTTTGAAAACCACAATAAAAAAAAAACAAATTATCTAAAGAATTTGACGCTAAACATCCGTTATATTTGACGGAAAGAATTTGATAAAATTATAAAAGATTAAGATATATTAGAAATTTAATTGGAGGTTGCACAATAAGAAGAATATAAAGTACAATATGTTATAGCAGACTATTACACAAACATTTTTTTGTAGTTTCAGTTAGGGATCTAACATTATTGACTCTTATAATAATTGTATGTAGATTTTATATATATATATATATATATAGAGTTATAGTTAATTTGATTTGTCCTATAATCTACTTTCATACTCCTTTACGTAATTACTATTTTATAATGAGTTAACTTGTTATGAAATCACTGCAATCTAACTAAATATAGAAATTTTCTATACTATTATTTGACATTATTATATTCTCTAATCTCTTGGAAAAATTCGTTTTTTCAGCACAATTATGTTTGATAATTTCTTTTAATTAAAAAAAAAAAAACATTCCTAGTACTTCTGATCTAGTAAAGCTAGACATAAAACCAAGCCCATGGTTCAATTCCCAATATATACTAAATTGGCCACATATGCTATATTAAGATTACTTTTTAATATTTGTTTTTGATTAAAATTATATTACTATTATATTATTTTATTATAAAATATCTAATTATCACAAAATTTCTTTTTCGGACATATCTTTATTTATTTAATTTATAAGTAATATTCATCAATTCATAATTAATTAATATAAAAAAAAAGTCTACTTTGAGAAATTTTAAGAGAGTGATTAATGCTACAAGTTGCATAGAATAGAAATATTGAATTGAGTCAAAAACCCAATTATGAACTACCTTAAGAAAATATTTGATTACAACTTACAAGTAGCTAAGCTAGGGCCCACCGAGTAGGACTGAAGCCACCAGTTTATGCTATTTGATTACATCTATATATTTACACAAATAAAATATTTCCATCTGTATCCCACAATTTCCAATTAATTAAATATTTCTCTTCTCTTTTTTTTTTTTTGGACTTTTTTTTGAGGGATTAAATATAGGGATTGCTATTAGTCTAAAATAGAATAGAGGTTCTATAGTCTACGCTTTGAAGTTTGAACTGAGGCGCACGTGCACAGTCATAGACCACCGCGAAATACAGTCTCCTGTCGCACATGCAACCGTGGCCCCACTTAAAACGGCTTGTACAGCAGCATGTCCTGCAGCGGCCACGCATCGTAGCTCCCCGGCAGGTCGCCGCACCCGAGGAAGCCGCCGTCGGCAGTGGCATTTTGGTAATTAAACGGGAAGTTGAGGGCAGTTTTGTCCCACTCGCTCATCTTCGCCTCGCTCTGGACCTCCCTATCGCACGTGAACTCCGGCGACAGCACGTGCTCCGAGCAGCTCGACTCCGTGTGCAGCTTCGGGATCGAGTCCGACGGCTCCAGGTACAGGAAATCGCTGAACACCTGTGGCGGCTGCGGCTGAGGCGGCGGCGGCAGCATCATCTCCGGTTTCTTCTCCTCCTCCTCGCTCACCGGAGAGCTCGCCGTGGGTTTGCTCATATTTCGGATGCTGACGTCAGCCTTCTCAAGCTCGCCCTTCTTGTTGTATATCCGGCATAAAACCCAATCATCCAGCTGTCAACAAAAAGACAAAAACGCCCTTAGTTCCCCAATTATTGTAACGGTAAATCCGTATAGTAAAAGTGTAAAACCACCCAATTATTGCCCCAGCTTTTTAGAGGAATGTTTTCTGCAAGTGGAAAGTCAAATACAATAACGAACAATATAGTGCCACGCGTCCCGGTAATTATCTCCGTCCTTAATATAGTTTACCCTAAATTTCCATAATTAGCCTCGAAACCACATTCAATGATGTGGACACAAAGGTCATTTCACACTCAAGCCGTCAAAAAGTCGGTGTATTTACCCACCCGGAGGCTGTTGCTCTTCTTACGAGCGGACCGGTCAACGTCGGCGAGCCGATACTCATGCATGATCCAATTCGTTTTCTCTCCCTTCGGCGCTTTGCCGGAGTAAAAGACCAGCGCCTTCTTGATCCCCACCGGTTTCGGCTGTCCGATCGGCTTATCGGCTCCAGTAGCCTTCCAGTAACCTCTCCCCGCCGCCCGGTTCGGCCTCGAACCGTTCGGATACTTCCGGTCTCGAGGCGAGAAGAAGTACCACTCTTTTTCTCCGTACAACGCCATATCTGCAAAGCAAAAATTCAATCGCATCATTTTCAATCTCTGCTAGAAAACAGACAGAACAAATCGGAGCGAGAAATTCAATCGCATCGTTTTCCATCTCTGATCGAAAACAGAAACACCAAACAAACAGAACAAATCGGAGCGAGAAATTCAATCGCATCGTATTCAATCTCTGCTAGAAAACAGAAAGAACAAATCGGAGCGAGAAATTACCGGGGAGATCCCAGGGGTCAAACTTGTAGAGATCAATCTCGGCGATAATCGGGACGGAAATCGGCAACGACGCACACTTGCGGCACAGATAGTGCATCACTAGCTCCTCATCCGTCGGATGAAACCTAAATCCAGGAGGTAACTGCAATCCCCCCGCCATTTTCCTGCAAAATTTCACTCTTTTTTTTGTTTTTTTTTTTTTACAGTGAATTTCTCCTTGTGGTGGGTGAGTGAAGGGAGAAAAACAGAAGCTTTGAAAATTGAAACTTAGGAAGTAAGGGAGAGGGCGGAATATATAGAAGGCGGGGAGGGACACGTGACACGGCGCTGATTCTAGAATACACGTGGGAGATAATGTTTTCAAATTTCGGAAAATTAAAAAATAAAGGAGAACGGACACGTGTCACGTTTCGCTGCATTGAAGCCCACATGGAGGTGATTGTGTCACTGCTTACGCATTGTGTTTTGGAGCGACGTACCGCGTCTACGTGGCGCCGGATAGGCCTAAACGTTGAACAGGGTTCAGCGAAAGTGGTGTGAAATTTCCTGGATAATATTTAATTTATTTTCTTATTTTTTTTTCATTTATAAAATTATACTTTTTACATTTTACTCATTATTTTCTTGACCCAGCGTGATTTTTTAAATCTTTTTATATGACTTGAAAATAATTTTGTCAAGTACACTGAACTGATAATATCACTACTATCATCTATAAAAATAAGTTTTTAGTTTTGAATTTCATCCAGCCGAAGTAGGCATTATATTAAACAAAGTATTAGACAGGACCATAGTCTACCTTGCATTATAAACCGTAGTCCAAAAATAATCTTCAGATTTTGCATCTGTAGTTGACACATTTTATACCTGCAATTAGTAATTTTCGTACCTATAACTATTATATTATGTGTCAGCAATTATCAAGTTATTTGTTTACATTTACAGAAACTGCTAATAATAGGTATAGAATGTATTAACTGAAAATATAGATTTTTTGTATAGGGTACACTATACAATATAAATACTGATCCATGGTATAACTTGTAAATATTACGGTTGGGTTAGTACGTACCCATAAAAATAAGAACTATTTTAAATATTTCGGTTTTTATTAATAGATACAAAAGTAGAATTTGGTAAATGTAATTGGCATTTTTTGATAATTTAAATTGAACTCGACTAGAAAAATATTGATTAATTGAACACTCATTTTCATCGCTTAAATGGCATATTTTTATTACTTTTTAGAAAAAATGTTGAAATTGACTAGGAACACAAAATGTAATCAGGTCACTGAACTAAAAAAATATGCAATTAGATCCTTTAAATAGCTAAATATGTTTAAATCATACCAAATAGTAGGTTAATCCTTCCTCAACATGTTACCATGCTGTGTAGCGCCTACGTGAATATTATTAAACACACTTTGTGAACCATTTTCTGTATGCAACACAACTTGTGAATTTGTGAGCGAACCTGCGAATTGTGAGAGCAAGCAATGAGTAACGAGCGAAATAATGTTTAATTTAAAAATATAATTTAAACAGGTATTTTTTTCTCTTTCTTTTTTTTTTTTTTGAAAATAAACAGGTTTGTTGTTTATATTCTATTTTATGTATTTTGGTTCGCAGGTTCTAGAGATTTTGGGGAAAACGCCTTTCGCTTGGGGAGACTAATAATAAAAGTAATAATAATGTTGAATTTAAAATTCATGTAGGTGCCACGTGGCACGGTAACTTGTTGAGGAAGGGATGAACATTTTTTTTTTTGAGTATTACTAACTCTATTACATTGTAGTATCTATTCGCCTATACTTTCTCAACATGTTGAAGCACACAGAGTCATAAACCCATTTAGAAGAGTCACTACATGTCACTCGACCGTCTATACTCATATATTAATTTTATTTCGCACAAATTAATACAAGAGAAAGTTTCACTCTTAATTCATCATGACTATCATGACATTATTAAATTAACATTGTTGTATTTAATGATCTATTATGATTTTCATCTCATTAATGTTATTTTTTTAAATAATTTTATAATTAAATTATTTTCACTGTTGGTTCCACTAGGATCAAGACTATTAGGTAATTTTTTTCATTTAGTTAATTAGTTTTCAAGTTTTTTTTTTTTGACACATTTGACCTTAATCGGGTCGGTTCGGTGCGTACGGGACTAGTTTGAGTACGGTACGAGCTTAAAGGTGCCTTATATAATTAGGACCTGCTAAGAACACCTTGTGGCCTATAAAAAAAAAATCATATTATAACTTTTGGAATAACAATCCATATAAGCATTATTCTCCAAACAACCCCTTTGGTTATTGCAGTAGAACATTAATTAATTATTAAATCAATTACCTAATTGCATTTACCTGTTAAGTGTTAGTTACATTAATTTTTTGAAAGCAAGTGTTACATTAATTAATTATTAAATCAATTACCTAATTGCATTTACCTTAAACACATTACTAACCAAAATAATTTACCTAATTATTAAAATACTATATTAAACTAAATAGGGATAAATGTCAAATAGCACCTTCTGACTTCTACTACTTAAGAAAGTTCAATTAGCATTTAGCACGCTGAACTCAAAAGAACATTCAAATAGCACCTTCTACTACTCAAAAGAGTTCAATTAGCACCTTGAACTAAAAAAACATTCAATTAATTAATCCTACTCTTTAAAAAAAATTCAATTTTCATTATTTGTATGTTTATATGGGTAAGAATTTTTAAAAAAATTTTAAAAATAAATTTTAAAAGTAATTATTTATTTTTTAAAAAAAGGTTTTCGTCTCCATGGAGACGAATCTATTTTTTTTAATAATTATTTTAAAAAATTTATTTTACATATGTGTAAAAATTTTAATATACAAAAATGCTAATATAATTTTTACATGTGTAAAATTTACTATTGAACATTAAATTAATTAGTATTAAAGTAGTCAACTAAACTTAAATTGTAAGCATTTTTAATTTTATATTAGCATTTTGCATATTAAAATTTTTACACATATGTAAAATAAATTTTTTAAAATAATTATTTAAAATTTAAAAAAAAAACAAATTCGTCTCCAAATTAAATAATTATTTTAAAAATTTATTTTTTAATTTCTTTTAAATTGTTACCCATAAAAACATACAAAAAATGAAAATTGATTTTTTTATAGAATTGGAGTAGTTAATTGAATGTTTTTTGAGTTCAGAGTGCTAATTCAATTTTCTTGAATAATAGAGGGTGCACCCTTATTCCAACTAAATATATTTTGCTATGAAGTATCTTTTATTATTTATACATTTGCGAATTATAATATATAACTAATCAACACAACTAAACTTCAATAAAGTTATCAAATTTATAAAAATAAATAAATAAATAATTTACTATATTTTCTCTAAACAAACATCTCTCTATTGTAAATACATTCAAATGGAATAAATGTACTCTCTTTTGGAGATCATGGGTTTGAGCCTCAGTGGGACATTATTGACTCTTTGTGCTTCCGTATGTTAAGAAATTATAGTTATGAATAGATATTGCATTGTAACAGAGTCAGTAATATTTTAGAAAAATATAATAATATAAATTATATATATGACTTAGCTTGTGTTATTTATTTATCATATTTCAAATTATTTTTTTATATAATTACAATTTTAACATTTGACATTTACTCTTATAAAGACGAGTTATATTGTAAATAAAAAAGCAAATTTGGAATTTTTGGAGATAGTGAAAGTACAATTATTACTATATTTATAAAGATGTTCATTTCTATTAGCAATAATTGACATTATTAGTATGGAGTTATGGAGTATTAAGCATTATAAAATTTCCTCCTTTAAGAATATAATGTATGTAACACGTGAAAAATATACATTAAAGTTTACTCAAAAAGCATGATGACCATTTCGCACGGTGATATTATAATCTATATTTAATTAAGTTTCCCCATTTAAATACTTCAGTCAAATAAAAGGCGTGGTCATTTAAACTTGTGTACTCGTAGGTATTTATGAGCACATAGGTTGTGCAACATGCATAAAAAATGTAATAAAATTTATATTATTAAATTAAAGCTCAATAATTTGAGACAATAGCGAATTATTAATATAGTTATAAAGTTAAAATGTGATTTTCACAATATTGGATGCAATGTCTCAAAAAAAGGGTGACATTTGGTTGAACGTGCTTTATTATTCGACTAGTTACAGCACGCGCATTTTGCGAATGGTTCAATGCCCAATGTGTATTATTAAATTAGTGTTTCAAAATTTATTAAATATCATTCAGTATCCTGTCATATATCAATGCAATATTATCAAATTTTTATAAAAATAAATATTTCAAGAAACCATAAATATGACCTATGACAAAAATGTTTGATAACGGGTACAGTAACAATTTTAGACTGAATCACCTTAATTGGATAATACCTTTTGCAACACAAAATCTATTATATCTTTATATATTTACTTTTTTTTTTTTCCGCTTCTACTAAAGCACAAAAAATCAACAAATGCCTCCACTGAGGCTCGAACCCACCACCCCTTCCACATGGGAGTGTAAACTACCGCTTAACCATAAAGTCTTTGACATTTTTATATATTTAAGGGAAAATGGCACTTTTTCCCCCTATGTTATGTGCATATAGCACTTTTCCCCCCTGTGTTATTAAAGTGACACTTTTTCCCCCTCAGTTATTTTAAAAGTGGTAGCTTTCCCCCCTGAAATGTTAAATTGACATTTTTGCCCTTAAAACTAACTATTTCATTTATTTTTATTCTCCAACCAATTATATTACTAATATGCATGGAAGATTACGGTTCAATACGAACCTAATCAAACACCGTAGCACTTGAACTTAAAAAGTATGGATGGTTACGGTTACAATTCAGAACCGAAAAAATATAATAAAATAATTGTTAAATTTATACTATTTTTAAATAAGAAATAAAATTATAAAAATAAATAAATAAGTTTTGATTGGCGGTTCAAAATCGAAATTGGAATCGAACCGTACTGATTTATCAAATAAGTGTTTGATCATTTTCACTATATATGAATGTGGTTCAGTTCCGGTTTACAGTTCAACAATTATTTAATTTTATTTTTTCGGTTCTGAATCGTAACCAGAACCGTCCATACTATTTCGGTATGATTGCTACAGTGTTTGGTTAGGTTTGAACCGAATCGTGATCATCCATACATATAAGTAATAATTTGTTGGAGAAAAAACTAATGAAATAATTATTTTAAGGGTAAAAATGTCTATTTAACATTTCAGGGGGAAAAAGTGCCACTTTAATAACACAGGGGGGAAAAGTGCTATATGCACATAACATAGGGGGAAAAAGTGCCATTTTCCCTATATTTAATCATTTATTTGTTTATTTTTATTACGATTCTCTTTACTCTGAAACATTTGCTTTACTTTTCGTAAAACTCTTTGTTAGTAATTTTTTTTTTATTCCTAATCAAATTCCAATGGCAATCCCAACCATACTCCCCCACCTCAATAATAATAATAATAATAATTTTTTTTAGTACTAGTGAAGCTGTTACAATGTAGTATCTGTTCATAGCTACTTTTCTCAATCTACTGAAGCACAAAGAGTCAACAGTTGCCTCCACTGAGACTCGAACTCACTCCCATCATTCATGTGAGAGTGTAAACCGGGACACCAGATGCCACATTAATAATACTACTACTACTAATAATAATAATAATAATAATAATAATAATCTTATTTTGTTATTCGAGTAAGTGGGAAGTTGACAAGGTAGATTTTGTCCCATTGCAGTATATGAAATGAGTGGAAAAGAGCTCATCAAAGTGTCAACACAGAGTTGGGTGCACCACTAAGACAAGCCACATTTGCTGCCTTTCAAATGTGAAAATGTTGTTTTTTGTATTTTGTTTTGTTGTTGTTGTTGTTGTTGTTTTGACATTTGGGCCGCGAAACTTTATTGCGCGTGTTATATGGGATGATGATGAATGATAGGATACTCCCCTAATAAATGGGACGAAAATGGTATGTGATGTATCAATAACATTTGAGCATTTATCTTGTGCTCAGTTGGCACCATCTCCTCGAGAGAAGGTCACAGTCCACAGGCTTGAATCTCCGATGATGGGGTATTGACTCTTTAAACAAGTATATTGAACAGATACTACCTTGTAAAAAATTAATGGATAACTTTTGTGCAATATATAATCTTTAAACAAATTAAAAATGAGTATTTTATCTTGTTTTATTCATTTTTAAAAGAAATTTGTAAAGAAAAATAGTACTCCGTATTTGTATTGAATTTTGTATTATTTGACATAAATAAACAAAATATTACAATATTTCCTATTTAATTGTGGTATATGGATGAATCGATTTCATCACTAGTTAATAAGATTAATCAAATTTAATTTTATTATGATATATTGACAGTCATTTTGAAAGCAGTCACATAAACTACATTGTAAAGATTAATAAACCTTATATATATATATATATATATATATATATATATATATATATATATATATATATATATATATATATATATATATATATAGTCAAAGTTACACTTCAATCTAAGGTGACAAATTTCATTCATCACTATAAACTTTATTTTTACATTAAAAAAATGTTGCACGAACAAATTAATTGTTGGCAAAAAATTATTAGAAAATCAAATCAGTCAATCAATTTGTTTCAAAAACTAATTAATTATAGTTCAACGGAAAATATATATCTCAAATGTAAAGAAAAGAAAACCACATATACTATTAAAAAAAAAAAAAGATGAACAAAAGGATAATTTTTACATGCTTAATGGAGACGCAAAAGAGTTCAATTGCATAAAGTAATGAGTTTGTGTAGTAAGAAGCAAATGGTCAATTTCTGTATAGCTTTCAAAGTTAAGCTATCTGCACAATTGACAAATTAAACAATTTAAAGAATGGAAATGTCACTAACACAATTTCTCCATTGTCAACTCCACAGTATTACTAGAAGTGAGACAAAAACCACACTAAAGAACGGAAATCTTAGTGAGAACAGATATCTGTTCTTCTAGGTGAATATTCGATCCTCAACTCTATGTCTAAACATCTTTGTCCTATCACTCATAGCACTCTCTTTGTCCTTGGTCTTATATATATGAAATTTCTCACCAATCTTTCTCTTACTATATATCAGTAGGCTATCCTTATCTTTGCAATACTTAATTACATTCTCACTTTTAAAAGTGAAACTTATTTTCATATCATCAAATTTACAATTCCTTCACCATTTATTATGCATCCATGTAATACTCTTTTATTTTAAAAAGAGTTTATTACCGAAATGGCCCCTCGACTATTGCGAAATTACCAATTTGGTCCTCGATAATTTTTCATACACAATTAAGTCCCTCAACTTTGAAAATTTTAACCAATTTGGTACTCTGTTTATTTTGTCGTTAAACATCCGTTAAATCAGGACCAAATTGGTAATTTCAATATAGTCAAGGGACCATTTCAGTGAAAATTAATTACCAATTTGGTCTCTTGACTATAGCAAAATTACCAATTTGGTCCCGATTTAACGGATGTTTAACAGACAAATAAACGGAGGACTAAATTGGTTAAATTTTTCAAAGTCGAGGGACTTAATTGGTCACGAAAAATTATTGAGGACCAAATTGATAATTTCGTAATAGTCGAGGGACCATTTTGGTAATAAAATAATCCTACTTTCAATAAATTAAAATAAAATCTCGTATTCTTGTTATAGTTATTAAAATGGGTTAGTCCGACCAATCAGATTAGCCTTTGACGGGCTATGAAAACACGTGTTTATTGGGGTTGGCCCATTTTTACAATCATTATACCCTGCACCACGGTGCACATAGCAATGTGCACCACGCACGTAAAACGACGTCGTTTCGGTGTTAGTAGACGCGAACGCGAATGACTCAAGGAATCCATTATCTATAATACACATAATCATTATCTATAATACACAGAACGTTTGCCTAGAATACACAGAATGTTTGCCCATAATACACAGAATATTGACACAAAATACACAGATGTTAGTGGACGCGAATGACTCCAGGGAATTCATTATCTATAATACACATAATCATTATATAGAATACACAGAAGGTTTGCCTAGAATACACAGAATGTTTGCCCATAATACACATAATATTGATGTCCATAATACACAGAACTCATCCTCCTAACATTCGAATGTACAAACACATCGCAACTTGTGTTAATAACATGAATACACATAATATTTACACAAAATACACAGAACTCATCCTCCTAAACATTCGAATGCACAAACGCATCACAACATGTGTTACTAACATGAAATCACAACATTTGTTACTAACATGAATGCACATAACGGTTGCCTATAATACACAGAACGGTTGCCTAGAATACACAGAATGATTGCCTGGAATACACAGAATATTAACATAAATACAGAGACCGGTCGAAACGGGAAACGTGATTTCCAAAAAAAACGGACGATTAGTTTACAATGCTCAAAACGACGTCGTTTAGGTACGTGGTGCACATTGCTATGTGCACCGTGGTGCACAGTATAATTTGCCCCGTTTTTAAATGGACTTATATATTATAAAGCAACTCATCTAATGGCGAGAGTGATAAATTATTTTGTGGACCATGAGTATCATATACATTTTTTTTTTTTTTTTTTGGAAGGATCATATACATTTTTAATAGGTTAAAAATATATTGTACTAAGTGTACATTATTTGATAGTATATATAAAATAGTGTGTTTTCAAAAAATATAATTTACATACACAAATAATGTATTTTTAGTATATTAAAAATGTACTTTTTATATATGGTTCACACAGCTGTGTGAGCCATGGTCCTCGTAGATGATTATCGCAGAGTAGTAGCTAACTTAGTTTTAGAGGACGTTTGGTATTAGAAAAGTTTAATTTTTTTAAATTTAAAATGTGGACAAATTATTCTCATTTTAAAAAATTTAGTTCAATGGAAATCACATTTCATAATATTAAAGTAAATCTTACCCAGAGGAGGAGTTATGATTCATTTTCCCTGGACAATTATGAATTTACTAAATTTATCTAATTATTTTTTTTTTTGGGAAAGGATTAAATAGACTCATGAACTTTACTCAAAAGTGTAATTCAGCACTCCAACTTTAAAAAGTGTAATTAATTTAAATATTATTTTCTAAAAAAATTAATAATATAATAAGTGATTGGTACCCGTAATGGACGCCTGCATCTAGAGAGATGGGAGTGAATTTTGAAAATGTCCACCAAATACGAATTGAGAGTGGAGATGGGTGGAGGAAAATATAAAGGGGGTGGAATGATACATATAGCCTTCCCAACCCCAGTGGTTATATCGTGGACCGTGGTCATTGTTACTACAGTTTATCGCAAAAGATACTGCCTTATATTTGTTGAAATGTAAATGCAGTGTATATGAACTGATACTGAATAACAGTTTCACATTTGTGTTTTTATATTATCGAATGAAACTGTAGTTATATCGAAATGTAACTGCAGTTGTGTTGAAATGTAAATGCAGTTGTGTTGAAATGTAACTGCAGTTATGTTTAAATGTAACTGCAGTGTATATGAACTGAAAGTGAATGGCATGGAATGGAGGTCGTTTCATTTGTCTGTTTTCATTAATCAAAACGACATCGTTTTGATGCGCGGTCCACGATATAATTTGCGCTATCACCGAGCCATTGTGTAACTTCCTCTACCAACCCAAAGGTTACTTAATCACAAGATGAGTTGTACTTGAGCTGACCTCTAACAATTCCAAGATCTTATGTTTGGGAAGATCTGTTGATTGTCTTTATAAACTTTTTCGAGAATATCAAATATTAAAACCTAATAGAATTTATCTTAAATGTCAAAGGATCAGTCCTTTTAAATGAACAAAATGCACTTCAACTTTTCCATTAATAAAGACTTAAATATGGTTCACAGTACAATATCCATGACTCCTGCCATTCACAACACTTGTATTACAGTCCAAGCAAATGATCAACTTTTCCCACATCTTGAATGGCCTTGATGCAAAATCTAAAAGGCCAACAACATTTGAATACAATAAGCAATTCCTACAAAACAAATTACAGCACCTTACAAATAAATAATGAGATCTGATGCAGGCTGGCTTCAGTCTCCGGGAACATGGAAGTAGTCGTGTTGTGTGCTTCCTCTCGTTCTTCTGATAATGTATGGATTATGGAATGATCCAGCAAGCAAACCGTACTGGATATTTAAAAAATCCAAGCTTGCGGAGAGATCATAGCATACCCATTTTTAGGCTCAATTGCCCGCTTTGTTATAGAGTTGGGCGTAAACCCTCTTAGTACGATGCACAACGATCAAACTCAAGACAAACGCGATAATGCAGAGAGCGGACATTATACCACAAGTGAGCGAGTAGCATATGGTACCAGTGCACGTAAGGACTTCATCATCTGCAAGTAAATTTGATCCTCGGGTAAGTTCTTGTTGCTGCTTTGCTTGGTAGTCGTAGATGCCACTGGCTATTACTCCAGAGAAGACCAAGGAACCAGCTGGACTTGCCAATGTAAGGAAATTATATAATGCTCCAAAGCTTTTCAATCCAAAAAGTTCAGAAATCGCAGCTGGGACGATTGCCCAGTGGGCTCCATAACAAAGGCCGATCATGACAGAGAGTACATAAATTGCGCCCGGCCAGCCCATGGAATAAAAGAAAAGCACAAATGCCATAACAATTTGAACAGCAGCCATTGCCACTGGCCTTGGGTATGCATAATTTCTGGTAAGAAATAGAAAGAAAAGCACTCGAAATCAGAGATCGCAAAAATCAATAATATACTATACTATACTATAATAGAATAGAATATAGTTAAACTGGAAAAGAGACGGATTAAAAACCCATGACGCACCTTACAATATTTTCAGAAAAGTATCCACCTGCAACACGGCCAAGAAAGTTAAAGATGCTGATCATTGAAACAAATACATGGGTATTGGCATACCCTAGAGACTCGGACATCTGACCAAGATTATCAATCACTGTTAAGCCAGAACCAGATGCTAGTACCAGGGAGATAAAAATGAGCCAGAAATCCGCCTTTACAAGTGCCTGAAGTAAAGTAAAATCCTCCCCCCTGCGTGGGCCCTTTCTCCGCTTGATCCTAACTGCTCCTTCTGCAGCAGCTTGATATAGTTTAGCTTGCAAATGAGCAATCCTTTTCTGTCTTTCTGGTGGTGGCAGTGTGTCTACCTCTGGAGGTTTCTCTTCCTCGAGTTCACTGAAAATGACCTCTTTTGTATCCTGCTCAGATTTAGAGGGTTCTTGTTTCTCAGATCCAGGGAGAAGGCTTTCCTCTAATTGAGATCTTGATCCCGGGAAGAAAACCAAAATAGTAGGGATGATAATTGGAAGCAATATGAGAACAATCAAGACAATGGTTAACACGGTTATCAACTTTTGGCTCACACTCGCTAAATCCTGGAGCAGCAGAACTGCTAACAGATATGCTGCCAAAATAAGGCAAATGCTGTAAGTGAATAGGAAACTTGTATGATCAGATGGCCTAGCTTGTCTGTGACCTCCCACAGGTCTCACGAAGAACATCAGAGCAGTGATCACAATTGATGGCCCAACAGCAACCATGAAGACCAGTGATGATTGATCAGGGAAGTTGATCATGGCATAAAGTTGTGTCAAAATTGCACCACTTAACCCTGCAAATCCTTTCAGTATTCCAACTATTGGACCACGGCTTTTGGGGAAATTTTGAACACTGGAAACTAGAGCTCCAGTATTGAAGTATGTCTCACCATTTGTTCCCACAAATATCAAAATGCAAAGCTGCAACAAAAAGTCCTAAGTGAGCAACTGCAATAGAGAAAAACAGGATGCTCAATTTCTCATTGCGCTTACAGTTATGTAAGCTGAAACAGAATAAAGGTAATAAAACGCCCACACACTCAGATACAAAGGGGAGTATGTAACACCACATAATTTAATGCAGTCAACGATAAACAACTAGATATTTGAAACACCAGAAAAATTATGTGCCTGGAAATGACTTGGGTAAGAGACATGTTCAAATAAATAACACAATTATATGAGCATAAATATGGTTCAGATAGGAATGATGGATATAACTAGCTCAGAAAAGAAAGAATATAGTCTAGTTTAATGGTGAGAGTAATGTTCAAGTACATTAGTCTAAATTTTGAGAAATCAACAATTAATATCCATGACCTAAGGTTGGATTTGCTAAAAACTTTCTAGTCTACAGAAGAACTTCATTAGTAGTTGTTAAGATTACTATTTCATGGATTTGATGACCATGACCTATAATATTATTCAGGATGGTAATAAGGATTTCAGTTATTGATATTAGAATCTGATTTTAAAACTTGACCTTTTTATTATGAAATGTTTGTACTCTACATTCTTGTTGCATTTTCTTCTCCTCTTAAACCCCAGGCATTTTCTCGGTCTTCCAGCATTGATCATACTCATCCAATCAACTACATAAAATTTTGTTCTTGTGTTATATGCTCCCACATATTTCACGCAGAGCTCCTAGTGGCCTTCTACGCTCAGCTTCTCCCTCAGTTGAATGATGAAAATAATAAATTCAGAAATCCACGCGTACAACTTATCACTACCTTGATCTAAATTGTAAGATATAATTAGTCAACTTCCTTGATCTAAGACAAGATGTGCTAAAAACTAGAAAAAAGGATTAGAATAACTAGATATATCAACATATGACAGAAAATATAAAGTTGCTTTAAATTAAAGGTTTTTGTGCAGATATTTTTATTACGGTAATCCCTTACTAACAATGGTAAGGTCAAATATCCTAAAATGTGCAATTAAATGCTGAATGTAGAAAAAATTCTATGTTGTGCTAAGAAAAATACTCTAAGAATTCCCAAATGCAAGTTAAGTATCTATGAAGGTACTAAGCATCTCTTAGTTTATAAAAGCATGCCGACTAAAGAGGATTGGACCAATAGAAGCTTATGAGATATGTTAAGTTCCAATATGAATGCTCCATTCATAACCTTACCTTTTTCTCTGAGAAAGATTTTTGTTAGGTAAAGCTTTGCTCATGAAATGTATGCTAATAAAGGAAGCTAGGTTTTCAATGGCGATTCATAAATACACAAACAGGCAACTAACTATGGAATCAAGCAATCAATCAAGAAATTCATTTGACCTTACATTAAAAACCAATAAGATCAGATCTGATTAGTAAATAACTAATCCAGTAATAGAGAAAGCAAAGCAGAAATAGAGAAATTGATGAGCAAAGAGAGGGGAAAGAGATAGAGACCAGCCAAAGAGGGAGCTCAGGAATCTTGTGGGCGACGATAAGCCAGACGAGGCCATATCCGAAGAAGTTCTGCAAAACACCAATGAAAAGGACGACCCAGATGGGCATGACCTCGCAGAGGACCCCGGGAAGGAAGCCAATAGCATCCCCCAAGTCCTTAGCGACGCCGAGCATGGCGACCTGCCTCTGATTGTAGCCCATGGCGGTCTTGATCACCGGAGAGATGCTTCCGAACAAGTAGCCGATGCCGGAGCACGACTGTACCCACATTGAAGCCACGAAAACCAGCCATCTATCATTGAAGAAAGCCTTCACTCTCTCCCCCACCATGCTGATTAGTTGCTAAAATCCCAGTCCCTGCTCTTCTTCCCTCTACATACAAATGGAAAGAGAGAAGTACGAAGAAGAACAGTTGCAGATAGGATAAGAATCACAATATATAATGGAAAGAGGAGAAGAGCTATAGAAGTGGTAGTTGGGATTTGAGAAGGAGGGAGGGATTTAAGGTGTTTGGTGGATATAGAGAGAGCTGTGTTAATGCTTCCACTGACTTTTTTCTACTCTGAAAATGAAGAAAATGGTTCAAAAATCGCCACCAACTTGCTTGTTTCACCTTCCTATCCTAATTCCTAATTCCTATTCACTTTAGGCTGCGTTTGGGAAACCAACCTGTGCTGTGTTTAATCAATTCTTTGAATCAAGTGGGATTAGATTAATTCAAACTTTTGTTTTTCGAAGTAAAGAAAGTGAGATTTATTGCATTAGCTCAAGAATACACAAAGGTGGGATCAAATACATACGCCCAGACTAAAAGCAAGACACCTTGGAATTAGGATAGAGCATTAGAGCGTGGCATAAGAACCTAACTTTGTACCGATGAATATACATCCTTTAACTCGTTACATTTTTAACCTTGATGCAACATAATTATTAAACTCTATTCAGATTTTACTTAGTACATGGATATTTTAAAATTTTATTATATTTGTTCTTTATAACATTGTTAGTTTTGGTATTTCATTTGCAAAATAGAGATTTGACAACCTTCTTCCCTAAAATTTTCCTATTCAATTGTGGCGTTGTTATTTTTCTTACACGACCATGTTAAAATCATTTTTTTATTTTACAAATAAAATATCAAGGCTAAATAAGATTATAGTTAAAGAATAAACATTAAAATGTACGGAGTATTAAAATACTCATATACTAAGCATAATTTTAATTGAGTTTAATTATTTTATTGCTTCAGAAATTAAAATTGTAACTTTTTTTAAAAAATTAGAAGTGCATATTGTAAAGATAAAAAAAAAATAGAGATTAAAATCGCTAGTAAGATACAATTAAGATACTAAAATTACATTTTTCAGAAGATAAGACATGTGCAGGACTAAAAAATAAAATAACAAGGGTCACACTTGTGTAAGACCGTCTCACGGATCCTTATTCGTGAGACGGGTCGGGTCGGGTCAAAGCACAATGAAAATGTCATACTTATATGTGCAAATCTCATACTTATTATGCTCAAATATAACAGTAATCAAAAATACAATTTTTGTTACTTATAAGAGAAAAAGTAATACATTTATTATAATAAGTAATGTTGACAAGTGTCTCTCACTTATAAGAGCAAATATAATACTCTTGAGCAAAAATGTAATACTTTTAAATCAAAATGTAAAAATATTGTATTTTCCCTTAAAAGTATTACATTTATCCTAATAAGTAACAAAAATTTTATTTCTGATTAGTATTACATTTGAGCATATAAGTATGATATTTGTGCATATAAGTGTTACATTTGCATCGTGACCCGACCCGATCGACGCGTCTCATGGTGAGACGGTCTCACACAAGTTTTTTGCCAAATAACAATTGCTCAAAATTACTAATTTTATCTAAAGTTTTTAGTCTTATCCGAATTGAAACAGATAACTAAAATGTTTGTTTTCATCATTAATGTTCAATCAATTTTTGATAGCTGACAGGATGTGATGGTGATGGCGATTACTGATTAATTCATATTGCTCAAGACATCAAATCCCTTTCTTATTCTCCAAATCCATAATTAAATCACCAAACCTAAATAAAATTAAAAATTAAAAAAAAATAGTCAAGTCCACGTGTTATAAACACAAGAATTAAATAAGAGTCGTGTAAAAAATTATATAAGAGTCGTGTTAGTTGTAGAAACTATTTAAAAAAAAAAATTTCAGTTTTTAAAAATAATTTAAATTTTTATTTTTGTTGAAATTCAAATATGTTTTTGAATTATAAAATATGAAATTATTTAAAGTTTAATAGTTTACATATAAAAATATCAATAGTAGTAACCAGATCAATAATTGAAGGGTAAATTAAATAGAAGAGGTGAAAAAAATAATGATTAATGATAGTAAATTGTTCCCAAACAATGTTAGTAAATGATGATAATAGAGGTATTAATTCTGTATACGGTTAGGTGGGTAGGTAGATGGAATCAATAGAATATGTATCTATTTACTAACATTAATGAAATTCAATAATGTTAGGGTTATAATAATAGAATAAAAATTATGTTAGTGTTATTGATTGCGTTAATAATTTGTACCTTATGCTATTTTTCTTAAACTAATACAAATAATTTTTAATGTTATTTTTCATTTTAAAGTTTTCCTTAATATTGTTAAATCTAACTGTTAAGTTATAATTAATTAGAATTAAAGATATGTTAAAATATAATCTTAGGGTGTGTTTGAAAAGTAAGAAAATAACTTCTGAAAAATGTTTTTTGATAAACTGAGTCATTTTAATTTCAGAAAACATTTTCCTTTCCCGTCTTTGGTTGCATTCTAGAAAACTGTCTTAGTGTGTTTGGTTCATTTTCTGGAAAATGAGCATAATTATTTATAATTTTAAATATTTAAAATATACAATGGTGGTGGTAGTGGTATGGGGTAGGGGTGGTGGTAATGGGTCTTGAGCCAAGCACCTTGTGCTCAGATGGCAGAGTAGTGACTCTTTCATATTGGAGGTCATGAGTTCAAGCCACTACCACCATATTTATTTATTGTTCAACTCATATTATAATATCTATTATAAGTAATAGTTTATTTTCTCTCAAAAAAAAAGTAACAGTTTATTTATTTCAAATTGATATTAAATTTTATTTAATAAGTATTATGATTTCTATTCTAAGTAACAAATCATTAATCTAGATTTCACCCGTCTCACATAAGTGTGACTCAAATATTCTATCACTTCTAAACATGGGTAATATTATCATCACAATCGCAAATTAATACGGATTATTATTTTCCTATCTCGTTGCAATTCTAATTCACTCGTAAAATATAATAATAACAACAACAACGTTAAAATATTGGGAGAAGAAGAACATTAATTTTTTCTTTTTTAAAAAAGAAGAAAGTAATTGGATCCTATCTTGAAAAATGGCTAGGTGAGCCGGTGAGGCCTAACTTATGTTGGAAGTGCAAACTTGTAACACAACTGGCGTTTTATTAAAAACAAAAAAAAAAAAAAAAAAACAAAAAAAAAAAAAAAAAAAACAAAAAACAAAAAACAAAACAAAACAAAACAAAATAAAATAAATTAAACATGAAAATCTATGCAGGCTTGTAATTTCTACCATATATATTGTTAGTGTATGTGCCGATTGTATGACTCTGTTTGGCAGAGCTTATTTAGGATCTTATAGCTTATTTTAAGCTACTAATAAGCTATAAGCTCTGTTTGGTAATGTTCCTAAAATAAGCTAGTAGCTTAAAATAAGAGCTTATTTTTGAACGCTATCTAAGGTAGCGTTTCAAAATAAGCTAGTAGCTTCCTAACTTTTTTTCCATCTTTAACCTTATTATTTTAAAGAAATGACATTATTTACCCTTCCCAATTAAAATTTTTTTGGCTAAACCTTTTTTACTTTTTCTCTTCAATATGTTTGGTTGTAATTTCAATTTTCAGCTACTTTTCAGCTTTCAACTACTTTTTCAATTAGGTTTGTCAAACATAGCCTATATGTGAGAAATTGCATGCATGGGTGTCACATAAGATAGATGATAAGAATATAGCTGTTGGCACAGTATTGTATAAGCGTTGAGGCCAGTTTTGGCCTTATATTTTGCTTGATGACAAGCATTATTTGTTACATGACTTATTATGACACAAATTTGGAGTTTTGTTAGATATTCGGTGTTGAGGTTTGTGTCATATAGCCTTCCAGCTTTTTTTGCAAGTCATGAAAACAATCTCTCAATTTGTTGTTAATTGACTTTGCGCACAAATGATCTATCTCTATATGCTAGCTTCTATCAACTTGGGAGTTCATTATCGAATCTAGGGAGTCCAAAAAGAGCTCAAATTCTAGTTTAGACTTTAGAGCGTCATAACTTCAAGATGTTATTAGTGAGAGTCAAACCTCGACCCACCCTGTCGCTGAAGTGGTGACTTAAGATTAGGTGGTCTGATCTACCACTTAAGCTAGCCACACAGGGCACCTTCGGCCTTTCTTTAATTTTTGGATCACTCGCAATATATATATATATATATATATATATATATATATATATATATATATATATATATATATATATATATATATATATATATATATATATATATATATATATATATATATATATATTTGTTGTAATAAAGAAAACTCGCTAGCCTTTTTAATGTATACTAGTAGGGATGGCAATGGGTCGTTGTGAGTCGGGGAGGGCTACATTCATCACCGGACCGACCTTATATTTTCTCCACCTACCCCCACCCCCAACCCGCATTGGGTGAACTTTTTTCAAAACCCATCCCCATTCTATCAGATGCAGGTGCCCACTACGGGTACCCACCACTTATTATCTTATTAATTTTTTTTCAAAAAATAATATTTAAATTGCTTACACATAATAAAATCATAAAATTCATTAGTTATACTAAAAAAAAATAAAAAATATTCAAATATAATAATTAAATTGTTAATTTTTAAAAATAAAATTAGTAGTTTAAGTATAAAAATAGTAAAAAGTCACCTAAAGTTATAGAAACTTTTATAATAAACTACATACTAGTACTCATTTTACTATTATATATATATACATACACACACATGGTGGGTCGGGTGGGGTTCTAGGCGGGTTTTGTACATAGAACCCGAATCCAACCCGACCCACCGCGGGTTTACTTTTTTAAGACCCACCCCGACCCACCACCCACCATCACCCGAAAAAACCCGACCTATGCGGGGTGGATTCAAGTGAATATCCACGGAGCGGATTGAAATTGTGATCCCTATATATTATTGTTTTACTTGTGCGATGCATAAATAAAATCATGTTATTATGAATTTAAATAAAAATTTTGAAAAAATATAAATATTTTAAAATGTACAATATAATAATATAGTTGTAATTCCATATATTTGGTTAAGTATCTATTTTCAATTTTCATAGCATATAAAATTTAAATTTAAATTTTGTATAATTAATATACTCTCTATTTGTCCAACCTTTGCGATGAATGGGTGAAGGTCGTAGAAGTGCTATTGGGTGATGGAGATATTGGAAACGGTCCAATAAGAATAGAGACCCGGGGTCCGGAAGTGCATAACTCGAGTAGCCGAAGAGGAGTCTCGAACCCGGGGCCCATCTTTGGGCCCAAAATGATGGGCCTTGACTTAGTCTCACGGGCCCATTACATGGGCCTCGACTTAGTCTTGTGGCCTACCATTACTTTAGGGGAGTTTGTTAGCACATGTCTATAGTATAAATACTGTACTGTATTGCCATTACAGGGGATCTAATGGGTCCTAAGCATTCTTGTATGGTCATTACACATGCATTATCTTGTAATTGCTCTATCTGTTAGCCAATACATAGTTACCTCCGAGGTATACCTTGATCTCATACTTGTCATACCCCTTTATTTAATTGGGTTTTGTAATTCGGACCACCCGGGTTATTAAAATCCATCATTGGTGCTTTCATTGAGAGCCGACGTCAGGCTCAAGCGTGCTAGTTTACCCTAGCTATGGCAAGATCGAGATTCAACTCTCGTAACACCAACGGCTCCCAGAGCGCCCACGTCCCACCGAGCGGGAACGGCCGTAATGGGGCCGCTATTCGCCCGCGGGCCCCCTCCGTAAGGTCAGCGGGGGACTTGAGGGATCATCTCACCAACAACCGCAATGGAGGACCGGCGCCTGCCGCCCCTCTTCCAGCCCCACCCCCTCAGGAGGGGTGGGCCGCCATTCAACAAGCCGCTACCGCGCTGACTCGTCTCGTAGAAGGATTTCAGGGGGTCCTCAGGCCACCCAACTTGGTCCCGAGGCCCCCCCGCGGGAGTACCAACCCCAGCACCAACGCACCCGAGAGAGCGCGGTGAGCCTAGCAACGGGCATCCCCGAGCGCAAAGGACTCAAGTTGAAGGGGAGGTCAACTCACCCCCCGTCGGAGAGGCGGGGGGGAGGAGATGTCCACCAAAACATACAGGAATGTCGGGAGCCTGGTAAGGAGCATTCGGCCAGATCCAAGTCCGCCTTGGCTCGGTTGAGTACCCGCGTACCGGCCCGAGACAGGTTATCGATGAGGCCCCCGGCAGAGGAGTCAGCTGCCTCAAGTCGACGAGTCCGGCCCCAACACCAGCCGCGACAAGAGCAAGTCTCCCGAGCCGAACGGTCCGGGGAGACCAACGGGGGGGCCCAGAGTCCACACCGAGATGAGGTCGAGCAGCTCCGAAGGAGGATGGACGAGCTCCAAAAAAAGATTTACGAGAAGGACGGGTCTCCGGAGCCACAAGACGTGCTGACCAACCCGTTCACGGGGTAGTCATGGAAGACCCTTCCCAAGGACTTCCGTTTCCCAACAATCAAGACGTACTCAGGGACTTCCGACCCGCGAGCGCACCTCAACAGGTACCGGGCTGCCATGATGATGACAGGGGCTAGTGAGCGCTATCATGTGCCGGGCTTTCTTTTCGACCCTAGATGGCCAGGCTCAGGCTGGTTCGGATCCTCCCGGAGGGCTCCATCTCTACCTTCGCGGCCTTACCAAGCGATTCATGTCGTATTTCGCCAGCAATGTACAAAAAGAGGAAGGAATTTGCAGACCTATATCACTTGAAGCAGGCCTGCAGATTCACTACCGGAGTTCCTCAACAAATGGAAGCGCGAAGTATTGGGGTCGCCAACTTCGACGACAGAGCAGCCATAATAATCTTCAGGAATAACCTGCGGTCCGGCCCGTTTTACCGGGACCTCATCCGGTACCCCCCTAAGACCTACAACGAGCTGATGGACCGGGCCACACGGTTCGCAGAGGCAGAAGTGGCCGAGAAGCGGAAGAAGGAGGAGGAGGAGGGAGGGGTCGGGAAGACAAAGCACCCCAAGAGGGGCGCGGCACCAAGGCCACCCCGCCGCGAGTTTGCCGAGGGACCTCGGTTAACCCCTACGCGTTTCCTCACCCCTTTAACACAGCCCGTAAGCACTATCTTGGACCACGCGGAAGGCCAAGGGATCGTGCAGTACCCAGGGGAGTGCATGAAGATATCCCCCAAGGTGGACCCCAGTAAATATTGCAGGTTCCACCGCCAGACAGGGCACGACACAGACGAATGCATCCACCTCAAACGTCAAATCGAGGACCTCATCCAAAGGGGGTACCTCGGCCAGTTTGTCAAGAGGCCGGGGGGCCAGGGCAAAAACCAAGGCAACGTATGGAAGAAAGGGGGTGGATCCGTGCCATCCACATCAGCACACCGTAAACGAGAACTGGGTCAGCTCACTGAGGATGAAGAGAAGGAGCTCGACAACCCCGCACCCCGGAAGAAACAGGCCATCCACGTTATCTTTGGGGGGCCAGAAGGTGGGGACACGCCGGCAGAACGAAAGAGGTGGGCGAGAAGCCTATATGTTGGAGAGGTCGTGCGACCCCCGCACGAGAAGAGGCCGAGGCGTGAACCTATCGTGTTCACAGATGCTGACCTACCTGATGGCCCCCTCCCCCATCGTGATGCCCTAGTCATCAAGGTGGAAATCAGTGATGTGATAGTGCACCGGGTGCTCGTGGACACAGGCAGCTCGGTAAATGTCATGTACTACGACACGTTCACCCAGCTGGGCCTATCGAGAAAGCAGTTGGGGCAAGTGCGGACCCCTTTAGCGGGCTTCACAGGGGACTCTATTGAGACGGAGGGGTCCATAAACCTGGAGGTGGAGATAGGCACCCCTCCCCATGTCAAGAGGTGGGAGGTCGAGTTTGTGGTGGTCAAGATCAATTGCGCTCATAACATAATACTCGGTCGGCCTGCCCTAGAAGATCTTAGGTGCTTAATCTCCATGGAGCACCTGTGCATCAAATTCCCGACCCAGCAGGGGGTCGGACCGCCCGGGGGAATCAAAAAGACAGCCGTAGTTATTAGGAGGTGGTCGATCTTATGCATTTCAATAAACGTAGCCAGCAATCTATTTTGTTAGGAGGTGGTCCGTCCCCTCCGTTTTAATAAACTCAAGGAAAATAACATCACCATGGATGTTTCATTTTCATGTTTTGTTTTCTTTTGAGGAGGGGGAGGGGGTACTTACCCGACCTTTCCAATCATACCCTAAGGGGGCACGAGGAGACGTCCTCGCGTACTAACCCCGACGGAAGAGCCCAACGGCCCGCTGTCAAGAGACCCGGGTCAAAGAGCTATCACCCTAAGGGGCACGAGGTCCGTCCTCGCGTACTAACCCCGACGGAAGAGCCCAACGGCCCGCTGTCAAGGGTCAAAAGCTATCACCCTAAGGGGGCACGAGGTCCGTCCTCGCGTACTAACCCCGACGGAAGAGCCCAACGGCCCGTTGTCAAGCGACCCGGGTCAAAAAGCTATCACCCTAAGGGGGCACGAGGTCCGTCCTCGCGTACGAACCCCGACGGAAGAGTGTTTGGTTCGAGAGTACCCTCGGCCAAATAACTATGCAAAAAAAAAAAAAAAAAAAAAAAAAAAAAAACGATCCATGGTGTTAACTACCCCAAGTCGACTCCGAGTTTGGGACGAAGGGCGTACAGATGAAGCTAAGAAAGAGGCCAAGTGCCCCCGGCCGAGAGGCTTGGCCCATAATGCCAACATAGCCGAGAACGTACGAGGACGGGCCGGAGTGTCTACTCTCCTTCGCTGACGACTTCTCGCAGCTCGGAGAGTGGGGGACTGATGATGGAGATATTGGAAACGGTCCAATAAGAATAGAGACCCGGGGTCCGGAAGTGCATAACTCGAGTAGCCGAAGAGGAGTCTCGAACCCGGGCCCATCTCTGGGCCCAAAATGATGGGCCTTGACTTAGTCTCACGGGCCCATTACATGGGCCTCGACTTAGTCTTGTGGACGACTTAGTCTTGTGGCCTACCATTACTTTAGGGGAGTTTGTTAGCACA
>CP025649.1:17998279-18075027 GCA_003576665.1 Ipomoea trifida
AAAATAGTAAAAAGTCACCTAAAGTTATAGAAACTATTATAATAAACTACATACTAGTACTCATTTTACTATTATATATATACATACACACACATGGTGGGTCGGGTGGGGTTCTAGGCGGGTTTTGTACATAGAACCCGAATCCAACCTGACCCACCGCGGGTTTACTTTTTTAAGACCCACCCCGACCAACCACCCACCATCACCCAAAAAAACCGACCTATGCGAGGTGGATTCGGGTGAATATCCACGTGGCGGATTGAAATTGTGATCCCTATATATTATTGCTTTAGCTGTGCGATGCATGAATAAAATTATGTTATTATGAATTTAAATAAAATTTTGAAAAAAATATAAATATTTTAAAATGTACAATATAATAATATAGTTGTAATTCCATATATTTGGCTAAGTATCTATTTTCAATTTTCATAACATATAAAATTTAAATTTAAATTTTGTATAACTAATATAGTCTCTATTTGTCCAACCTTTGCTATGAACGGGTGAAGGTTGTAGAAGTGCTATTGGGAAAATAACATGTAAATAACCTATTGGAATTTGGAACAAATGATTCATGTCTTGTCTCACCCTAATAAGCTATAAAGAGGTATCACCGTACCCTAAGCTATAAAGAGTTATGGTTAATAGATCGAAGTGCTATCATTGCAAGTAGTTAATGCAATGATTGTTGTACTAACCAAGATTTTAAAATAATTAAAAGAGTGGAGTGTGAAATTCTAAGGGAGATGTATATATGTATTCTTTAAAAACTTATTATCTCGAGGCGTGTCAAACAGATTAAGACCCGTGAGACGATCTCACACAAGTTGTTGTCTTATCTTAAACATTGATTTATTCCAATGCTTTTAAGTTTTTGAATTGAGCCCTTCAAGGCTTATTTTATTATTCCAATTGTCCTTATTCTAATTTATTCTTTTTTAAAAAATTATAGTGGCATGTTTACCAAAATCATCCATTTTAATAAACACAATAATATTTATATTTTCATAATTATCCAAAATACCTAACATCTATTATGAGTAAAAGTAAAAAAAAATATATATATATATATATATATATATAGTGAGCAAAAATAAAAATAAATTACTTAATTGAAATGTATATTCTTTAAAATTTGTATATCCAATAATTGAAGAGGATAATATTTTTGGAATGGTGAGGGAATATTCTTTATCCTTTTACATTTAATATGGGTATGTAGGGGAAGTTCTTTCACCTAACTCATCAAATTTCATTAAATTCTTATAAACTATTGACCTTGTCGCTGTTAGTCTGTTACATGTAGTATATATTTGTCCATATATATTTTCTCAAACTGCTGAAATTCAGCGAGGCAATGTCTCCCTCTCTGAGACTTGAACCCATGACCTCTCATTTGAGAGAGTCACTTAATGCTCTTGACTACAATGTCTTTGACCTTAGTTCTTACTTCTTAGACCTCCATTGATTTCACAATTTTTAAAAGTTTTTGAATTGTCCTTCGTCAACACTTACATACCCTTCAAGTGGTACAAAAAAAGTGTAACATTTATCATTATTATGTTCCAAAAAAGTTTCTATCAAGAATAATATATCTTTGAAGAGATACTCAAGAACTGCAATATGTATCATTATGTTCGGAAAAGTTTGTATAGAAGTATGCACGATAAATAATTTAAGAGTATTTCAACAGTAATAAATAACGTATCATTAAATAATAAATATTAGGTAATTTGTCAATTTGGCTTTGCAATTGTATATATATTGTTTTTGTGTTTTAGTAGTCTTACGTTCCTTTTCCAAGGGCACGGAGTGTTGCGTATACTCAACACACAAATAATCATTATTCATTATATGCCAATCATCATATAGTGTGAATGTGTGATAGCATTAGATTAAAAATGTTTGAAAAAGTATAAAACAGATACTACCTTATAAAAAATTATGAGTATTTAAAAAAAAAACATTATATTGAAATGTATTAGAGAAAGTAATCAGAAATAAATAAAATAATTTATTAAATTCAAAGCATATCTGGACTCCTATGAGAATCACTATCTGAGAACTGTGGACAAATCTGTACTATTCATCTAGTAGAACTTACGATTGAAATTGCTGCCTACAAAACATGGTCCTCTTGTAAAAAGTAAGGATCAATTTTAATAATCAATTAATGGTTGAAGATTTTAGTAAAAATATACAAGGTAAATTTTTTATTTATTAAAAACTTTCAAATTAGTCTTAAAATAAGAACAATGTCTTCTTGTAAAAAGTGAGAACTAAGAGCATCATCACCAATGATTTTTTTTTTCTTGATTTTTTCGTTTAGATGTAAGAGAGAACAGAGTGGGAGGTGAGAGAAGTGGGGAGTGAGAATAAACAATACTTATTATTATTATCATTAAAATAAATAATATTTTATAAAAAAAATTATAATATATTTATGTTTATGTTTTTAAAATTGAACTAATAGAATATATATATATACTTTTTGACTTTCAGTCAAATTAAAAAAAAAAACTATTTTTTATGTTCAACCAAACTAGGGAAAAAAAATGTTTTTCCGGAATACGAATTATTTCTCAAAAATCATTTTAAAAAAATATTTTTCGTTATTGTAAACAAACTAACCCTTAAGTTTTATAATATATAATTTAATATTAGTTAATAAAGTATATATTTAAAAAATATAATAAAGGTACTACTTTGTATTAAATTAAAAAATTTACATTAAAAATTATTTTAAAATACGAGGATAGAAAAGTTTATTTGATTAATGAATAATGATCAGGTTATATAAATTGAGATAGAAAGAATAGTAAATCCTGTAGTTTTCATATATTTCCTATGTTGCTTTTTGTTTTCGATCACTTGTTACGGTAAAAGTAAAATATTTCTGGCTTTCTATTCGAAGATTGAACCAAATTCAAGGAATTTATAAAATCATTTATTTCTTTTAATTAAGATATGATGTTTGACCTAAAATAGGTATATATCTTTGATTGATGCACTCATCACTTTGCAAAAAGCAACTTTTACTTGATTACATTGAACTGGTCACACAAATCAAGATGCGTCATTTTATTCATTTTACTATTTTAGGGATGTCACATTTCATTTATTATTATTATTATTATTTAGAAAAATGTCAAATAAATCTTCAAAATTGTGTGTGAAATAGAATTAGATCAATAAATTATAATAAGTTTTAATTAGATAGTTCAAGTTGTCAAATTAATGCAATTGAGCCAATTAATTTTTCACATTAAAATAATTGAGCCAATTAACTTGTAAACATACATTTGGTATAAATCGAATAAAATAATTGAGCCAATTTGCTTTTTAGGATGCGGAATCTAATTAATTTTCTTATGTTTTTATTTTATGGCTTGTAATATGAACAAACAATTTATTTATTTATTTTTTATTTTAGACTTGGTATTTTGACTTTGATATTCGATGTTATTTTTGGACTTATTTGTATTATTTTTATAGTTGTTTCTTTCATTTTTGTCCGTGAACGATAGAACATAGACTATTTATTGTTCACGAACAAATTATGATCAGGAGCATATACATGTATTTGGTTGCTTATTGTTCGAGAATGTGTTCGAGAACATTAAAGGGCATGCTCGCTAACGTGCAGTGTTCACCAACGTTAACAGACATGCATGTTTGAAAACAGTAACGAATGCTTAACAACAAACAAGAACATAATTTTCAAAACCTTAACAAACAAACACACAAATACAAGCACAAGTACTCTAAAAATCTTAACAAACAATGAAACAAACATAAACAACATCTGTTTCTTTGTGTTCGGTTCGTAAACAGCCTTACCCACAGTTCTACCTAAAGCTATTAGTCAATCCAATTTTTATGATAAAACGTACTAAAAACTTTTCCATAAGAATGATCACGAACCAACCTCCCGCACTAGTTATCTTCAAGCTCTAAGTTGTTTAATTGCTTATTAGGATGGCTCATAATCTTTATATAATGTAAAGTTGATGTGGCCTTCATCAAATCAAACTGATTAGATAATATCATAAAATGATAAAGTATTATACAAAATTATTACTAGACAACATTAGGTTTGTGGAGTTTAATGGTGATGTTTAATTAGAAGTTCAAGAACGGATGTGAATGAAACTTTTTTTAAAAATAAAAAATAAAATTTAGAGTAACATAGAATAATTTCTTCCACCAATAATAAAATTTTCATAGAAATTTAAAGCAATTTTTTTTAAAAAAATTAAATAAGAAGAAGAAGAAAAAAAAAAAAAAAGTGCACACCAATTTTTTTTTTTTCATATAGGGGATGAAGACAAAACTACACCATCTTCTTCCATCCTATGAATGAAGGCTGCACAGGAATTAGTGAATGACTCTTCATTCATTAACCTCAAAATATCACATCATCATTAATGGATGTCTCAAATTTTTTCCTTTGATTAAAATTCTACAACCATACTATGTTTCGTCTGATACGGAGTAATAATTATTTGTCCAATTATATTAATTTGGACACGACATCAAACTTAAGGTGCGTTTATAAACCAAAAAATAATTTCTGGAAATCATTTTTTGCATTTCTAGTGCATGTTTGAAAGAGTTTGGAAAATCGAAAACGGAAATTATTTTCCGGTCAAAGGAAAAATAATGATGTTTTTGAAGAAAACGACTTCGCCAAAATTTGACGGATAAATACCACAACTACATTGACGAGTACAACCTTGATCCGGTTTCCACCAGAAACTAATATTACTGGTTTCCACCAGAAACCAGAGCTGAGACCAGTACTCTGGTTTTCGCAGGAAACCACGATTTTTTTTTTTATTTTTTTTAATAAATAACATTATTTTAAATATTATTATAAATATTTTAAACAAAACAATTAAAATGTTTAATTATATAATTATACTCATTTTTCAGAAAATGAACCAAACACATCAAGACAATTTTTCAGAATGCAACCAAACACTAAAAAGGAAAATGTTTTCTAGAAAATGACGCATTTTCCAGAAGTTAAGTCATTTTATTTGTTTCCAAATATACCATTAAAGTAAAATAAATACTTCATATATTAAGAAAAATTGAAATGAGTTGAAAAGAGTTGAATATTGATTATAGTTACAAGTTGTTTACTAAAATAAGTATTAGTTGCCGTCAGTGTTTACACACTTTAAATGTGCATTGTGTTTTTACAAGTACTAAGAGATATATTATGAAGAGATGGACTAAAAAAGTTCAAGATGAAAACATTGATATTCCGACCCATCTATATCTTATAGTGTTAACTAGTCGCCAGCACGCGCTTTGCGCGAAATGCCATGCCCAACGATCAATTAATGTGTTCTAATTTTTAAATGATAACATATACTATACGAGTATAAATTTTAATGATTATTATATGAGAAAATAAAAACAAGTATAAATACATTATTTAGGTAGCAACATGATACAATGATCACAATTCCTCATATTGATTCTTCGGTTGAAATTCAACTCCAATATCTCCGATCATTTATGCACATTATAGCCAAACCCATTTAATGCCATTGAAAGACATATTTTCAGTACTCTTATCCAACCAAACTTTCTTCAAGCACCCAAATATTTCAAAATTTCACCAAGAACAATGATCAAATCCGATAATATAGTAAGCCCAAATCATTCAATCGACATCAATTTTAAACAAAAAAAAATCTTCAAAAATCATTTCTTTGTTAAAAAAGAAATTCAACAATTACCAAATATGATAAGATAGCTTTTAAACTTTGAAAAGGGAAACACACTATCGCCTATAATACAACATTGTTTTTCCGACAATGACTAATAATCAACAAAGACATAAAACTACATTGATGTATTTAGATTACAATGAATGGTAGACACACTTGTGGTCCATATATTGTATCCAATTTGAATATATAAAAATATGTAATACTCCGTAGTTTATTTCTATTTATTTTCATTTTCAATCATTATAATTTGAACTTATCAACAAGGAGAAACGTAGAGCGATGAAATTAAAATAATTGTTATTATTATTTAGAAAAATTATACTTTTTGTCCTAAGTTATAGGATAGTTATGGAATTCATCCTAAGTGTTGGTCGTACTCCCTTTTTCGCCCCTAAACTATAATTGACGTTGCACTTTTTGTCTTTTATTAACTTTTATGCTATTGTTACTCTCTCTCTCTCTCTCTCTCTCTCTCTCTCTCTCTCACTCTCTCTCTCACACACACACACACACAAACACATAAAACATTCCTTGTGAAGGATATTTATTCCATTTTTAATCTTTAAATCAATCAAACACTATTATACAGTTCCTAAAGCATATTCATTTTTAGTGAACCAAACAATGGAATATAATTTGTATTTTATTCCTTATATATTCCATTCCATATATATATAATAACATTCATATTCCTTCAAAATCCATTATGTGAAACAAACGTGATGATGTTTTGCGTTAATTCACCAATGCATAAGGATTTATTCCAACTACTTATTTGAATAACTAAAAATTTATTAAACCCATAAGAATCGATTGAACTTATAGATAATCTAGTTCTAGTTTATGAATCAAATAAATAATTTAGGGAAAAACATGTCTTTAGTTCCTTCTTTTTTTTTTTTGAAAGCATGTCTTTAGTTCCTTAATTATGCAATTATAGTTGTTTTAATTTCTGCCTTTTAACCCTTACAAAATACACATTAATTTTACAAATAAGTGTCCATTTGTGTTCCTCAAGTGATAAAAAGTAAAAACCGTAAACTATTATTAGCAAATACGTTAAAAAAAATCTGTAAGTTTTTAAATTAAAAAAAAATGCCAGTCAAACATGAAATATTAGAGAAATCGCAACAGTGATTCACAGTTTCGTGAGCGATGAAAGTTAGGTACAATTTTTAACTAATAAAACATGAAATAAAAAACACGTGACATATACTCCGCATTTAATAGCTGTTTTTTTTTTTTTAAATAAGTATTAAAAAATAAATTGAATAGGAAAATGTTGCATCATTCATTTTTCCTTGTACTATTCCGAAATCTTTTGTCGGAGAGGAAGAAGATATTCCGTAGTAGTTGATGCAAAGTGGGTCTCTCTTTTAGATATTCTTTTGCTTCATCTTGGAAGAAAATGGTTAGGGTAAAGTTTGGGAGAAAAGAAAGAAAATGACCGGATTAGAGCAGAGAAGCAAAATTTAAGGAATAAGGAGCCTATCTAATTCATATATATATATGTAGTCAAGTTTCAGTGTGGCCAAGCCCTAATCGACCGTACCATTAGATATGTAAAAATGTACCAATTATGTTATGAAACATACAACAATGAAATGCATCAACGCATCACACACCAAAAAAAATGTAACATACCTCACCACACTTAATGGTACATTTTCAAACACTGTGTGGTGCGTATTGTGCATTTCTTTGTTGTGGTCTAGTGGCACGCAGTGTCCCGATTTACACTCCAACATGGATGATGGGAGTGGGTTCAAGCCTCAGTGGAGGCAATTGTTGACTCTTTGTGTTTCACTAGGTTGAGAAAGTAGCTATGAAGAATAGTACTCCAAAAAAAAAAATAGTGCAAATGATAGCGGTAGTGTATTAGGACCTAGTGATTAGTGAACATATGAAAGAAATGTAAAATTACAACAAAAATTATCATAAAATCCTAATTTGAGAATAATATTAAAATAAGTCCTATATTTCAATATGATTCAGTTAAGAGATCAAAAGCATACTAATTAACACAAATTAACTATTTATTAAAATTGATCTAAATAATGTGTATACATTACGCTCATCACTATGTAAAGACATGAAAGTTTATGCAATATATTGTTGAAAAAGTAGCCATAATCTGATTCTTAGGTAAAGTTGAGTTTCAACTTTAGTTTTAAGTAGTTGAATACAATATCTGTTCATAACTACTTTCTCAACCTATTGAAGCACAAGAGTCAGTATTGCATCCACTGAGGCTCGAACCCACCACCTTCCGTATAAAGGGAAGGGTTTGATGCCACTGGACCACAAGGTCCTTGGTCTTCCTTTCTTATGTGCTTATATTGATTCAAGAGTGTTGCAAAATTTGGTCTAGACAACCTAGTCTAGATAACCAATTAGGCGCTAGGTATCCTTAGACCGTTCCATATTCTAATATAGGTGCCCATCCACCGCCCAACCGATAAGCGTCTAACGCCTTTTACAACCCTGTGATTCAGTAGTCATGTGGGGGTGTGGGCAATATACATATCACATAATGAAAAAATAAAATAAAATAAAGATGTTGAGTGAGGACCATAAAATCAAAACTCAGATTACTGACAATTCTCAGTTGCAGGATCATATATACATTTTTGAATATGAAGCAAATCCCCATTTTCCTGCACTCAAACTTGCGGTAAAAGGCTACATACTTCTCGCTATTGGTATAAAAGCCAATTTCTCTCACATGAAGATAAATAGATTCCAAATTCATATTAAGTTATAGAGTAGTTTTGTACTTCTGCAAGAAGTAATCACAAAGGGACAGCTACACACAAGATTGCAAAAGAAATCATAAATCATAATTGTATTGGCAATTTAAACATACATATATACAACATTAGACAATTGTGCTCAAAAAACTATAATGTGTCCAAATTTATCATATTCCAAATGCGGTTACAAGTTTCAAACTCGGACATACCTTTTGGATCAAAGTCGAAATCTTCAACCACATTTTTATCTCTCTGAACGATATCTGTGTTGAGTGAAGGACTATCCAGTTGCAGCAGATGGTGAACAATTCTAATGAGTACAGAGAAAGGAAAAATAAATAAACATTAGGACCCGTTTACTAACTGGAAAATTATTCAGAAAACTGGAGAATTGGATAACAGAAAACATGTTTACTAGCACAATTTTCCATTTCAATAAGGATACAGCCAGATATTTTTGATTGATCATCCAAGCTAGGTATAATATTTGTAACCGAAGCAAACAACGATAGCTTCCTCCTGCAAAATCAAAACAAAGGGGTTACTATTACTTACAGGAGAGGAGGGAGGGTTCTACGGCAAAAGATAAAATGACATCTCACATCAATAGCACTATTTCTGATTCTAAATTTCAATTTTGGCATAATATACAAATCTAAAGAACTGCATGTGATAGCAGCAGTGCACTTCGCACTTGGATTGCATCATAAAGCATTGCATCCATAGTAACCCATTATTCATATAATTTCCAATTTTAAGCATGACATCACAATTATGCAACTTTTAAAGTAGGCATAAACAATGTTGCAGAAGGCGCTAGTCGGGCGTTCAGGGGACGCCTAGCACCTAGACAGCTAAGTAATCCGAGTATAATCCGAGTATTTCATCTCCACTTTTCCCACTTAGGGATGGTCGTCTCCACTTTTGCCTAGTGCCTAAGCGGAATTGAAGCATGTGCTCCAAGCACGGCTCGGATACCAAATTGAAGCATGTGCTCCATCCAACTAAAAGCCTAAGCTAATAGTTGGACTGCACATATTATATTTATGCTCACAAGCGGCCGCCTAGGCCGATTTTTACAACACTGGGCATAAACCAATGTGGCTCATATATTGATAGTTGTTATATATTGAGATGAGCTTACTCTGCTCTTGAGTCATCTCGCTCAAGTTGCTTAAGGGATTTCCATTGTTCCGCAATGGAGAATCTTCGACGCTCTAAATCATTCATTTCTTCTGCAATAACCGTGATGACATTACAAATAAACAAACAAACCACTGATCAATAACACAGGCAAATGTTTCTAAGATATCAAAAGCCAGGGCTGTCAAAATACTCATCTTAGCTCTTCTCTTAACAGGCTTTCTCTTTGAAACTCCTCTTCAAGATCTTTCTGTAGTGATTCTATTTCAGCAACAGTTGAAGCTTCGGATTTTGCTTCCAGGATTTTACGTTTGCACATATCTACCTTCTTTTCATAATCTAAAGCACATTATGCACAAAAATAAAGACATCACTTTTTCAACATCAGAGCAAATTGGCAAGCTGAAATCCTCAAAATCAAATGAATTTACCTATGAAACTCACTACACAGCCAAACCAGTAAATTATACAGTCTTCAAATTAAGCAAGATATGTTGTTTAGAAATTCATGAGCACTAACAAAAAAGGAAAGTAGAATATTTCTACACTCTGATAAGCATCACCCAAATAGCAAATTAGCTCTGTTAGAAACTAAGATTGGACTAGGGTCACTCAATTGAGCTATAATGCACATAGGCCAAAACACATTAAAAGATTGGATCTAACCAATTAGTTAGTCTAACTCATGACTTTTATAAACCCATATATTCTCTCTAATTTTATCAATGTGGGACTCTTAACCTTCCCCTCAAGTGGACAACCGTCTACTGGGCCATTTTGAATCTAGACCCTCCCCTGAAATGAAAGCTTTAATCGGGTGAATACAAAGTGAACCTAAAAGACTGATACATGTTAGAAACTAAGATTGGGTTAGAGTCACTCAATTGGGCTATAATGTACATGGGCCAAACCACACTAAATGATTGAATTCAACCAATTATCTAGTATAACCATGACCTTAGAAACCCATATATTCTCTCTAATTTTAACAATGTAAGACTCTTAACGAGCTCCATTAACCGCTCCATTAACCCTTCTTCCCTGCAAAGTTTCAATTACTTGCCCAATTGCCCCTTCCCAAAGGGAAGTGAGAAATTGAATTATTAACCAGAGTAACTGCGCATCTAATTTCATCCGACATTTCATACAGATTACTTGTTATGTCAAGTAACAATTGGAATTTAACAATACCGAACCACAGAAAAACGGTTTCTTTATACAAGTAAAGCCAAAAAGAGAGAAGATTTACTAACTACCATCAATGGACCTCTGGGTGTCCTTAAAATCAGTATTGCACTGAGATTGAAGGGAGTTAGATTGCTCCAATAGCTGCTTCAAAGAATCGACATCTTCGCCATCCTTCAAGACCTCAACGAGGTCGTTGCTCCACAACATGAGCTTCTCTACGTCAAAATTCTTCAACCCATCCCCCATTCTGTAGACTTAAATTGAAGAACCCTAGGGTTTCGGCTTTCCTCGTACACCTGCAGGACTAGCGGAGATTTCTTGAACAAAACTGCCACTGCAATTGCCAAGATTTATCTGAATGAATTTGAGATCTGATATGTATTTGTATAAATGCAACTATGCAAGTGTTGGTTTGAGGATTTGAGCGAATTAATGAATGTGGGGAAGCGGGAAAGGGAATCAATTTGAAGTGAATGGAAATTCATAAGTGAGATTCAATTATTGTATGCAAACGAGCCGTGCATAGCTCGAATTTGGGTTGGCTCAACCTCAAGTTTGATAAATATATATGGGCTCAAATTCGAGCTCAATCAAATTTTAAACTTGAACTTGAGTTTGGCTCACTAATTTTCATATTGCTCGAACTCAATTTGATTGGCTCGATTTGAGCTTGCATTTTCGAGCCATAGCTTAAGCCAAGTTCGAGTATTTGAATAATATAACAAAGAAGTATATCAACGCAAAAAAAAAAAAAAAAAAGGTATATCAACGCAAAGATGATACAATTAGACAAGTATGCCTTAAGTAATACCACAATTAAATGCACAAAAATCTCATATCACAATTAGACTAAATTATAGCATATTCTAGCTAATTATGTCTATTTGTCTCTTCAAAACGTGACATTCGTTAGTGTCATGACCAAATTGTTGGTGAAACCAACAATACTTGATTTGGTCTATCTTAGGAGAAACTTTCATATGCACTCCTCTAGGAATTGCATTATCCTCATCTATTCAGCTTGGTCCAGGATCATGCTAACCGGATGCGTCAATTGGGTTAAATGACACAAGGGGACCAAACGGGGTCCCCTTGAGGATTGATCTCTACTTCCCTTTCTTAATGGAGCCAAGCGCGACACCTGGTTGCCACATGTTTTCTCGGACATTCTTCCTGCTTTGCCTTCTTCTTCTTCTTCTCCTCCTCCTCCTCCTCCTCCTCCTCCTCCTCTTCCTCCTCCTCCTCTCTTCTTCTTATCGGGCTCCTCTGTTTCTGCAAAACAATTGGTCGTCCTCATTAGATCTCCGTAGGAGCAAGGATGGTGGGTGTTTATCTATATGTGAAAGTCTCCAAACCTAAACATCTAGATAAACACTGGGATTGTCGCCTTTGATTCAAAGTCATACATATTATATTGACCTCCTTCTTCCATCTACTCAAGAAATCTCTCAAACCCTCACGTATGCTCTACCTTACCGCGCAGAGGTGAGAGAAATGCTTCATTCGTTGTATATTGCCAGAGAAGCATGTCAAAAATCTTTGGGATAACTCTAAAAAACTCTTGATTGATCAATCTGAGATTGTGTTGAATCAATCTTGGGTCACCCCATCCAAGGTGGACAAGAATGCCATGTACATGATGGTGTCACCTACCCTAATCATCAACATAGACGCCTTATACCTCGTTATGTGGGTACGCGAGTCGGAGGTTCTGGTGTAGGCTTTGATGGCTAGGAGCCTGAAATCTTTAGGAAGGGGTACGTCCATTATACTCGGGGTAAATGGTGCATCCATCCTTACCTCGGGCTCTGGCGATTGCTCCATCGCTTCCATTTTCTTTTCTAACTCATCTATTTTCCTCTGTAGCCGCTCCACCACCTCCTCATGCATATTTGAGGTTCGTTTATACACGGTGGATCGACGGGGAACCGTCCTTCGAAACTCACCCACCCTTTCTGACCATGGCGACTACTCTCCTTCACCTATTGTCCTAGTTCTATTTTGGTGCTGTCCCTTGGTGGATGACCCATCAGCTCTTAGTTGTGGCCCTAACCTCTGCCTGATAGACACCCTCTCGCCCAATCACTCAAGACGACCATGGAAGCGGTCGACCGGTGTCCAATAAAGTCATCTCCTTGAACTCCTTCCCCTCGGCCCATCACCTCTCTTCCCTGAAGGCTAGCTGGAGTGAGGTTGAGTTCCATAGTGGCCTCCCATTACGTGGGTTGCACCTTGTTGTCGGGTTCTCTCTTTCCACGGGGACTCCACCACCTCAACTTCCTACGTTGGTGGTGGGGGCATTTGACGACCTTGCATCCCAACCACCAATTGAGCCAGCGTTGCCGAGGCGTGTTGAATGGTACGGGCTCCTGGAGGTCCATAAGCGAGATTGGTGCCTCAAGGCCTCTACCGCAGTTGTTGTTGAGTTGGTCCCGGAGGTCCCGTGAGTTTGTAGACCAGGCATCTATGCCAGCGTTGCTGTTGCACTTCAAGTTGCGTGATTCATGAGAGTTGCTTGATCATGCTATCTTCTTCTTTGTGTGATATAAAATATAAAGTTGTTTAGTTGCTTGAGATTTTGATATCCGGTCTCAATGAAAGCGCCACTGATAATAAGCTACCGAAATATATTAGGAAAGTAGTTTTAGTACTACAATGAGTTTTGTGTACAAGAATTTTTAGCCCCCTCCCCCCCTCTTGCTACATGTGGTTAGGTTTTATAATAGACAGTAGCTAACGGTTACAAATTTACCTAATAACTACAATGGCTCCTCTCGATAAGTGTCCCCATTCCATAGTAATTGAGACGCTCTCCCTATAGATGCGTTGACCCTCCATAACTCCTGCTATTTGATGAGGCGATGTTCTTAATAAATGCATAGGTTTTATTTTAAGTGTATTGTTCCACCTCCTTTGACTATGATCGTTACTTATTTGACTGCCTTAACTGCTCTGATGGGTTAAACGACCTAGAGCGTCAGGTCGAGTATGGTACATTGTCCAATTATCATGTCAAGTTTCTAGGCAAGGCGTAGGAGCCATTGGGTTGGGGATTCAACCTTTTGGGAGGAAAATTTATTAAATAATAATAGAGTTATAACAGTGTAATTAAGGGTAGTTTTGTCTAACAAAAATGCAGTAAGGGTAATTTTGTCAAATAAAATGAAATGTACAATACATAAAGTAAATGTATACTTTTATTAGCACACAAAAAAGGAACCAAAATCATGAACATAACTTGAATTGACACATTATATTTTTAGATTATACACATTAAACAAATATATTTACTTTATATTAGGCATTAATTTTCAAGCGTTGCGCATTTTTTAACTAGTTAATACTTTATACTATACATATATATATGCTAATTAAATTTGATGATAAATAATGTAATTGAAGATTGTGACGTATAAATGAGTTCTGATAAACTAATTGTTAGACATAATCGTAATGGGCAAGCACCTTGAAAAAGGAGTTTACTTACCAAGTTCAATTGGTTCAACATTCATCTTAATTATTACTCCGTATTATTCTTCAGTCATAACCGAGTCGTGTCAAAACCAATTGACAATGAAAATGATGTAGTGCAACTAGGTCTAGGTCACGCCATTTTATTTGAAATCAACATTTAATTCCAATTTACATAACTAAATCAACACTGTATGTATATACATTATCATCAGATCGAGTGGCATCTAAATTAGTTTGTCGGCAAGATCATATTGCATTGTATAATGCATTAATGCTAGAACATCTATGATTACAAGTAATTAAGACAATGGCCGTTATAAGCATACTGAATTATTACAGACAAAGATACTTATGGAGATGTCAAAGACCTTGTGGTCAAGCGACATAGCTATGACTCTTCCAAATGAGAGGTTACAGGTTCAATCTTTAGTGTGGGTGTTGGCTTGTTGTACTTCTCAGTAGTTTGAGACAAATTTGCAAGGTGGACTTATATTACTCAATATTTACAATTTTTAAACTTTATATTCACAATTTTGTTATATAGATTCAAAATTTATGTTATACTTGTTGAACATGGAGTTTTGATACTGTTAACATAGAGCTATGAAATTGTGAACATGAAATTATGAAAACTTGAACATGAAGTTATGAAACTATGAACATGGAGTTATGAAATTGTAAACATGGAGTTATGAAATTATGAACATGGACCCCGGTCCGGTCCATGGCATAACAACTGGTTCATACAATGAGCAAATGTTTGTTATAGAAAATGTGTGTCCTATGCTAGACAAAGCGGTAATTTGGTAAGTATATATACCTCAATTACCTCCTAACGATCTCCTGTTAGTTTTCTGAGTGATATGGGCGTTCCTTATTAGCGGATTGAACATTTCTTATAATGACCAGTATTGACCTCGCATTCCTTGGAGATGTCCTCGGCATGCTACTAAGCCTAGCACATCAGTCAAGTTTGTGTTGACCCAGTCAAACTGATCTCAGCCAGGACCCTAGCTAGGGCACCCGTCTTGAACTTGTCATCGTGGACAACTCTTCTCCTTGAATTGAGCTTGTTTTCTTGGTTCAATTCTTATTTATATCTCCGTAACATACTTAAATATATTACAAAAATATTTTAATTATATCTCCGCAACATACCTAAGAACTCTTCATAGTTTTGGGGTCAAACGGCGATTTCTTTTATATATATATATATATATATATATATATATATATATATATATATATATATATATATTTTGACAATTATTGTTCCGTAAGACGGAGTTTTTTTTTTTTTTTAAAAGTATAACACGGAGTTTTTTTTTTGTTTTTTTTTTTGTCCATGTAACACGGAGTATTTGTTTGACTAGGATTTGTGGATTTTTGAGTCCGAAATTATAATAACCAATAATATTTGCTTGCACTCTTTTATATATAGATAATTACGCATTTACAGGCATCTAGATAGTTTTAAAAATAGTAATTAGTAATTACACATTTACTTTCATGGGCAGCTCAACTGATCATATAGGTAAAGTTTAAGAACAAAGCCAAGAGTTCGAATTTTACCAGTGGTAGTGTGCATAGGAGCAACGAGTTAGGGTTTCAACCTTTTGGGAGCAAAAATAATAGTAATAAGTTGTTAATATTTTTATTATCCAAATATATACATGCATATCTGTAAAAACCAATTATAATAAGATTTTAATGATAATAGAAAATGTGTTGTCGTAGTGACAAATTAGATTTACTAGTTTTCTTGTACACTTATTAGCTCTTTCTAATTGATAACTTTCTTATACATTGTGTTTACTTTCTTGTATGTTTATTGTTGAACACATATCAACTCAATGGGGTAGATCAAGTGGTAAGTAAGCTTTCTTTGTGGGAAAGAATTTTAAGAGAACTCCCCTTGGGCCAGCTCCCATACATATATATATATATATATATATATATATATATATATATATATATATATATATATAGGGGAGTGGGGGCAACCGCCCTCATTGTGGCTGCGCCATTGTGTGCCATTCAATTTGGTATCAAACCTATGTGAAACTGGCCATGGTCGATATGTTGCTTGGAAGTTGGAACCTATATTGAAATGCAATCAACTTGCATACCTAGGGTTTTTAGTTGAGACTACTTATTCTTCAATTCTTACCATATAATTAATGTATTGATTTTTTTTTTATCTCTTTCTCAATATTGAACATTTATTTAACTGCGCAATACACAACATTTAACATATTCACATACAAGATTCATCCATCATTAACCAAATGTCAAGTGTTTTCTCATTGACTTTGGGTATGGAGCAATGTTAAATCTCCGGGCTAGTTGTCCCACGCATTAGAGGCGCCTACTATTTAGCAAAGGAATCAGTTACTATGTCCGACGATGAAAACTAGGGGTACTACAACAACAAAAAACATTGTATTTTACTATTCTTGGTTCTTTAATTTAGAGAGAGTATATTAAAAATCGAATATATAACTTCTTGTTTTAAAATTATACTTGTATATAGTTCTATATATGTCACTTAATCATGACATCATGTGAATGGCATTAGTGTATTGCAATTTAAATAAATAATTATTATTATTGTTATTACATGTGGCTATATGTAAAGGAGCAGAGATGAATGGAAGCAGGAATTTTGTCCTAATCTAGCAAGTTGCGTACTACTGCCGCCAAAAGAATGCATTCATTTGACTGATAATTGATGCCATTTAGGCATTAATGGGTGAAGAATCGCAAATTATATTGTGGACCATGGTCATGACGAGTAGTACAGTTGTGTTGAATCGATACTGCAGTTGTGTTGAAAGGGAACTGTAGTTGCGTGGAATAGAGGTCGTTTCATCCGTTCAACACTGCAGTTCCAGACGAATGAAACGGCTTCTGCGCAACTGCGATTTCCTTTCAATACAACTATAGTATTCATTCAACACAATTACAGTATCAACCATGATGCATGGTCCACAGTATAACGACGGCTGAAGAATTGCAACGCGTATAGTCACGTCAAAATGTCAACAATCTATAACTTATTAGAAATGTTCAACATTCTAGACTCTCTCCCCCTCTTTATCTACGGCTAAACGACGCTACTATACATATGGTCTCACTTAGCCCTCTTTTCTACGTCAAAGCTAACCTATCCTCGTCACATCTCGCCCTTATTGCAACTCCAACATTATTGCAACAACTCTCTTCAAACATTAAGCCACCACCGTATTACTTTCACACTATTATTGTCAAAATTCAATCTTGCAAGTATTCGATCTTGCGTCCTTGCATATAAACTGTCATTCAAGAATCTACTACATACTAGGATTGGATTGTGCGTCCTTGCCCATAATCTACCATTTAAGAATCAACTCCACAAAAGTACTACTAGATGCCCACAAGAAGCCCACCACGGTGTCACTTTCACACTACTACTGTGATCTTACCTTATTGCCCATAATCTGCCACTTAGGAATCAACCCCACACTACTGCTACCAAGATTCAATTTTGCCTATTTACCCATAATCTGCCACTCAAGAATCAATACTATTGCTACCAGAACTCAATTCTGCCTATTTACCCATAATCTGCCACTCAAGAATCAATACTATTGCTACCGGAACTCAATTCTGCCTATTTACCCATAATCTGCCATTCAAGAATCAACACTATTATTGCTACCAGAACTCAATTCTGCCTATTTACCTATAATCTGTCACTCAAGAATCAACTGAGTTACGGTGGGATAAAGCTTATAACTTTTTCTTCCAATATAGACTTGACGGCCTCCACCCACCACTCTTCAAATCCCCAGAAGTTTGGACCTGTTGTAGAACTTCTTCTCCTTTCGAGTCATCCATCAATGGCTGCACCCTTCTCCCTTGCCTTTCTCATCACCATCTCCACTCTCTTCACGGTATCAGCAGAATCCATTGATTTTCTGTACAATGGATTCAACGGATCAAACCTGAACCTGCAAGGCGCCACTGTGATCAAACCAAGCGGCGCGCTTAAGCTCACCAACAGATCACACAACGCAATCGGCCATGCATTTTACCCCACACCATTCCCTTTCCTCAACTCCACTTCACACAATAAAGTTGTCTCCTTTAGTACTTACTTCGTTTTCGCTATAATCCCTCTTGGGAATAACCGAGGCGGATATGGGTTCGGTTTCACTTTATCCCCGTCCATGGGATTCCCCGGCGGCCAAGGAGATCATTACCTGGGAGTCTTCAACTCCAGCAATGACGGGCAGGAATCAAACCATATTTTCATGGTTGAATTCGACACTGTAAATGGGCACAACGAGGGGAAAGACGACGACGGGAATCACATCGGAATCAACATCAATGGAATGATATCCGTGGCATCGAAACCGGCTAGTTACTACGTTAACGGCACTTCAAATATGGAAGAAATAAAGTTACAAAGTGGAGAGCCAATCCAAGCGTGGATAGATTATGACGGGGTTAATGAAACCGTTAAAATTACCGTATCTCCTATCCATGTCCCGAAGTCTAGCCGGCCATTAGTGTCTGAGCAAATAAAACTCTCGTCCGTGTTAAAGGAGAAAATGTACGCAGGTTTCTCAGCATCCACAGGGGAAAAGGCGAGCTCTCATTATATTCTGGGCTGGAGTTTTGGCCTCAATGGACCTGCCCCGCCCCTTAATCTTTCTCAGCTCCCTATCCCCCCGCCGGAGAACCAAAAATCCGCCGGAAAAACAAAACTCAAGAACGCCCTCATTGCGACTTTCTCCTCCCTCGCATTCTTGGCCCTGGCGGTTTGGGTTTTCTTAGTTTTATACAAAAGGGTTAGGCACTTTGAGGTTTTGGAAGACTGGGAATTGGATTGCCCGCATAGGTTTCGCTACAAAGATCTTTACATAGCTACCCGGGGGTTTAAAGATAACGAGCTGATCGGAGTTGGAGGGTTTGGGACGGTGTACAAGGGCGTTATACCCACTAATGGAGTTGAGATTGCGGTTAAGAAGATATCCAAGAATTCCCTTCAAGGGGTGAGGGAATTCGTGGCGGAGATTGAGAGTTTGGGAAGGTTAAGACACAAAAACCTAGTAAACCTACAAGGTTGGTGTAAGAACAAGAATGATCTTCTTCTAGTCTATGATTATGTCCCCAATGGAAGCCTAGATTCCTTACTCTACCGACCAAAAACCAACAACAACAACGTTGTACTAACATGGGAACAAAGGTTTAATATTGTCAAGGGTGTGGCTGCGGGGTTGCTCTATCTGCACGAGGAATGGGAACAGGTGGTGGTCCACCGAGACATCAAGTCGAGTAATGTTTTAATAGACGGGGACATGAATTCCAGACTAGGCGATTTTGGGCTAGCCAGGCTATACGACCACGGCAAAAACTCCCACACCACCAACGTGGTGGGGACAATAGGGTACTTAGCCCCGGAGCTGAGCCGAACCGGGAAAGCCTCGACCGGGAGCGACGTCTTCGCGTACGGAGTTTTACTCCTGGAAGTCGCCGCCGGAAGGCCGCCGGTGATCTACAGCGAAGATCACGGCCACGTGGCGGCGCTGGGGGATTGGGTGGTGGAGTGTTTTCAACGCGGGAGAATTCTCGACGCCGTGGATCCTAAGTTGACGAGGTGTGGCTACGTTGTTGAAGAGGCGGTGTTGGTTCTTGGGCTTGGGATTCTTTGTTCTCACCCTCGACCGGAATCCAGGCCGGGGATGAGAGAGGTGATGAGGTACCTTAATGGAGACGAAGAGTTTGGGATTGAAGATGCGTTGGGGTCTCTGGGATCGAGAAGAGTGGATGAAATTACTTCAAAGTTTCTGGAGGTGTTCTCTACAGGCACAACTTCTAGTAGAGCATCATATCGTCACTCATCGTCCATAGGGCAAATCTCTACTAGTTCTTTTGAAGATGGTAGATAGCAAGCTTAATTAGCTTCATTGACAGACAGTAATTCCTTATAGTATATATTTAGGTTTGTTGTAGCATCGGATATATAATATGAAGAACATGTAATCCAAAGACTTACTATCCACTTTTATTCTACTTGTGTTCAAATTTGATTTGATGAAGAAAAATAAGAAAGGAGGTAAGTATTGAGATTACATATAAAATTACTCTTATAATATTTCATGTATTGGTGAATTATTAGTGGGCATAAAATACAAACTGTCAAGTCTAATAAATCAATTTGATTTAAACTTACTAACAGAAAATAGACAGACAAGTTGAGAAGTGAAAAATATTGTATTTGTTGTTTGGAATAAGAGTCAAATAAGTTATCAAATTACAATGCAATTAGATCACTTAACTTTAAAAAAAATACAATTGAACCCTAAATTAACACAGTCCATGCAATTCGTCTAATTTAAATGTTTCTAATTAGCAGTTCACCCCTAATTTAATACTCCCTCCGTCCCGAAATGGATGTCTCATTTGCTTTTTGCACGCTTTTTAAGAAATTAAAGTAAATGTGGTGTGCTTTCCAATTATGCCCCCAACTTTTTCACTTTTGCAAGTAAAAGCAATAAAGAAATGAAAAGTTATAAGGGTAAAGTGGGAAAAGTAGAATGATGGTGATGTTCACTTTTAGAAAGAGGACAACATTTTGGGACAAACTAAAAAGGAAAGTAAGACACATAAAATGGGACGGAGGGAGTATATTTTTCAAAAATATTTATTTAAAATTTAAAAAAAAAAAAAAAAAAAAGTCTTGTCACGCCGGAGGCGGAGGGACCTTCGTCTCCATGGCGGGAGGAGATGAAACTGTTTTTTTTTTTAATAATTATTTTTTAAAAAATTATTTTAAATTTAGAGTGATATGTTAAAAACTTGCAAATGTCATACTTATATGCTCAAATATAATATTAATCAAGAATAAAATTTTGTCATTTATAAGGAAAAATGTAATACTTTAAAAAAAATGTATAGTAATAATTTTGCATTTTGTTGTAAAAGTATTATATTTTTCGTCAAAAATATTACATTTAATATTCCCCTTATAAAGAAAAATATACTCCGTAATAATACTTTTGAGAAAAAATATACTCCGTAATACTTTTAAATCGAAATGTAAAAGTATTACATTTTTTCCTTAAAAGTATTACATTTACCATTATAAAATATGACATTTGTGCATATAAGTATTATATTTTCACCTTGACCCGACCCGACTCATCCCACAGTGAGACGGTCTCACACATGCCACGAAGGAAAACTTTATCTTACTTCCCATAATTAACAAGTAAAACAGGCCGGTTAAAGTAAATTAAGCCGCAAGCCACCCATTTAGTTCCACACTTCCACCTGTTTTGATCTACAAACACAATCAACTAAACATCATTCAACTTGATTAGAAATCGACTTCAGCAAGGGCACTTATTAGGTATAGCATACTAAAGTAATAACTTGTCCACTGAAGCAATTCACATCAAGTGAAAAAAGAATAATAATCAAATAAAAGATTGTAGCAATTTACAATAATAACGGATCCAAAGTTCCATTGAAAAAGGTGGAACCAATTCACCATGGTATCTTAAATTCTTAACACAACTGGCAAAAAAATTATCAAACCATGCCAGTTCATTCGTTGAAGACAACTTTATTCAGTAACCAACAATGTATAGAAGGTGAGCAGGAATCACTGCACTATAAATATAATTTAATATAATATAGACAACACCTGAAAAATTAAACCCCGCAGGTACTAAAGCTCCCCTCCGTATGAACCACAAATACAAATTACATTGCACAGCTCACCAATCAACGTGAATTGCACTTTGTCCACAAAGCCAAACCTGATTGCTCCAAGGGATGTCTACCAAATGATAATTAATGTTCTTGGATAATCAGTTACTCGATCTTCTTAAGAAAGCAAATACTCCTAACCCAGCGACTAATGCAGCACCGGCTGCCACAGATTTGTATGCCGATGCCCATGCATCTGCTTGAGCATAGTCTGTGCTACTAGAACCAGAAACCCGCCTATAATCTAGGTGCAACCTTAGTCCCTGCAATAAATGATGGCATTATTATGTTGGACACACAAGTACCACACTAAAGGCTGTTGTTTCCTTAAATTTAGGTTCAATACATAAAAAATGAAAAGAGAAATAATAATAAAAATGTTAAAAGAGCCCGCACCTTCCAACCAGCTGACCTTGCATGTTCAACAGCAGCAACAAGATCACTATCTGATGCAAGTACGACTTTGTCGTGATCCTCGTCTTCATACTGCAACCAGAGGTCCATCATGGGCTTAGTAAATAATGCACAGAAAGTAGAGGAAGAATGGCTGAATCGTTGAGAACTTTACCAGAATCTGAGGAAGCTTGTTCCGGTCAATGTCATCACCAATTCTCTGAAGAATTGCAGCAATGAGATCTGTCATGCTTTGAGTATCTGAACTCCAATAAAATTAAGAGTCAGCAATTACGCACCACAATCCATGAAGAATCACAGATATGCATAGTAATCTTTAGAAGCCACCATAAGAACTTATAATACGTTAACAGGGCATTTGGTTGGAAGGAAAAAAAATTACAATTCCATGGATGAGCAATAATGAGAGAATGAAGTAGGAATTCAAATTCTATTGTTTGGTTGGTAAAAAAGAATTTCTATTCTATTGTTTCATTTACAAGGGAATTGAATTGGAATAAGTAGTATATAATAATAATAATAATAATAATAATAATAATAATAAATTACATTCCATGAACTATAATAAATTAAAATGAATTATGGTTAGGAAGTAAGGGTAATTTGGTCCTCAAGTGTCCAACTTTTCTTCCCACATGTTACTCATCTTTGACCAATTTTTTATTTAGCATTTGTATGGTTGTTGCTTAATTTCGTTTTTCAAAATCTTCATACATGAAAATCATTTAAAGACATACCGCATGTGAACCTGTGCATCCTTCCATTTCTATCTTGAATCTTAAAAGCAAAAGCAGCTGGCAGGTTTGATGAAGGAAGAGTTCTTCCTGTCTCCACTCCTCCTTCAGAAGCCATTTTTAGGGAAGTGTCACTGATATACAACTAATGTTAGAAACAAACAACATAAAGGAAGATGAAAAGAAAAAACAAATAAGGAAAGTAGGTCACAACCTACGTGTCTCTTCATCATCATCAGGGGTTAGTGCCATGGCAGAATCCCAAAATTTTTGCATCATAGAGTTTGTAGCTTCATTATTTACTTCAGCAGTATTTCCTGCCTGTTTAAATAAGAGTAAGGATGTGAAATGATCTATAAAAATGCTCCCATAACTAGTACTGTAGTACATACAACTATGCTGTCAATGCATCATACAAAATTAGTTTCTTTTCACTCTAAACAAGCAATTTTAAATTCTTGTGTATATTTCTTTAACTATCATGTCGCAAAGTTTTGGTTATGAAGCTGAGCAACATGATTTTGAAGAGAAGTTCTTCATTACATTTTGGTAGTTTCGTCCAATTGTTATGTCCAAAAAGGCAAAAACAGTGTTGAACAAAGCCACCAATGACAGAGAAAACTGGGACTCAGATTTGAGTGTATTAGAGACACTTTAACTTTTGTCACAGAACAAAAAATTTGAACTTCTCATTGAAATGATAATCCCACCACTTTCTCCACCCTTTTCTGCTAGCAAAATGCTATTCTACACTATGGAACCTTCTAACGCATACCACATCGAGGAAATAATAACTAACTTTAGTATTCAGGGATAGTACCCCCAACTATACAAATCCAAGTATCAACTATAACTAGTCCCTCCATCAAATAATGACATTGAGATTAATATTGGCTAACTTTTGTATAACTGAAGGACCATGAGCAGCCACTTATACATGTAATGGGTTGAGCTGTTAAGGGTGGTGCAGAACAGGGATACAAAGGTGGAAAACCAAGTGAATTTTTATCAATATGCAAAAAGTTATCTCTGGATTAAAGTGATTAAACAAACTTAACTAAGTGTTTTCATTACTAATCAAAAGATAATAACTAAGAGCTTTCAGAATTGAGAAAACTTAGAAGAGTTTTTGGACACTAAGGTCATCTCACATGCATTAAAAATTATGATGTCAGTAAATCCAACGTCTGCCAAAGCATAATGTGTGTATATAAGACAATGTATGTATATGTATATATACACACACACACACAGGAAAGGATCAAATGAGAAGGTCCTGTAAAAAGTGAGGACTGATCTCAGCCGCTGATACGCACCCAAAAGAATGGATAGTTCACCCGCGCAGAAAAAGGAAGGATGGAAATCAGACAAATCAGAATACACAAGGGAAGGCTTAACTCAAGGGATTTGACAAGAATAAATCAGAGGCACAATCATCTCAACAACTCCTTTTCTATAATTATTTATTTCCTTGCACTATAAATTAGAACCTCTAGATGAGAGTAAATCATCAAATCTTTTACCATTAGTCTTTAAGCTCTAAGTGGCAGGGCAAGAGCCTAAAACTCTTGTTGGGGAAAGTCTTGTGACTTCCTGTTTCTCTTTTTCAGTTTCCAGTCAATAAAACATACCTCCTTATTCTTTTCTCTAACAGCCGCACATTAGGGTTCAACAATTGGTTGAGGGTTTTACCATTTTAGTTCTTTTTTTTTTAAACACAGGGTCAATTTTATAATTATTGAAAATTTTTGAGTTCACAAAATTTATAAAAAGAACCCTACTTTTTTTCTCCTTATTTTCTAGCAACCCTCAACTATCAACCCAGGGATGGATGGACCAAAGTAGTCCTTGCTTTGTCCATGGGAGCATGTTCTCACTTGAACCTTCCCCTACACACACACACACACACATATTTACAAGTGTCTTACCGTGGCAATAGCTGCATGAGTGATATTAAGCACATCAAAAACAGCAACAACTACCCCATCTGCAGAAGATCATAAATTTAATGGTAAGGAACAATAGCACATAATTTATCAAGATTTTTGCATGCCTTAAAAGGTTACCTCTATCAACAACAGGGAGGTGTAAAAATTTGCCATCATGCATTGTATGTAAAGCATCAACAATAGGTGTATCAACACTTGCACATTCTGGATTAGGGGTCATGACCTGGATTTTAGAGCAAAAACAAAGTAATGAAAGGTGAGATATAAAGCATATTTTTGCAATGCTTGCAAGAAAACTTGCACAAAATAAGATCTAACCCTCTTAGGATTTCATCTAGTGCTGCAGAACATTAGTGATTAGCAGGAATCTACCATAAGGCTACATTTTTTTTATGAAGGCTAAGCTCAACAATAAAAAAAAACGTATTCGTTTAGGAAAAATGCTTTTGTTCAATATTTAGAAATTTATAGTGATCATTTGACCCTAAAGCTGTTTACTATAATCCTTTATCCATTAGAGTGATTAGTTGTGCTCAACTGGCCAAATGTGGGCTATTTATAATTCAATACAAATTCTTATTGGTTCAATTATGTGTGTATGTGTGTATGTGTGTGTATATATATAGGTTCAAATGCGGTCATGTTCTCCCGTGCGGACATATCAGAACCTTAGGATGAGATCAGATCAGACGGATGGAAATCAATTAAATAAATAAATAAATAAATAACGGAGACAATTTTGTGATTTTGTTGACCATGAATGTTTAGGTTGTGCATTAAGTGTTGGTGTGTGGTGCACTTATGAGTGCTCTGTGGTGCATTACATGATGCATTGTGGTGCACCACCAAGTAGCTGAAAATCAATCAAAAGGAAAAAAACACGGTGCCATTTAAGTAATGTTGTGCATGTATATTTCAGTGGTGCACTTAATGCTGATGTGTGGTGCATTTATGAGTGTTATGTGGTGCAATAAACCTGTTGTCGGTTCAATAAACCTGTTGAGTACTACCGTTGGACAAACGGGTCTATTGAACTCGTCAACGAGTTTGACACCCCGTTGAGTGGTGCAATTCTAAGTGCACTACAAATCAAGTGCACCACGTATCACTCAAAAGTGCACCACAGAGCACATATAGATGCACCACACACTAACGCGTATTGCACCCTTGGGAATGGTGCAATACTATGGGAATGGTGCAATACTAAGTGTATTACAGATCAAATGCACCACGTATCACTCAAAAAATGAGGATAAATGTAAAAAATCAAGGATTTGCAATTTTGCATTATTTATAATAACATCAGCCATCTTCCAAAAGATCACCTTTGCTACTGAAATTTCATTTGTCAAATACCACCATAAAAGTCCCTTAATCTAAATCAACTAAAAGAAAATTGCTGATGAACATTAACCTAGTACCTTACATTTGCACAGTAGAGAAAGGGGCAAGCTTCAGGCTACTAGTCCTATCACCTCCTAACTTGTTTCTATAGAAATTCATAAACACCTAGGTTAACTAAAAACCAGTAATTTCCAAACACAGAGGGTAAGGTAGGACAAAATGACTAAGAGAGAAGGCAGATTGAATGACCGGCATAAGGGAAAATGGGAGAAAGCCACAAAAAACTATATAGGCTGAGATCTTGACATCAGATAAGAGGCAGATGTAGTATACAAATACATTGGTCTTTGGACAACGGGAGACAATTCCAAAATACTGACCAAAAAACCATTGAAAGGAGCACTGGAGGCAGTAAGAAACTGTAACTCATGGCATTTTATTAGCTGTATTTGGAAGATACCAATAGAAAATCTTTGTTACAATTTCAATGAAATAAGAAAAAATAAATAATTTTAGGGCCAAAAAATCAGATTAAAAAATGTTTAGAAATACATTAAGTAAAACCCAAAACAAAACAAATTGTCTTACTAATGAGCAAAGGAGGGTTACCTTCTCCACTAGAGTGGACTCAGGGGGAAGATCTTGTGCTATGACTCGCATCAAGATGTCTTTTGAACTAAAAAGATTATGGGGACAAGCTTATCAGCATATGTTGAGTGTGGGATAAAATTAAAAGTGGAAATCAAAAAATGTTTACGACATAAAAGAACTCACGTAAGAATTCCACGTGGTTTATCGTCTACCGTTACAACTGCAGAACTCATTCGAAACTCAAGCATTTTCTTTGCAGCCTCTACAACAGTGTCACTTGGTGAAACTGTGATAATCCTAGCAACATCATGACATAAGTCGAGTGAAATCTAACTCACAAATAGTTATTTGCAAAAAGCATGCCAAAAACCAGATGGAAACTTAAAAGTAAGGATATTACCTACTTTGAATTTTCTGGAATAATTGTAGACAAGGAGGGTCTGAACATCCGCTCTCGCAGAGTTTCAACAAATGTATTGCCTATATTAAGGAAGCACAAAAAAGCATGCATCACTTAAAATAATGAATTGAACAAGTATAACTAAACAACAAGAATAGGGTAAGATCTAATGTAACACGCCTGAAAGGTATAATAATAACAATAAGGAAAGTTTTCGTAACCAACCAGACACAGATGCACCCCAGTGCTTTTCAACGCCTTCAACAGCAGCTACAATAGCCTTACCTTTCTCAGCTGCCCTTTCCAAGCGAGCAATAGCATCATATAGACATTTTGCTATATCAAGCAAAGCAATGACCTCTCCATTTTCCACAACAGGTAAATGTCTAAATTTTCCTGCACTCAAAGACAAGATACTCAATATTGCCTAAAAAAAAAAAATAACCTCTCTTAATATAAAAAGTGAAGCAATCCTTACCTTGTACCATTTTCTGCAAGGCTTCAACAGAAAGAGTGTCAGAAAGTACAAAAACTGGATTTCTTGTCATAACCTTAGAAACAGGGGTTTCTTGAATATTAAGCTCACGAGCAATTACTCTAGTTGCTATATCCTTCATTCAAATAAACAAAACCAAAATAAAGTTACTAAAACATATCTATATCAATGGTCCAAGAAGCATTTGCAAAGCACACTGAATATGCTTATATGATAATGTTGTAAAGTTGCACCATACATTATTCATGACAAACCTTATCTGTCAAGATCCCACATAATAATGCATTCGAGTCTGTAAGCAATAATGCATCAACCCTACGGGCAGCCATACGACGGCAAGCTTCATATACAGTTGTTGTGTCAGGCACAGTTAGGGCTTTTGACAGCCGCAATCTCTTCACTGTCCGCTCTCCTGTTAGTCCTCTGCACCAAATTTGTCCACATCACTTATTAAACTAACTAAAGACCATTAAGATGAATATTTAAGAGTAAATCTTAAGCAAGAAAATAAATAAATAAATAAATAAAATAAAAACAATGCTTTCCTATATCACAATTTATTAAGTGCATCCTACTATCCTAGTCATTCTCTCTTTATTTCAAATTCCCTAGTTCTACATGCCATTAAGTTGAAGGGTGATATAATCCTAGAGGAATTTTTTAAAACCAAGGCCAACAGTTCAGATGTTACAAAGGAACACTAAGGAGGAAATAAATGATTAACAACTAGAATAAACCCAGAGAAACCACAAGGAATGAACATGATTTTATTTAGCCAGAAAAGTAACCATAATCCGCAAATTTGTAACATAGTAATGATAAAATAGCTATAGATTGGATTCTGTTAGATTTTAATCCTAAAATTTGATCATTAAGAATATTTATACCAAGTCAGATGCACTAGTGGGATTGAACAGAGCAAATTATTGATGATTCTATATGATCATAAAACACAAAACCAGAAATAAAAGAATCCATAAATAGTTTTTCCAAACAGATAATAAAACCAATGTACTGCTTTTACTTTGAGGTGAATAAAAGCATTCTATTCAGCACAACTACAAAGTAAAAGCATGGGCAGAAGGTGAATGAAGGTTTCTAGAAGGTAGAATAACTGTGAAATACAATAGACAAAAATTGGAGCTATAAAAGAAAACAGTGAAAGAAACCAAAAGGAAATAAAATGAAGTAATGAATAGGAAGATGTAACGTGTAGGAATTTAACTGTTCCAAAAGGAAGTTCGCGAGATGCCTTCAATATTTAAGTGACATGTAATTAAAATTAACTTCAATTTGGGGGACAGGAATTGATTAATCTATATGCATCTTTTTTTTCTGCAAATGATTACTCTCTTCTATCACAGGTAGTAATTAGTAAATTAGGTCTTTCATTGCTGTTGCCTTTTAGCTTCCGTTCTTCTCTACTTCTAACTTCACTACTAGCAGCTTCAAAATTTTCCATCAAAGGATACATCTAGTTACGAGTGGACTGTTTTAAAGAGGATGGCACAAAAAGAAAGCATTGCAATAATCAATGCTAAAAAAGTAACAAGGTATACTTTATTTTCATTAACCCTGCCCCTCTGTTCAAAACTGACCTGATTTTCTCAATAATTAAATTAAATAATTAAGAGTAATAAATGGAACTTTTGGAATTGATAAGTGTTCCAGACTTCCAGTTTGAAAGAACCTCAGTCTTTAGGCTGACAATCACTGTGTGTGCTAGTGTTTGTGTTGTTGTGAGTAGAGAGGTGTGGCATACAAGTCAGCACTTTCTATCATGCCAAAGCTTTTTAGGAGCAAAAAGAAAAAGAAAAAATATATATAAAGCATATTAAGAACAAACAACAACAACATATGAACATATCTGCTTATAATTACTTTTAGGTATAGTGTCTTTGTGCCTTAGAATTGTACATTAGTATGCTATGGTTAAGCCTCAAAGTGCCCAGACAAAACAGGAATACATGTGAATTCTTATTCATTTATTCAATCTGTCTGTACATCATATATCATATATATATATATATTAATTGAACCTAGGAATTTGATGAATGTAAGTACCAAAACACATGAACTCAAAATTATACAGAATCAAACTTCAAATTGGAGAGAAACAGATGAAAAAAGTTTTTCTAAAAGAAAGTCAACTACAAGCGAACATCATCAATTAGTAAACATGTTTTATTCAGTAATAAGTTATTATAGTCGGTAGAATTCCGAGGACTAGCTAAATACGGAGTATTAATCATGCTACAGCATAGTTACAGTAATTAATACGAAAGGAAAGACAACCGCACATGGAGCGAACCGTAGAAAAAGACTTTCGGGAAACTGAATCGCCCAACCCCCCTACTTCGTTCTCCGCTGTTTTCTTCTTGGTCTGCAACGAGTAGCTGGTCGACGACAAGCTTCTCCTCGACGATCCTCCTCCTTGACTAGTCGTCATCTGAACAATCCATTTCAGAACCAATCAAACTGAAAGAATTCGTTTCTCTTTTCCGGATTATTCATCCCATCACAACGGTCAAATCCCCGTTCTTAGAAATAAAAAAATTCGATCGAATTCAAAAACAAAATACAAGAAAATAGGATGAGCAAACCTGGAAAAAATCAAGCAACGATGAATAGCTAAATGATCGAACAAAAGATCTTCAAAAAGAGATGGTGAATGTGGCGGGAAAATACAGAAACGAGAAAATAAACCCTAAGATATGGGAGGAAAGGGAGGAGTAGCGTTCGCGTTCTGCCTGGAGCCGCCCCTCTCTCTGTCTCTCTATCTCTCTCTCTCTCTCCCTCCCTTTGAAAGGAATACGGAAACAATAGAAAATTATGGATGGCGTGATATTGGGACCTCAGCCAATAAAATTGTGCCGCGTCTGCCAACTTTCCTTGGCCGGAATATTGGTCCAATTAGACTGCACCCTGGACTCTGGAGGAGAGAGTTACCGTTGGGTACTAACGCAGTAACGCAGTAACGCAGCAATTGCACTAAAATGGTGATTGATTATTGTAAAAAAGTGTTAAATAGGCGACAAACAGGTAAAATTCGTGCAATTGAACCATTTTTACAAAAATTTTCTGGTAAAAATTCAATTATATTACTAATATATATGTATTAAGAGTGACATTTTCTTCTACCATACCAGTTGGGAGTCAATATTGAATTTTTTTTTAACTCAAATTGAATTAAAAATTTTTGTAAAAATTGTCCAATTGCACAAATTTTACTTGTTTGATGGTTGAATTGCACACTTTTTAAGTTCAATGGTTCAATTGCACAAAAGTGACAAGTTCAGTGACCTATTTAACACTTTTTTTTTTAATTATTTAATGCAAAAACTTGTGTAATACTCCGTACTGTATTACGAATTTTTGTTTGTGAAATGATCGAATCAATATGAAAAATTGAAAATATAGTATTTCTATTAAAAATTTTAACAATAGAATATTTATTATTTATACAAAAAATATAATACTTTTAAAGAGATATATATACAATATAGTATTTTTATATTTTTATTTTAAAATATTATATTTCTTTTCATAAGTAACGAATACTTGTCAACATTATTTATAATAAAAAATATAATATTTTTAATAAAAACTATTATACCCCTTAAAAGTAACAAACATTTTATTATTGATTAATAATACATTTTTCAATATAAATATTACATTTATATATTAATCCGATCCAACCCGACTTACAGATAATGATCTATAAGACGGTCAAAGAATAATGTAAAATTTAACAATGATTATATTTGGTTGGTGATATAATATTTCTATATTTGGTTAATGAAATAAAATTTAACATTTACATCGACTAATTTTCTCTTTTTGGAGAGAATGTGATACTCTTGAGCCTTCGCCCTTTTACTAACTTTGCCATTTGCTTTTCATCTTCTCCCGCACCGCAGTCTTCATATTATCTCAATCGCCCTTTGTTTTTCATGTTCCTCAAAACGTACTAGTTTCTCAAGTCTCTCGCACCGTAGCCTTAACTTTGGAGCATGATATTTTGGTTTGTTTTAAATTGTCCTTCACCTCAAACCTGTTCGATGAAATGCCTGTGTCATGCTTGGAATTTGAACCACTGCATTTTTGTCCTCTGTACGCCCAACAAAATCTTTACATTGACTCTCTTTATCTATTTTTCTTCTTTTTGGTTAATATCTTGATCTATCATTCTTCTTTCTTTGTGTATTTGCTAACTCAAATATCCCATAACAACTGAAACAGTAATGTGTATAATTATTAATTGCCCTTAGGGGTTAGGACTAAGAATTTTGTTACCGTATTGGAATTTTAGATTAATCTTCATTCAATGTTTTACTTTGGGATATGCAATATTTGATGCATGAGGTAATTAAGTTCCAATTGATCTTGTAGAATATTTGAGAGACTAGATTTAAGGTGCACCATGGCTTTGAGGCAATTGTGTGGATTTTCTGATGGGGAGGTGATGAGATCAGATTGTAAGCCTTGTTCTAGATTGACGAGACAAACTGCTGCAATATTCTCAGTTGGAGGAGCATTAGGCTTTTGGGTGCTCTGCCACTTGCACTATGGTCTGTTTTTGACTCATTTTTTCCCCATGAAATCAAACTGTTTATTTTTAGTTACTAATGTTATTATTACAACATTGACGTTCATTTTCTGGTATCCCCTTTTTCAGTGTTTCATCTTCTTATTTTGGATCATAAAGATATGGAGTATGTTATTTCAGTTTGACCTTTAAATTCAGAAAAAGGAAGAGAAAGAAACATGCCTTAAAAGAACATATTTTTCTATGATTTCTTTACTTGTGCCTAAGGACTGATTGAGTAGAAATCCTCTAACATTCTTGTGTCTTAAAATGAGTCTGTTGTACTTGTAATATATATATATATATATATATATATATATATATATATATATATATATATATATATATATATATATATATACTAGTATTTTCTATGTGCTTTGCGCAAAAATAGATGCCCAATATTAGTAATCTATATTAAAATCTTAGATTTATTTAGATTTTAGATATTTATATTATTGTATAATAATAATAATGTAAACCATTTTTATAAATTTGGTATTTATATTTTAGAAAATACGGAATAACTTATATAGTACTCCAATATATAATGTCTATATATTATTATCATTGATGAAGATAAGAAAATATACAATGGATGCATGTGCATGGTAACAATTGTTGGAAAAGGTAACGAAAGTTATAACGGTAGGGGTATTTTTGACCAAAATATTGTATAGTACAACTCTTATAGCATAATGTATATAAAAAAAAAAGTAACGAAAAACCTTCATTCACACTTATTAGTTTTTAGATTTAGATATATACACACACATATATTCTCTTGGGTGGTCTTCATTATAACCTTAGTTCACAAGCTGTAATTTTTTTCCTTTGTCATTATTAGCTACTGACTTCATGTAAACAATGGAGGGTATATGGATCAATTGTTAACTGAAACATTTTGCATTTTGTTTATCCTTTACCCATTCACTTTAAAGTTTTTGTCCCCTTCCCTTCCTTTCCTAACTTTGATATTACATTGTATCCCATAGTAGAAGATGCATCAACCAGTTCCTTGTTAGCTGTTAATTTTAACCAAATAGGTCACATTAATAACAACCTCAAATTCTCAGATTCTTGGTTTTAATTGTAGCAACTAGTAGTACTTAAATATTAATTTCCTGATAGATTTACCTCAAATTCTCAGATTATTGGTTTTAATTGTAGCAATGAGTAGTACTTAAATATTAATTTCCTGATGTTTTTTTTTTTTAATACAACTAACTCTGAGGCTCGAACTCATGACCTCCCATATGGGAGAGCCACTACTCTCCCATTTGAGCACAAGGTGCTTGGCAATTTTTCTTGATAAATATAAACTTTTGTTAGAAAAAACCTCCTAGTGTGGCTAATCACATCTTGTTTCCAGTCTCCCCCACCCTTGTGGGCATGAATGTGCCTGCACAGACACTTTCAGCTTCCCTCACTGGCAGTCCAACTTATCTCCTGTTTATCAGAAGATGAATATATTTATTAACAGAGGTTTTCTGGTTTAAGTGCTACTAAAGGGAGATATGGTGCAACTACTCATTTAGAATTCAAATTAAGTGGTTAGTATTCTTCATTAGCTTGTATAATTAGGCCTTTTGTATGTCTGTCAACACAGAGTAAATACACTACGATTACCTCTTTACAATGCAATGGAGTGTCATGTGTGAAATTTATCTTGAAGCCTTCTCAATTCCCCCCCCCCCCCCCCCCTCCCCCCTCCCCCAAACCTCCCAACCCCCAGTCACCAAACCAAATCAAGAAAGGAAACAAATTATTGTTCAATACTTCCCCAATATATCCTATGAGAAAATGAGTTTTTATGGTACCTTATGCTTCTTTGCTGCTTTACTTTGCTTGGGATTCATTTCACCATTATAATGCATAATTATATCCTTGCATTGTAGTTCATACTGTTCATGGTAATGCAGGCCCTAGAATCACAGTTCCTCGAAGTCTTAGTTGGGCAGCTTGTGGAGCAGTCTCTACGAGCTCTACCACTGCATTGCTGGTTCGCCTGTTTAGTCCAGAATGCGAACCTCAAAATATAGCTGCTTATGACAAAAAAGGATAGTGCTGCCTATTCACAAGCTTTGACTACCCTATGATGGCAGTTGGGGTCTTACACTTGGAGTTATGGAGGTTGCCCGAGTTGAATAAATGAATTGATTATTGTCTTTACTTTCACTGCTGTGCTTGTTCTAGGAGCTTGTATTGCTGCCTTTTGAATAATATGAGATAGATAATGACTTTGTTACTGACTGCTGATAATGTATTTGTTCATACACTACTTTAATGTTATTCTATTTCATTCAATTTCCTTTTAAATCCATAAGAATGTGTATTTCCAAAAATGCTAGGCCTATGCTGCAGTGCTTGAGCTCCAGCAAATATGTATATTTCTTCTTGTGAAATATGTGCTGGGTCATGGCTGCAGGGAAGCAAGCGATAGCCACATGCCAGTCAGGAGGTGAGTTTAAAACTGATAAGGATGGTCTACTCTCATATAAAGGCGGGGATGCTCAATGCTTTGGAAATTGACAACCAAATGAATTATGAAGATTTCAAGATGGAGAAAGCTGAGATGTTTAACTGCAGTATTGCTACCTAGTCTATTAAACATTTCCTCCCCAGAAACAAGAAGACTGTCATTAAGGGATGCTTCTCAAAGTGCTGACTGTAACCCCTCCTGCAATACTTGCCCATCAGGTCAGCCTACAACTGAAAAGTTAGGTGAATAGGTATTTAGTTGCTTAGTCTGTTTTAAGATGTGTGAACTGTCTGCATCTGTCTTTTTTTATATCCCATCTGGCAATAATACAACTATACAGGAGGCCGTTATGGCTATAAAGATTACTGAAATTCACAAGCTGCTAAATATTCTTTTCTTGTTTTAACACTTTGCACTTTTTGTTATTTTCAAATTGTGTGCCATCTTGACATTGTGGCCGTTAGCCAGGCTGCTGACCTACAGCCAAATGCTGGTTGAATATTTGCTGATTATGTTTTCAATTAATTTACTTTACTGTGCATCATGTTTGTGTATGATGAGGTGACATGCATGTACATCCCAACATATTTCTTACTTCAGAAAAGAAAATGCCATCCAGTTCTTGTAGGCTTTTAGACTCATCAATTTGCTCTAGACAAATAAAATAATGTATGCAAAAACAGGTAAAATGAAGTGCACAGTCTTCATTTCTCATGCTTTGGGCAATGCTTTTGCATTTGCTTTTCACTTGCTATGCCATTATTTGCTGCTGGGCAGTTGGTTTAGACATCACCTTGATATATTTGGTGTTTTTGCTTCAGAAATTTGATTCCTTCCTTATTAAAGTATTTGTTTGATGCCACCTCTAAATATACTTTACATTGATGACTTAAATTTTTTGGTGTATAAGCTATGAGTACTTGCATGTGTTATGGTGTTCAGCTTCCTAATTTCTGTTGTTAATGCTCTCTTTTCTTTGCCAGGACATTGCACAAATCAACATGCTTTGTTTCCTACTTCTCTTGGAGCAAAGGTTCTTGTCATTCTTTACACAAATATATCAACTTTCAATCTACATTCCCCTTTTTTCTGCTGATAATCCTGATATAAGCTACTTGTAAATACACATTTGCCCTAAGTACAGTCTGGACCAAGCATTACATTATGTTGTAAATATCAGTTTTTTGCATTCCAGTTTTGTCCTCAAGTGTGCAGATGGTTTGGTTAGTCTTTACAGCCACCTATTTTTGCCTTAAGCTCTGCCAATTATGCAACAAATAGACACCATAATGCGAAGTTTAAGCAGAAATTAGGGATGACAATGAGGCGGGGCGGGGAGTATACTCCCCGTCCCCGAAACCTTGACCCTGTCCCCGTCCCTGGCAGGGAATTGAAAATAGTTCCCGCAAGGAATTAGGCAGGGACGGGAATTCCTCCTCCCTCGTCAACTCTTAGTTAAAATCTTAAATTAGTGTAATTTTTAATTTTAAAAACTAAAAACCTAAGTTTTAATATATATATATATAAATTTTTAAAATTATAATAATTATTCAGGAACGTAGCGGGGAGGGGAGGGGAGGTGTATCCCTATCCCCGTCCCGGACGGGAAATTACATACATTTCTCGTCCCCGTTCTCTGAAAATTTTCTCAATTCCTATCTCCGTCGGTTGATTTTGAAGCCTCTTTGTTTATATTTTGGTACAGAGAAGTATATGCAGATTGTTAATGCTGCTGCCCTTAACTACAAAGCTGTTATTAAATTAATTGGATAATTATAATAGTGTTAAATACAATATGCTTTTGATTGCATGTGGGCGCAGTGGCACTCTCATCAGTTTGTACAATTGTACTACAACTATGCAATAGGTGATATGCAGTACAGTAGTTGGTGTATGAAAGTAGGAGAGAATTCTGGTACTACCATTTGTACTGCTATTCTATTTTTTATGTCATTTGTCCTTCCATTAAAGTTGTGGCAATTGGGCACGCAACACAATTCATTGACCCACTAACCATTTCTGAGAAATTTATGCCTACTATATATGTTTCTTGCTCTTCTGGTTTAAGCAGCAAAGCAGGTGGTGTTTTGGTTGAGGATTGTGTGTGCTTCTGAGGTAAAAGTTCTTTTAACGAGGTTTTCTCCACGCCTTGTCACTCTAGCCGGCAAAGGACCACAAGAAGGTAAACTAGCCTAGGTTGTCCATAGCTGACCGGCTCAAACTCAGGGGTTTGAGGATCGAACCTCCAACCTCTCGGTCGTAAGTAGAACACTCTTACCACCTGGGTTGTCCTTACGGGCTACTTCTGAGGTAAAAGTTGGGAAGGCGGTGGAGAGGGTAGACGGGGACGAGGCGGAGCATGAGATGGGCAGTTGGGGTTAAGTTGCTGCCCTTTCCATGCACTGCCTCTTCCCTGGCTCTCCTCTCCTCCATTATTTTTCTGCTCTATGTTCATTCATACACCCTGCGATTCTATTATTATTATTATTAGGAAAAATATTCAAATTAGTATTGAACTACATGCAAAAGCACAAGCAATTAGGTTCTTAAACTGTTTAAAATTATGCAATTTGATCAAATTTGACATGTTTATCAGGTTATCTCTGATGTGGCAGTCTTTCTATTAAAAAATAAAGACTTTATTACAATACTGAAGCACACACAAAGAGTCAATATTACCCTCCACTGACCACTGCAACTGGATGTCATTAGATCATAAGGTCTAGGCAGAACATTTTTTCTTATTATTATTAGATACGAGCTTTATGATGTATTGTTAGACTTCTGTTAAATTTACTACCGTCTTATACATATTGTATTATTGTGTGTGATTTTATCTCTTTATTTTGTATTAGCGTGAGTTTTTGACTTTTGTCTATTTAAAAATACAATTGACTAACTATATTAAATTATTAATAAGGATTTTTTTTTTGAAATGCTTTTGCCTTACCTTTTTCTAAAAATGACAAAATGAGTATTGTTGTCATATTAATTGAGTTGAGAAAATAAGGAAAATGACATGTGACAACATAGTTCATATCTATTTTCTTTTTCTAGTAAAAAGACACTTAGCAAAATGTATTAAGGAAATTTCCTATTAAATAACACAATATTTTGAGCAAAACATTTTCCAAATAGTATTTTGAGTAAATTTTATTTTTGGTCATTGACTATTATAAATGTCTTTTTTTTTTGTCTTGATTTTTAAATTGATTAGATTTAGGTTCCATTTGAAAATCCATAAAATATTTTTCGGAATATGATTTACGAAAAAATGACTCATATTTTAATTGAATTTTAAATTCAATTTTTGAATGTCATTAATGCTAATGAATTTCACTTCTCATATAAATACATGTGGTTGTGAAGTTTATTTGTGAACCCCCAGTAATGAAAAAACAAATAGAGCTTGTTGGTGCACGGTGCATCTTTTGCCCACCAATAGCGCACAGCAGGTGCCTACAGTGCAAAAGGCAACAGTTTAGTGATCTCGACTTAGTGAATCTTTTCTTCCATTGTGAACGGTTGGCACTAGTCTTACATTTTGTCTTCGTGAACCAAGGAGGAAGGGGGTTTGATGGGAAGAGAAGTGTATGGGGAGAGAAGCAAGGAGGTCAACCTCTTTCAATATAGTTGGCCTATCATGTTGATCCAAATGAATCATCCTTTCCACAAAGGTGGAGTTTTGCTTACTAAGCAAAAGGATAGCAAGTTAGAAATTGTCTTGTGTATTTCTTTTTTTTTTTTTTTTTGAGAATTTGTCTTATGTATTTCTATTACTATAAAATTCATAAATGTAGTTAATGGTGAAATTGCCATTATCCTTTTTGTAGTATCGAATCTTGTATGTGTTCTTAAAAAAAGGAATTTGTCCAATTTTCGGGGTCTCAAAGGGACTGTGTCAAGGCGGTTGTTATTATTATTATTATTATTATTATTATTATTATTATTATTATTTTTAATTCTTCTCTTTCCTGGTTGAAGCTGTAAAAACCAAATTTTGAGATTATTCTTAAAAAAAAGCATTATAACATCAAATATTTAAAAATGAGCATAACTTTTCTTCATGGTGAATTATGCATGTTGCCAATCATGCCAAGAAACTCATATAGACAGATGTCACAAACCTCAATTTTAACAACATAAATAACCAGTTGTTAGAAGAAGAATAATGTGATCCTAAATCAAATTACATGAGAATAAAGTAGCAGTGCTCCACTGCTCCTCATACAAATTTTACATGAATTGTGCCCCTGCTATAAGTTGTGTCATGAGCTGCTTTGGACAATGCTATGACAAGGTGAAGTACTTGCAGAGGAACAGCTATCCTCATCAGGTGAGCTTACTGCCTCACGAGAGCTTCTGTACCTTAAAAACAGGTAAGGAAGAGAAAATTTTCCGGTCTTTCGTTGTTGTCTTTGTGAATCCTCTGTGGAATCACAAGACGAAGAATCCACATCGATTGCAGAAGATGCTTCCTCTCCTTTTGAATCTTCCAAACATGAGCTTATATCACGACGAGAACCTTCTTTTAACTTCAGCAGTGTAGTCTCTGCAGCACAGATAAGCAATTCGATCAGGTACATTTTCAAACTTGAAAGCCCTAAGTTCTTTGGTTTCTGTTCATATGCAGCAGCAGTCATCAGTTCTTTGGTTTTAGCAGCAGTATCAGAAGAGAGATTTGCTGCCATTTTTGCTTATTTACCAAGAATCTTGAATTTCAGGAACTGGAATCCACATGATGGCATTACAAAGGAAATTTGGAACATATTTCTCCACAAATTTCAACACAACTTATTGTATGAAATGGATCATGCTATAGAGATTTTAAAAAATTCCCCAAAATCCTAATATTACTAAGGGTGTGTTTGGTTCGCACATGAGAATTGGAGGTATCAAATACTTGGTAATCCTAATGAGTTTTTGTGAAAATCTTTTTCATGTTTGCTACTAGGGTGGAATGGGAATGACTATTAATAGTTGAAAAAGCGGAGAAGGAAGAGAAATAAAACCCTTATTATATTAGGAAATGAGTTTTGCAATTAATGGGTAATCAAAATCCATAGTAGTGTTCTAAAAACATGTTAACCAAACAATAGCAATCCCATTCCTGATAGCTAAACCTATCAACCAAACACACTCTAAGTTAAATTGTGAAAGATTTTGGTTCCTATAACTTCATCCATATGAGAAAAACTTACACCCAAGAAAAACTTCTTTCAAGCAAGGTTATAAGAAGTCGTTAGGAAGGGAAAAATCCTAATTGCAAAAACTGAAAATCAACTATTGTGGGCAGTATGTTCTATTTAAGGTTACTCCCCAAGTGCATAGTAGAGCCAATCGTTCATTAGGGACGGTTTATAGATCATCAAATTCCCACAAATGAAATGAGAAGTGGGTCCATGTAAATGATCAAGACCTCACAAACAACAACACTTCTTCCCCATATGGAGTTCAGAATACTCCTGTTTTTCCCTCCAGTCCATTGTTCATGATATGTTATTATTTATTTAGTTACTATTGTTTTTTTTTTATTCTGATGAGTCAGCCAATGCATAGGCAAATAAATGAAAATCACACCAAAAGGAGTAAGTTATCCTATTATAAATATCACAAATTTAAGTTCTAGTTCACAATTGACAAATATTTTCACTATTAGTATTTTATATGCTCCACAAAAATATATGACTAATATTAATACTCAATGTTAAAATCTTATATATTAAAGAGTTAAGTTCTATCAAAATTCTGTCTTTGATAACAATTCCAAATTTAGTTATAGACTATCGTTTTTGTCATTTAACATAGCAAACTATAATCATTCTCATGACTTTTGTTATTTTTAATAAGGACATTTTTGTATTTTCATATTTTTTCACAATTTCAAATGGTTTAATCATTTTAGGAGTTTAGGTAACATATGACTTTTAATAACCATATTTTTTTTATCGGATTTTAGTAAAGTCTTAATCTAATAAAATCCATATAATATTATAGTAAAGTCCTAATCTAAGTACTGAAAAATGCAAGATTAAATCCCAGTAAGTCTTATTGATCACTAACAAATGCTCCATAATCTAATAAAATCCATATAATTGTTACCCGTTTTAATGTTATTTGGCAGTTACATTCATACGGTCCAGGATCAACCAAGAATTCCCCTTTTTACAGTATAACAATAACAATTCCTTGAATATCCAATTCATCAGGAAAAATTTAAGAAGGGAAAGGAAAAAAGAAAAACCACTTTCTCAAATTCAACCTAAAATAGTATCCATAAATTGAAATTTCTGGACCGAAATTGAATGTAAAGGAAAGAAAAGAGATGAGGAAAGCTAAACGCGTACCATAGATGGAGAGAGAATCTGATTTCATGAGCTTGGGAGATTGCCTCTCCAACTCCAACTGCTCCAACGAGCTAATCGACGATCTCCTCACTCTTCCCAGCATTTCTCTCTCTCTCTCTCTCTCTCTCTCTCTCTCTCTAGGGAGAAGTTCACAGAAGAAATGGCCGATCTCTTTGAAATGATGAAATCTAAGTGCATTTTGGAGTTTTGATTTTTGGTGGCGGCAAAAAATGGTGCGGAAGAGCGGGAATCCCAAAACCTTCACTTTCCAAATCTATGTAATTTCAGACAATGCATGATTTTGGGCCTGATCTGGGCTCTCGCCCCTCATCTTTCACTAATTGGGCCTGGAACTAGATAATCGAACGATTATTACGTGGACCGTGGTCACCGTGGTTTGTGGACCAATGGTTATTGCGTGGACAGTGGTCCACACAGCTGTGTGGATCACGTTCTAAAAATAACGTCGTTTTGTTTAGTTTTATTTTTTCGCGTGCTCAATTGCAATAATAATTCATAATGTACATTATTTTAAAACATAATATACAATATTCTAAATCATAATGTATATTATTTTAAAACATAAAGTACATTATATTAGCTCAGATGTTTCATTATTTTAACACATAATATACATTATCATAACACGTAATGTATTTACATTATTTTAACACGTAATGTACATTATTTTTACTTATAATATTCACGACGATATTTTGGACCGTGGTCCACACAATAATTTGCCTTTGTGGACCACAGTCTAAAACAACGCAATATACATTATTCTAAAGTATAAAGTATATTATTCTGATTCATAAAATACGTTTTTATAACTCATAAAGTACATTATTCTAAAGCATGAATTACATTATTTTAACTCATAAAATACATTATTCTAACATAAATAAAAAAAAATACATTATTCTAAATCACAAAACTACATTATCTAACCTAGAAGGTTTATTATTTAACACATAAAGTACATTATTCTAACTCATAAAATACATTATGTTATCACAAAAGTTCATTATTCTAACACGCAACAAACTACATACATTTTCAATTACAAATACTATTCAAAAGCTTTTCAAAATTTGATTTTCTCAACTCATATATATACTTTGAGAATCAATTCAATTTCTCATAATATATTCTGAGTGTATTATTATACATAATTCATCTCCTCACTGCATAACAACTGTTCTCATCAATCGGTGTAGCATATGAATGTCAATTATTAATGATTAGAAGACAAATTAATGGTCCCATTTTGATGCAAAGATTCTCTAAGCAGATTTTAGTGGGATTCCACGAGAGAATGAATTGTACGTACTCTCCGAAACAATACAAACATTATACATATAAATATAGAATACCTGCATCAATGTTAAATAAATGTACAATTGTACTACAGATACAATGGTAAATTTAACGAGACTTGACTGAATTAATTTTTCATATTATTAAGTTTAGTATTAATATATAAAATTTATATATTTATAAACTACATTAAAAGTACTATTAAACATATAAAATTAAATTTAAAAATAATAAAAACTTACTAAAGAAAATAAGTTATGAAGAGTTAGTTTAACCAATTAATAGTAAATAGGACAGGTAAAATGGGAGTATTTTTTCCTTTATACATTACTTATAGGCATAGCAAATTCCAAGCATTCAAGCAACTAAAAGTAGTGAAAGAATGAAGTTGACCATAGTTTCCAAAGAGCTAATCAAGCCTTCCATTCCCACTCCTCCAGAGAATCTGGGTTACAATCTCTCCTTCTTAGATGAACCAACCCCACACTTCTACATCCCACTGGTTCTTTACTACCACAATCACACCCACACAAACCAATCCGAGATTCTGAGCCGTTTAAAGAGCGCTCTATCCGAAACATTAACCAAATTTTATCCCCTGGCCGGGCGAAACAAGGGGCAAACACTGGTCAATTGTAGCGACGAAGGGGTTTGCTTTGTGGTGGCTCGAAGTGAAGGGATGATTGAAGAGATTATTGGGTCGGCGGAGGGGAAGGAGTCGGAGAAACTGGTTCCTTACGGGAAGGGGGACAGCATCGTGGCGAAAACGGAAGAGCTTTTAGGCGTGCAGGTCAGCTTGTTTAGGTGCGGCGGGGTGGCTATTGGGGTCTGTATTTCGCATAGGGTTGCGGATGTTTGCAGTCTTTGTGCATTCCTTCAAGGCTGGGCGGCTTGTGCTTGCGGAGATGAGATCAAGGTTAGTTGATAAGATAAGATTGTTAATACATGTCAATTCTAAAGAGTTTATTATCGAAATGGTCTCACGGAAATTATCAATTTGATCTTCGATAATTTTTTGTATCTAAAAGTTGTAGACTTTGTAAAATTTAACCAGTTTGGCGTAAATTATACTGTGGGTCATGGTCCACAATGCATTGTGGATTACGGTCATGACTGATGATGCAATTGTGTTAAACTGATACGGTAGTTGTGTTGAATTGATATTGCAGTTGTATTAAACTGATACTGCAGTTACGCGGAACAATGGCTATTCATCTGTTCAACACGACTGTAGTATCAGTTCAATATAACTGCAATTCTAGACGGATGAAACGACTTCTATTTCGCACAACTGCACTTCCCTTTCAACACAACTTGCAGTATCAGCCATGAATTGTGGACCATGGTCCACAGTATAATAATTGCCAGTTTGATCCTTCGTTTATTTTGTCGTTAGACATTCTCGAAATCGAATTGATAATTTTGTTATAGTTAATGGACTATTTCGATAATTAATTTTTTAGAAAAATTATTTATGTAATAACTGAAGATAAAGATAACCTAATATTTATTATTTACGGAGTATTATTTATTATTTTAAGTGTAAAAAAGTGAAAAAATTGTCACTTGAATTTCTAAAATAAATAAATGAATAATTCAGAGAAAAAAAATTATATTTATAAGCATATAATTGATGGTGAATGAAAAATTCTCATTTTTCCGAATAACAAATCTAGTTTTGTAAGTTGATCTCACCGAATGCATTCGCGTTTTGCATCATAGGTTAATCCAGTGTTCAATGGATCGTCTCTTTTCCCGGCGAGAGGGACGCCGGATTTCAAGCCGCCGGAAAGCTGCTCTGCTCTTCAGCCACCTCCGGAACCGATAGCCACTAAGAGGTTTGTTTTCAGCGCCGCCGCCATTGACGAAATGAAGGCCAAACACACAAAAACAACAAACACCAACACTACTCCAGCGTCGCGTGTGGAAGTCATATCCGCCTTATTGTGGAAGCGCTGTATGGCATCAAAGGAGCACAAAAACGGCGCCGTCTCAGCCAACATGTTCCCGGTGAATCTCCGGCGGAGAATGGCCCCGCCCCTGCCGGAATATTCCTTCGGGAACCTCTACCAGACGGCGAGCGCGGTGGCGGACGGGGAGGAAGACTGGCCCGGCTTGGTAAAGAAGCTAAGAGCGGCAAGCGAAAGGATTGATAGTAGCTATGTAACAGAACTGAAGGGGGAAAATGGGTTTCAGGTTTTGAAGGAGAATTTTAGGCAAATTGGGAGGCTAATGGTAGAAAGTGATGTTGTGGTGTTTAGGTTTACGAGTTGGTGTGGGTTTCCGGTTTATGAGATGGATTTTGGGTGGGGGAATCCAGGTTGGGTTAGTACTCCTGGGTTTGGTAGCATTGATACGGTTATATTGTTGGATTCTAGATATCCTGGGGGAGTTGAGGCTTGGGTCACCATGGCTGATCAAGATATGAGCAGGCTTGAACAAGACAAGGAACTCCACTCTTTTACTTGTTAGATGCATGCTTGAATAGTTGAATGAAGTAACACGATATGAAATGTGTGGATTTTTCTTAATTAGGTGAAATAATGTGTCCATTTTTTTTTATTACCAATGATTTTTAATATACCAACCATAAAATCGAACTCCTAATAGATAAAGGATGTAAAATATATACTGGATTGATAGGGCACAATACTCTTACAATAATACAAACACGCTTTACAATGGTATTACATAAACGAAGGGAATAAATTTTTCTCAAGGAGCCGGCTACCAAGCCGCCACAGGGGTGTACCACTACTACTAACTAGCGGACCGCATAAAACAAGCAACTTATGGTGTCTTTGATTGAAAGAGAAGTCAAGAGAAAGAAAATAGTTGATGATGATCTGTAATGAACATCACCCCCACCTTTTATACTACTCATATAGGCGCATGTTGTGGACCGGTGTGTGGACCAGAGTGCATTGCCCTCCCTGCCATATGTGTGTCCCACTAGGTGTTGTGTTTTCTTGCCAAACATCTCCTTTTACGCCACATTATAGAGCACATTTGAGGTCCAAACCAACTGCCCAAAGACCATGCATATACCCCCACTTAACCATTTCATCACAACTCGACAAGCCGTCCACCTAAGCGGTCTGCCATCTCCGACGAGCCATCCACCGGCCATCCAAGTGGTCCGAACTAAATTGAGGCGACTTGACGAGGGGCGAAAACACCCAAGGGAAGTGGAGCAAGGAGCGGCCCACTGCCCTGCGCGATATGCTCGACCCCCACGAGATCCACCACTCACCAACGAGCCCAAATCTAACACTAGGGTTGCCAATTGACGCCCCCATGGCTCTTCTCTGCCGCTCGTTTTTCCAGATTGTGCTCCATACTGTGCTGTTAAATTCGCCCTTTGCCCTTTTTTTCTAAGCTTTGCGCTATGACACCATGTACTTTACACCTTACCGCACTTTGATCCCAAACGTTCCTCCCTTCGATCTCCACTTTACACCCATCCTTACCGTCTTTGCGCTCTTAGCTTGCCCCTTGTACTTAAGGCATTACCATACTTTGACCCCCAAACTTTATTTCTCGACATAATTTATTAGGCCCAAGAAACAATGTCCATGTACTTCAATTATTTACATACCTAATTAACGCTCGAGTCTCCCGTTTCTAGCCTAATTGAAATTGGCCCAGGTCCCATGGCCCATCACCTATGATGAGTCTTTGCTTTGATTGTTTAATTTTACTTCATGCTTCATCAAATCAACGCCTTCACTCCCTTCATGATGCCACAGACACCCTACCCTAAACTCCTAAACCCAATAAATAATTCCCAAATTCTGAACTTCGCACAGCCGCACAAGCTACACCACCAGGCGCCGGAACACCACACACTGCACACCCCCAGACTCCACTTACAGTGACGCTTCCCCTATCGAAGCTTGCAGGAATTGCATCTCGCAGGTTAACTATTTTACTGTTTTCTGTTTATGAATTTTGTTATACTAAGACATCAATATTGATTATCTTCTATGATTAAACAGAAACAACAATGGTGACCACAAAAAAAAAAAAGGTTTGATTTGAGTTTTATGCATTTATGAATTATCGTAGCAAATTGCCGAAAAATCACACTTGTTATATTTTCTGATTTGTAAAATTCATAAAAAAAAAATATACATCATCAGAGTGAGTTTGGAAATTCATATATATTGGGCCAGCGGACTTTGAAATAGCAGGGCTTGGTGGACTATCGTCAAACTCTTTCGGAGGCTCTAGTAATAATAGGTACATAACTATTTTATCAACCGTCTGAAACACAAATAGTCAATATCCTTTTCACTAAAACTCAAACTTATAACTTCCTTTTTAATTTGAGGGAGTCACTTTGTGTACTTAGACCATAAAATCTTGTATGTATATAATATGAATGACATTTTGAACTAAATTCACAATATAAGATCAACCTTCATCAAATGGTATAATAATTGAAACGTTAAAATGTCAGCTAAATAAGAGACGAGTGGGCCATTTTAAGCATGGCATAGACCAACGATTCCATAAATTAAGGGACTGTTATGTCCAAGAAAACGTGTCAAATTGATGACAACGTAACTACCCATCATTCAAATGGTTTTTCCGTAACTTAGGCCCCACTATTTTTTTAATTTTTTTTAAAAAAGTAACTAAGGACTACTAGTCTACATACCAGTAACTTATCAATGTTTTTGTACAATCATGCGACACACCACACTTGATAACTCTCTTTATTATTTTAATTTTTCAAATAAGCGATAGAGACTTGTGGGAAACTTATTACACTTGAGAAAGTAAATGTACTTATCCTTAGTAGTTTGGTTTCAACTCTATCTGAGAATTGTTCAAAAAAATAAAACTCTATCTAAGAAGTTCTGGAAACCATTTTTCATTTGATTCCGACGAATTACGGTAAATCTTCTCAACCTCTGCTCTTCTCTTTATCCCTATACATATTTTCTGAGTTTTGAAACTGATTCTATCATCACAATCCATCACCAGAAGTTTGCTGGTTTTTTTTGGGGGGAGGGGGGAGGGGGGGTGGTTGAGACAAAAATTAACCTTTATATATATAGACGTTTGTAAGCCTGAGACTAAATATGATTTGTTCTTGAGATTTTCTCCTCGCCCTGTGACCCTAGCCGGCAAAGGACCACAAGGAGGTAAACCAGCCTAGGTTATCAATAGCTGGCCGGCTCAAACTCAGGGGTTTGAGGATCGAATCTCCAACTTCTCGACTGTAGGTAGAGCACTCTTACCACTTGGGCTGTCCTTACGGACATGATTTGTGTGATATAGGGCAGGCAGAGATGTGGTCGTCGAAGAAGCAAATAATGGCATCGTTGGGAGCGTATTGGAGGAGTCCAGTGGGACCTAAAACAACTCACTTTTGGGGTCCTATGGCAAACTGGGGACTTGTCATTGCAGTATGTTTCATACTTCCCTAATTCAATTATTTTTATTTTTTTGGTTCTATAAAACTTTATTGGAGAAATTTAGATTGTGTTTACTAGCTGTAGCTCTAATAATTCTTTAGAGATTTTTTTTTTCTTCAATTTTTCATTCTCCATTTTTGGTTTTATATTCAATTTTGACTTTAATTTTCCATTTCTCAGAAAAGGAAGAATTTGTTTATTAATTATATGTTTCCTAATAGGCAAGAAAATTTTAGCTTTTTGTGGACAAAAGACAGAATTCTCTAACTTTAGATAAAGATAAAAAAAATTATACTATAAGGGGTCGTTTGGTTCACGGAATGTTAGATTACCTTAGGGAATGTTAGATTGCTGGGAATGTTAGATTACTGGGAATGTTAGATTCCTGTGTTTGGTAAAAATTAGGTTATATAATATAAACATGCATCTTTGGTTGAATTTTATTGTTTATGTTATAATGGTTTTTTTTTTTTTTTTGAAAATAATGTTATAATGGTTATTTTACCTTAATACTCTCATATTACGAATCACCTTGCAAACATGAACATGTGCCAAACTGATACAATATAATGTTATTTCTTTCCAAATTTATGTTTTCCCATATCTAGTCCTCTTTCATAAAAAATAAAATAAATAAAATAAAGTTCAAAAATCAAGCTTTCACCTTGATGTATGTTAAGGGCAAAGAATGTAAAATGGCAAGGGGATATAACATTACCTAAGATGAGCAAGGGAATCACATTCCCTCAAAAACAAGGAAAAGTGTGATGTGGAGGCAATGTTTGATTCCAAGGGAATGTTATATAACTCCAACCAAACATTGGAATGTTAGATAACCAACCCAACATTACTCTAGTTATCCTATATAACCCGAACCAAACGCCCCCTAAAGGATAGAAAATGTTTTTAGTCTTGTAATGACAATAGAGTAAAACAAAGTACATTAATTTTTTTTTTTTTTGATTATATTGGTGATTGATATTTTTATCAAATCATCATAATCCCCTCTGCATTTCTCCACGAGTCCACGAATTGACACCTTCTGATATAATTTTATATCAGTTTCACAAGAAATTGCAAAATAGTACCGAGTATATTAGTATTTAAGTTAAAGTCAATCATGTACTCTTGAATTACTCCGTAATTTTTATTGTGAAATTATTAGAGTTTTAACTTGAGTACTTTATATTAATGCTCTCCGGTGTTTCAGATAGCCAATATTCATGATTCTCAAGTCCCAATATCTTTCTTTCATTCCTTTCTTTTTCATTGATTATGGTGGTTTTATGCAATGAAAAAACATTACAATTAGGAAAATTTTGATAAACCCAATTGATCATTTTTACTTTTCTTAATTTTCTCCTCAAATAGGATAGGGAGAGCTCTCCAAATGGTTCTTAAGAGCGTCTTTTAATTTTAAATTTATGCACCAATGCTTCATTAATTAATATAAAATATTGAATCGTAAATAATTTGAGTTATACTTATATATAAACTTAAAGAGAGAGAGAGAAGAAATAATGAGGTCTTAATTGTCAAATTTATTTTTAAAATTCCATTATTAATGGATTTGTGTAGGGATTAATGGACGTAAAGAAACCTCCGGACACTATATCTGGCAACATGACGGGAGGTAACGAATTTGTTCATATATTGCTCTAGTTGGGTAGAATGGTAATGTTTTTTTTTTTTTTTTTTTTGAGTACATATGACTCTGTTACAATGTAGTATCTGTTCATAGCTACTTTCTCAATCTACCGAAGCACAAAGAGTAAACACAAAAATAAACGGAGTAGTAATAAAAAATAAATTTTGAAAAATACATGTTTAGGAGTTTGAATCTATATTTTAGATTTACTTAAGGCTGTCCTTAACCCTGCCAATCTCCCATCTTTCTAATCTATGTGGCAAGAGAGAGTTTTTATTTATTTATTATTATTTAATGCCATGTGTGTTGCAATAGGATAGAGAAATTACTAAATTAGCAAAAGGAGAGAATGAAAAAGTGGGAGAAAAAACATGGTAAATTGATTTGTGTACTTTTTTTTAAAATCTTTTTTTATTTCCTATTATATTATTTAGTTATTATATTTATAACTAGTATTTTATACGCGATGCGCGAAAACTTATGCCCAACATTAAAATATTAATAAACACAAATAATTAAAATGTATAATTCAAATTATATATACACAAATAATATATGTATTTTATACACACATATATGATTTACCATTCATAAAAATTTAATTAAAATATAATCAACCATTAAATTAATTATATAATAATTTTAATAAAATGACAATTAAAGAATAGGAAAAAGATATGATATATATATAGGTATATGGTAATAATGATGGAGTTAAAAGTAACGGTGTTATAACGGTGTAAGGGTAGTTCTGTATAACAATAATGTAGTAAGGACAATTTTGTCTAATAACATTGAAGTGTACAACATTTAAAGTAAAATGTACACATTTATTAGCATCCAAAAAGAGGGACATAAATCAATGATATAACCTTGATTGCGACTTATTATGTTTTTAGATATAATATGCAAATTTCAAATAGTGAAGAATTTACAAATTTGATGATGTGGAAGTGTGACCTATTTTTAAAAAGTGAGAAATTTCTGGGTTAGGATAGCCGAAGAGTAAGGTAGTAGATAAAAAAAAAAAAACATATTCTTGAGAACCTAACTCAGGAATAGATTAATACAAGGGTTCTAATAATAGCAAGGGGAATAGCTCATAATAAAAATCATTACCAAATAAAGGAATAAGTATATCCCCTAGAATGTTACTCCGATCCATTCCAGCTGAATCCACGAACCAAACATGTTATTATTTTAAGTATTAAATCATTTTCAATTGTGCTTTCCTTGAGCTTTTTCCTGTGTGAATTATTAACATTGAAAATAAAATTAGAAAGCCAGGACCATTGCACCAATTATTTCTTATAAGTGGAAAAAATGTCTTATTTATTTATTTATTTATTTATTTATTTATAAGTTAGGAATGAAAAGCGGTATTTTTCTCATTAAATAATATGCCAAACTTGATAATGATATATATGTTGTGTACGTTTTGGTCATTGGAGCAGTGTTATGCGTGTTTTCTATGCTGTGCATGAGATTTGCTTGGATGGTGCGACCTCGCAATCATCTACTTTTGGCGTGCCATGCTGCAAATGAGTCCGTCCAACTTTATCAACTCTCGCGTTGGGCTACGCATAACTGGTACGTTCAAATTAAAACTCGATGATAAACATTGATAAAAATCAATAGTTCATTGATATGTTTAGAATTAAATCAATTAATGATTTATCGTGATTTGTTTATAAATAAATGAGAATCTAAATTTTATGTCCTACATTCAAATTTTCAATTTAGGAAATTTGAAATAATGGCACATAGTGGGCATGTAGGGCCGGATTTTAAGGCGTGCAAGACGTGCGACCGCACAGAGCCCCAAAATTTTGTGGGCCCCTAGTCCAGCCATGACCTAATAGTTAGTATATGTATTTGTGAATATATTGGTTCAAAATTAGGTTTTTTTTTTTTTTTTTTTTGCATTTTTCTCTTTGCTATTTTTCTTCAATTCGCAGTTTATTTATACTTTGATAGAGTCTCACTTAATTATTAGCACAGGGCCCCGCAAATAAAAAAACCGGCCGTGAGGGCATGCATTGTGCTAATTTTTAAATTGCTAATGATCTCATGATTTTCTTTTCGTTCTTAGGTACGTGACACAAACAGAAGAACAAGATGATCCAAAGTGATTTAATTGAATTGGTTTGTTCAAAACAACCTTCTTATGCCTCACAATAAGAAAATATGATATGAAGTGATAATGAGCCCTTAAGAGGGATCAAATGTTTGTATTATTGCAATTAGGGTTTATAATATGACCATCATTTTAGCAAGTTTTATGATTATAAACAATGATTATACATTATTCATTCAACCCCTTATAATATCTCTAGTATGATTTGTATTATTATTAAATAGTAATTATCTTTCAAAAAAAAAATATTATTATACAACATATAAAATAAATTCAATTTTTTTTTTTAAATTCATAGCACCACTTAGGTAAAACTTTACTCGTCAATTCAAGTTTGTAGTATAATCAATACTCAGTAGTAACACATAAGTGTTGTCAAATATGCAGACGAATTAAATATTTAATTTATACGTTAATAATTCAATTAAAATAGCTTTACTAAATGATATGATGAGCACACTATTTTTTTTTGGAAGAATGTCACTTTTACGGGCGTTCGATTGGTGGGAATTACAATTCCATTCATACTTAATTCCCACCTAATTTCAAATGCAATTAAATTCTTTCGTTTGGTTGAAAAGAATTGCAATTCCACGGAATTGCAATTCTCTCATTTTCATGGAATTAGAATCCCATTACACCTCATGGAATTTTAATTTCATGAATTTTCATTCCATTCCTACTTAATACTCACCTAATTCCGAATGCAATTAAATTCTTTCGTTTGGTTGGAAAGAATTGCAATTCCACGGAAAAAAAAAAAAGACAATGATGAGACAAAATTATCCCTCCCTTTTTTTCAAGGATGTTACAATGTAGTATCTGTTCATACATACTTTCTCAACCTACTGAAGCACAACAAGCCAACGCCCTCAACGGGGACCAAACCTGTGACCTCTCATCACTTGGCCGGATGGCCACAGCTATGCCGCTTGACCACAAGGCCTTTGGCATGCATTGTTTAATTATATACAACAACTTTCATGTATATGCAGAACTCTTCAAAATTTGCATTATTTATATGCAACAACTCTAACAATTTGTGAATTAATTTTGATAGGGAATATACCTCATGTATACGACCCCAAATACTCTATACATATGTTCGGTGTATTGTACGAGGACGAGCCCATAAAGAGGCACTAACCCTTCAAGTGAATGGACTTTTTGCCCTTTATACTCTCTCTCTACAAAAAACACTCATTCATTCTTCATAACTCTCTCTACTGTATTCAATAGTAACAGTGAATGAGAAAGCTTCCAGGAGCTCATATTTGGCTATCTACTCTCTATTCTTTATGCAATTGTTATACGCATTATATACATACAAAGCTCGTAAGAATTTAGCACTATCAAATTTGTCAATTAGAAATAATAATAACAACAACAACAACAATGAACATTTTGGACTTTATACTACTTATTCCCTCTCAATTTCCATGTATACCAAACATTTGAATTGAAATTCCTAGTAATTTTATTTCTGCAAATCAAACACTAGAATTTAAACTCCGCCTTATTCCGACATTATTATTTTCTCATGAAATTGTAATTATTTTCCCACCTAATTTCTTCCCTCCAAGTCTCCAACCAAACACCCCGTTAATTCTCAATAGAAGTGTAGTAGACTAATTAAGTCCCCCAATTATAGGTGTTTTCAATTTTAGTCTTTCAATTATTAGCATAGTTGATTTTTGTTTATTTAATCTAAACGAAATAGTACGGTAGTTAGAGGCTACTAATTTTTGTCTTAAAATTCAATTTCTCAAATTTAAACTTCACCTCAATTTTTTTTTCCTTCCAATGTACAGGCTTTTGAGACAAAAGACCTAATCTAATAAGACTAAATAAAGTTAGGCTATAACAAAAATTAAAAAATTCTGGTCCAATTGTTTATTGAAATGAATGATTTATATTATTTTTATTTTGGGACTCTCCCATATAGGAGGTCATGAGATCGAGCCTCAGTGGATGCGGTATTGGCTCTTGACTCTTTGTGCGAGTATATATGAACAGATACTACAATGTAATAGAGTCAGTAGTACTAAAAAAAATTCCTTTGATGTGTGTGTGTTTTGGTATTTTTCTTTTATTTTTCGTACTTTACCCTTTTTTTATATCATTTACTTTTCTTAAATACTCTCGCATTCCGTTAGTGTAAATTTTAATAACGAAATATTCTGTCAACTATTTATTATTTTTAATTTTTTTTGACGCAAACTTATTATTTTTAAATTACTCATTGATTTTAGATTGTATTAAAAAAACATAATATAAAATTTAACATAAACATTCGTCAACTAATTAGTCATACTATCATTAAAGTTTCATACTATTTATACTTGTGAAAAAAACCTACACAAATCCTAATATGATTGAATATATAAAAGTTAATAAGTTTGTGAACATCAATAGACTTTTAAAAGCTTTATAAAATTCTATATCAAATATTACTAAACTTTTAAAGTAGTTAAAAATTTATTAAAGTCTTGTTGAATCCAATCTTTACTCTCCGACCTCTTGATATTGCTTTAATAAAACTAAGCCACTTTAGTATATTTTAAATAAAAGGGAAGTTAATATTTTAGTCCTTCAATTGTTTCATAATTGTCAATGTAGTCTTTAGTTTTCAATTTAATCATTAAATTGTTTAAAGTTTCGTTAATTAAATCCTTTCAAAAACTAAATTAATGAATTTTTAAAAATGTGAAAAATACTATTTTGATCCTTTTTGAAAGGATTTTTTTTTGAGTACTACTGACTTTGTTACAATGTAGTATCTGTTCATAACTACTTTCTTAACCTACTGAAGCACAAATAGTCAACAGTTGCATCCCCTGAGGCACCAACTCCTATCATCCATGTGGGAGTGTTAATTGGGACACCGGGTGCCACTAGATCAGAAGGTCTTTGGCATCCTTGAAAAGATTTAATTGATGAAATTTTAAATAATTTGAGGATTAAATTGAAAACTAGACTACATTAAAACTTGGGAAACAATTAAAGGATTAAAATGGAGATTAACTCAAAAAAAAAAAAAAAACGTGGAATAAACTTGAACTTTAAATTGGGCTATGGCCGCCGACCGGCGTTCTCTTTTGATGGACCGAATGTGGATGGAGACGAGCTGATGAGAACTGAACCCGTCGGCGGCGAGGAAGAATAATGGTAAGAAGCATCTTCCCTCTCTCCAATCGCAGACTCATTCGCCGTCTCCTCCCTCTGCTTAAACAACACACGGCCGCCGCCATTCACACTACAACAATTACTCGTCGGCGGCTCCGATTTGAGTCCCAACTGACCCGTTCCGAACTCCTCGATCGGATATGTCGACTCTTAATTCTCCGGCGCTATGACGCCGTAGACAGCATCAATATTGATTTCTCCGACGCCCTAGTTGACGCCGTTCTTCGAAAGCTCAAGCTAAACCCCGAAGCCTCTCTGCATTTCTTCAAACTAGCGTCAAAGCAGCAATATTACAGGCCGCACATGAAATCTTACTGCATAATCGTTCACGTATTGTCGAAAGCTCGAATGTTCGACGAAGCGCGGTTTTATTTGGATGAGCTCGTGGAACTCTCTCGACAAAAGGAATCAACGTCGCTTGTATGGAATGGATTGGTTGCAGTTTATACAGAATTCAAATTTTCTCCCACGGTTTTTGATATGGTTCTGAAAATTTACGCTAAGAAGGGGTTGATTAAGAATGCATTGTATGTGTTTGATAATATGCCCAAGTGCGGCTGCAGGCCGAGCTTACTGTCTTGCAATAGTTTGTTGAGTTGTTTGGTGAAAAATCGTGAATATCATACTGCATTTTGTGTTTATGATCAGATTACTAGAATTGGACTTTCTCCTGACATATACACTTGCACAATAATGGTAAATGCCCATTGTAAGGATGGTAGAGTTGATAAAGCTGAGGACTTTGTTGAGAAAATGGAAGCAATGGGTTTGGAAGCAAATAGAGCCACTTACCATAGTTTGATCAATGGGTATGTGGAGAATGGTGATATGACTGGAGCTGAAAGAGTGTTAAGATTAATGATTGAAAGAGGTATATCCAAGAATGTGGTGACGTACACATTGCTAATCAAGGGATATTGCAGGCAGGGGAATATGGAGGAAGCAGAGAAAGTATTTCGAGGGATGGAGGTGGCAGAGAATGATACAGTAGTTGTGGATGAGCAGGTCTTTGGTGTGTTGATAGATGGGTTTTGTCAAATTGGGAAACTGGACGAAGCGCTTAGGATTCGAGATGAGATGTTGAAATTAGGCTTGAAAATGAACCTATTTATTTGCAATTCATTTATAAATGGTTATTGCAAGCTTGGTCAAGTCCGCAAAGCAGAATGGATTATAAGGACTATGATGGGCTGGAATGTAAGACCAGATTCTTACAGCTATAATACCCTATTAGATGGTTATTGCAGGGGAGGTTGGACAAGTGAAGCATTCAACCTTTGTGATGAAATGATTCAAGTTGGTATAGATCCAACAGTTGTAACTTACAATACTCTCATGAAAGGTTTATGTCAAGCTGGTGCCATTGGTGATGCTTTGGACCTCTGGCATTTGATGCTTAAGAGAGGTTTTGCTTCTGATGAAGTTGGATATGGTACTCTTTTTGCTGCACTTTTTAAGGCAAATGATTTTGAGAAGGCTACAATGTTGTGGAAACATATTATGGCTAGAGGGTATACCAAAAGCCTAATTCTTTTCAATACAATGATCAAGGGACTATGTAAGATGGGGAAAATGATTGAAGCTGAGCAGCTTCTTGATAAAATGAAGGAGCTTGGCTGTTCACCTGATGGAGTAACTTATAGAACCTTAATTAACGGTTACTGTAAAGATGGTCAAATTGAAATGGCTTTGAGAATAAAGGGAGTCATGGAACTGCAAGGAATCCTTGCTTCCATTGAAATGTACAATTCATTTGTTAGTGGATTTTTTATGGCTAGGAAGTTGAACAAAGTCGAAGATCTTCTCAATGAAATGCATACAAAGGGAATAACGCCCAATGTTGTTACATATGGTGCCCTTATTACTGGATGGGTTAAGGAAGGAGAGCTTGAGAGAGCTTTTAATGCATATTTTGTGATGATAAATCAGGGGTTGAATCCAAATGGGATCATATTCAGCACCATTATTGGTGGATTATATAGGCATCGCAGGACTGCTGATGCAAATATGTTGTTGCAAAAAGTAATGGACTTTGATACTAGTCTGAACCTTAACTGTCCTCATGGTTTTTCGAACCCCCATGTAAGATCATTAGATGTTCAAAAAATTGCAAATTCCCTTGATGAGGGGGTAAAAAATTCTATTGTGCCGAACAAAATTCTATATAATCTAGCAGTAGTGGGGCTATGCAAAATTGGAAGGATCAATGATGCCAGAGAAATGATTAGTGCTTTGTTTAAGAAAGGATTTATCCCAGATGAGTTTACATACTGTGCCTTGATACATGGTATTTCATTAGCTGGTAATGTTGATGAGGGTTTTAAATTACGGGATGAGATGCTAAAAAGGGATCTTGTTCCTAACATTGCTATCTATAATGCTCTCATCAATGGCCTTTGTAAAACAGGAAATGTTGATAGAGCACTGAGACTTTTTCATAAGCTTCACTCAAAAGGCTTAACCCCCAATGTTATAACCTATAATACTTTGATTGATGGGTACTGTAAGACTGGAAATACTAGTGAAGCTCTTGAATTGAAAGAGAGAATGATAAAAGCCGGGATTACTCCTTCAATGGTTACTTATTCTACTTTGACCAATGCTCTGCGTAGACAAGGAAATGTGGAAGAAGTATCAAAACTTTTGGATGAAATGATGAAGGCTAGTGGGGAACTGAATCTTGTGACAAAGAGAAAAATTAATGAAGGTAATGACATCTAGGATTACTTCAAATTCACTCACTTTATTTAACACACATTCTTTAGAATATCAGTTGTCTTATTGCTTGTGTAGTATGCTATTGTGCCGATTATAAAATTCAAATTGTTTTTTTTTTTAGTGGCAGGCATTGGGGTTTAGTCTCCACTGCGGGGAAATGTTACAAACAGATGGAGAAGCCTAATTGATCTGGCTCCTTCTCCTTGATACAAAATGCATTGTTGAATTTTAAGAACTTAGGGAATCAACCAAATTCTAAACCTGGAGTTGGATGTATGCAGCTCTGTTTTATTGAGTTGAAGTAACTAAGTTATAGAGATCATACATTCATTGTGTTATGTGCTTTTCAGGTATGAACCCTCCAAACCTTCTGTTACTTCAATATTATTGTAATTTGATTTTTCTTTTAAAAAAGAATCCAATAACAAGCCTAGTTATTACAGGGACAATTACCATCATAATAGAGTTGAGTAACCAGTACTAACAATTATGCCAGCTTCTCAAAGACACATCTATTTATTGTTTGTGTAGATATTGTGGCTTGGGATATAATACCGTCTTTTCTCATCTCTTTTACTCTTAGAGTGTACTTGAACTTGATTTCAAATGTTTTAGTATCAATTCAACAGAACATTATAATATGATTTGTTCCGTTTTATTTAATTTAGCAAAGTAGCTCAAAACCCTTGTCATTTCGTAACATAGATCACATCTTAAACAGACATGGACATTTGATTCACAGGGATTGGTCCATGCTGTGCGACCTAGGGTTAACTGGTCACTCCTGAACAGCATGTTCCATGAGGTCAATCTCATAGGAAAATCTTCATTTTGGCCTGAAACCATGTCATTGGAGGGGCTGGATCAAACCGAACAAGAGTACAACCTCGGTGAGAAAAATGAACCAAGCCCTGTTTGTTGTGGAAATTTTAGCGTTAGAGCTAGTTCTTGGTAGTTTCTACTTGTTAACTTTTGTATTTTCAAAAAAAAAAAATTGTTAATCTTGTCTTATTCAGCATTCTTATCCTAAATGCAGAAAAATGCTCCTACTTTATGACATGAAAATTTTCTTATGGCAGCATGCACCATTCAAGCTTCTCATTTTTTAGAAGTCGAGATTATATGTGCATATATACACCTACTATTGCTTCTATTTATCGTGCTATATAATGTCTTAATTTGCAATATTATGAGTGATGTCTTGTGAATAGACCTTAAACACAACTTTGTACAAAAAATGAAAAGAAAAAGAAAAAGAAGCAGAACTTGTGAGATAGGCTAAACAAAATCATCACTGTTTGCTTCAAACTATTGCATTATACAGTTTGACAGGATTCCGTTCAGCAACTATTGCCCTGTAATTGGTAAAGGCTAACAAATTCACTGAAACGATTTGCTGGAATTTACACCATAGAATTTACTCAGTTTGCTATGGAGTCAGTACGGGAATGACTATTTAACTTTAATTTTTTTTCCTGATGATTTTTACTAAAAAATTTCAAAGAAGAAAAGTAAATGGTATTAAGATTCTGCCAGGTATGATGCTATAAATAGAAATTCATTGCCACATAGACACATAGTTGTGCTTTTCCCTAGGGTATTGCCCTCAATCACATAACACTTGTTCAATTCTCACTTTTTTTTTTGGGATGGGTAAAAGCGCTTTTTATTCTCACTTCTCAGCAAATTCTGTGGCTTTGTAGATGGATATCTGTTTGTCTTTACAGAATTCCATTACTTTCAGACATCTAATTGTAAATACTTGGAACTGTCTGTTGCATGATTATTTTTACCACAGAAGTTGCTGAAAACTATAATTAAATGTTATAGTTGTATGCAATATTGACTTAGATTCTGGTGGTTCACTTGATGGGTATCTTGTATTTTTGTATTTGCAGATAGTCAATCACAATTAAATGAAGATGAGCAAATTGCCAGAGCTCTTTGGGAGTGCTTGAGCATTGAATATCTACCTTTGCAGGCAAACCAAAATGGCAGTTGGCAGGGATGTGGATATGGCAATGGGAACTTCTATCAACTTGTAACTTCCCCCTACACAACAAGTTGTAGGTTCGTTAAATCTTCTTACTTGCCCCAAATTTTCTCATCCTAAGCAATAATTTGTATTCAAAGACCTTAACTTTTCTAAATCCACTGGGTTCATCAATGCCCTAGCTGCATCCATTTTGATGCTACCTTACATAAATTTCACATATGCCTCTTCTTTCTTTTGAAAGACAGATCAGAGCTTCACAGATTGTAAACTCAGTACTTTGCAGTTTTGCAGTTTTGCAGTTTGAGTGTTTGTTTGTTTGTTTTTTTGTTTTTGTTTTTTTTTTTGTTTTTTGTTTTTTTTTTTGTTTTTTGTTTTTTTGTTTTTGTTTTGTTTTGTTTTTTTTTTTTAAATTGTTATTACTGATAAATCATATTTGCATTTGGTAGCATATTCTGGTTGTAACACTGAGATTAGTCATGGATAATTCTTAAATCTTAATTGCAGGTTACATTTTGGCATCCAGAGTGTTTTAAATGCTATGCTTGCTGGATATGGCATTGTGCACAATATTTTTGCTGGATACACTTTAATCTATATCTCTTAGTTTCTTGAGAAAGCGTGCCAGTTTATTGTCTATTCTTGCATTGGTTTTACTATTCCTATTTGCATACAGAATATCTGTGAAAAAGCCTTTCATTTAGCAAATTACTTGAATGTGTTGATTAAAAGAGATTTATGCTTTGTATTTACTATAAGCCTCTGTGTGTGTGTGTGTGTGTGTGTGTGTGTGTGTGTGTGTGTGTGTGTGTATGTGTGTGTGTGATATATATATAAAATTTTCTCAAATGCCTTTTACTACAATGTTTGTTTCTAAAAATGGAAAAAGTGGGGGTTTATTGATCATATCAATTGGGTAGGAAAAGAAGGAAAAAAAAGTGGCATAAGACAAAAATGCCTCCCATATTTTTGTTTTTTTGGCAAAAAACAAGCTTTCTCTCTCTCTCTCTCTATATATATGTGTGTGTGTGTGTGTGTATTTATTTATTTATGTGTCCATGTGTTATAGGAAACTGTGTAAATTAGGTAAGGATTGATGAAGCAATGGGCAATAAAAAAAATTGGCCTTTGATTTGGGTATGAAAGTGTAATTGGAGAGCAGAAATTCTTTGTTGTGAGCATATCATTAGTAAATTGTCTCTAAGTGTGATCTGCCTTATTTCTTTCCTCTTCCTATATTTGCAGCTTTCTATGTCTGGAAACTATCCATCATTGCACGTAAAGTGCAATCAGCCTTCTTTTTTTCCTCTTCCTATATTTAGCAGTTTTCTATGTCTGGATGCTATCCCTATCATTGAACTTGCTACAAGGTGCATTATCATTTATCACCCACAATGTGATTTCTACAAACACTTAACATATATTTATATAATCTAGTATTCATTCAACAGTTGTTTTCTCTTTACTTTTATGTCACGTTTCCTTTTCTTTGATAGCCAGCAATATATAACCAAATTGGGATTTATCTGTATAAGTGGTTCATAATGTAATTAGACCTAGAACTTGTTTAACACAGATGTGTAGGTCAAATGCAGTCAAATTATTTTTAAACGTAAAAGCGTATCATTTACTTTGAAATTTTCAGATGCCAAATATAGGAACTGAAAATCCTTCACAGACATGAGAACTGAACCATATAGATTCACATGTCTTGAAGTTGCACAATTCTTATTTTGTGTGGTCTTCTTAGGCAGTGCTTAGACTGCTTACATTTATTTTTGTTTCTTGTCTCTTGCTGTTTGTAAGGCACTAAGGCTAGGATGAACCATAACTGAGATAAATAACCACGGAATGCTCTCTGCATGCAGGCTGTTGATAGGATTGATCCTTGTACATGGGAATATTCATGCTTGGCTTCAACTCAAAGGTAACTCTCTAATGTTCTGTGCTATGATGTTGATCTGAAATGATTTCATTTGCATGGCAATTCATCTATCTGTATTATCAGCTGGAAAAAAACTGCTTCCTATTGATCTTGGTAGTGGCCTAAATTTGTTGGGTATATGTATTTTCTCACACTTTTTGTGTACTGTCCTTGTGCTTGAAAGGTTATCAAACTCTTAGCCGGGAAGGCATGTTAGGTGCTGGTGCTTATGTGGCAAGAATCTCGGATTATGTCCTTGTTGTGCAGCAGCATTCATACTCTCAAATCACAGGATCAGTTCTTATGAATGGAATCTCAGGGGGTACTTGTAACACCAGATTGAATCTCGGATCACTGTTTCATGGAAATAGGTACAAGAGCCAGTTTGCTGGCAGTCCTTAATTATACTTGAAATAATTCTTGATGATAGTATACTACCCTATACTAGCTAGCCTATGGTTAAACTTTGAGTCTCATGCATAGTAAAACATTTCCAACCTTTTTCGTTGTTTCTTATATTTTTCTGCTCATAGCATTATGATGAATGGTCTTTAATCCATTGCATAAACTTTGTTGAGAGATAATAACTAGGAATCTATTTTTCAGTTTCAGAAAAGCATGATATCCTTTAGATTCCAGATCTTAAAAATACGTCATTTTCCACTCATAGTCTAACATTCAACATTTTGTATATTGTCCAGTCATAGTATGTCCATTCCAGACTTCGTTGCAAGCTCAGCAATTTGGGATGTGGAATCTCTGGAGAGCATTCTTATTGCCTGATTTGTGGTCACTAAAGAGAAGCTAGTTTTGACATTCTTTATGACTGAGTTTGCACAAGCCTGGTGGATGCAAATTATTGATACCCATAAATAAGAACAGGAATACTCAATATTGGGTGTGAGAAAATTGGTGCTGAATTCAATACAGTTGGGCATCCCCTTGGACAGTATTTGCTTATATGATCTGGAATATATGGAAATTGAGGAACTCCCTAGCTTTGAAGGGTATTCGAATCTCTCCAGAAGCATCCAGAGTCCTATGGGTAGGGGGGATAGGGAGATTAAGATTTACAAGAATTGTCAGCTGCATACCTCAAACAAGGATTTTGGAAGCTTAATTCTGATGGAAAATTAAGCTCATGTGACGGCACAACAACCTCCCCATGCCGAAGAGACTGCTACTACAGGCGACAGCGGCACTAAATGCATGATGAGAAGTCCATTGCAGTGGCGGTGCTGCTGTGACTCAGGTGCTGCCCATTGCCGAGGATGCTGCGCAGGCGGGTGTTTCACACAGGTCGTCGCAGCAGCAACACTGCTACTTCGATGCTGCTTATCATGCCGACACCATGAAGGCGTCCTTTGGAGCGGTACTGCTTACGCCGGAGGGAGGCTTCGTGGCGGCATGCGCAGGCGGATTACCGGATTGCTTTTCACCCCTGATGGCGTAGGCGTACGCGTGCAAGGAAGCTATATTATGGCTAAGCCGCAAAGGAGCGAGGGATGTTCAACTTCACACGGACTGCTCGCAACTTCAGGCTGGGCTAGCACCTTCGGCTCCCACTTTCCGCTCCTATGTGGGCTTAATCATGGAGCATTGCAAAGCTGTTATGTCTACGTTCGACCATTGTCATGTTAAATTAATTCCTAGAGCAGCAAACAATAGTGCTCATACTCTGGCCACTCTGGCTTTTTCACAACACGGAACTATGTACTGGGACTCTGTCCCCTCTGACTCTATTTCTGCGTTTTTGAATTAATATAACACGTTACTTTGTTTTCAGAAAAAAAAAAAAAAAAAAAAAAAAGCTCATGTGACAATGAGTTAAAATTTACTAAAAGCCATTTTATGGGTTAGATTGTAATTCTTGTTACGAAGTTATTATAATTTGAATTGTTTGAAATATGTATTTAATAGTGTTTTTAATTACCATAGAGAGTATATTTATTGATGTATTGAAGATATTAGTTGATTGATTGAAAGGGTAAAGACTAAAGACTCTGGGTTTTCAGCGTTCGGTAAAGAGTGAAAAATGTGAGTGAAATTATTTTTCAAATTTTTAGTATTTTGTAAAGAGTGAAAAATGTGAGTAGGAAAATGAGTGTTTGGTTAATGGAAAATAACCTTATTTTCTTGAAAAATGACTTTCACTCTTTTTTGGAGAAAGTAATTTTTCAATTCTCACACCAACACTACACCATTACCTCTACATTGTCAACACTACACCACCACCACCACATCGTCATCGCTGTTACCATCGCCACCACACTACCATCACCGTCATTACCACCACCACACCACTACCTCCACCACTACCATACTACCTATTATTATTATTATTATTATTATTATTATTATTATTATTGTATAACAAATAACACCACCTTACCACCACTATCATCACCAACACCAACACTTTGGTTAGTAATCTTTGTTCATAATTGTGGATTGTAAAACTTTGGTCATTTTGGTTTGTTATTTTTAATTACAATACTTTAGTTAGTTATTTTGATATCTTATTAGTTATTTTTTATTATATTTAAAATTATTATTATTATTATTATCATATTCTAAACAAAAAAATTAAAATGTTTAATTATACAATTCTGCTCATTTTCTGAAAAAGAAACCAAACACACCAAGATAGTTTTCTAGAATGCAACCAACACTGGAGATGAAATATTTTCTGAAAATGACTCATTTTCTAAAACTCATTCTCCTAATTTTCAAACACACCTCTAAGTCTAAATTGACTCATTTTCCTAATTTCCAAACACACCTCTAAGACTAAGTCCAAATTGACTTGTTTAGCAGATTAAATTTTGTGGTGTTCACATGTGTCCTTTTCTTTTTATTTTATTTTTTAAAACAATTATTTATTGTTTTTAAAAAATTATTTATTTATTTATTAAAAAGTATTAAAAAATATTATTAAAAAAAAAAAAAGCCACCAACTGCCCACGTCGGACAACCGATAGGCTGTCTTCTTCACAGGTTGTTTGGCGAGGACAGCCATTGTCGTTGCCCTTGTTCTATGGACCCGGGTCCATCTTGCGACTTGCAAGGTGGATCAACTATGTTCACAATTTTAGTACTCTACGCTATATTCATAATTTTTGAACTTTATGTTCACAATTTCAGAACTCTATATTCACAATTTCATAACTCTATATTCAATAGTATGACACAATTTTTGAAACTATATAAAAGAATTGTGAATATAGAGTTCAAGAATTGTGAATATAGAGTTCAAGAATTGTGAATATTGAGTAATGTAATTTTGTATATTGAGATTTAAAATTATGAACATAGAGTTATTATTCTCAAAAAAAAATTGTGAATATAGAGTTATAAAATTGTAAATATAGAGTTCTAAAATTATAAACATAGAATTCTTAAATTGTGAGCATGAACCTGGGTCCACCTTGCAAGGTAATCACACAGGTTTTACCAGTAAAAAATAACCTTAATCAAACACAATCCTTTTAGTACCAATTACACAAAGAGTAGACATAAACCAATACATATTTTGGTCAAAGCTTTATTAAATCCACCCACTGGACAGAAACTCTTAAACCCAACTAAAAAAACCAAACACACAGCAAGAAGAATACAGGATATGGTACTGTTTTTCAGTTATAATCATCATAATATATGCTCATGAAGTTGGTGATATTATAATATACTTACTATCAGCACACAAAAGAAGAATCAACATGAGAGTCAGAGCAGTAAAGACCAGGGCGCTGTGAGAACCCTTGCGTTTTCAACATCTCCCTTGCCTTGAGAACAAGGTCTTGGTTAGAGACTGGCCCGTCTGAGTTCTTGAGTATGGTCTGAATCGAATTGCTGAGGGCGCCATATGATTCCTGGGGATTGTTGTTAGGAGTAGCATCAGCTGATGTTTGGTCGGTTTGGCAGCCACTGATGAGAATGCCATTGTCTGGGAAATCCTTTTGGCTCGGTCCAGCATAAGCGTCTTGCTTGCTTCCTACAGGTGTTTCCAGAGCAGGTTTCACATAATTCTCATCGTTCTCAAGCTTAGTCTTTAGAAACTCCATAGCCAAGCCCCCAACCATCCCCAAAAAGCCACCACCCCCTTCAGTACCTTGGCCACTCTGAAGTTTATTAATAATGACATTCATGAATTTCTTCACCTTAGGACTTGCATCTTCTCCAAAGACATCAAAAAGAGTTGGCCTAACATTCCCAACATCGATATCATTCTTACCAGTCTGTTGCTTAAGAATGTCAATAAGGGTGTTTAAAGGCAAGGATCTGCTCTTGACATGGGTTTGATCCCCATATTCTGATTCAATCACTATTTCTCTCTCAGCCTCACTATCGCCATGGTGATGAAATCCTGACGGGAGGTGAATGCCACGAGACTCAAAGGCATCTTCAACAGTCCCACGCAAGAATTTCCTGAATCCAAATCTAGATGATCCACCGCCATCATCTTCATCAGCAGCAGCATTGTCTTGGGTACTCTCTCCAATCTGCTCCTTGGCTTTATCAATAAGCCCTCCACTATGGCATGAATCAGATACTATTGTTAGTTGGCAACCTTGCGGCAAGGAATCCACCAGCTCTCTAAAATCATCATCTGAATAAAGAAGGGGTTGACGCACAGATAAAAATAGCAACAAGTCTAATGTTTAGCAATAGAAATGTAAAATCAGAATCCAAAAACACCATTTCCAAGCCAAAAAGCGCCAGATAACCAATTGGTAGAACCATTAACCCAGATCAATACTGTTCAGACATTATGATCATCTAGATCAAATATTCAAATATTGAATATTTATTCCAGACTCAGTAAAACTTTATCTTATGAGCATCCAGAGCAATCACTCAATGCAGTCGAAAAAAACAATTAAAATATCAACTCGAGTTCACAGTATAATTCTCAACACAGATCAAACCAACAATTGCAGGAAGTTAACAAAATTTCATTTCTAATCAGACAGTTTTCGATTAATTCACAAAATTAACAATCACACTAATTGATGCTTAGAAACAAGTGATCTTAGTATCTTACCGGTGATAAGATTGAAATCAGAAGGGACGATGCACTCATCGTAGCCGGTGTCGTCCTCCTCGCCGGTCTCGGCCGGAAGGCGGGTACCGTGGCCGCTATAGTGGACAAAAAGGTAGTCGCCGGAGCCGGCGGATTTCACGAGATCGGAGAGAGCGCTGCGGATGTTGCGGCCTGTAGGCTGCGTGTAGGAATCATCGGTATCGATGAGAACGGTGATGTCGTCCTCGGAGAAGCCGTAACGGTCGACGAGGCAGCGGTACATTCGCCGGACGTCATTGACGCAGCCTTTGAGCTCGGCTTTGGTGCCAGGGTAGTTGATTCCGATCAACACTGCTTTCTTCGCCATATCTCTCCCCACTCGATCTGAATCTGCAGCGATCAGTACCGTTTATGACGCACGTTCACGACTCGATCAATCAGTATATACTCCCTCCCTGTTACTGTACAAAAAGGACGTTATCAACATCTCGCCAAATAACCTCTCCAAGTATTTGGTAAACTTCATTTATACTCTCCAATTATATAACTTTTTTAAATATAAAAAATTTATATTTAAAAATTATAACAAATTGGTAGATAGTATAAGAAAAAAAAGTTAACAAGATCAATAATATATATATATATATATATATATATATATATATACCTCTAGCAAATATAATAAAAATCAATCTGGTTAAGTTTTAACTCAAATAAAAAAAAATGTTGGTAGTATATATTACATTGAAAGGTTATATTTTTGTATTTTATTCATTGTATCTCTTACATTTATTTTCTAAATTTACCTCTTTATCTTTTTACAAATTACTTAATTTTCTTAATATCGGTTACAAAAATTAAACAATGGTTATCAATTTAATGTCGTTTTTTTTTTTTTTCCTTTTACGTTAATAACTAGAATGATTACCAATTTAATATAATATTTTTCCCTTTTATATTAATGACTTCTAATGGATTTTTTTTTTTCCATAATTGCAGTTATAATAGTTAGTATATTTACATTACAAAGAACCTTAAAAACAATATCGATTGAAATTTTTAAAAAATATGACATCTATAAAGTATATTCCAACTCGTAGGATATGAAAATATTATTTTTTTTCTTCCTTTTTTTGAATGCAAGAATAAATTTTGTTAAACTATTACATATCACTTTTGAAAGATAAAGATGTCCAATGTATACATATAATTCTACATAGTACAAAACGCTAGGTTAGGGTTCACTCCGAGAGTGACAGGAGCTGATCCAAGAGAATCCGGATTTTGATTTTTGTAGAACTATGTCATGTTAACGGGTTTTTGAATTTTAATAAGATTTGAACTTTGAAGGTGATTTGAATTGAATTAAAAAAAAAAAAAAAGAAATTCAGAGATAAAATTGAGGTGTATTCCAATTTGCAATCATATATGGAGTAGAGTTGGTGCATTCCAGTGTGGGTCACAATCTTATTGATGAATGACAGAAGGATTCCTTTCATTGGTTTGGTCGTCATTTTAATTCATTATCGATAAAGGGTGGCAGTATGATTTACTCCGTATAATTATAGTGGGCCCATCGTCGGCGTAAAGAAGGGGGGAAGATGACACTTTTGAATTCGTAATGGAAAAAGTCAAATCAAAATTAAATAAGATATTTTTAAGAAAGTACGGTATACGTTTTCAAAAAAAAATTACTAGTTTAAATATATGATTAAAAAATTACTCGAAATTAAACTTTTATTAATTTTGTAACAATAATCTAAAAAACAAATAAATTTGAAAAAAATAGTATTAGTAAACAAGTTTTCTAAACTGAAAATAGAGAACAGAAAATAGAAAATGAAAATTGAAAAATTAGACAGCAGAAAATAATTTCCGTTAGTAAACGTGCCCTTAAAGTCTCATATATTATTCTTCATTTTTACTCTCACACTCAAGTTTTTTATATAATTTTTTTTTTGGAACCACTCTTATCTTGTCACATTAGAAATTAAAAATATGGAATAGAAATTGGGAATACATATAGTAAAATTCAAGTTTTTAATTGGGGAATTTTTTTTTAATAATGTTGTGTTTTATAATATTGTTTGTTTTGTAAAATTGTATTTCATGTTTGTGAAAGTATATAGAAAAAAATATATCTTATAAAACATAATGTACAATTTTACAAAATACATATTATTATAACTCATAACATTGGATTTTTTTTTTATTGATCTTGGCAAATCAAAAGCTCTAAAAAAGAAAAAAATCTTTCAAACTTTGTACTGTAATAGCCTATGGATTCATAATATAAAAATTTTGCACTTTGTAGTATAAATCTATGTACTTTATAGAAAATACTTATGTACTTTCAAATATCAGTATTGAAAAATGCATACTTTAACAAACCTAGCTTTTTTTTTTTTGAAAACAGCTATTTTTTAATTATCGGGAGGGCAACCAAGGGCAACTTGTTACCAACCTCTCACACTAGCCCTACTGAGATTTACCCCACGGCCCCATGCAATAAACTTTTTACTCAATTTAACTTGGGCCAATATAAAAAAAAAAAATAATAAAGTTTACTAAATATTTTTAAAATCATAATCCAAGATTGCCTTCGCATAAAAGATGTTCTAACTTTTTTAAGAGTCTAAATAGTAAATAGAATGGGAAACCCAAACTATTAAATCCAAATACATACCGAAAGCACAAAACCAAAACAATTGCAAATATTAAGAAAAACATTCTAAGTTCGATAATATTAAAAAAGAAACTTCAAGCCGCCAGAACCACCTTCGCATTGAACTATTTGGATTTCTATATATCTGAGCAGCATTCCTATTATTCCATTCCTGCATATGCCACATCAAATCATATAACATTGTTAGAGTTCTATACCCAAAAAAACACTTAAATGTGCATATACAAAAAAAATTAAGAATAATATTATAACGTATAAAAGTAAAAGACTAAAATAATTAATAATGTGTCAATTACTATGTAGTGTGATGACACATCTGTTACCATTCCAAATGTGTTATTATGACTTGGGGCATTGATTCTTTGGACTGAAAAAGACTGAGAAAGTATATATATATAAAACAGATGACAAGAAAAGATTTTTTGGTCATTACCTTTATTCATAATTAAGATTGTCTGTCCCTTGGATGATTGATAGCCTTTGTAAAAGGAGGTTGAACTCCTCATCCTTGGACACCAAACTTATCCTCGCAAATTGTTTGCCAACACCAAACTTTGTTCCACCTCTACCAAGAATCTTATGTTTCTTCAATAGCTCGGCACAATCCTCCTCACCCTTAGTCGCAATCCACGCAAAAGCTGTTTTAATTTCACAACAAACAACGTAACTCCAAATATCAAACCTTAATTCTTGTTTTCAAAGTTAATTGAATTAATTAACTTGCCTGTACAAAGATGTGGTCTGACTCTTTCAAATGGGAGATCACAGGTTTAGTACTAAAAAAACGTTAAGATAAAAATAATGTGTTACCCGGAACGGTGTCGGTGATGTCTTTGGCAAAACGGCAATACTGAGTAGGGTATTTCAGGAGGGTGAAGAGATCAGCAGCCTTAACAACCTCTCTCAACCTGTTCCATCTTTCCTTCAAGATATTCCTGCTAAACACAAAGAAGTTCTCAATGTCGGCGGCAGTTGAGCAACTGTCAGAAACCGTTCCCAGGATCTTAGCGGCTCTCAGTTGAGAATCCTTTGACACTCCAATCGTGCTAACCTCCATGAATTTTATCATCTTCTTCGCCACTTCTTTATCCCTCACAAGTGCCCAACTATATACAGTTACAGTTGCATGCAGGTCAGATAGAATTCAGATCAATTATAGTTTCTGTTTGGAATAACTAATTTAAAGCTGAAAGCTTAAAAGTCAGTAGCTATTAAGTATAAAAATAAGCTATTACCCAACAGAGTTTATAACTTATTGGAGAATACTTTTTTCTCCTCATGATTTTTCCCTCCAAATTTTCTTTCATGACGAGCTTTCATGCCAATGAATTGACTGACTATATTACTAATTAAAAAAATAAATTTAGCTACCTATTATGATGCCATATCAAGAGGGTAGTTTTTTGGAAAAATACAGGAGGGATTTACACCATTGTTCTAACTTATTTCGAGCTAAAAATAAAAAGAAAATGGTCAAGTAGGATTCTGAACTCTATTCAAAAAGTCAATTAGATCCTTAAACTTTCAAAACTTACAGTAAACTCATAAACATGTTATTTTTGAGAATTGAAACCTAGAAACCTATAATTGCATGTCACTAGAGTTCCGACGAACCTCCAACAAGTTTTCGGCGTTTGGTTGTCGATATTTGATGCCGGAAACTTGCTGGAGGTTCACCGGAACTGTAGTGACCAGCAATTATAGGTCACCAACTAGTTTATGAACTTCAATGCTTTAAAATAATAAGAGGCTAATTGACAGAGCCTATTTGATTCTTTTTCCCTAAAATAAACTATAAATTTTAAAATAAAGGTATGCTTACCCGATTCTTGATCCGGCGTGGCCGGTGCACTTTGAGAAGGTGAAGAGCATAAGGTCATGGTTAGCCGGAGCGGTGATTGGGGTGAAATGCGGCCAGTAATAAGCCAGATCATACACAACGCTTCCATGAGGCCTATTAACCACCGCTTCTCTGATAACCCCATCAGGGTTGTTCGGAGTAGTTACCAGCTCAATAAACGGCTCATCATCTCTCTCAAAACTCCGGGCATCTCCGCCCCATTCGAAGCGCCTCGATCTCACCAAGTCGGCAACCTCAGGATACGCAGAATAGTACGGAGCCGCACACACGACGGTGGCGGTGGCGTCCGGCGGGGAAAGAGCGTAAAGCGCCGCCTGAATAAGCTGGCTCGACCCGGTCCCCACCACAATGTAATAATTCCCTTCCTCAATTGCGACATTGCCAACAATGGTGTGGAGCCTCTTGATCTCTTGTTCCAGTTTGGGCTCCAAGAACCAACACAGGTTCTTGGGGTCGGAAAAGTAGCTCAGTGATTGGCTTCCGGGGAGCGTCACTGCGCTCCTCTCACTCATCTTTTCCCAGTACGCCTCGAACATTGTTGGGTCTCCACTGCAACACAACACTCAACACTCAACATGAATTATAGATGAAATGAACTGTAATCCCGTGAGAAAAGAATTATTGCAACACAGCAATCAACAATATAACCGAGAAAAGAATTATTGCAACACAGCAATCAACAATATAATGAGTTATAGTATGTGGACTCTCAAATTTTACTTTATTAATCAAATTTACTAATGCAGATTGGATAAGGGCATTTTCATATTGTGAGTCTTAGAGAAAGTTGTCTATATCAAATATTTGAGACTATGGAATAAAAGTTGAGAGTAAATACTGGAGTACATACATATATAATTTCCTATACATACAACAATTAACTATTATGGGGCGTTTGATTGAGATGGGAGAATTAGAGGAAAAAAATTGTAATTACATGGAAAAAAGAAAAATGTGAGAATAAAATAAGAATTCAAATTCAATTATTTGGTAGGCGTGAATAGAATCTCTAAAAATTGAAAGAGAAGAGATAAACATAATAATAATAATAATAATAATAATAATAATAATAATAATAATAATAATAATAATAATAAGACAGGCAAAGTAGTCATTTGATGTGAAATTTCGATTCTATGGGTGGTGGAATTCAAATTCCACGGAGATCTTAAAAATTGCAATTTCATGGTTGGAGTTCAGCCAAATAGTAGAATTGTAAATTCAATGAAGTTTGGTAGGAATTAAATTACAATTTAATCGTACCAAACACCCCCATTACATGAGGGTTCATTTGTACTTTTACATTTCAAGCACATAATCAATATTGTGTAATCATTTCTATATTTAATCGTTAAAAAACAAGGTTGACAATTTTTTTTAACTATGTTAATCATGTGTATATTTAATCATCTTATGTTAAAGTTAACTCCTGCCTAATATAAAAAGTTACCGATCTTTTAATTGAGACAACTTTTTTTAAGCAAACATATATACACTATAATTTAATTACAATTTTCAATTAATTAATTAGAAAAATGCTATAATGCTCCTTCTAAAATGTTTGCATATTCCCAAAACATAAAGTCATAATTTGTTTTCTCACAAATTATACATGTGAATGAATGCATATTTTTAATAAAAAAAAAGTTGAAATACACAACTTTAAAATGTAACATCTGACCAAAAGTCCAAAACAATTAATACTATCAATTATAGTAATCTGAAATGAATAATAATACCAATCACCTCGATATGGAAAAATCTTTTGGTCACGATTTCCTACCTTTATCGTTTGAGTCAAAATTTTATGAGGATACATAATGTACATTATTTGAATTATTTAAACTAAAATTAAAAGTTCAACTTGAAATTTTATTATAATAGTATCTTAATTTAAAATCTCTTTCAGTTAAATTTAATATTTTAGTGTTTTGTATTATTTTTTGTTGGATGGTATAAAAAATAATAATATTCAAATAATAAAATAATAAAAAAAATTTAATCAATTTTTTTGGGTCCACCCAAGTTCCAAGCCAATCCGGATCAACAATATCACATATTTGAAATAAAATTCAAATCTCAATCCAATGAAACAAACTCCACTTCTTTGGGTGGAAAGGGAGACAATTCTTCACCCTAACCCTAGAAGAGATAAGAGCAATTTAACTATCATATAAAAGCACAGTTGTAAAAATTGACCTAGGCAGCCGTCCCCCAAAAGAGATAAGAACAATTTAACTATCATATAAAAACACAGTTATAAAAATTGACCTAGGCAGCCGCCTAGGCACTAAGGGCCTCTAGATCGAGGCGAATCACCCATAGGCGGCCGTTTCAGCTGTCTTGTTTTGTTTTGTTATTCTGACGCTCAACTAGCGCTTAACGTCTATTGCAACCATGTATAAAAATGAGATCAGAAATGAATAACTTACTGATCAAGATTGATAACCACATCAGCAATGCTTTCTCCGATGCCATTTTTCCTGTTCTCGGGAGCAGAATTGTTAGAAGAAACCTCGGAGTGATTGATCTCAGAAGTTTGAACTGTCACACCCATTTTCTCCCTGTTTTGTCGAGATAAACAATTTTAATTTTTTTTTTTAATCTGCCTCTCTTATGCGTATATATATTGAGTAGGAAAAAGATAAAGGTTGACAATTTTTATTTAACTATGTTAATCATGTGTATATTTAATCATGTGAAAGTTGTGTCAAAATTGACTCATGCAGTCATGCCCTATATAAAAAGTTACCGATCTTTTAACTGAGACAACTTTTTTTTTTTTTTTTAAAGCAAATAAATATACAGTATAATTTAATTACAATTTTTAATTAATTAATGAGAAATATGTTATAATGTTGCTTGTAAAATCTTTGCATGTTCCCAAAACATAAACTCATAATTTGTTTTCTCACAAATTATACCGATAAATGAATGAATATTTTTTAATAAAAAGAATAAAGTTGAAATACACAACTTTAAAAGGTAACATTAGACCAAAAGTCCAAAATAATTAATAATAACAATTATAATAGTCTAAAATGAATAATAATATCAATCGCCTCGATATAGAAAAATTTTCTCCCAAAGATTTGTCCATATCAAGGCGATTGATATTATTATGAGAATATATAGAGTACATTATTCGAATTATTTAAATAATAAAATAATTATAAAAATTTTAAATCATTTTTTTGGGTCCACCCAATTTCCAAACCAATCCAAATTCAACAATATCACATATTTCAAATAAAATCACTCCAACCAAACAAACTCCACTTCCTTAGGTGTAAAAGGAGAAAATTTCTAGCCCCAGCCCCACAAGAGATAAGAGCAATTTAACTATCATATAAAACACTCTGTTTGCTAGACGGTCGTAGTATAAGCGCTAAATGTTCCTAGATCGAGGCGAATTACACCTTAAGCGATCGTTTTGGTCAAGTTAACTTGCCCAATTTGATTGAGTTAGCCGATTTAACTTGATCGAGTCGACCTTGGTATTCAACCACTCGACTAGCGCCTACCGTCTATTGCAACCATGCATAAAAATAAGAATAATTTAGAGAATGTTTAGACACTTTTTTTTTTCTTCAAAAATGAAGAACTTACTGATCAAGATTGATAACCAAATCAACCATGCTTTCTTCGATGCCAATTTTCCTGTTCTCGGGAGCAGAATTGTTAGAAGAAACCTCGGACTGATTGATCGCAGAAGATTGAACTGTCACACCCATTTTCTCTCTGTTTTGTCGAGATAAACAATATATGTTTTTTAATCTGCTAATGTCCTCTACCTCTGCTTTGTGTATATATAGTAGGAAAAATATAAATGCATTTAATGTGATCATCATTTAATATATCAGAGAGGCACATTCTGCACATATGGTAAAAAGTAAAAACTAATAATCTATCAATTCACAATAATTAAATACTAAAGAAAATTTATAGGAATACCATGAAATATGAAAATAATAAAGGAAATTTTATATTGATAAATCATAAATACTCTCACATGTTTTGTCAAGATCTCTCCAAAACCCAAAGTGAAATAATCTTTTCTTTTTTAATCTACTAATATCATACGCCTCTCCTTTATATATATATATATATAGGATCGCGTTCAAATGCGTACTGGCCGCCCAGGAGAGAAATACGGACGAATAACAGCGCGCCATGTGTCCGGAATGTAGTTGCATCTAACGTTATAACTAGGTGCACGTCATGTTATAACTAGGTGCACATAGGTGCATAAATGTTAACAAGGTAAATTACTTGCACCTGCAAGTGAAAATAGGTGTACACATGCAAGTAAAATGTATTACAAGTGCAAGTAAATTGTACAATGAGCATCAATACTAAGTACACCTAATGTTATAACTAGGTGCACCTAATGCTATAACTAGGTGCACATAGGTTGCAACCAGGTGCATGAATGTTAACAAAGTAAATTACTTACACAAGTGCAAGTAAAATGTATTGTAAATGCAAGTAAAATGTATTACAGGTGCAAGTGAATTGTACAGTGAGCATCAATACTAAGTGCACCTAACGTTATAACTAGGTGCACCTAATGTTATAACTAGGTGCCAACCTAGGTTGCACCCAGGTGCATGAATATTAACAAGGTAAATTACTTGCATTTGTAAGTGAAAGTATTTGCCAAAATAGGTGCATAAATATTAATAACGTAAATTACTTGCACTTGTAAATGAAAATAGGTGCAAAAATAGGTGCACTTGTAAGTGAAACTAGGTGCACTTATAAGTGAAACTAGGTGCACTTGTAAGTGAAACTAGGTGAACCAAAGTTTCAGTTATTTACGAAAATGCCACAGCGTCATTTTTTTTAGAATTGCATCTGATTCGTTGATCTGGACACGTGGACGGCTGTGAATCGTTCTCATTTCTTATCTGGGCAGCAGTTCGCATGGGAGTGCATACCTATATATATATATATATATATATATATATATATATATATATATAGAGAGAGAGAGAGAGAGAGAGAGAGAGAGAGAGAGAGAGAGAGAGTAGGAAAGATATAAATGTATTTAATTGTGATCATTATTTAAGAGGGACAGAGTTATGTTATTTTCCTGTGGACTAATTGACATCACTAACATTTTGAGTTTTTATTACAGATACATTTTGAAAATTTTAAAATTGACCTCATCTAAATATATAGAATTAGAGTTGATAGGGTAAGGGCACACCCCTTACCCAATGGGGTAGTTCAAGGGGCAAGTGAGCTCTATTTGTAGGGAAGAATTTCGGGAGGACCCGGGTTCGATTCTCACAAGTGACAATTCTCCTTGGGCCAGCTCCCGTGCTTCCCGGAGCGAACGAGGGTGGACCCGAACTGTTAAACTGACGGAGAAAGATCCGGCAGATTTACAAAAAAAAAAAAAAA
>CP025649.1:18075044-18136274 GCA_003576665.1 Ipomoea trifida
AAAAAAAAAAAAAAAAAAAGAGGACAAGGGCACACCCCACTAGTTAGACAAGCAGTGCCAGCAAATCAGAGTTGGTGGTCGGGCCAAATACAGAAGAGGTACGACCAGTCAAATGAGTGCTGGGCCAAATGCAGAAGAGGTACGACCATTCAAATGAGTGCTGACGGATAAGACGGGGGGCCCTCGGGAAGGATAAGCAGCCCAACAGTCGACTGAGAGGTTTAGGTAGCCTGGTAGCCGATCTGAAAGGATAAGCATCCCAACGAGGGCGCCAGTTGACCGACATGTGGGAAGAGGGCCGATCGGGAAGGATAAGCAGCCCAACAGTCGACTGAGAGGTTTAGGTAGACTGGTAGCCGATTGGGAAGGATAAGTAGTCGACATGAGACTAGTCAGTAGAAGAATAAGCTGACGAAGATGTCTAAGCAGCTGATCTGGAAGGATAAGAAGCCCAATAGTCGGGGCGCCAATTGGCCGACATGTGGGAAGAGAGCCGATCGGGAAGGATAAGCAACCCACTAGTCGACTGAGAGGTTTACGTAACTTGGTAGCCACGCCAGTTGGCCGACATGTGGGAAGAGGGCCGATTGGGAAGGATAAGCAGCCCAACAGTCGACTGAGAGGTTTAGGTAGCCTGGTAGCCGATCTGGAAGGATAAGCAGCCCAACAGTCGATTGAGAGGTTTAGGTAGCCTGGTAGCCGATCGGGAAGGATAAGCAGTCGACATGGGACTAGTCAGTAGAAGAATAAGCCGACGAAGAGGTCTAAGCAGCCGATTTGGAAGGATAAGCAGCCCAACAGTTGACTGAGAGGTTTAGGTAGCATGGTAGCCGATCGGGAAGGATAAACAGTCGACATGGGACTAGTCAGCAGAAGAATAAGCCGACGAAGAGGTCTAAGCAGCCCAACAGTCGACTGAGAGGTTTGGTTTAGGTAGCCTAGTAGCCGATCGGGAAGGATATATAGCTGAGTGGGCAACAGTCCGCACTCGAGCGGAAGGCTAAAAGGGGTAGACTTTAGGGGAAAAAGGGACGACTGGAGATGCTGGTCTACGGATAGTGAGTTAGACTGACTCCCAGGCAGACTCTAGCGAATTAGTGGCGCACCTTCCATATTTAAGGAGATTGAGGGCGGATCTTGTGAGGAACGGTAAGGTAAGGAAATCTGGAGGCATAAGGAAATAAGATCAAAAGCTAGGTTACCGAATTTGTAGCCTCTTATCACTTGTATAAATAGGACCCATTCACCTTGAAAAAGGTTAAGCTTTTTACACGCATACACAACAATAAAAACTCTATTTTTCCAGCAGTCTAGTCTTTTACTTTTTCGGTTTTATTGGCCCGCCAATTGACTATCTTGGTGGTCAATAAAACCAACAAGAGTTATATTGAGCAATTAACAACAAGACTTACTTTTTTTTACATAACATTATTCTCTATTCTCACAAATTCGAATGGTTATTAGACTTTTCTTGATACAATATAGGGGATTTGACTATATAAAATATTTTAAAAGTACTCAAAATAACTTGAATATTCTACAAAACAAACATCCCAAGATGTTTTCCTTGATAAAACATAAAATACACACTTGTGCATAGGCTTATTGTTTAAAGCTTTGCTTTTCCTAATTGCTCTTTTACTAAAATGATTTAATTTTTATTTAAATGATCAATGATGGAATCAAACTATCAAAGGCAACAAAAATACGATAAAATTTACTCCAGTTCTATAATTTTTTCTCCTATTCTTTTATCAATATTTTTTTTAATGTTTTAGTATTTGTAATCATATTTGAATTCTCGAAGAGATGTGATAAGCAGTAAATTAGCCTTTAAGTATGCTTCATTTATACTAATTTCTGAGTGAATGCTAGGTGATTGTGCAAGAACGAAGCCTATTTGAGTTGTTTATGGCTTGAGAAATGGAAACTGGGGCCTAGGCATATTGGAGCTTGAAATGAGGTTAAATCGGAATGATTTCAAGCCAAAATGGTTCAGGAATGAAAGGTCAAAACCATAGCGAGGTTCAACGGAGCAACAAAACAAAGAGATAGCCAAATCATGTCATTGTGAGAGTGTCACGTTGCTGGTCACGCTGTGACCAGAAGCGTGACACTCTGGCCAGCTTTCTGATGGTCAGGTGTCACGCACGCTGCTGGTCATGCCATGACCAGTAGCTTGACAACCTCATCATCAGAAAGTAGCCTAGCACGTGAAGATGTTAGTCACGCAGTAACCAGCATCGTGACCTACTCAGATCCCAGGTGTCACGCTGCTGGTCACGTCGTAACCAATAGCGTGACATCCTGGGATCTGCGAGGTTGTTGCCTAGTCATGACGTGACCAACATTGTGAACAGACAATCTGGTAGCTGTATCGTATATCAATGCAAGATTATAAAATTTTCATAAAAGTAAATATTTCAAGAATGCATAACTATGATCTGTGGTAGAAATATTGAATTAATTGGTGCAATAACAATTTTATAGGGAAACTTCCTCACTAGATAGCACCCAAACGCAGTTTTTGCAACACAAAACTTTATTAATTAGCGTGATCCACGCTTCTTCTTGTTGCCACTTCCGTTAGAAATGAATTCTTGATTTGATATAGTCCCTTGGTGTGCTTCACTATAATTTTAGTGCCTTGGCGCAGTGCACCTTAAAAAACATAACCAAATCATGCTTCCCCAAAAAAGATGACAATGATAATAAGCATAGTTTCTCGATCATATGCATTGTATATATACTATAAATTTGGTGTACCGTTTCATCAATGCCCAATGCGTGATTCTAATTAATTGATCAAATTAAAGTTAATGTTAAATTTTATATTGTATTTTTTAATATACTCTAACATATTCATAGTATATGTTTAACAATTATGTCAATTTTGATTGAAATAGGGTTCGAACCTAAGACCTTCTTTATGAAAATCAATGTGTAAGTTAAGAATAATAAATAGTTAACAGAATATTCTGTTACTAAAGTTTACATTAACAGAATGCATGTGTATTTAAGAAAAATAAATGATATAATAGATGGTAAAGTAGGGGAAAAGAAATACTAAAATCAAAATAATATGGACCATTCATTTAAGCAAACAATTACACCAACATTTTTTAATCTTATTTTAAAAATATTACGGAGTCCTAAAAATATTGAGTATGAATGATCAATATTTGTATATCATTATATAAACTAATTTTTTTTAATCTTATTTTAAAAATATTACGGAGTCCTTTTTTTTTTTTTTTTTTTTTGAAAACTTACGGAGTCCTAAATATTAAAGTTTCAAATATTAAAGGATTGTTTTATTACTTTACTTTTATTGAAAGCGATGCATTCAAAAGTGTTGATACAGAAATTTAGATAACGTTTTCAAACCATGAAAATGCATCATAAATGATGGTAAAATGAAGGAAAATAATAAAATTAAATTAGTACATTGACACCAATAAATTTGAATGATGACTCCGACATTGTCATTTAATATATCAGAGAGGCACATATAGTAAAAACTAAGGAAATATTATATTGATAAATCATAAATATTCTCTTATAATAAATAGAGAGATTGAAGGTAATTTTGTAAATAGTCAAAGTAAAATTATTATTATTTTATTTATAAAAGTAACGTCATTACTTTTGAGTTTGGATTCATAGTATCCAACATTATATCTCAGCCACATTCCATTCACTTTGACTTACCTTCCTCATTCTTATAATATCTCGCTTCCCACCTACTTCGCATCCACAAGTGAACAAATTAATTAAAGAAAATAATTATTTGTATAGTAAATTGAAAAGGAACAGTAGTGTAAGACACAATGTTAGGTGTCACTTGTGCATTTCAACAAACAATTCTGGTTGGTAGAAAACCTATTACAACAATTCAATAAATACGTTACAAGTCAATCAGATTTTAAGAATAGAATCCAACAATAAACAATTCTTGTTGGTAGAAAACCTGTTACAACAACTCAATAAATACGTTACAAGTCAATCAGATTTTAAGAATAGAATCCAACAATAAACAATTCTTGTTGGTAGAAAACCTGTTACAACAACTCAATAAATATATTACAAGTCAATCAGATTTTAAGAATAGAATCCAACAATAAACAATTCTTGTTGGTAGAAAACCTGTTACATCAACTCAATAAATACGTTATAAGTCAATCAGATTTTAAGAATAGAATCCAACAATAAACAATTCTTGTTGATAGAAAACCTGTTACAACAACTCAATAAATACGTTATAAGTCAATCAGATTTTAAGAATAGAATCCAACAATAAACAATTTTTGTTGGTAGAAAACCTGTTACAACAACTCAATAAATACATTATAAGTCAATCAGATTTTAAGAATAGAATCCAACAATAAACAATTCTTGTTGGTAGAAAACCTATTACAACAACTCAATAAATACGTTACAAGTCAATCAGATTTTAAGAATAGAATCCAACAATAAACAATTCTTGTTGGTAGAAAACCTGTTACAACAACTCAATAAATACGTTATAAGTCAATCAGATTTTAAGAATAGAATCCAACAATAAACAATTCTTGTTGGTAGAAAATCTGTTACAACAACTCAATAAATACGTTACAAGTCAATCAGATTTTAAGAATAGAATCCAACAATAAACAATTCTTGTTGGTAGAAAACCTGTTACAACAACTCAATAAATATGTTACAAGTCAATCAGATTTTAAGAATAGAATCCAACAATAAATAATTCTTGTTGGTAAAAAACCTATTACAACAACTCAATAAATATGTTACAAGTCAATCAGATTTTAAGAATAGAATCCAACAATAAATAATTCTTGTTGGTAAAAAACCTATTACAACAACTCAATAAGTATGTTACAAGTCAATTTGATTTTAAGAATAGAATCCAACAATACACAAGGTTATATCAACAAACCACTAGTTATGTGCATGAGTTTTAGAGAATAATTTTGGGAAGAGAGAGAGAGTGTGTGTGTTTTAGAGAATAATACTAATACTTGCTCGTGACTTTTTAGAGCTATATCAATAGACGATAATTAACTTTTAAATACCTTTTATGAACTTAGAAAATTCAACTATCACACAATACAAAAACAATCAATATAGCATCCGAAAAGTGACTAATAAAGTAGATGGAGCATGATTCTCAGCTCGTCTTAGATTGTTAATTAAGAGTTTGATTTTTGTCAACATCTTCTTGTTCAAGTGCGTCACACATGGTATTTTTAATGCAATTTACATCTCATGTATAGTTTGGGAACTATTAAACAAGAGTGTAGCTAGTTTACCAAACACACACCTTACAATCATCTCATTTTATTCCACTATAGGTTTCGAAATGATTTTTGGCTGCATTTTAAACCCTAAATAATAGAAATTGTCAAATGAAGTATCACATATCTTCTACTATAATAAAGCAGAACCTTTTTTGTAATTAAAAAAGAAGAAAATATTTCCCGCCAAACAAAACATGCCCTGCCAAACAAAACATGCCTTTTGAGCTGAATGAATTATTGTGATAATTGTTCAATTATTGCATCAATAACGTGTCGTTTGGAATTGTGCCGGCTGGAGATTGAGGAGTTGTGTAAAAGGACAGTTTGAATTACGATTAAGAGTTAATTTTAGAAATGGTCCTCCGACTATTGACTTCTACCAATTTTAGTCTTCAACTTTTAATCTTATCAAAGTTGATCCTTTAACTATTAATTTTGTACCAATTTTAATCATTCCGTTAAATCAATGTTAAATAGGTGTTAAAATTAAGGACAAAAATGTCAAATCAAATATTTTAACCTTTCTTTTTCACTTTGTTTTCCCCTTTCCTACCATTTTTGCTATCAAATAATTAAAAAAAAAACACCTAATACAACAGTAAAATATACAATAACAACACTCCACATCCAGTTAGAGAATTAAAAAAAATAAAATTTATTACAGAGTATATACATTACATTGCAGTAAAAAAAAAACACAAAAAAATTACTTGAAACAATTTAATATAAAATGTAAAAAATAAATATATTGACTCACATTGTTCCCTATATAATCTTGCAATGGATGAAGGGAAACAAAGTGAAAAGGAGAGCATATAATTTAATTAATTGGTTATGCTTTACAAAATACTGAAAGCAGAAACAATCCAATATTAAAGCAGAAAAGATGGTTTACTTGAATGGAAACACAAATCAGCACGCTTTCCTAGATCAGAGACTACTCGAAAATGAAGCAATTTCATGACTGACAGAAGAATTCATTCTATGCCATGCCAAGCTAGCAACAGATTTTCAAATGACCATCTTCTGTGCCAACCACAAAGAGCCGAGAGAAAGGCAGGATACTTATACTCGATAACACAGACATGTTCCTCGATTCCCCATCTCCCATGTATAAATACTGAGGAACAACATGTTGCCCTTCCTGCCACACCAAATTTGATGCATCTCAATATCCAACCATAAAGATAAATGAAACTATAACAATCCCTAAAGATTCTAATTACTTATATGCTTGGGATGCTTTTGTCAAGACACCAAAAGAAAAAGCACATCAAATGCCAATTTGGTACAAGTTAATCATTAAAACAAAAAATAGAAGTGAACTTTCATCACAACAACAGTTGCATATACATACTTCATCTGCAGATCTAGCCAAACAAGAAAGCCCAATCTTATTTCTGGATATTGAAATCACATCTTGTCCCCAAACCGAGAAACCAGATACACCGTCACTATGTCCTCGGACAACCAAAGGTTTTGATGTCCAATTCCTGTAAAGTGAAAATAAAGAAAAAGAGAGGATAATAAAAGGAAAGCTCTTGTAAGGCCAACAATTAGATAGTTAACAAATTGTATTAAGTTAGAAGAACATTGCACCCTTTTCAATCAAAATCTTGATTTTGCTTGTTGATGAATACCTCAAGGAGGGATAGAAGTCAAACTTCCAAGCAAATTTTCAAGAGGAAACAGGAAGAATAAAACAAATTTTAATTTTAATTTTTACAGGGGAAAAACATTCAATACCACGTAGGTGTTAAACATTCAAATAGATAGTGGAATAAGATCTCAGGAATTTTGAAGTCATGCACTTACATCATTATTGTGCCAAGATATAATTTATATGACAACTTCATTTACCGAAAAACAACAGCCAAAACAAATTATGCATGGGAGAGGCTCCATGCCAATTCACCATAATTCAACTGGCTGAAGAGCATATCCAACAGAATTGAAGTGTTACCTTCTCAAGTCCCAAATTCTTAAGGTCCGGTCAAGGGAGCTTGAAATAAGCAAATGTGCCTCTGGTGCAGCTAACTGCAGGCATTCAACAAGCCACATTGCATGCAACTATGTAAGCAAAACTATGGTTTCTGTACATAAGAAATGAAGCCACATATGACATTTTCTGTCTACATTAATGCAAGAAAGTCTGCAATACCTTTGTCACAAATCCATCGTGAGCCTGCCATGAAGCAATAATATTACCACTCCTTAGGTCAAACAACCTACAATGACCAGAACTTTGTCCAACTGCGATCCAAGATGGAAAGGTAGTTGCTCCATCAACTTGAACTTCAGTAGAACCACACGAGCAAATGGATGAAGTCAGGGAAGGAAAGTTGGATTCAACAGCCTCACTTCTCCAGAGATGAAGCTTTTGACCTTGTCTGACATCAATGAATCTGCATGCCATAAGTATAATGGTAAACTGAGAGCTGTACAGTTATTTTATAATTATCAACAAAAGATCCAAATCAGGAGGAAAAGAAAATCACTAACCGGAGTGAACCATTTCCAGTACCCACTGCAAGCATATTAAGAAATTCCAAGTAATGCATACTAGTGTACAAACTACTATCAAATGCTGTATTTAATATTCCACTAGATAATGAGTTGAAATGGAGACTGTTTGCCTGGTCTGCACTTGACTTTGAAGCATTTGATGGAGGCCTTCTAATATCCATAGAATTTGAGAACTCAGAAAAAACAGAAACCAATTTCCCTGTTTGTCCATTCCAAACATGTACAGTCCCATCACATGAAGCTACTCTACCGGAAGACGTCAAAATACAAATATCATTCACAACCTGGAAATAGGAGAAAATAGAAATATACTGAAAAGAAAAAGCAATCAAACAACCAAGAATTTTATGGAGTGTATTTTAATCCCTCCAGATAAAAAATTAATTATGCAGAGAGCTAATAGAAGCTATCAGGTTTATAAGCAAACTACTAGTACCATAGCATTAAAAATACTTAGATAAATGAAGCCACCTCTTCATGGCCATAGTAGCCAGAAACAGAATCCACCCTTGAAAGCTCCCACTTCTGAACAGTTCCTTTGAAACCTGCACCAACTCCTGCTGTGAAAATACTACATTCATCTTGGCAAACTGCTATAGATCTTAGCACTCCATGATGCGCTCGAACAGAATGCAGAATAGATGCTCGAATTTTCCAAGGAAATTCATCTTTTGGACCTCCATGACGGCCAATAAGATCAGGCCTCTCAGAGCTAGCCATTGGGCCAGGGAACCAATACCAGGGTTCAAGAGTACCAAAATCTGAGCCCCCAGCTTGCCTCTCTCCGGAATTTGGATGATGATTGGACAAACTTTTATTTGGGACTAAATTTTTGGTACCTCTATGTCCTTGTGATTGCGGTGTTGACCACCCTGCCCCTTTAAGCAACATTTTAGCAGGGGAATAGCCGGATACAAAGCTCTCACCAACTGTTGGTCTTCTAGCATAAGTATTTTCTGCACGACATCGAGAAGACTCCGAGATGGATTCCCACTTAATCATGGGATTTCAGAAAGTGACACACAAAAGGAAAAAAATGGAATTCAGTATATCAAAAGTAATTATGTCTAATGTAAATCAATATTGTTCCCTCTTCAGGAGGTTTTCCTTGAACTTCTTATATTTATATTAGGGATACCTCACTGGTCCTTCTCCAAATTAAGAATCCTCATCACAAATGCATGAGATGGTGTACCTTCCAATTATAATTCCGTAGAAGAAACTGCTCCAATAGCAACCACGTAGTACAACATTGGCGGAGTTTCTCAATACCAAGAAGAGATGCAAATGATGGATACAAAAACAACCTACAAGTTTGTTAACAAAATGTGAAACAATAAAATACTAGCAAACCTAGCAATTGACCTTGGTATCATGTGCACTGATGCAGGCAACATCACATTCTTGCAGCAACAGCTGCTTGGCCAGACATTTTGTAGCCAAAGGTGATATCGATCCAATTATGAATTTGGCTTGAAACTCGATTGCTTTCTAAAGCATTTCTATGCAACTTGATAAAATGTTCAGGAGTACCTGCCCATGAAGGTACTGCCAAATCAGACATACCAGGATGTATGGAATGAAATATTTGTGGATCACAGTAAAATTCTGGAATGCACTCATCAGGTGTCCATTGATAGAGTCTTTGCATGTTTGAAGGATACTCATTTGGTTCATAAACTGAACGAACAGCCATTCGCAGAACACTCAAAGGTAATCTCCTTGCCTTATAACTGCAGACAGCCAGCTCAGACAAGCACTCATCTGACACATGATGTGGGATTTCAGATGTTGAATATGTGAAGTCCAACTGTTCATCACCCTTTGCCAGCCGCCACTTGCTCTTACATAAATCTCGCCACCCAGCATCATTATTCTCATCAGGTTCTACACAAAAATCAACAACCCATGGCATTACCGTATAAAAGGCATGATCACCCCATCTTCTTCCAGCTAATTTGTTCAAGATTAGGAGATACTCAAAGTTACTTAATTCACCTTTCCACCATCTATTGAAGCTTGAATGCCAATCTTTATACTGGGAAAGCCTCAAATCTGCATAAAGTCCTTGCGAAAAGCATGCATCAAAACCGCTATGTGAAAGGCATTTGCCTGCTTCAGCTATTGCACTTGAATAAGAACTTAGGAGGAATTTATCCGCAATTGGCAGCCAACACCAAGACAAATCAAAGAGTGCTATGCAGGAAGGGGAGAGATTACCATGGCTAAGACCTAAACCATGCATGTAAGCTAGTGCAGAAAGTAACTGGTAGATCAGAAATCTCATATGCCAGTCAGACTTCAAGGCACCTGGGCTGTAATGTATGACATTTTCCAGGGTATGAGCAGTTTTTGGGAGCACCAAACAGATTTGACTTGATGTCCTTTGCATTCCAAAAATTGGTGAAATGTTGGGATGCCTTATACAACCAGGAAAGTTATTCTCAGTGAATGAAGGTGTCCCAACAAGCCTAAGAAAATTTACACTATCTCGTCCAGAAGCTTTACCTTCTACCAGATGCGTAAGGGAACGTAAAATATGATCTTCAATAGACCCAGACAAGAAGTGTGAAGCAAGATCTTCAAACGATGGGTATGGATGAATGCCAATCTGAGCAGTTGGAACCAGGGCAGTGAAAGCCCTGAAACAAGAAAACCTACCAAAAAATTTGCAGGTAAACTTTTCACACCCTAATCCATAAGTGGATGTATGTCTGCAACCTTTCAAGAAATCTTGACATTCAGTTGATGTATTATCTAAGGAAGTAGTGTTATCACCAGAAAGTCCAGTACTGGCCTCTGCTTGATCATGATCTTTTTCTAATAGCACTGCATTGTTACTGTCACCAAATTCAGGAAGTTGCAAACAATGTTCATCACTGCCAAAGGGAGATACAGATAATATCAATTCAAATTCTTCATATAAGCAAATGGTACTAACTTCTCTTTTTATCGGCTTATTAACACTTTGAATTTCACATTCGTTTACTACTTATTGTTTGTTTCTTTTTGGAGCTTAACGACAATATTTTGATTAATTGTTTAAACGTGAAAAAAAATGAAGATTACCATACACGAATTTTGCCAAGCAATCCCCTTTTTGGTACGGCACATACTTGACTACAAACTCAGGCGATGGTTCTGCACTCGAACTCTCCAGCTGCAACAGCATGAAACGAGTATAATACTTAGTAAGAAGCTTAAGAAATCATAAGTTGGATTATATATTTGCAGGCGCGGGAATACCCGAACAACAGCAGAGGATCCAAAGGGAAGATGAGAATCGGAGAGGCCATGGCAAAAGATGAGCCTATCTGATAGGTCCTCTTTGATGCGCCGCTGCAGACACTCGAAGCACATTGGGTCTCCCATGGATTCCGTCTGTTCGCTACCTAGGGGAGAAATTCTCCTTTTTTTTGTTATTTTGTAGACTAGAAACCAGAGCCCTGTTTTCAAGTTAAGGGAAATTGTCTGAAATGGGGTCGCAAAGCGGTTTACCAGTGCACCTCCATATGTGTGTGTGAGTTTCCATCGTCACTCGACAATACAAAAAAAAATGTCAGAAATGCGCCATACGAAAATTTATTACAGATTTTAAATATGATTTAAATTAATTTAATTTAGGCTTATTGGCATAACAAAATTAAACCTTTTTACCTTGTGACATTTATTTTTAAACCTTTAAATCTTTAGTCAACAAAATTAAAGGTTTTACATTAAATTTTGATTTAAGTTCACATGCATGTGTGTATAGTTTACAAAACTTTATAGTAACAATGCGTTGAATCACATTCAAATAACTGACAAAAAAAATTAATTGTATACATTACTGTAGTGCTAGTTATCTTTTAACGCTGCTGCTATATCTTAAAATTTTAAATTTCAGGGATGGAGTTTTAATTATAAAAGGTCAAATATTTTCAATAATTTGAGGTATTATGAATAAACTTACAAAATCCACTGTCATAGGAAACAAGAGGAAACAATTAGCAGGAAATATGGGTATCATCGCTTTCTTACAGCTCTCTTATTCTTCTGCCTATTTTTGTTCTCCTTATTTCCTGCTTAGTTCTCATTAACTGTTCTTCTATCACACAGTTTTAATTCATCCTCGCACAAAAGGATTAACGAAAGCTGATATTACAAACCGTAGTACACTGTTAAAAATTAGAATACACTATTGTTTTGATTCAGAGCACCAAACAAGTAACGGTAGAAAATTGCATGTGCGAAAGGGCAAATTCAATATGATTTAGTACCCTTTTTTTCACAAAAATACACATGCAAGAAATTAACAAATAAAACAGATTATCTAATATATACATTAGATGATTTTTTTTTTAAGTCTAAATTCTTTTAAAAAAAAAAAAAAACTAAAGAACCCTAAATCGAATTGTGATATAAGAAATTTAGCATTATTGCTAATGATTTCAGATTAACACGATCTAAGATTACTAACTGATGACCACGGTTAGACACAAATAACAAAGAAACTAAACCAAGCATTTGTAGGTAACGATCCAACCTTTGAGAAACAACATCCTCGTGAAGTTAAGTGGACTTTTCTGATCTTGATTTCATTTCGGTTTGCATCATAAATCCGTCATTGAAAGGGGAAGATAGCTTCGAAGGAAAAACATGAGTTTAGATCATTCTAGAGACCAACATATAATCGGTCAGGTTTGTAGGATTAGGCTTCGTGCTGTAGGAGATTTCTCGAAGAGCAGTGAGGTGCGAGGAAGACGAAATGCTGAAAACAAAGGCCTAAAACAGGTTGAATGGATATTTATAATTGGGCTACAATTCTTGCTGGGCTGTGTAATGGATATGGCTGATGGTCCATTAAATTACATTATTTACTAACTGATAGGCCCATTATAAATTTGTCGGCAAATTATTGCATGGACCATGGTCCACACAACTGTGTGGACAAAAATAAAAGTACATTATTTTTGTACTGAATGTACATTATTTTTGTATTGCAGGTACATTATTTAATAGTATATATCAAATAATGTATATTATTTTTATACTGAAGGTACATTATTTGATATATTATCAAATAATGTACCTACAGTATAAAAATAATGTACCTTCAATACAAAAATAATATACTTTTTATTTTTGGTCCACACAGCTGTGTGGACCATATCCATGCAATAATGATTGAAATTTGTTTATATATATAATTTTTTTATCCTCCATGTACCTATTTTTAAATTTGATAGTTATATTTTGTATTTTGATTATTAATTTTGTAATCGAGCTGTTATTTACATGTATTTAATAGTAGAGGATGAATTTTGTATTACATGATATCTCTATCTCTATATCTCTTCTCTATCTCTATCTCTATCTCTATCTCTATCTCTATATATATTAAAGCAAAATGAAACAGCTGAAACTTTCCCCCCAAAATGAACAGTATAAAGTGAATATCCTATCATATAGCCTATACTATCCTATCTATATCTCCAAGTGACAGCTTTGGTTATGGATTTCCATCTTTTTAAGTTTTTCTCTTTTCAACTTTTGTTGGAAATTGTGTATATATATTACCGCTATGAATCGATTTGACATAACGTGAGCTTTCTTTTTCACAGCTTTCAATGCTAATTAATGCCTCAATTACCAACGTGATAATATTTTTGAATTAACGTTTTGGGGGGAAACTCCCTATAAATATATGTCCTGACGAGAAACTTCACTTTCACAATTTCAAATTGAAGCACATAGCAAAGTTCAAGAAACAAAAGCTAGTAAATTTATCATTATCTTCATTTTTATTATTTTAAAGCTCTAACTTCTTCTTTTTTTTTTACGTTTTTAAAATGTACGCTGTTAGATTTGGGCAAATATTTATTTGTATTTTCCATTTGATTTGAGAAAGCGATTGAAAGGGGAAGACCAAGCATAATATATATATATACACATGCACAAAAACACTATTAGAAACCCTTTTTTTAAGGTTTCAATCTGCCCTTTTCTTCTCATCACCACTGAATCCTGAAAATCAAATAGCAAAGTGTGATTACAGTACCTCATTTCAATATATAAAATAAAATTTAGAAATGAATTTAGAAATGCATCAAAATGGCCATTGGTTTATAATAATTATGAAGTAATGTCAGTTTAACAAAATTCTGATACCTTGGGGAAAGGAGTGGACTGGTAGAGGCAAAAATGATAAGAAACTTTTCTTTAAGGATTTACCCCTGCATTACAAGGGTTCTCATTGCCAGTTGTGCATGTGGTTATGTAATGGTATGTTCATATGCATGTATATTATTTGTGTATGTAAAAAATGAAATAATGGAAAATACAAATATTTAGGCCATACACCTAACCCTACTATAATGCATTAATGGTTGATGGTGACTCATAGACATTAATTTTTGAGACAGTTCTACCTATGTGTAGAAGTTGTTCTCTATATATACATAGCATTTAAGACACCAAATCTACATTTTGTATTCATTCCACAACAAATTTTAGCAAAGAACAATCAGAGAATTTCAAGCACGATGAAAAAACTGAATGCTTCAACTGTCATATGTGGAAAGATAGTTGTTGATAAGAGGCACAAAACACATAAAATTGTACCTACGAAAATGAAAAATATTAAAATTAGGGTTTACCTTATAGTTTTTGCCCACCAAAAGTCTGAATGTTCGTCTTTGTTGCTTTTGTTCGGTTGATACTTGTTGTTTCGGAAATGGAAGTTAAGGTCTGTCGTTTTCCCTTCTGTGGTGGATTTGGGTGTTGGTGATGGTAGCCGAAGCATATTGTAGGACAACTTCGATCTAGCACCAGAACTGAGGTGAAAGTCCTCAGATCTACCTGGGCGCATGTAGGGGAGGAGTTTGGGTTATTTTTCGGATTTAATCCCATCATTTTTTTGGTCGATTACTTCGTCGGCCAGAAAGAAACGATTAGGAGTGAAATCGGAATTTGGTCGATTACTCCGTTCGTGTATTTGGTCTTAGATTTTTAGGAATTTTTTACTTTTTTAGGTTTTAGGTGTTTAAAAAAAAAGAGTTTGTGGGTTTGGAATATTATTTTGGGTTATGGGCTAATGTATGGACTTAACTTTGTGTAGATATGGGCTTTGGTTTATCTGAACTGGGCTTATTCTTATTTTGTTTATATAAATGTATATATAGGTATGTATAAATATATTTAAATTTACCAAAAAAAATAAATATATTTAAATATAATACTACAATGTATGTATATATAGTGTTATATTTAAATATATAATACTACAATGTTTGCATTGCAATTTGAACAAAATGGGTAATTGTTTATTAATTTTCTTGCATGTAGATCTCTAATTTTTATTAATTCAATTATACAACTTATATTAATATAATTTTTTCAATTTTTTATTTTTTAATTAAAAGGATTTTAATTACCATATGAAGTTTTAAAACAGTATTACTAATATTTAGTTCGTGCATCGCACGGGTAGAATGCTAGTATGAATTTATCACAACTTCATTTGTTTTATATACCATCAGATACGCGCGAGCACACATACATATATATCTATATAATTTTTTAATAATTTGTATTTTAAAATTCCTTTTGATATCTCTATTACTAATGCTTATTACTTTTAGTAATTTTAGTCCCCAAATTACAATTATTAGACTTAAAAAATAACTCAGATAGTATAAAACAACAAAACATCTTTTCTAAAGCCGCCTCCTCATAGCAAACCCTACTGAAGTTCTCTCCTCTTTTGTTTTCTTCACGGCCGCCGCCTCCGTGAAGTAAGCGGATCGGAGGCGGCGTTCAATCGTCTTTCCTTGCTGTTATCTTCACCTCAGGCAGCGCCCATCTTCACTGTCTTTTCTGCATTCAGTGTTTTCTCCTCCATCTCCACCGCTACCAGTCGTTACTCTCTTATTTTCGCACTGTTTTTCCCTTTGCTTTGTTTTATCGGTTTAATTTTGTTTGCAGATTTTGTGTTTTTCCTCTCGTTGTTTTGACGAGTTTCTTCCTCTCGTTTACTTGGCGAGTTCTTTTTTCATAATGCGTGAAACGATAAAACTAGTCATAGCGTACGAGAATCTCATCCTGGGTGACAAACATGACAATGAGAAAGAGACTCCTATGAACTATGATATGCAGTTCAGCCCAATGGAGATATTGTCAATGGATAGAAGAATGGCGATGGAGATATTGTCAATGGATAGAAGAATAGAAATAGATACTCAGATGGTGTGCAAGATCATTCAACTAGTGTCAGTCTTGGGTACGTTTGACCAAATCATTAAAGAAGCTTTAAGTTCGTTCAAAGAATTCAGCTTCAAATTTGTAAAACAGTCTGCGAATCAAGTTTTCTACGCTAGGGAAGTTGTTTCTATGTGTGACTGTAAAGAATGTTTGATCATTCCATCGATCTTTATTGTAAACGTTTCAGCCTATGATTAATGAATTTGTTTTTTTATTTTCAAAAAAAAAATAACTCAGATAAAAAATAATATTATTGCAAAACTATATTCCAACAACATAACTAGAATATTCATAACATTTTGTCCCGTGCTCGAAATTGAATTTTAATATGTTGATCAAAATTTTTAAATTTAATAATATTGTAATATTATCAATTTTAATAAGTTGTAATATTATTTTTAATAATTTTCTATTTTTTTTTTTTTTTGAATACAATAATTTTCTATTTAAATATCGATAATTTGCCATTTAAATTCATGTATGATACCTTACTTTTTTTTATAATACTCTCGTAATACTCCGTAATAATACTCCGTAATTATTTGTACATATTTCTAATAAGCATACTTTATTTCATTAATAAACTTCAACATCAAATATAACATAACTTACTAATGTATAAATTTTATCCTTGCATCGCACGGGACAATTAGCAACAATTACTAGTGTATACATATAATGAAGTTTAAGCATATTGAACCTTACTACATTGTAATGAATCTCTCTACATTTCATTAGCATTTATGACATATTTGGTTCATGGAATAGATCAAGAATTCAATAACATTTCGTGAAAGAGATCTATTCCATTATCATTTTGTCATGAGATAACATTTTTAGGAATGGGCTATTACCTTTTCAAAGCGAATAGCCATTCTTAGAGAGACTTTAGTATTAGCTATTCACATGTTCTTGGTAATATCTTTTATATTACAAATATAAAAAATACTCTTGTGCACATTATTTAATATTTATATTTAATAAGTATAATGTATATATTTAATTAATTATAATTTTTATCTATCAATAAATATATATTTAAATAAATTATATACACACACACACATAATAATAATAATAATAATAATAATAATAATAATAATAATAATAATAGACAAAATTCATGTTCATAATGCACATAATTCATTTTCATAATACACATACACATAAACACAGTTATACAGTATAATGAACATGAATTAAACACTCAACATAATACACAGAATTCATGTTCATAATGCATATAATTCATGTTCATTATATCGTGTTTATGCATATGTGTATTATGAACATGAATTTTGTCTATTATAAAATCAAATTTTGTGTATTAAAACAGGGTCCACAATGCACTATGGACCTTGATCCACGATAGTATTGTCAAAGCGGGCTGGCCCGCCCCACCGCGGGCCAAATTTCTGGCGGGCTTTTGCGGGCTGGCCCGTTAGGCCCGCAGGCCAAAATTTGTGTAACCCTAACCCGCCCCGCACGGGTTCGCGGGCCCCGCGGGCTTTTCATCTTCCTCTTTTTTTTTTCCTTAAATAGTAATATTATTAATATATATATTCACAGTGGCGTGAATATATATATATGGGTGAATATATATATATTCACGCCACTGTAAATATATATATATTCACATGTGTTGTGAATATATATATATATATACATATATATTTTATTTTTAAAAGTTTTTTTTTTTTACTTAGCCCGCGGCCCGCACGGGTTAGCCCGCGCGGGCCGCGGGTTAATTTTGGCCCGCCCCATTAGGCCCGCATTTTCGCGGGCCTATTTTTTCATGACCCTAACCCGCCCCACTGCGGGGCGGGTGCGGGCCAGCCCGCGAGCTTTGGCCCACTTTGACAGCCCTAATCCACGATAACGATTGCCTCTACCCTCCCAACTCCCAAACACCTACCACATTTATTAACGACCGGACCTTTAGGTACCGGATACTCCATTAGTGTCAAGTTGTCAACTATGATGGACTTTTTCTGTATTAAATTATTTGACTTTTACAGGGCATTTGGTTGGGAGGAAGAAATTAGGGGGGAAATAATTGTAATTTGGTGGAATTGTAATTCAATGAATAATGTAGGAATTGAAATTACACTATTTGGTATGCAGGAATACAGGGAATTGAAAGGTAAGAAGCGACATACTAACTAAAATGTCCAACTACAAGTATAATAATAATAATAATACTAATAATTCTTTCAATAATAACAATAACAATAACAATAATAATAATAATAATAATAATTTTATTTAAAAAAAAAAAAAGACAAAGGATTGGGAAGAAGGAAAAATGGTCTTTACACCAATATAATTGCCCATCCTCTCCACCGAATTACAGTTCATGGATACCAAATTGTGAATTACAATTCATGGGATACCCCATGAATTGTAATTCACAATTTGGAGGGAATTGCAATTCCGGAGAAGAAGAAATAGAGTGTAAAATGACTAAAATACCATCGTTATTTTAAGGTTTAGAAAATTCCGGTGAGATTTGGCCGGAGTGTTCAAAATTGACATAAATTGAATAGTCAGGGTATATAATTAACACTTTTGAAAGTTGTGGACTGCAATTAAGAGGACCACAATAGTCAGTAGACTAAAATTACAATTTTCTCTTTACAAATTTTATGTGTTTTCTTGTTTCGTTTTTTTTTTTTTTTTTTAAATATGAAAACTATATTTTCTTAAGATATTGTACATTAAACTTTTATTGGACTAAATTTTGTTTTTTTCCCCTTATAGCACCAGCCATTAATTAATTTTGAAAGAATGAAAATAAAATACTAAAATATGAATTCAACTCTAATACTTTTGTTGTCCGATCAATATTGTTATATCATAATTTTTGCCTCATTTTTAAATCATGCTAATTTGTTTGATTAGCCCATATCATGATGTTATATACCGTTTTGTTAAATTAATTCATTTTTTTTAAATTTAATCATGCCATATAATTCATTGATTCACAACATGTAAATATATAATTAATCTAAAAAATTAAAAATAAAATTATATGATCAATTGATCGTGTAAAAATGTATTCTCCACTCTTTTTATGATGTCTGAATTTTTCACCTTTTTCCTGTTTTTATTTGAACCAAAATGCATTTTATTGTGACATCAATTTATTGACTTTATTAGATTACGTATCTTGTTCAATTAATAATATGTTTAATTTGAGAGATTGAATTGCTAATTGCGTTTTATCACACTTGCATGAGTAATATTATATTCGTTTAACTTTATCCCATATAGCTAATATACTCTAAAATTTTGGTACTAGAAATATTTATTTTTAATTCCTTTGGATACAATACATTATAAATTGTGATATTACATTCTTTGTTTGTTTATATTTGTGATATAACATGTCATGAATGATGACATAATATTATCATCGTGCTCATAAAGCGCCATGATATTTTTGGTGTTATATTATTTTTTGGAACCAATTAAGAATGGAAAGTTAAAGGTTGAGACAGCCAATACTTTAATCATGCACCATTAAAAAACATGAAAGATAATATATCTGCATGCTTTTATCCTCACTTTGTTCAGCCTTTCCAATTTGCATACCAAAATTATGGAATACCAATAATTTGAACTTTAATTTGTTCTCATATTGATTTTTTAAAGAATGATTTTCACTTGTTATCTTACAATTATTATGTCATTTCAATATTTAGTTTACAATAAGTATTATTTTTGTCATATTTGATCTATAACTTTTAATTTTTTTGGGGTCATATTTAGTCATTTATGCCAACTTAATTTTCAGTAGAAAATAATTGGAATGAGTTTTATATTAAGTTCAAAATCATATCGACCTAAACATCTCATCACTTCTAATTTGGAGAGAAAACATATGGTTCCAAACTAGAAATCTAATTAATTTCGACGTTTTGATGCCGCCCTTTTTCCGCTCCTAGCATCGTGGGTTATGAGGCAGTGGTAAGGAGTGAGGCGGGCGAGTTTCTGGATGCTCAGTGTGGTCAACAACAATGCTCCCAAGACCTTCTGCTAACCGAGACACTAGCTTGCAAAGAAGCGCTTTCGTGGATGAAGGTGAAGGGGTATGACAACATTACTTGTAGATAGATTGTCTTGTCCTTTACGACATCTCCTGTTTAATACAATATTGTTTCATTTCTTTTAAACAAATTAATTCCGACTTTTTTTTTTAATAAAATATTTGGTCAAAATGACATAATAAAGCGAAAATTGAAAGTTAGGTGCCAAATATTGCAAAATAATATTTAAAAATTAAATGTGATAACGGTATATTATATATTTATTTGACCAACAGTAAAAATAATTTTTTTCTTTAATATACAATTTAAAATTAATGGTCTCTGCCCATATGGGATAAAATTTGGAATCCTTTCTCAATGCTATATTTATTTTTGGGATATTTCTCAAGAAAGAATTCGAAGTGATTAGGATAGCACTAGTTTTTTTATATTAAAAAAATACACATAGAATCCAATTTAGTATTAATGGGCTCTGTTTGGCAGAGCTTATTTAGGAGCTTATAGCTTATTTTAAGCTACTAATAAGCTATAAGCTCTGTTTGGTAATGTTCCTAAAATAAGCTAGTAGCTTAAAATAAGAATTTATTTTTGAACGCTATCTAAGGTAGCGTTTCAAAATAAGCTAGTAGCTTCCTAACTTTTTTTTCCATCTTTAACCTTATTATTTTAAAGAAATGCTATAATTTACCCTTCCCAATTAAAATCTTTTTGGCTAAACCTTTTTAACTTTTTATCTTCAATATGTTTGGTTGTAATTTCAATTTGACATTTGTGTTTGAACATTGATTTTTTGTATGAACTAATCTTATGAATTATAAACATTTTGTTTTACTTTATATGTTTTCAAATATATGTTCTTACTTTATATATTTTATTAAAATATATTAATTTCATTATTTTATATTTTAATATATAAACAAAAATATTTAAATTTAAAACTATTTAAATTGTATGAAGATGACCTTTTTAGTCTTTTTACATTTATCAACTTATCACAAAGCTAATTTTACCAAATACTTTTAAGCATAGCAGTTAGCTTAACAGCTCTTCAGATTTCAGCTTCGAGCTTATAGCTTTTCAGTTTTCAGCTACTTTTCAGCTTTCAGCTACCTTTTCAGCTAGGTTTGCCAAACATAGTCCATATATGTTAACAATTTCTCTATTTTTAATTTTCTAAACGAATCAATTATAATTTTTTTTTAATTCATTAGAAATCGTTGTTGGATACTTTTTGAGGGATCTTCAATAAAGGTGTGATCCCTTTATTTTTATTTTTTTATAATTTATATTTTTTAAAGAAAGATTTTTTTTTTCTAACACAATAAAAACAATGACTAGACTTCAAAGAAATGCCAAGGGCCTTGTGGTCCAGTGGCATCAAACCCTTCCCTGTATACGGGAGGTGGTGGGTTCGTTGAGAAAGTAGTTTATGAACAGTAGGTTGAGAAAGTAGTTTATGAACATATACTACACTGTAATAAAGTCAGTAGCATTCAGAGAAATGAGAAGAATTCATGACCAAATCAACTAATAACAAGATCACCTTTTTGGCCTTCTACTTTCTTCGACCAAATAAATAAGAAGACTTATGATGACACGAGTAAGAAAATCTCATTCACCCTTCAATATCCTCATACTAATCGTCAAAAGCAGCTTAAATTTAGTTTTTTTTCTTTGTATTCACATAAAAATAATATATAAAAATATATATCATAAAAAGTTCTAATTGAGATATTTTAAATGACATCTATATATTGATATTTCTATTTTAATGCTTAAATTAACATACAATTACATTAAATCATGTTGGGAGAATAAGTTGAATTTACACAATAACATATATATATATATATATATATATATATATATATATTCCACGTACCAAGAAAAAACGAAGGGTACAAGTCGTGTAATATCTACACTGTCCTTAAAACCAAGAAAAAACGAAAGGTCCAAGTCGTGTAATATTTACACTGTCCTTAAACCCAATTCCATACATTTCGATTGCGCACGAGAGAGAGAGCGTCTATCCTATACAATTCAATAAGCCTTATAAAAGCTTTTGTATAAATAGTAGTGCAAACCCACTTCCCAAACCAATGTGGGACAAAAGTTACTTTAAACTTTTTCTTCTATTTTCCAAATTCCGCGGAATTGCAATTTCCTCCCACCAAACAATGTAGTTTGGGAATTCATTGAATTGTAATTCATCCCAAACTACACTCAACCAAACAGGAGATTGCTCCATCCTTAAAGACCAAAAATCGAAGCCTTGACCTTTGGTTAAGGATGGATGAGTCTCTACACTCAACCACACCCCTAGGTTATTAAGTCATTATAGGTGTTCATACTCTCACTTATACACTATTTTTTTGTGACGAGAAAAATCTATAGCTACTAGTCGATGATCTGCATTGAATTTTACCTTGTGACCATAACTGACAAAAGACTATAAGTGGGTAAATCAACCTAGGTCGTCTACAGCGGGTCGGCCCGAACTAAATGAACCAATAGACCGCTCTTGTAAGAGGTTGAATTTGGAACATTATGGACTAATTCATACATTATTACTTGTAGTTATTAGTAAATCATTTTCCACAGTACTTTGTTACAAAGATTATTGAAGGGAGAAAAGTAGTAAAAATAGCCACACCCAAACGATAACAAAGAAAAATATAAACAGTTTGTTGAGAGTTCAGACTCTGTTTCCATTTTCCTTGCTCTCCTCTTCGTCAATGGTGTCACAGAGATCTCTGCCCAATGTCTCCGGCAAAGAAACCAGAAACAAACAGCACAAAACACTGGCCAATCCGAAAACCCCGTAAGAGTAAAACCTGTTCTCCCTCCCCAGCGCCACCAGCAAGGGGCTAATCGCGCCGCCCACCACCATGGCTTGCCTCGCCATCGCCACCGCGGAGTTCCTCACACACGTCGGAAAAAGCTCCAGCGTGTATATCAGCAGAATATTGAACGCCGTGCAGGCCGTGAAAAACGCCACGATTTCCAGCCCGATCTGCACCACCTTTAACTCCTCCCCCACAAATACAACGCACCCGAGGTTGCACACCCCGCTCACGACCCCTAGCCCTGCCACCCAGGCCCGCCGCCTCAGCTTGTCTATTAGTAGTAACGTCACTAACGACGCGGGTAGCTCGGACACGGCGTTTAACGTTGTACTTAGGTAGAGATTTAACGGCATTTCGCCCACACCTAACGGTATGCCGTAATACACCAAACCTATCCCAAGAGCCACCCATGTGACCGTTAATAACCGCCGCAAAGCCCAGCCTTTGCTTATCAGCACCTTTAGAGCAGAGTATAAATCCATTTGCTCATCCAATTCAAGGACTTGATCTTGGTTGTCTAGAAAGACGGTGTTGCGGGTCTCCGGGGGTGCCAGGGTTTTGATTGTTTCGACAAAATCTTGGATTTTTCCTCGCACATAAAGCCACCTCGGAGACTCTGGAGCCACGAGGTAGACAATAACAGAGTATATGATCCCGGGGATCCCGGTCCAGAGGTAGAGGTATCTCCAGGAAGACCCGGAATTGAAATACGCCATGCCCGGCAAAGAGAGGAACCCGAAAGTGAAACACACGAATCCGATGATCCCGACCTGTCCCCGCCACCGTCTCCCTACAATCTCGGTCGACAAAACCAGCGCGCAGGTCCCGATGGTGGCCCGCGCGAACCCCGTCAGGAACCTCAACGCCGAGTAGACCCACACGTTGGGGGCGGCCGCGGTGAGGACGGCGGCCACGTTCATGAGGAGGCACGAGAAGGCCAGCATTTTCTTCCGCCCAATCGAGGCGTCGGCGAACGTGGACAGCGCGAGCCCGCCGACCAGGCAGCCGAGGAAGTACGAGGTGGCCGGCAGGCCGGTGATGATCGCCCCGGCACACTGTAGGCCCCACTCGGAAACCACGGAGGTCTGCGGCGGCGCGTCCCACGCCCACGCCTCCTTCGGAAGCTCACAGATATTATTGCAGGGTGACGATGAAGTGTTATTGCAGTGCCAAGTGGGCACGAGGTCGGTAAAGACGGTGATAAAGGTTTGATGGGCGTCGAATACCCATGCCAAATTAGCAAGGGTGGCCTGTAGGAACTGTGCCCAACTAAACCTTCCAAGCCAAACTTCTATGGTGTCGTCCAAGGAACGTTTTGTTGTGTTTTTCGTTTCGTCATTGGTTGTTGGGAGAACCAGCAGGGGATTCTTTTCTGGATGTTGATCCATCAACATGGTAATGGATCTTATGTCTGTAACACAAGGCCTTATATAGATGATATTCACGCACAGAGGAATCATATATACTATATGGTATGTTCAATTAGGGCACTGAACCTAAAAAATGCAATATGTTAATCAACATTTTATGTGCTTATAATTAACTAACATATTAACCTATTCTATACTTGCAGTTAACAATTTGCGTGTTTATAGTTTATATTATATTTATGTAATTTTATGTTATGTGCTTTCAATTCGTTTATAGGTATAAAAAAATTACTGGAATTAGCTACAGGTATAAAGTTGTAGACAGATAATCTGAGGTTATAGACGCATCATCCCTTGACCAGTCATTAAAAAGTTGTTTAATTAGTCACTTTTTATATTACGAGTAAGATACTATAATCATTGGTGAATCATACATAGACGCTTACATATACACGAAAAGAAACTAAAAGGTATTTAATTTGCTAAACAGAAATAAGAAGGCATCAGTTCATGTAATTTTTAAAAATATATCAAAACTATATAATTGTAATTTAAAAATTATTAAAAAATTGTTAAAGAAAATAATTAAGTAAAACAAAATATGCCAAAGACCTTGTGGTCAATCGGCACCCGGTGTACACTCCCATGTGGAAGGGAGTGGATTCTAGTCTCAGTGGAGGCATCTGTTGACTCTTTGTTGTAACCGAGTCAGTAGAACTCAAAAAAAAGTACAAGAAAATATAAAATTTAATTGAAGAAAGAATATTATATATAACAAATAAAATGAACAGATAAAATATTTAGTTCAGATATAACAAGGGGAATTGATGCTTTTAGCAATCATCATTGTGTGGACCATGGTCCACACAGCTGTGTGGACCATACTATCAAATAATGCACATTCAATATAAAAATAATGTACATTATATTCAGGGGATGTACATTATTTGTGTACTGAATGTACATTATTTTTATAGTATAAAAATAATGTACATTTAGTACATTAAAAGTGTACATTTTATCATGGTCCATACAATAATTTGCCTGCTTTTAGGCTTTAGGCCCTGTTTGGTAAATAATCAGCCTATCAGCCAATTTTGGCTTATTTGACCACTATTAGTTGGTAAATAATAAGCTTTTTGTAATTTCAAAATGCTAAAATTCAAAAGGCTACTCAAAGCAGCCTTTTCAATTAGTTTTTTGAGAAAAGAAATTATACCAAACAGCTATCAGCTAACAGCTAATTTATCAAACAACTTTCTACAATCAACCAATGTTATCAACAAATCATACCTTCTAACCCAAACAGCCAACCCAATCAGCTAACAGCCATTTACCAAACAGGGCCTTAGTTGAAGTTATAATAATGTATATTTTACTCATTCAATTATTCACAATATATATTTAGTTTCTAAGTTCTTAGTAAAGTGAATAATTTGATTCAGTTACGTTTGATTCATGGAATACATTGGGTGCGAAATATCATTTTGTGAAATAGATCTATTCCGCTATTTGGTTCGAGTTTTACAACAATGAACATAATTTCACAGAATGGGCTATTTCCTTTGTAATGGGACGAGTCATTCCCGACAATTGTTATACCATGAACCATGGTTCATATTGCATTGTGAACATTGATACAAAAATTATGTAATTTCAGTAACATATTCTGTACCTACAGTTAACAGTTTTTGTACATGTAAACAAATAACTTGATACTACATACATTGTAACAGAGTCAATAGTACTCAAAAACAAACAAATAACTTGATAATTGCTGACATATAATATGATAGCTACATGTACAAAACAGAATACGTCAACTACATATACAGAATCTAAAGATTATTTTTGGACTAAGATCTACAGTGTAAGTTAGAACTTGATCCATGGTATAATTTGTCATTTCCCAAGACCCCATTGATATTAGCTATTCATAGTCCATTCGGAATAATTAGTTTTTATTATTCCAAAAATACCCTTAAAATTTATATATATATATATATATATATATATATATATATATATATATATAAATTTCTGAGCTTCTTTCAACTACCTACAAGTAATTTGTCAAATTCCCATAACTATAGTACAATAATATGTTTCTATGGTTTTTTTTTTTTTTCCAGTTCCCTATGTTCGTATACATTTATCTATTTTTATGTTGATTTTTTTCTCCAAATTTTGTGTATGTATATATGCATGTATATATACACACACATGTAGTACACGAACCGTGGAAACCCAGTTCATATGAAGTCTATTATTTCATTCTTTTGTAGTATTATTTTATTTTTTGATCTCTATTTTTTTTTTTTTATAATCGGTTTTGAAAGAATATAATAATTTTTATTATGTTTTATATTTCATAGTGGGTCAGTATTTATATATAGTTGTATGTGTTTTATTATGATATTCCATTTATAGTACTCTTTTTTTTTTTTTTAGTACTACTGACTCTGTTACAATGTAGTATTTGTTCATAACTACTTTCTCAACCTACTGAAGCACAAAGAGTCACTGAGGCTCGAACCCACTCCCATCATCCACGTGGGAGTGTTTTCCGGGACACCGGGTGCCACTAGACCACACGATCTTTGGCCCTTTTATAGTACTCTTTGATCCAACCAAACACAAGAATATGATTCCTCTTATAATTTCATGTTTATTCCCTTTGCGAACCAAACAATAGAATAGTTATTTTAATCCTTTCTTATTTCATTGTTGAAATTCTATTTTATTCCCTTTATTTTTATTCTTTGAACCAAATGTACCATAACGTTTTAATGAAACCCTAATTTTATGGACCAAATCCACCACTTCAATAAAAAAAAAAAAGCAAGATTAAAAATATACAAAAATAATTGAAAAACAAAATTTACACACGGCCAAAATTGAAGGGTTAAAAATGTCAATTTCCTTAATTATTATTTTTTTAACCAAATATTTCATGTGATATATGATGATAAGTATCACAATTGCTTCATATTCATTGAATAAGATGCTTATGAATTGGAAACATGTGTTTATTAGGTAAAATCACAATTACTTAAATATTCAGATTTGTTTGTTATAATGTGAAACATGTGTATCCGGACCGTTAAACGGACGGAGAAAGACCCGATGAATTTACCAAAAAAGAAAAGAAAAGAAGAAATAGCTTAGGGATCGGACCACAACATTTTTGTTTTGTTCGATTAAAGTTTAAAATATAAACATTTGAGACCATCTCATGAATATTTATCTATGAATCCGTGATATCACTCAGGTTGTAATACTTATACTGAAAAATATAATACATACTAATCAGGAATAAAGTATTTGTTATTACTTATAAGGAAAAATATAATACTTTTAAAGAAAAATATAATATGTTTACATTTTGATTTAAAAGTATTACATTTTTCCTTAGAAATATTACACTTTCTTTTTTTAAGTAATAAACACTTTATTTTTAATTAGTACATTTTTCAATATAAGTATTACATTTTCATATTGATTCAACCTATTTTATGAATAATGATTTGTGAGATGACAGTCTTACGGAGAATCACTCTTTTGATTTTAGGTTTAATGTAATGAATAGTAAAAATGATGAGACTAAAATAAAATTGGTGAGATGAAATTATTGTAGGGTATGTCAAGGTAATGGAGACAATTAATTAATTAGTTAATTAATGTAAACCAAAACGACAGTGTTGAAAAGTTTAGATTGGTCACTCATGGAACACGGCGAGATCAGATACGTTCAGAAAAGTATGAATATGCATTATCTCTTATTATTCTACTGAATTTTTTAAATAGAGTTAATTCCATTTTTTGTCGTAGTATAGGTGACAGTCCACTTTTAGTCATTTTTATCAGAACATTCACATTTGGTCCTAGTATTATTATGGCATGACCATTTTTGGTTATTTGTCAATAAAATCGTTGAAATGTCGTTAAATACAATGACATTTCGATCTTTTTTTTTTTTTTTTTTTAATACTAAGTGAGTCGACCCCGCTATATTTTTATGTTTATATTTTTGAAAAAATTTGTAATTGAAACTGAAAATGAGTTTTTATTTAACGGCATAACAACTATTTTGTTGATAGAGGACCAAAAATGGTTATGTCACAATAATACTATGACCAAATGTGGATGTTCTGATAAAAAATGACTAAAGTCACCACATATAAATATAGGACTAAAAATGGAATTAACTCTTTTAAATATTTAATTGTTGACTTAGATTTTATTGATTTATACTCCGTAATTAAATTTTTGTAAGGAAACCAATTTCTTAAAATTTGAAGAAAATGTTATTTTCTCTTTCTTATAACACTCATGGTAATTTATAAAGTAGTATTTCTTCTATACTTTCTCAATCTTTTTTTTTTTTTTGAAACCTACTTTCTCAATCTCTTTTATTGGAGTTTGATTTTGTGACCACCCATTTGAAATGGTAACATATATATAATCACACTACATAGTAGTTGTCAATGTTATTTTCTCTTATTTCGCTAATGAAATTTATTTTTTAACAGAAATAAAATTTCTCAAATTTCGGGAAAAAGTTTTATTGCTCAACATTGATATTTTGTTTTTCATGAAAAAAGTTGTTTGTTCATTTGGTGGGACAATTTTGTCTTCATAGTACTTTCTTAATATCTCTTGTTGTTGTAGTTGTTGTTATTAATGTTATTATTATTATTGTTATTCTTATTGATAGATGATATACTGGGCTGACTGGACGGACCAATCAACCAAAAGGGTTTGGGTCACATGGACCGGCCCAAGAAGGAAGGAGCAACTTGGGCCTATTTATAGTTCACTAGGATTATTGAGTTTATCTATACTATTAAGGGAAAATGGCACTTTTTCCCCCTGAGTTGTTTACTTATAGCACATTTTCCCCCTGTGTTATTTATGTAACCACTTTATCCCCTCAATTGTTTATAAAGTGGCTATTTCTTCCCCTCTCCATTAAATAAATGTTTGGGCTATTAAAAATGAGGGTAAAATTGATATTTCACATTTATTTATTTATTTATTTATTTTACTATGCATGATTAATACACTAATTAAGTAAAGTAAACTTCAACAATTTCTCCCGTTCGTAGCCATTGTTCTTCATAATTTCCAACACCAACCTCACATTTGTTCAATTCACACAAGCTTCATATTCATATTGCGGTACGTACATTATAAAGGTAATTCTCCAGCGGGATTTGTCCGGCATGATTAATACACAAGCTGCATATTCATATTCACACAAGCCTGAGTTCCATACCATACTAGTAATTCTTTGGCGGGGTTTTTTCGATGACACCTTCGCACACTCGTTGACTGTATGACCCAGTAGATCATAATAGAAACAGAATGTATGCAGTCTTTCGTACTTCGCGAATACCTGAACCCACATCTCAATGGAGTCCAGAGGGACGTTCGCCTGTAAATTTTTGGCATCCAGAGGCTTCAAGATCAAAGATTGGTTATTAAAGGACCACGAGCCTTCCTCAATGATCCTCTTTTCTTTGGCTTCAAGCTGAAATTCGAAAAGAAAGCGATTAGATTGAAGCTCGAAAATACGTACCCCTAGGCCCTAACACTGGATGCCACACCGCTGCGAGCATATTCCGCATTACTTCGAAGTTGATTGGGCGTTTGGACAAAAATCGACCGACAATGCTGACCCCCACTGTTGCGTTTTTTTCGTTGGATTGGAGCTCAGGGGTTGCCAGAATACCATTTTCTTCTTCTTCCTCTATGGCCGATTTGTTAACTCTGTTGTGTTCTGGTGTGCAATTACTTCTCTCTTCACAAAGTCTAAGCAGAGAAAAAAAAAAGACAGAAAAATGGAGAGGAAAACAGTAGACAAGATCCTACGGAGAGAAAAAAAAATTAATTGAAACTCCAGTACTTACTTTACTTAATTAGTGTATTAATCATGCATTGTAAAATAAATAAATAAATAAATAAATGTGAAATATCAATTTTACCCTCATTTTTAACAGCCTAAACATTTATTTAATAGAGAGGGGAAGAAATAGCCACTTTATAAACAATTGAGGGGGATAAAGTGGTTACATAAATAACACAGGGGGAAAATGTGCTATAAGTAAACAACTCAGGGGGAAAAAGTGCTATTTTCCCTACTATTAATAAACAATCGTTATACCCTGCACCACGGTGCACATAGCAATGTGCACCACGTACGTAAAACGACGTTGTTTCGGTGTTAGTAGACGCGGACGCGAATGACTCAGAGAATTCATTATCTATAATACACATAATCATTATCTATAATACACAGAACGTTTGCCTAGAATACACATAATGTTTGACCAGAATACACAGAATATTGACACAAAATACACAGATGTTAGTGGACGCGAATGACTCTAGGAAATTCATTATCTATAATACACATAATCATTATATATAATACACAGAACGTTTGCCTAGAATACACATAATGTTTGCCCATAATACACAGAATATTGACGCAAAATACACAGAACTCATCCTCCTAACATTCGAATGCACAAACACATCACAACTTGTGTTAATAACATGAATACACATAATATTTACACAAAATACACAGAACCCATCCTCCTAAACATTCGAATGCACAAACACATCACAACATGTGTTACTAACATGAAATCACAACATGTGTTACTAACATGAATACACATAACGGTTGCCTATAATACACAGAACGGTTGCCTACAATACACAGAATGATTGCCTGTAATACACAGAATATTAACATAAATACAGAGACCGGCCGAAACGGGAAACGTGATTTCCAAAAAAAACGGACGATTAGTTTATAATGATCAAAACGACGTCGTTTAGGTACGTGGTGCACATTGCTATGTGCACCGTGGTGCACAGTATAATTTGCCATTAATAAACATAAAATCCTCCATTTTAATTTATCGCCGAAAACACTCATATTCTATTAAGTTTTGCGTATTATTGCTAAATATGGTAATATAATTCCTAATAAAAAAATATTATTTCCTATTTTCTATTCGTACTACAATTCTACATTTTAATTTCAATTCGTATCCGTTGTTTAGGTACCCTAAACCCTAAACCCTAAAGCCAAATAAACAACATTATTATTCCGCCAACAACAATACCGTACACAACTATTCCAATTCGTATATAATTATACATTAAAATTCCTATTCGTAGTACACAACTATATAGCATCAACTATTCGGAGGCTGTTAGTCCAGCGAATGCATATACTTCCCTGCTACATATACTTTCCTACTATTCATAAACAACAATATTATTCTTTCAAATATGCAAATCCTAAACAATTTTTTTCTTTGGATTCTGCAAATTGTAAAAAAAAAAAAAAAAAAAAAAAATTCTTTCATTATTAAAAAATAAACTGCATATACAAACAACTGACAATGACTTGAAAGAGTAAAAGAACTAACGAGAAGAAAAAAATAAAAATTAATAATGACAGTTGCATAAGCACCAATTCACAAACATCTTCTGAGTGCAATATTTATATCTTAATTTGAAACAATACTTACACCTCTTATGCTCCTGTTGTTTCACATTGTTTTTTTTTTTTTAAATGATATTCACAATTTCATTGTGCAAACGTGTCGCATGAGGTTTAACTGTTTAAATCGTGTGAGTATAAGTATATTATGAAAGGGAATCACGACACTCTGATTAGCGTTACAGATAAAGATGAATCCGATTTTCCCACACACATGTTCAAACTCAAGGATTTTGGATCGTTGAAGGCTCCGGAGGATTGGATAGCAATCAGCTAATTGATAATTCTTCTTAAAATTTTGTTCTATACGGGATGTTTTCTCATTTCTTTTTGTTTTTCTAAATTTCTAATAGAACATTCATGACTGACAATTTTAATTGGTTTTCGCAGATTTGATTAGCAGTGTAGTTTTCACTACTAAGCCAAAAGTTATCCAAGTTGATTCTAATCCCCTAAGGTTGATTGATTTTGTCATTGAAGATTCTCGATATGTATTTGTTTTTAGATAGCTTTTTGATTTATTTTAGTATAAATTAAATTTAGACGCCATCACGTTCTTTGTTGTTTTCACTCAGGGGGAGTCAGCTTACGATAACCTTGTGAAACGAGCGCGTGGATTCTGTGTTACCTTACTATAATGTTGATTTGGCAGATCCACTGATCATTATACTATAGCTGTGTAGAGTCAGGGTGAATGATGATAAGTAATTACCTAGTGGTAGACATAATTTATCTGTTTTGATTATAACTATTGAAAATTGTTTACCATATTAGATGGTGAGGTCAGGATATCCAGTTCTTACACGGCAACAAAGATTCTATTCAACAATGAATGCCCTTAGTTCCTCAATTTCAAGGAGAGGTATTGTGACAATTCAATTTTTTTAATTCATTGAATTGACATTAAATGTTGGTGCACCTATTATGTTATTGCAAATCACCTCACTTGGTCTTTACAACGGTACGCGTCTCATTGTCACAAGATTGACAGATCACATTGTCGAACCAAAAATAGTTAATGGGACACATGAAGGAACCAAAATTCTTATCCCCCGAATGTTTGTCACTCCTTCTGATACGAGATTGCCCTTCAAGTTCCAGCATAAACAATTCTCATTGATGCTCGCATATGTCATGACTATCAACAAAAGCAAGGGCAAAATAGTAACTCATTTTGGGTTAATGTTGAAAAACCGATGTTTAGTCACTGTCAATTATAGAATGCGCCACTTCGCTCATAACTGAATGGTAAAAAAATAGATACGATTATAAGTAAGAGACTGAGTAGTCAATAAATGTATAACTCGTGGACCAAATATGTCATTTCTCCAATATAATAATAATAATAATAATAATAATAATAATAATAATAATAATAATAATAATAATAATAATAATAATTCCTCGATCTTTAAAAAAAATTAAATTTCCCGAATAAAATTAAAAATTAAAAATTTTTATGTTTAAAAAATAACTATATAATTGTGCCAAATATGATTAAGAAACAAAGAATAAAACCAGAATTACAATTAAATTTCCCGAATAAAATTAAAAATATAAACAATTTTATATTTAAAAATTAACTATTTAATTGTGCCAAATATGTTTAAGAAACAAAGAATAAAACCAAAATTACAAAAAGATTACAAATATAAAAAAAAAAAATTATATTTAAAAAATAACTATTCAATTAGTTTTAAATACACTAAAAAATTAAAATATAAAAGTATACGAGAGGGGATCGAACGCTGGTTTACTCAATTAGATTGCTCTGCTTAATCAATAAAGCTTTTGAGGCCAGCGCTATCCAACTACACAACCTCCCTTTAGTAAACAATAACTAATATTTATTAGTTTTTAATCAAATTAAAGAAATCTGATTAATCGACATTATGCTAAACATATTAACTAATTTGTTTTTATTTTTAATCAAATTAAAGCAATCAATAACTAATTATATTTTAGTGTTAAATATTTTTTTTTCTAATTTCTTTTTATCTCTCTATCGCCATGTCTTTTGAAGCTTTTGCCATCATTCTTTTTCTTTTGGCAATCGTTATTATAGGTCCCGAGCGAAATTTTTTTTAAAATCCTATTTTAACTAATTATTTTTGAACTCCTTGTTGTTTTCCTTTAATATTAGAATCATTATTATAGCATTGATCCCTCATGATAGATCAGAGCATAACAGAGCTAAGATCAGAGCAAATCAGTGCGGATCAAAGCTTATCAGAGTAGTTAGTTATGATTCTATTAACGGTTTAACTTTTTTTTTTTCTACTTTTTTTCATTTCAAGGTAAATATTTTTCAGGTAGCATTATATAAAACAATTTTTTTTAAAAAAAATTGTGTATAAAAAATGAAAAAAAAAAAACACTTGAATTTTTTCAACCTACACTTGAAAAAATCTCCGAACACCATTCACGTTCATGATCTTGGCAACGTTATAACTACTAATCCTGTGAATGTGGAGTACATGTTCACGACAAAGATCAAGAACTTCCCGAAGGGGACAGTTTGCTTCTATCCTGGGCGATCTGTTGGGGCACGGCATATTTGCTGTCAACGGAGATTTGTGAAAGTTTCAACGGAAGATGGCAAGCTGGGAGTTCAGAATTGTGTCGATTCGCACCTATGCTTTCGAGATCGTGGCTGCCGAGGTTAGGATGATGTTGTTACCTCTCCTTTCGTTTTACGAGGAAAACTAGGAAGTTTTGGACTTTCAGGATGTTCTGCGGCGATTCTCGTTAAACATTGGCGAAAATGACATTTAAATTGCTGTTATTCAGTACTGTAAGTGCATCTTATTATTATAATTTTATTTTTGTTTAATAAATTTTAAAATTTTTATTATATTTATATCCCGCATCTCATCTATAATGTATCCCACTGCATCTTCTTCTTCTCACTTTCCTATTTATTTTCTCTCTCTATCTCCATTGCATTTGAAGCTTTTGTAATCATTCTTTTTCTTTTGGCAATCGTCTTTCTAGTAATTCGTTATGTATTGAAATTGAAACCAGTGTAATATTAGTAAGACGTATTTGACGTCGAGCTGCGCGATAGAGCATAACAAAGCTGGGCAAGTCCAAACATTTTATAGGTTCATAGCAAATTTTTTTTAAAAGGTCTTATTTCAAGTAATTGTTTTCTGAACTCCTTGTTATTTTTCTTTCATATTAGAACCTTTATCATAACCTTGATCCCTCACAGTAGATCAGAGCATACCAGACGGCATTTTGTCCAGAAGGGCACTAGGGTTACGTACCACCCGTACGCAATGGCCGAATGAAATCAATCTGAGGGCCCGATTGTTAGGAGTTCAAACCCGAAAGGTGGCTAGAAGACGGGGTTTTCAAGCTCGAAAATCTCTTCAAATAACCGGTTTTTTCAAGCCGATCCTAGGATTTGTATAGGGAAAAACATGGCTTTGGTGGAGTTGAAAAGTGTTGTAGTGTCTCTGATTAGGGCTTTTGATATAAAAGTTGCTTGTGAGCCACGTCAAACGCCTAGATACCCGTCGGTGCTGACTGTCACTGTGAGAGGCAGATTTCCAGTGAGGATCACCGACAGACGGCGGAGGCAATAATCCTAGCTACTAGCTACTCTCATACTAGTAGCTGTATATGGAAGTTAGGCTTGGAATATGGAAGAGGTAAATGTGCTAATTTTGTAGTGATATCCAAATTTCCAACACAATTATGTTACAAGTTAACACTCTTCTATTATTTATTTATTTATTTTTTTAGAAAAAGAACTTAATTCATTGAATCCGATAAAAGACAGTCAACAAGAAATTAAGGAGGACTATCAAACCACTCCCCGAAACCTGACATAGAAACGACCTCCGGAGCAACCGAGTGGGCGGCACGATTTGCATATCGCTTAGCAAAACAGAAGTCTACACCACTAGTACAAAAAACCACATACACTGCACCTATAAATGTTGTTCCGCTACACCTCGAAGTGACTCTAAAAGTCTTTGACTCTCCGCGACACCAGTATATACGGGTGCCGTAGAAAGCTTACAAATTTTTTATGTTTTTTTATAAACACTTTCCGCTACACCCACTCTGAGCGGGTGTAGCGGAAAGTATTTTTTTAATTAAAAAATGACTTTTTGCTACACCCGCTCAAGCGGGTGTAGTGGAAAGTCGAAAAGTATTTTTTTAATTAAAAAACGACTTTTTGAGCGGGTGTAGTGGAAAGTCATACCTTTCTTTTTAAAAAATATATATGTCATTACACCTTTGGACACCTGCAAGAAAGTATCAAAAAATATGGAAACAAAATATAAGTTACTACACAAGGAAAATCAAAGCACAATTGGCATACTTCTAGTTCAGCATACTTCCAGTTCAACATACTCTGAACTAGGCACACTTCCAATCGACATACTTCTAGTAGAGAATTAGAGGACTTCTATACAGAGATTGTACCCTTTTTTTTTTTTCGTTTGATACATACTACTTCATTGTAACTGATACTTTGAATTTTGAATATATACAATTCAAGTTTTTCGCGTTTTCAACGAAATGAACATCATATGATCTTTGTAATTGTGCTTTGATTTTCCTTGTGTAGTAACTTATATTTTATTTCCATATTTTATGATACTTTCTTGCAGGTGTCCAAAGGTGTAATGAAATTTTTTTTTTTTAAAAAAGAAAGGTATGACTTCCACTACACCCGCTTGAACGAGTGTAGCAAAAAGTCTAAAAAAATGACTTTTTGCTACACTCGCTTACATTAAAGAAATAGATGTATAAAATTGCTAAGTTGATTCCCTTACACTAATATTTATAAAATTGACACTATCATTTTTTAGACATTGATCATCTGGACCAAATTAGTCCACACTTATATATCACGAGAAAACTAGTTCACATTTGATAATGATTAATAGTATAATATTTGTAAAGTAGTTCCTTATTTGTAATCTTTGATGCTCAACTTTGAATGCTATGTATATAATCTAGCTAATTAATTGACTAAAGTTCATGTTAAATTTTATATTGTATTTTTTTAATACACTCTAACATATTTATAGTATATGTTCAACAATTACGCCACCTCTGATTGGGATGGAGTTCGAACTGATTTTCATATTTATATTGTATTTTTTTTAATACACTCTAACATATTTTTTGATGATCATATTTATTGTATTTTCCAGAAAAATGAACTGATTTTCCTTGGTAAACGAAAATCTGTTGAACGTATTTTTCGGACGTTGCCAAACACCGAAAACTCAAAAAACATTTTCCGGGTTACCAAACACACCATAAGTTTTGGGACAATTGAGTCACCTTATTTGACTAAATCAATTATTGATTTAGCCATGCATCACAACCACTTATTAATAATATATAACATATTATATTCTAATGCAAAGTACAAGGCAAAAGCAGATGGATCAATAAGCATGGACGCTGAAAGATAATTGAAGAGCTAGAGGCATGGTGATGGTCTAATTGCATAAAAGCAAATAATGGCAAAACAAAGAGTGTGGGTCGCAGTACTGAAGTTTGAAGTTTGAAGTTTGAAGCAAATCTATCAATGATAACACAAACATATGTGGTGGACCAACCAAAGACTATGTATATAGATATATGGGAGACCATTGATGAGTTGGTGGACCTGCTTGAGTTTCATGATGAAGATGTGACGTTGTACCTAGGACTTGACACAAAGTTGAGGTTGTGATGCTTGAATTGTTGGAGAAAGGGGAGAATAGTGAAGGGAAATCTAGTTTATTGGTTCGACTACAAGTACAACCCAAGCTGGGCAATATATTTATATTGGTATGAACCTAGACTCAAGACATCCCAAGGGCTAATTCCTTATTGGACTTCTGGTGAATCTGGTTACTTTTTATCAGGATCAAGCTCTTATTATCATCGCTATGACACACATCATAATTAGTAGTGAAGACATAATTTTATTTTCTTATATTTGGTTAAGAGTCACGTTTTGATGGCATGATACTGGAGACTCTACAAACTGTTGCCCAACGACATTTTTGTTTTGAGTCAACCACCAAGACTATTGGGGTTTAATGGACTGTGTTCATTGGCGCTTGCCCAACAATGGCTTGCCTACGAGCTGGTTCATCAGACAAGAAATTGAAAATTTGTATAGTAGGAATGTAGCATTTAAATAAATTAACACAATAACAAGAGGTGTTACTTTAATAAGTCTCCGTCATAATTCAATAGTAATTACTCTACGTAACTACATACTTTTTAATTAGCCGCCGACATTACGTAGACTATAAAATAACGTAATTACTTTTTAATCAATCAGTCACCGACGTTACGTAGATTACAAAATAACTTTGTATTCTGAGGGGATTTATCATAAAGTTGTGGCTGATTAAAAAATATGCATAAATTGGGATTCTAGCTATTGGCTATTGCCATTGGGAAATTTTGATTTTTAATACTATCCCATTTAGCGCTATCATCCAAAAACTAATGCAAAAAGAGGTGAAATTGTTCAATAATGCAAACATATAATTAGCTACATACTACAGAGTTGGGTCATTACTGGCCAAATCTCCTCCACAATATTTTTTTTTTAATAAAAATGGTTACCATATGATGAGTGAGAGAGTGAGAATGAATTATGCAGGCCGGCCAGCAGCAAGTCAAAGAAGCCAAAGAACGCCGCAATTTAAAAGATAAAAAATGGAGAGGAGATGAAGTTGATTGGAAAGAGCTTACGAGAATCCACGTCACCTTTATTCTTGAAGATCGAATTGCATGCATGCAGGTGGATTTGTTGGAGACATACACGTTCATTCCTGGAAGCCTACACCGAAAACAAGAAATCATAACCACTCACCGCTCAACTTTTGGGGCAGCTAGCTGTTAATCACAACACAATCCTCATCCCTCAATGGGTAGATTGATAAGTTTGAATTAAAATAAGAATAAAGTTACAAACACCAAAAACCTCCAACTTGTGATACAAGTTGACAAATAACGGGGTGACCCCAGCCCAGATGGTAAGAGAGATCTACCTACAACTGTGAGGTCGTAGGTTCGAACCTGGGTTTGAGCCGGTCAGCTATGGGTAACCTAGGCTGGTTTACTCCCTGTGGTCCTTTGTCGGCTAGGGTCACAGGGTAAGGACTAAACCTCAAAAAAAAAAAAAAAAAGTTGACAAATAACCACAAAGATAAAGTAGATTAGTTTTAAATTCTCCAGAATTGATTGACTGAAATCAAAAGGATCAATTGGTCACTCTCATTGAGAAAACTTATAATAATTATGTAATTATTAAGTAAACAATTTAACTAACTTGATTAGAATTGCATTAACTCCATATGACTAAAAATATATAATCTGACCAACGTGGTTCTATTCAATTTTTTAATACTTATTAAAGGGTTATCACAACTTTCATTCATTTCATCCAATATAATTTGAATGCATGACGAGAACTATACTTTAAGGAGTACGAATATCTTTTTTTTTTGTGGCTTAATTAGCAATAACTTCATATGTTATGGTAATTCATTTAGTCTTGAATAGTAGATTATAAGTAAAAATACAAGATCAAGTAATTATAAATGAGTGTGATAATAAGCTTCTTATAAAAATCTATTTCTGTGGACAATAATTAACTACATATGACAGTATATATATTTCTCTCTCTATATGTACTACATTTTCAAAATTTTAAGGATGAAATAGAAATGTCTCTTTTTTATCTCTCTAGACAGTTCAATTATTCATGACGTCCTTTTTAAGATATTTCACTTCTTAAATAAGTGAAGCTAGGTGTTCATACTCCCATGTTTATTTACCGTACTTGTATTTAATTATTGGTTCATTTTACAGTACGTTGTTGAAAAGACTTAACAACAGTAAAAAGTTATAAAAGATCTGGGGAATGATTGAATGAATAATAGTAGATAGGACCATCCAAACAATAAGGAAGATAAGTACAACAGTCCCATGGGCCCATCCATCACGGTAAATTTAATTTAATTACTCACTATGTGCATGCAAAGCAAGAGTGATAAACGCCGTCGCCGCCGCCTCCGGCGGCGGCGGCAGCCGTACTATTTCAAACTTTGCTTATTCCGTTGTTCTCCTTGCTCTCCTCTTCGTCAATTGTGTCGCAGATTTCTCCGCCCATTGTCTCCGGCAACCAAATCACAAACAAGCAACAAACGCCGATTGTGAGTCCGAAAACCCCGTAGGAGTAAAACCTGTTGGCTCTCCCCAGCGCCACCAGGAGCGGGCTGATGGCGCCGCCGAGCACCATGGCTTGCCTGACGATCGACACCGCGGAGTTCCTGACGCAGGTCGGGAAGAGCTCCAGCGTGTATATCATGAGGACGTTGAACGCCGTGCAGGCGTTGAAGAACGCCACGATTTCCAGCCCGATCTGGACCCACCTCAATTCCTCGCTCACGAACACCACGCACCCCACGCAACACGCGCCGCTCAGCAGCCCTAGCCCCAACACCGAGCTCCGCCGCTTCAGCTTGTCTATCAACAAAAACGTCGTCAACGACGCCGGCAGCTCGGACAAGGCGTTTAACGTCGTACTAAGGTAGAGATTTAACGGCATTTCCCCCACACCTAACGGAATTCCGTAGTACACCATCCCAGTCCCGACCCCAACTAACATCACCGTTAGTAACCGTTTCAACGCCCATCCTTTGTTTAGTAGTAGCCTTAGAGCCGCGTATAAATCCATCCCCATGTTTTGATCCTCCTGGTCTTGATCGTGGTTATCAAGAATGAATGAGCCGAAGAAGCTGGTGGTTATGCTGTTACGCGTCTCCGGCGGGGCGATGTTTTTTATGGTTTGGACAAAATCTTGTTTCATTCCTCGGACATAAAGCCACCTCGGAGATTCTCCGGCCACGAAGTAGACTATAATGGAGTATATGATCCCGGGGATTCCGGTCCAGAGGTAGAGATATCTCCAGGAAGACCCGGCATTGAAATACGCTATGGCGGGTAAAGATAGGAATCCGAACGTGAAACAAATGAAGCCTATGATTCCCACCTGTCCCCGCCACCGTCTCCCGACAACCTCGGTCGACAAAACCAGCGCGCAGGTGCCGATGGTGGCCCGCCCGAACCCCGTCAGGAACCGCAACGCCGAGTAGACCCACACGTTGGAGGCCGCCGCCGTGAGCACGGCGGCCACGTTCATGAGGCAGCACGAGAACGCCAGCATTCTCTTCCGGCCGAACGAGGAGTCGGCGAACGTGGACAGCGCGATTCCGCCGACCAGGCACCCGACAAAGTACGAGGTTGACGGCAGGCCGGTGATAACCGCCCCGGCACACTGTAGGCCCCACTCGGACACCACGGAGGTGTGCGCCGCCGCGTCCCACCCCCACGCCTCCGCGGGAAGCTGGCAGACATCCGTACACGCGGAAGAAGATAAATCACCGTTGCAGTGCCACGTCGGCACCACGTCAGTGAAAATGGTGACGAAGGTTTGCTGGGCGTCGAATATCCATGCCAGAGATGCCAGCGTGGCTTGTAGAAGCTGGGCCCACCCGAACTTTCCGATACAACGTTCGATGGTGTCGTCCAAGGAACGTTTTTTAATGTTTTTCCCTCCCTCATTGGCGGTTGGGGGAGCCAACAGGGGATCCCTTTCGCTCGGCATTGTAATCTATAATATTATGATATGCCTATATGTCTTATGTAACATAAGGCCTTTATATAGAGGGGATCGGAATCTATATACACATCATATAATATTGTGCGATATAATGGGGACCGTAACTGGTAAATATTTGTATCGTATACGCCTAATTTTTAAAAAGTTTGGATCCATCCCTTTCTAAAGTAACAATGAGGACTTTACCTACCCCTACTTTTTATATTACTAGGCACGACTGTTGTCTTTCTTGTCATACAAATTCTTCAATGAGTATCATGCATGCATAAACACATATGTATATACACTTTTTGTAGAAGCCGCTTATTGAGTAATGGATCACACTTGTGTAAGACTCCCTCCCAAATATTTATCCGTGAGATGAGTCAGGTCGGATATATGTGTAAATGTAATACTTGTACTAAAATTGTAATACTAATTGGAAATAAAGTGTTTGTTATGTTATTTACAAAGAAAATTGTAATACTTTTATATTTTGATATAAAACTATTACATTTATCATCAAAAGTATTACACTTATAAGTAATGTTTGCAAGTGTTTGTTACTTTTAAGGGAAAATGTAATGCTTTTAAATAAAAATGTAAAAGTATTACATTTTTTTCAAAGTATTATAATTTCCTTTATTATTAAATTTACCAGGTATTCGTTGGCAAAAACTTGTATGACACAATCTCATGGATCCTTGTCAATGTGAGATGGGCCGGGTCAAAATATAATGCTTATACTGGAAAATGTAATATTAATCTAAAATAAATGTTTGTTATTTATAAGAGAAAGTGTAATATTTTGATAAAAAAATTTAGAGCAAATACCAATTTTAGTCCCACGACTATTAGCAAAATGACAATTTTAGTCCACATGTTTAATTCCTACCAATTTTAGTCCCACGACTATTGTTTTAGTACCAATTTTCATCCACGACTATTATTTTAGTACCAAAATTCATCGCGCCGGTCACCCATCCGTTTAAAACATGCAAAAATCTAAAATTGTTAATGATATTTTCGTCATTTTCAACTTAATATCCCAATTTGAGCATAAATAAATGGATATAAGTCCTAAGATTGATCAAAATTCACGGTAAAAGGATGAGGAAAACTGTGAATTTTGATCAATCGTAGGACTTATATCCATTTATTTATGCTCAAATTGCGATATTAAGTTGAAAATGACGAAAATGCCATTAACAATTTTAGATTTTTGCACGTTTTAAACGGATGGGTGACCGGCGCGATGAATTTTGGTACTAAAATAATAGTCGTGGATGAAAATTGGTACTAAAACAATAGTCGTGGGACTAAAATTGGTAGGAATTAAACATGTGGACCAAAATTGTCATTTTACTAATAGTCGTGGAACTAAAATTGGTATTTGCTCTAAAAAAATGTAATCCATTTATATTTTTATTTAAAAATATTACATTTTTTTCTCAAAAATTTTACACTTTCAATTCAACGAACACTTCATTCCTAGTTACTATTATATTTTTTTTTATATAAGTATTAGATTTTCATCTTGACTCATCGATAAAGATTCGTAGGACGGTGAACTCACTCGAACCCTTTTTATTCACTAGTTAGCGTGAGTTGGTTAAGCGTGGTATATTCCCACACTTGAATATTGAAGAATTTTGATGCATTTTATTTTTTTTTCTTTTGGCTTGATCCTAATTTTTGATATTACAAATAATATTGTCCATATAAACAAAGAGTGGAGGATATAATTGTATAATCTAGATTGAGATTCAATTCCTACGTGGAGACACGTAGAGAGCCACACTTGCATTGGTTTTTAAATTCTTTTAAAACAAAACAACAAGATAAATAAATGCTCAATACACATATGCTGCGGACCAGCTTCACAATTGTACTTGTGCATTTTAAGGAAAAAACATTTCATTCTGGAATGTGAAATTATGGTCCACACAGTGCTATATAGACCATAATAAAAAAAAAATATTTTTAATATACTAAAAGTACATTATTTTAATATTAAATATAAATAATACAAAATAATATACATTAATTGTCAAATAATATACTTTTTCTGAACACAATCTGCATTTTTAATCTATTAAAAATATATTATTTATTTTTAAAAAGTACATTATTTATGTAATGAATATATATTATTTGATAGTATAATTCACATAATAATGATTGTTGTATGATGCACTTTAACGTTAACGTTAACGTTGTTAATCTAAGCTGTCATATTATATGCTCACAAGAAATGTGACTCTATCATTCCAATGTAATTGCATGCAATAATTATAATTGACGACTCAAATATTAAAGTTTTGAATGGTCGTCACACATGGAACACAAGGAAGAGATCATATATATTGGGAAAAAAGTATGAATATTCATTTTTTTTCCTTATTATTGTATCACATTTTTTAAAATATTTAATTATTACGTAAGTTATTTGAATCCTGTAAAAACCTAATTATTTTTAAGCCATCTACACAACTCTACCTTGTAATAAAATTTTAACAGCCCATTTAATTTAAAATTCAAACCTATTTAACATGTAAATTAAAATTTAAAAAAAAAATTCATTTCTAGCTAATATTAATAAATTTAATTAAGTAAACAGTAGAAAAATTCAACATTTTAAAATATGAAAAACAAAAAGTATTAAGCATGACAAATATTTAATAGAATTTGAAATTTTATTAAAATGTATATATATTAAATATAAAAAGGCACATTACAAGATTTATAAGAAATGTTAAATAAAATAAGTGAAGAAAAATAATAATATTATGCATGTTTTAAGGTGTACATTTAAATATTTTTTAAATTTTAATGTGTAAGACAAGTAATATTTTCATTTTATACTATCTAACATTCTTTATAGATTTCAGTTGGCATTTTAAAAGAATTTTACATTTCATATGAGATGATCTAGCACGAGTTTATAGTGGTTACGTACGTTCTATCTCTTCTCCTCACTACTCTACTATTCCATAGATTTTTTTTTTCTATACAAATAATCTCATTTTTTTCTTTTTTTTTTGTATCCTAATAATCTTTTCTTCTGTCCATATACTATTTACATTTATTCCTAACAAAGTTCTAGTGAAAAAATGACCTTAATTTACAAAAATGCTCATAAAACTTTATCCTAATTTATTGAGGGTTTAAAAAAAAAAAATTTGCGTCTTTTCTGTACTTTAATTTGTAACAAATTTTTCGTTCAATTGTAAATTTTGCTGCAAAAGTTAGGGAATGTAAACCTGATGCAACAAAATACTTTTCATTACATATTTTTGTTATAAATTGCGAACTTTTAAAGTAATATACCAACAAATTAAATTAAAATACTAATAACACAATTAGATATTAGTTATTAGTTAACGCAATTGATTATCAATTATTAAGTATGGAATGATTATTATCCTTATCCTATCCGAAGATGAGAAATATCTTTGATGGACAGGACTCATTGCGGCCCGCCCAATGATGGGTGATTGGGAGATAATATAAAGTTCCCACCAACTTGCAAGTCAGCCCCGTAAGATACAGCACAGACTGGGGCCTACTTCTATAAATGTGATACGACTCAAGCTGTTGCCTACTTGCCTACCATACATTTTGCATAATTATTGTGAAATCATAAATAATTTTACAACAACCCAGTGGGTAGTTCAAGTGACAAGTGAGCTCTCTTTGTGGGGAGGAATTTCGAGAGAACCTGAGTGAACCCTTGACCAACCCTGTAAATTTACCAAAAAAGATAAATAATTTTACAACATGTATGTACTCTCAATTTCTTTTTCCACACTTTTACTGACTGACGTGACAACTATCAATGAGTTGTCTTTATTCTGTGAGTCTCGAAAAAAAATATTTACATAAAAAATTTAGGTGAGAATATAAATATTAAGAGCAGAATTAGAGATTTCAAGTAGCAATTTCACTGATAAATATATAACTTTACAACATGCAAGATTTCTATCTTCATTGTGGGACACCAAGGAAATCTCCTTTGTCATTTTCTAGTTTGTTTTATACTTTGTCTGACAAATAATTCTTAGAGTTAATACCACAAGTGATCCTCTGACTATTAGGCTAGTACTCCTTTTAGTCCTCGACTTTCAATTCGACCACAAATGGTCCTCTTACTTTCATTTTTGACAATAAATAGTCTTCCGTTAAGATTTCTGTTAAATAGGTGTTAAATCTAGGGGTAATATCGTCAAATTGATTAATATTATTATGATTACTTCTTTTTGTGAATTATATGACACCATAATTAATTTCAAACATTAATAAACATTAAGTTAATAAATATAATAACAAAATGGACTTGACAAATCACATAAATGAACAAATTTTAAAAAAAATCCATGATTATTGTTTGCAATTTGTACTTGATTAATTATATTAATTCAACGGTACGGTGGCGACCTTCAATTATGTCCCAAACAAAATGTTTGATCGATTAATGAAGAGTGAAAACTATTAATCATCCATGTATGAACAACCATGAAAATTATGGAAACAAGGTTTAAAAAAAATTCTTCCATTTTAATCTGTTGATTAAATTAAAAACAGATAGCTCTAATATTAAATTTTCATTTTGTACGCATAATTACAATAATAAGGTGTATTGTCTTTTTATTTAGGAGTATTTATATTTCTTAATTTTTTAATTATGTTTTGATGAAAAATTGTAAATATTTTTATTTTATGACAATTATATATATCAAGTTGACGATAATACCCCTAAATTTAACACCTACTTAACAGAATTTTTAATGGAGGACTATTTGTGGTCAAACATGAAAGTCAGAGGACCATTTGTGGTCGAATTGAAAGTCGAGGACTAAAATGAGTACTAGCCCAATAGTCAGAGGACCATTTGTGGTATTAACTCTAATTCTTAATATAATCATCCATTATTATTAAGCTACTCTTAAATTAAAAAGTTAGATAAAAAAATTAAAGAGTTAATACCACAAATGGTCCTCTAACTATTGGGGTAGTACTCCTTTTAGTCCTCAACTTTCAATTCGACCACAAATGGTCTCTGACTTTCATTTTTGACCACAAATAGTCCTCTGTTAAAATTTCTGTTAAATAGGTGTTAAATCTAGGGGTAATATCGTCAAATTGATTAATATTATTATGATTACTTCTTTTTTAAAATTATATGACAACATAATTAATTTCAAACATTAATAAACATTAAGTTAATAATTATAAAAACAAAATGGACGTGACAAATTACATAAATGAACAAATTAATTAAAAATCCATGATTAATGTTTGCAATTTGTACTTGATTAATTATATTAATTCAACGGTGACAGCCTTCAGTTATGTCCCAAATAAAATGTTTGATCAACTAATGAAAAATGAAAACTATTAATCGGCCATGTATGAACAATCATGAAAATGAAGGAAGCAAGGTTTATTTAAAAAAAATTTCTTCCATTTTAATCTGTTGGTTAAATTAAAAAAGATAGCACTAATATTAAATCTTCATTTTGTACGCATAATTACGAGAAAAAGGTGTATTGTCTTTTTATTTAGGAGTATTTATATTTGTTAATTGTTTCAATTATGCTTGTTGGTGAAAAATTATAAACATTTTTATTTTATGACCATTAGATATATCAATTTGACGATAATACCCCTAGATTTAACACCTATTTAACAGAAATGTTAACAGAGGACTATTTGTGGTCAAAAATGAAAGTCAGAGGACCATTTGTGGTCGAATTGAAAGTCGAGGACTAAAAGGAGTACTACCCCAATAGTCAGAGGACCATTTGTGGTATTAACTCAAAATTAAATGGATAGTCATAAAATCAAACCTTGGCGATGAGAGCATTGATTCTTTAGACTGAAAAGATTAAGAAAGTATAGAACAGATATTACCTTATAAAGAAGTATAAGTGTTTCAAAAAAAATTTATAATATCATACGTACGTAAGATTATTACTAACTTCTAGTTAGATTTAACACGTGTGTGCACTAAAATAAATATGCAGTTCAATTAATTTTAATATTTTTTGTGAATAAATAAATACAAAACGCATTTTTTAATTAGGTATCAAAGTTACTCTCATGTTGTCACGTAAGAAGTTATAGGTTACGTAGTTTACGTGTTGTGTGTGAATAGTTGACATGTAATTAGTAATGGAGCATATATATTGACGTTATTTTGACTATTTTGAATTGAATTTAATGGATTCAGAAATGTGAATATTGGATCTAATTAAATTTATACTTTAAAATATTAAAAAGAAAAGATATCTCTATAACTAATAATGAGAAGTGGACCACGGTCATAGGATCATTGTAAGGCGTGACTAGGTTCCGACTTGGCTGCTGGTATTCATGTGGGTTACACATCTGGCACTCATGTTCTCGTATACTTCACAATCATTCTTCAATTCAATCTTCAATGTCGGCTGAATTGAATATTATATGATTTTGTGTTCCAATTCTGGTGCATAATTACCTTGTGCCCTCTAAGTTGCCTGTTTTAATATCACTTAAAATTCAACATTCTCTTCTTTAAAAAATGACACTTCAATTTTCGCATTAAATTATATATAGAAATTAGAATTACTTGTATGATTTTTTAAAAATAAAGCGTAAGACAATTGTATTAGATAATTATGTTAATAAATAATTATTATTTCAGTACAGTAATTTTGGCTAGTTAGGACATAGTATATTAATAATTACGGAGTAATTATCAAGGAAAAGTAAAGGCTAAAGTGTCATCTAGCACCATGAACTATATCCAATTATTCATGCCGCACCCTGAACTTTCATATAGTATATATCGAGCCGCAAACCAAAATAAAAAATTCACCTAGAACTTTTAGCAGGTTTCCAGGTTTTCTTGCTGACATGGCGTCTGATGTGGCATTTCTCTTAACCTTATGTTGTCCATGTAAGCGTTTACATATTTAAAATTTAAAAAAAAAACAAAATTATTATATTAAAATAACCAGAATTTTATTCTCTTTATTTTTATAATGTATACTTTTCAATTTTGCAATTCCAATGTTTCAATTTTTTTTTTCAGAATTTATATTTTTTGGCCAATTTATTGTTTAGTATTTTTTCAATTTTCCAAATTTATAGAAATGCTAATTTTTTTTGTTTGAATTTTTTGTTTTTTAAAAAAATTTATTTTTAATATGTAAATGCTTACATGACAACATAAGGTTAAAAGAAATGCCACATCACTTGAAAACCTGCGTCATGTCAGCAGAAAGACCTGGAAACCTGCTAAAAATTCTAGGTGAATTTTTTATTTTGGTTTGCGGCTCGATATATACGATATGAAAGTTCATGGTGCGACATGAATAATTGGATATAGTTCATGGTGCTAGATGACACTTTAGCCAAAAGTAAATTATTTTGTATTGTGGACTTATTATTTTTTTTAAATAATTTAATAATATTATACCATAATTATAAAAATTCTACGTAATAATTTTTAGAATTACACGGAACATAATAATTACCGTCGGTCCAATGATGTCCGCCCATATTGCTTTGCTTCGCGTAGTCATTATTGCACCCTCAAACAACTGTAAAACACAGTCATGATGGTTATTTTCATCGAACTAATTGACTCCATTTGAAAAGCATAAAAGCTATATAGATTGAAGCGAATATTTACTTTGTTTCGCAGAGAACCATTTCCAGAAATAGAGTTTTGTAGAATAAGATAACAAAGGAGTTTCCGCATTAAGTTGTTACAAAGCAGATACGACACCACTATATACGTACTACGATCCACTTGTCTTATTACAAAGTAGATTACGGAGACTGGCCAAACTACATTAATCATTAATCTTTCACCGCATGAAAAATATATTTTTTTTAAAAAATTACTTTTTTTTTTAAAGTATCTAGTCAATGTAATTTAAATTAATTAGTTTTTCTAGAATGATTTAATATATATAATAATAATAATAAATAATAAAATGTATTTAAATCCAAGGGGTCAACCGAGAAATAAAAATAAACAAACAAAACTAAAGTGAAAATTGAATAAATAAAATAAAATAAACCACAAGACACCGTTGGGAAACGAAGCTAGTAGTATAATTATTTGAGAAATAACAATTGAATTATTTGTCCCATCCTAGCTAAAAGTCTAAGCTGATAGTTAGATTACACATTTATATCTATATATTATATATGCATAACACTCTCCGTCACATGAATCTCATGACCTTTAGCATAACTCTAATACCAAATTGAAGTATGTGCTAAGTTTAAGCTGATAGTTGTATTACACATCTATGTTTATATATATATTATATGCTCAACAATAACAACAACCAACACTACCCAAAATATCTCCAAGATACTACCCCGAAACATCCATGATCCAAATATCCAATACAACACAAACAACATTTGGCAACTTCAACTCTCTTACAGAACTAAGTTGAGGTGTGATTGAGTGACAAGGGACTCGTTCATTCTTAATTAAAGATCAAGAGTTCGATCATTAACATTGTGTATGAAACAGACTTAAATTTTCAAGCAAGTTGTCTCACCCAAAGAGGTGCCTACAATTCAGCGAGAGAATTAGTTATTATGTTCGACAATAAAAATACTGCGTAAAAAAAGAAGAAGAAAAAACTCTCTTACAGAACTAAATTTGAATACTTTCTCTAGAATGAACTAAAACATGTGAACCGAAACCAACAAATGTTATGTCTGGATATTGCCCAAGGGTTTTTTTAAATAAATATAAAAGTTCTTTTCAACTCGTTTTAATTATTGTTTATTTTGATTGAGAAATTGAGAATCTTTTGGCGTATTACACGCCTTTTGTTATTGACTAGGCACATCTTTTTCTTACGACATTATTTTAATCACATAAAATAATATGGTTTTTATGTATACGTAGTTACGTACTATACTACTATATATAATTATACTACTTCGTCAATCTCTTCATTAATGGTATATTGGTACATCATTACAAAAAATAAAATAAATATTAAAGGAGCCAAATTGGCAAGTTGCTATGATGAGTTTTTTGTTAGAAAATTGTTATAAATTTAGCACGTTTGTAGCGATTTTGAAATATTTCATCCATCCCATTTTATATGTTTGGTTTGATTAATCAGGAGACAACCTCAGTCAAATTTATCGGATAGTTGATTTGGTAACAACAAGATTTCAATTTCGACTCCTTATATGAATTGACTATTGATCTTTTTGGTTTGAGCTAATTAACTATAAAAACCTAGGTTGACTTACCCCCTTGGATCATTTCCTCAACATGGTCACAAGGAGCGTTTCATGCAAGCGCACATTTAAGTAGTAATTGTAGGCTTTCCTATAAATCAAGGGATTGATTAATTAAAGTTATTTATAATTCAATTTTTATAATATTAAATCTAGAATTAATATATACTCCATAAAATTTATATATTTAGAAACTACATAAATATATCATTAAACGCAAAGAAAATTTAAAATTTAAAAATAATAAGAAAATACTAACAAAAATAATGATTTTTCTTGACCAATAAATAGTAAACATGACAAGTAAAATATAAGAAAGAGGTCATTATTTTGAATGTGATCCACTACCGATTAGGCGATTAGGTCATGTCAAAATGAATTTGGATTCTCCTAATAAATATAAACTTATACATAATTCAATAAATATAAACCTCTATTTCTAAAATCTAACTAAAACTAATTAATATATTTATATTATAATGTGCAGAGTAATAATTAAAATACCTTTTTAATTATTTATTTTCATACAAAATATTTATTTTTTAATAAATTTATTAAAATTTTATTTATAAAATTAATAAAATTTACTAAAAGTGAGCTTACATATAAATTTTCTATATATTATGTTTCACATCCCAAAAAGTGAGCTTACATATAAATTTTCTATATATTATGTTTCACATCCCTTGTGAAACAAAGAATAGATAGCCTTAAAGGTGTGTTTGAAAATCAGGAAAATGACAGTCATTTTCCATAAAATATTTTCATTTCCAGTGTTTGGTTGCATTCCAGAAAACTGTCTTGGTGCGTTTGGTTTATTTTTTAGAAAATGAGCAGAATTGTATAATTAAATATATTTTTTTGTTTAGAATATAACATTTATAATAATAATAATAATAATAATAATAATAATAATAATAATAATAATAATAATAAGTGGTAGTATGGTAGTGGTGGAGGTAGTGGTGTGGTGGTGGTGGTGGTGGTGTAGTGTTGGTGTGAGAATTGAAAAATGAGTTTATTTTCTATTGACCAAACACTCATTTTTCTTTGACTCAGATTTTCCACTCTTTACCAAACACTGAAAACCCAAAAAATAATTTTCACAAATCATTTTTCGAGTTTCCAAACACACCCTAAGTTGCTTGGAGTATCAAGCTAGCCCACTAAATTTTGACATGTCTATTCAGGCCATTAGCCTTATTGATTTTGGACTCATAAGATTAATCCATTGCTAAGATTGAAATCCCTACATATAATATCATCCTTAGCCAAGCAGGCTTGAAGAATCTAGGTGCGATGTTCCCCATCGGTCAGATCAGATGTGCATTAAGTTCAGAACCTTGGTAAATAATCTATGTAAATCTAAACATACATCTTCTTTCACAGGTCTAATGATTATTGCTCTAATCTATCTAATTGCTATCCCTCTCTAATCTAACCTCTACTACTCTTTTTTTTGGTGAGCGGCGGAGGGGCACCAAGGCCCCGAAGAATTAGCGACGTCTACAGGTCGCTATACTAGACGCATTGTCGCGCAGTAAGTTAACCAACTCCTCCGGAGGGTGCTCCAAGATAATTTTGACCCATATTAGCAAGGAGGCAATCAGCACATTGGTTCCCTTCTCTCAGAATATGGGAGACCTTGACCACAGAAAATTGCTCCATGAGATGTTTGCAATCCAGAATGAGCGTATTCGAGCTAGTTAACGAATCAGCCTCTTTGGGAAGAACTTGCAAAAAGACTCTGAGTCCGTCTTAGCGATTAGTTTATTGAATCCCTGAGTTTTCGCAATTGTAAGGCCTTCTCGAAGACCCCAAAGTTCTGACGAGAAACTATTCGTGCTACCAATGTTGGAGGTACGTAAACCCCGTGATCCAGTTTCCAAGATTATAACCCCTCTAGTACTCTAATTACTCTAACCTCTACTACCAATTACTCTAATAATCACACCACTTTCCCAAATGTAGCTTGTCTTTCACTAAAAGAAGTAAATAAGTTTGTCTTGCTATACATATATAAATATATTGTCAAGTTTTAATTAGATGTTATAAAATATATTGTTAGAAGCTAAGGCTCATTGTTTAGAAGTGCAAACACATTTTCACAAATAAGTAATGTTATCAACTAACCTAATAGTTATCAAAAATATCATAATTGATCATATTCCAATTAATAGCAATAATGAAAAGTTGAAAACTAATACACAAGAAGAAAGCTCATACTTCATTACTTCGTGTGCTGCTACAAGCCTCAACAACAACCACTACCACCTACCTAATAATAGGCATACACCACAAGAAAGTTTAAAAAGGAGAAAGAAAAGAAAAAAAAAAGAAGAAGAAATGATTATATATAATTATATATAGAAGTAGTGAATGGTATATATGGTCTGTTGATTTTAATCATCACTAAAAGCAATCTCCTTGTGCACAGTAAGCAAAGGACTAGCATCTGTGTTCATCAGTTGAGTTACCATGATTTTCATCCTTTCAGATGCTTTGTTGGGTTTGGGCATGAGGAACCATTGGGCTGGGGATTCAACCTTTTGGAAAGAATAATAAATAAAATAATACAGTTGGCAGAACTCTGCATTAAATTAATTAAATATTAATGAAACTTAACAATAAGTTTAATAGTCAATAAAAGTGATCATGGTAAAAAGTCACTCATATATAATGTAAACACAAAATAAAACTAATAATGCTTGACACCTTTCAGTTGTTCAGAGATATAATTATATTAGACCGCTCTTTTATATTATTTTTTGTAAAAGTATATGAACAAGCTTAAAAAAATATGTGAATTAATTAATGAATTAAATATGTTATCATAAATTCATGAAGTAAGACAATTTTCTTAAACGGAGGTATGTAGTAGTCTAGCTGTCCCATAAATTATGATGAGCTGAGCGAGATGTTGACTTGCAAAGAATATTACAAAACGGCATGGGAATTAAAGCACGTGCTCCATGTCAACTAAAAGGCTAAGCTGATAGTTGGATTGTACATGGCCCCCTCAATGTGTGCGGTGAATTCCAAGCACAACACGTGTAAGTCTCTTTTTGTGGGTGACGCGGTGATTCAAACTCATGATCTTTTGCATGACTCTGATACCAAATTAAAGCATGTGCTCCATCTCAACTAAAAATTTAAGTTGATAGTTGGACTGCACATATTATATTTATACTCTACCACTGATTGATTAAACACATTCAAGTTGAGTAATTGTGAAAATGATGACACAAAATAAATATAGAAAGCGAAGAGTCTATAATTATAGCTAAGATAATTGTATTAGGGAAATGTTGAGTTGTAGACAACTCACGCACTTCTAGTATTATGGACCGCGGTCCGAAAACGACGTCGTTTTGATTAATGAAAATAGACGGATGAATTCGCGCCAATCACTTTCTTTTCATATATACTGCACTTTCTTTTCAACACAACTGCAGTTACCTTTCAACACAACTGCAATTACTTTTTGATATAACTACAGTTTCTTTCGATAATATAAAAACACAAATGTGAAACTGTTATTCAGTATCTTTTCATATACACTACACTTTCTTTTCAACACAACTACAGTTACTTTTTGATATAACTACAGTTTCATTCGATAATATCAAAACAAATGTAAGGCAGTATCTTTTGGAATAAACTGTAGTTTCAATCCGTCTCCCACTTACTAAAACGACGTCGTTTTGGGACCGCGGTCCACAATGCATTGTGGACCGCGGTCCACGATATAAGAACTGGCAAATTGGAGGGTAGCACTTAAAAGTTAAAACCGTGTTGGTAATCATTTATTAACATTTTAATACATTAGACCCCACCTCATTGCTAAAGTGAACTTCAAGTCAGGGAATCAATGTCCTCGGGGCATCGTTTAACATCTCTCTTATATTGTACGTAGTAACAATTTAGCATAATCATCAAGTTAAATATATACAATAATTGAGTTTTTCACGCCCAGACTCTATGGCAAATTATACAGTGAGTCATAGTTCAACATTACAAAGTGGAATATTGATATAGGTTTATTTTAATATATTATAAATTTATTTTTAGTTTGCTATATGTTCATTTTTAGGTGTTATTTAAAAATAAACCTATTAAAAACGAACATGCATGTTAAATTTACATTGTAATGTGACCCATGGTGGATGGTATAATTATTGGTTTCTATGTGCTAAAAAAAGGAAAACTTTGGGCTAGGCTATTGGAAGAAGGCCGCCTGGCTATTGGAACTAGGCTATTGCTAGTGAATTCTTGGGTTAGGTAAATGGGCTTACGTGTGATTTAGTCCAAGAAAACTATCTCGATTGTCAATTTTACTGTAGATCATAGTTTACACAGTTATGTGGACCAGTGTAAATCATGATTTAAAATGATTTTGTTTTTTTTTTTAATTAAAAGAAAATGATATCTGTTCTGTCTAGCTAATTCTATTTTTTAGTGATAATTTAGTTTTATTTTATAAACATTGTAGTTTCATTACAGCACAACTAAAGTATTATTTTGATTCAACTGCAATTTCATTTGATAATATACACTCAATATGTGAGACCTATTTGTTATTGAATTTTATTTTATACGCTCTGTAGCTTTATTACAACACCATTAAAGTATAACTCTAATTCAACTACGATTTCATTATATAATATACACTCAAATATGTAAATCTTGTTATTTATTTTCATTTTATATACACTATTGTAGTTTCGTTACAACACAACTAAAGTATATTTTTAATTCAACTATGATTTCATTAGACAATATACACTCAAATATGTGAAACTTGTTATTCAATTTCGTTTTATATATACATTGTACTGTCGTTACAACACAAGTGAAATATCATTTTGATTCAACTACAAATTCAATTGACAATTAACACTCAATATGTGAGACTTGTTATTCACTTTCATTTTATGCACATTGTAGTTCCATTACAACACAACTAAACTATCATTTTAATTCAACTATAATTGAATTTGAAAATATACACTGAATATATGAGAGATGTTATTCAGTTTCATTTTAGATACACTATAGTTTCATTACAACACAACTAAAGTATTATTCTAATTCAACTACAATTTCATTTGATAATATACACTCAATATGTAAGACGTGTTATTCAGTTTCATTTTAGATAAACTGTAGTTTTATTTTATTCTAAGCGCATTATAAATACGATATTAATTAATTAAGCATAACAGCCACCGTTTTTTTTTACTTAAAGAAATGACGTTGTTTATGGACCATGGTCCACCGTATAACAATTGGTCTGTTGAAGGGTTAAGTTGTGTATATATAACAATTAGCATAGGCCTACTAAATTGAACCGAATAAAGGTACAATGACTAAATTAAACGAAACACTATAGTACATAGACTTCGTACTTTAATCGTGAAAGTACATAGTTATTCTTAAAGAATCTTAAGGGCAAATTAACCTTAATTAGGACTTTGGAGAGGGGTGAACAAAGGGTTAATCATTATTGTGTGGACTATACTATCAAATAATGTACATTCAGTATAAAAATAATGTACTTTTAGTATATTCAAAATGTACATTGTATTTAGTAAATGTACATTATATTATATAATGCGCATTCAGTACACACATAATATACATTTAGTATATTAAAAATATACTTTTTGTTATGGTCCATACGGCACTATGTGGACTATGGTCCACGTAATAATTTGCCAGAAAGGGTAGCCTTCTAAATTTAACTTTGAGAATGGGCTAGGCTACTCAACTTGGATATGGGCTCAAACGGACTATAAAATTTAATTTAAATACTGATTTAGTATGTTCAAGCTTATTTTGGTTATGACCTAGCTAATTTATTTTGATTTGTCTTTCAATTTGGATGCCTTTGATCCAAGTTATATATATTGTTTAATTTCTTCGTGGAAGTATATCACTAAAATTCAAGAAAAAATTAGTGACATTCTTATAATTATTTGTTTATATATACAAAGAAGAAAAAAGAAATTAATGAAACAAAACAGAAAGTTCGACTATAAGAATAATCTAGACCAATTAAGATATATATGAAGAGCAAATATCTCTGGGAGGATGATCAATAATTTGCATCGAAGCTCAAGCTCAAAATGATCAAATTCAACCCCTAAGAACACCTGAAATTGTGTGCTAAAGGCATGCTAGGGCAGTCCAAATCTCCCTCAATTTCCTTTTGATAGTCCAATTTTTTTTTTTTCTGATCAATTTGGCTAATTTATAGCTTCCCTGATTTTTAATGCTCTTAATTTTAGTTTTTAAAATAAAAAGCAAATACTGAGAAATTGTACTACTACATGTATACTGGCTAATTGGCACGTGTAATCCTTTGGAAGCGGAGTTGTGGGGAATTCTTACTGGGATAGAGAAAGCCTGGGAGCTAGGCTACAGAAAGGTGGAAATCGAATCGGACTGCACCAAGGCCATCCACTTAATTAATGGTCATGGAGATTATGATGGTCCAGCGAGAAATATTGTTGAGCTATGCAGAGCCTCGAAGAACAGGAGATGGGAGATAAACTTCAATCACATCCCAAGAGAGCAAAATAAAGTGGCGGACGCGCTAGCGAAAGGGGCCCGCAATCAACCTGAGAGATTCCGATGGACCAATGATCCACCGAGAGAGATCGAGAAGCTACTTCGACATGACGAGATTGGCACTTTGAGCGCCTCTACGATTGTGAGGGTCATATAATGACCCCGGATTTATTCCTCCCTCATTACAAAAAAAAAAAAAAAAAAAACCCACAAGTATAGTGTTAGCTAGTGGTATGTAACAATAAACGCAATATCATATCACTACAGCAATATGTTTTCAATGAACACAATTATCACACTTACTATTGTGTAGGACTAATATATATATATATATATATATATATATATATATATATATATATATATATATATATATACTAGTTTTATACGCGCATTGCGCGAATGTGTTAATATCCAATGTTTATATTTAAATAAATATTTGAAAGTATATCAATGCAAGATTATATATGAGAAGTTTATACATGGATAATCGAATGTCGAATTTGGGAAAAGTGTCAAATTGGCCCCCTAAGTTGGGTGGATAGTGCAATTAGGCCCCCTAACTGAAAAAAGCTCCATTCAAGCCCCCTAAACCGGCAAAAAAGTGCAATTGAGTCCTAAATGACTTGTTTATCAGGTCAAATTCAGTTAGGGGGCCAAATTGCACTATCCACCAAGCTTAGGGGGCCAATTTGACATTTTTTCATTTTTCATTTTATTTTTCAAAAAAAATATTTTTATTTATTTCAGTTCAAAAAAAATATTTTTATTTATTAAAAACATTATTTATTATAAATAAAAAATTTAAAAATATTAAAAAAATAATGCCACCGGCCGTTTAATAATTTGGTCCTACTGTCAAATTAATTTGTAGAATTCGTCCCCAAGTGTTGGCCATACGCATTTTTCGTCCTAAGTTATAATTGATGTTGCACTTTTTGTCTATTTATTAATAAAACATTAGGGACGAAATTTATAATTTTAGTATAACTCAGGGACGAAAAGTGAACATGACCAACACGCATGGACGAATTCTATGTTGACATTGCATTTTTCGTCGTTTTGTGCTCACTTTTTTTTAGAGTGTAATTTTCTATTTTTTATTTTTTTAAATTATTTAAAATAATTATTTTTAAATTATTTAAAATAATTTTACAAAACTTTTTTAATAATATAAAAACAATTATTTAAATAATGTTTTTGAAAAAAACCAACAAAAAAACAAAAGTCGGCAGTCCCAGCCCCAGCTGGGACTGCCGACTTTTGTTTTTTGTTTTTATTTAAAAAAATATTTAAAAATTATTAAAATTATTTATAGAATACAAATTAATTTGAAAGTATGACCAAATGTTCCTAATTTTAGTCTAAGGAGTAGTAACCTGATAAACAAGTCATTTAGGACTCAATTGCACTTTTTTGCCGGTTTAGGGGGCTTGAATGGAGCTTTTTTCAGTTAGGGGACCTAATTGCACTATCCACCCGACTTAGGGGGCCAATTTGACACTTTTCTCAACTTTTTTATTTAAATATCTAACTCAAAGTATATGAATCCAAGATAATATAGAAAATTCATTATAATTATTAGTAAAATAAATGTTTGCAACCTTGTAAAATCGATAGTCTAAATATTTGGTCTAAAAATGATAGTCTAAATAAATACTACTTTTAATTTGAATTTTTCTAAGTGTTCTTAATTCTCTTTTGAGTAACATTGTCATTGTCTTCATCTTTACTATTTGTTCTCTTCCTTTTTGTTGGTAGTGTGTTATTTGCAATTCGGTTATTGTTGATAGCATAGATGACATGTCATGCAATGAGATTATGATATAGGAGTGTAAACACAAAATTTTGAATAATATATTGGAATTCAAAATTGGTTACATGTATGTATCAATATGGGGTGTGGGTATAAGCTCTAGATATATGGTCCTCTGATTCTTCAGTCGATGTCTTGAACGCTCCATTGAAGGGCCTCCGGATTTCTAGTGGCTTGATCTTCAGAGAAGAACTTATATGTTTGTTCTTCTGAAGGGCCTCCGGATTTCAAATGGCTTGATCTTCAGGAAGTTTGGATCAACATGATAGGCATGATTTTCAAGGAGGCTTGATCGGAACTTTTACATTTAGGATCATGTGGCTTTTATTTTCATGATCATGATCTCTAATTTTCTAAATAAGCTTCAAAACTATTTCTATGATATTTCCTAGGATGAATACATAGAAATAAAAGGTCTTATTTATAACTGTAGGATAAAGAGTTTTGATAAGTTCAAACTCTTTTGATATTATCTAATTAACAAATTATATAATATCAATATTATCCAAATACATTCAAATATGCTAATATTATAAAATAATAAAAATTATCAAATTTTAAGTGTCAACAAATGCCCCCTCGAGACTTGCTTGTACGCCACTTGAGAACATATACCACCCGAAAGTATGTAGTGCAAGGAAGTCTCGACACTACAGTTAAATATATAAGGCCGTTTAAACTCGTACCAATGAGTATGGATATGAGGCCGTTTCTACTCGTACCAAGGAGTATGGATATGAGGTCGTTTCTACTCGTGCCAAGGAGTACGGATATGAGGTCGTTTTTACTCGTGCCAAGGAGTATGGATATGAGGCCGTTTTAACTCGTGCCAAGAAGTATCATTTAGCTTCCTCCATTTCAAATTTCATATGGGGTTTGCCCCCATACTGGTGCCGAAGCCTTATTCCCTTGGAGGCTAGGCCAATTTTTCCTTGATTCCCTGTTCCCTTGCATTCTAATTTCTAGGTTAATTTGCCTAATCAAACATTCCTTCAATGGCGGCTTCAACAGCATTCTCCGGCTCCCTGACTTTCAAAATTTCATCCGCTCAACACAACACTTCTCGTCTCACTCATCTTTCTTCCGCAATACTCCCTTCCAATGCCCGTATCTACCCCTGCAAACCCCTTCTTTCTACTTCCACTCCCTCACAATCTCACCGAATACTCACCTCTCTTCGATCCTCTGCCGCGGCCGCAGACTCAACAACTACCACCTTCCACGGCCTCTGTTACGTTGTTGGCGACAACATCGACACTGACCAAATCAATCCCGCCGAGTACCTTTCCCTAGTCCCTTCCAAACCGGAGGAATACCAAAAGTTGGGGTCCTATGCTCTACTGCTTCTTCTTCCTCTTCCACTCGATCTCTCTCACCTTCCTCTTCAGCTCCACATCGCAGTAGAGGAAGGCCGGATTCTACTGCCGCCGATCGTGGATCCCGTCTCGAAGATACATGTTGTCTTCTTCCAAGCTCGAGTCATAGTTCGGCCGGCCACCGACTATCTCCAAGGCAACAACTCCAAAGCTAAACACATCAGCCTTCTCAGTAAAGTGGCCAAGCATGGCATATTCCGGTGCAAGATACCCACTACATCAGCAATTAGTTTAATAAATAATAGTAAAATTCTTGGACATAAAGTGAAATTGCATGAAAAATATAGGATTAAAGATCTTACAGTGTGCCTGCAATACGAGTGCTAATATGGGTCTTTTTATCATCATAGAGCTTGGCCAACCCAAAATCTAAGATTTTAGGGTTGAGGTATGAATCAAGTAGAATATTACTAGCTTTGATATCTCTGTGTACGATTCTTAGTCGAGATTCCTCATGTAGATAAGTTAGACCTTTTGCTATTTCCAAGCATATTTCAAACGTCTTGGCCAATCTAGGTTGCGGTGTTGGACAACAGAAATTGTTGCAATCTCTGCCACAAACTGGCTATTCCCTTCGCGGGAGGCCACAGAGAGTTGCTTAACAGCAACAATTCTCCCATCCTCGAGTGTTCCCTGTTTATCATAAGCTTAAACAAATTTCAGTTCACATGTTTCTCAAGAAAATGAAGAACTTGTTTAAATGT
>CP025649.1:18155346-18179075 GCA_003576665.1 Ipomoea trifida
GTAGATACTATGTTTAACAAACAAACTGATTACTTATACTATGTTTACAATACTGCAGATACTCAAGAAGAAAGAGGTAGACATTCCACCAAAACAAAGCTCTAAAGGAAGAAAGAGGTAACTGATATTTTTCGACAACCTTAATCCGACCCAACTGAATTAGAACAACAACTGGATCCAAAAGATCACTTTGAAAAAAAGCCTTCACTTTGTCTACATGGTCATCCCAGACTGTGCATTTCAGTTGATTACCCCTGCATGATTTATTTGTAAAAAATAGATGCATATTTTCAAACTGTAAAACAAAAGCTTTTGAGTTTTGTAAAAACTTACTTCAAATCTTCAATAACAAAATCTACCAACCGAGAGGGTCTCCCAATAATCAGCTTCTCCAATGGAGAATATATTTCCACTACACGGCCAATGACATCTAAAAAAATAAAATAAATATTAGATCAGTAGTATATAGTACTGCCTTACTGCCTCAAAACCATGAAAAAATAGAATATTTTTGAACTTACCAACCAAAATATTTGCATCCAGTGTGTTCAGAACTTCAAATGGCTTTAGTCTGTACATATACCTTGGAAAATCACAACCTTTATAAGGTTTGATCAATGTTTCAGAAAACACTTTCATCATGTACTCTCCTTCACATGTCTTATAGCAATAGTAATGAGCAACTAAGAGAAAATTTTTGATGCAGTAGACATTTCCCTACAAAATCATTCTTAGGAGAAACACACTTTCCTGGAATATGTAGGTGGATGTAGGAACCCTATAAACACAAAACAAAACAGTGTATATGAAATAGAAATTATAGCACTATTTGTACTGCATTTTTTACAGTTTACAATGTTTTAGACATCTAAAAAATAATAGATTACCACTTCATCATGGAAGGCACACTCTCTGCTCTTGATTTGATCTCTTCCCCTACTGTGCCAAACATTGTAGGTTCGAACAGCCCTCAATCGGATTGCAACTGAAGTACGGTCCTTATCCAACTCTTCAACTAATACATACATTGGAGCCATAGAGTTGATTTCGAAGGCAGAAAATATAATAGATTTGTAGATTTGGCTGTTAATTTCGAGCTGATCATCGCTGGTGTATATATATTGGTAGCGCTAGGGTTATGTAATTAAGATGTGTTGTATCCGAAGAGTCACGCCTGTCATTGGAAAGCCAAAGAGTTGTATCCATAAATAACTTAGGTTCAAATTTAAAATGTAAACAAATGATTGAATACAGAACATAGCCGCAAAATATTTAATGCGATTGGTTTCCCATGAAATGTTACAAAACGGCGTAGTTTCCATTGGGCGGGAAACTGAAATATTTTTTTTTTACCAAAAAACTTGTCTCTTTATATATATATATAGATTCATCTGAACCATCAATTTGATTAAATAATTTGACCGCCATTTTTTCTACTCATTTTAGGCCTAACTCTCTTTGGCTCTTATTAGTATAGTAGATAGTAGATATATAGACTCAAACACAACATTGAGGAGGCAGGAGGTGACTTGACAAAGACGGGAGGATTACCATCCGGTATATCTATTATGAGCAAAACAAGGGTGACGGGAGGATTACCATCCTGTATATCTATTATGAGCAAAACAAGGGTGTTGATATTCTCGCAACATGTTGAGTGGGTGGAGGATAAGGACCTTTCTTTGTGATTGAGGGGGTCATTACCAATAACCAAGTGGGTGCGACCAATTGAGAGAGGCTAGCTTCTCAACCTCGGGATTTCCCCGTCCTAATTGATCAAAAGGAAAAAAAAAACATAATATCACTAATTGAAAGACAATAACTAGCTAGGAATACGTTACACACAGTTTGAAAAATAGGCAAAGTACTTGAAACACAATGTAATATCGATACACAATAAAGTTTCCTATCCTGATCTCTTAGATGTATCAAAAAAAATTCACACACAGTACAAACACACATAATGTTCCAAACTTGTAAAGTTGAAAAGCCTAACTAACATGTCCATATTAATGTTAATGATAATTAGAATTAATAAGCGCATCCCATAGTGTGTATATATGAGTATGATGTAAAAATACAGGTAGTTATAATAGCTAGCTAGCCACTATAGAATAGAAATATATAGATTTGCACTGCACCGCAGCACCCACAAATTACATTTCTTTTCATTCATGCATGCATATATGAGTTATTAATTAAATTAGCCGAATGTAGAGTTTCTCCCTTGCGCCGCCGCCGCCTGCATGTTCATGTTCATGTTCATAAGAATGGCGCCGGGATTCATCCTCTCTCGCCTGCTCGGCGATTGCCTCTCCTGAGACGCCGCCGCCGCCTCGAATTTCTTCTCTACTTCGCCGCCGTGCTCTCCGGCGCCGGCGCCGCCCATGTTCAGGGACGGCTTGGTTTCGTAGAAATCGGAGACGGAGTCGTCGACGATGTCGTTGCCGCTTCTGTCGAGCGTGATTTGGATCATCTGGTCGTTTTCCTGGCCGCAGGAGGTGGGGCCCAGGTCGTCGGACCAGATGAGAGGGCTCTTTCCGGTGCCGCAGGGGCTGGGCCTCTTCTTGCCCCGGGCGCCGGCGCCGCCGCCGAGGCAGAGGTTGTCGTTGGAGAGGAAGCCGTCGAGGGAGGAGGAGGCGTCGAGGGTTTGGTGGAGGTCGAGGTGGTCGTGTCCGCCGCCGCCGTAGATGTTGAGGTCTTGGAAGGCTGGGAAGCCGAAGTCTTTCATGCCGGAAAGTTGGTCGCCGGGCTGGTGGTGGTGGGAGGGAGGGGGTGGGTGGTGATTATTTGCCATGCCCAGCTTGTAGGGCCCAGCTGCTGGTCCCACATGGCTGTCCCCACCTGAAAGAGTTTGGCAGGCTTTCTCCAGGATGGTCTGCATGTACTTCCCTTGAGCTTCAATCCTCAACTGGAGATGCCTCTGTACCTGCACTACCACATGCATTCTTCATGTCATGCATGCAATTCATGTTTATATGTGTGCATCAACATATTCATTAGGGTTTAATCCAGGACTAGTTGGAGTTGGTTTAAGTCAGTCAGTTATAGATAACCTATGTTAATTTACTTTCTTGTGACCAGCTAGGGTTATAAGGCTGGTTTTACACCGTACAACCTAGGTTGGCTTACTTCCTTGAGGACTTTTGCCAACTAGGATCACAAGACATGGTTTACCTCATTCAACCAAAGCTGGTTGACCTCCTTGTGGATATTTGCTGGGTAGGGTCAGAAGGCTAAGTTTACCCACTGCAACTTAGGCTACGCTGCCCTCTTTGTGGACCTTTGTCGATTAGGGTTACAAAGTAAAGTTTACTCAATGTATAATAGTCTCTGGTATGTGAATTTTCCTTATTGTTACCCAAAATAATAATAATAATAATAATAATAATAATAATAATAATAATAATAATAAATGTGATCAAATTTAAATATGATAATATCCTGAAACTCGTGATGAGATTAACAAAAATGAAATTAACTCTCAAATTGTGTTAATTTTTTAGAAATTCTTAAATTACCATATGGTTTTTTTTTTCTATAAAAACAATGAAAGAAAAGTATATTACTATAGAAGATGAAAATTGAGGTCCACTGAAAAAAAAGAAAAGAAAAGAAAAGAAGGTATAGTTAGTATGAAGACGTTGAAGCTTGCTCATACAAAAAAGTATCTAGTTTCTTTCTACACAAGTTGTATCCTACAAGTTAGTGGCAAAAAGTATATATTAGAAAAAGATGAAGAACTAGAATAATAAAATGTAGTTTAATTTAAAAAGTTACTCATTATGATTGAAATCTATGTTAAAATGAGGTCCACAATAGTAGCAATACTTTAAGTGACAAAGATTTTGGTATAATTAAATTAAAGTTATATACTTATATATATACTTCATAAAATTTTGGTTGGTGGTCTGAAATCTTAAGTTTCTTACATTGACAAGCCCACAGATATATATAGTAAAATTTTAATATTGGGTTAATTTAAAAATCAAAATAATATAATATGAAATGCATTAATATATCTTTAAAATATGTATATAATTACCTCTAGTTGTTCATGCAGTCTTCTCTGCACCTCCATCTGCATCCTGATGGCATCATTGATGCGAACATTACTACTGCATGCCACCAATTCACACACACCATACCATTCCACAAATAAAAATTAACACCTACTATATACACTTATGACAAAACCAAAAAAACAAAAAACAAAAAACAAAACTACCAATTAATTCATAATTATAACCCTTTTCATGTCTTTATACACCCATACTAATCAATTTCTTAGGAGTCCTAGTAGATCCTATTTGGGTAGCATTGTTTTTTATTGTTTGTCTTTAGCTAGTTTGTTTTTATCGTGCTCCTTTATTTTTATTCCACGGTCTTCAAATCAGTTCGCTCACGCTTTGGCTAAAGCAACTAAGACGCAGTCTGACTGTTTGTATTGGGACGGTGTTCCATCAGACTTCTTTTCTGCTGAGATTTAATATATCGTTTGGTTGTTGGCTTTCAAAGACTAATCAATTTCATGATAGAGTATATATCTTTTCTCACTAATTTCACTTTTAGTCACTCAAATATAATGAAAAAAATGACAATATTAATCTCGACCTCAACTACTCAAAATTGGAAAAAACAATATTCTAGAAAACCCTAACAGAATGATGTTTGGTTTTTAAAAGTAAATAAATTTGAGTTGTAGCCTTGGAACTATAGAAGTTCGTTAGATAAATTACTGTTTGAAGCGGTTGTTTTATTAACAAAACCTACTAAAAACATCAAGTTTTAGTAGACTATAAACTATTTTTCTCGATTTTTTTATTCTATTCAACTATATATAGGAGTTGAATAAAGTTACCATTTGAAGTGATTCTTTCCTTAACAAAACCTAATCAAGGGAAACATCAATTTTGCCCAATTTTTGGTATTATTTAGGATCATTTTTTCTTCCTTTTCACTAGATCTACGGTAGATAGATGAACCAAAGACGTACTGAAAGTGATACGATTCATAGAGAAAGAGAGAAGAAGATGAGAGAGGGATAGATTATGGGGGGAAAAAAAGGGAGAAGGGAAAAGAAAAAAACATACTCGTTCATGTTGCGGCCAATCATTCCCGAAGAAGATGCTGAGTTTCGTTGAAGCTCTAAAGTGGAAGCTGCGGTGCAAAGAAACAACGGCGGGACTTTTAAGGAAACATCATATAACTACTGCATGTTTGTATGTAACTATGTATGTAAAGCTACCGGAAAACCACGAAAGTAATAACTAATAAAGAGAGAGAGAGAGAGAGGGTAGGCTACGTTGTTATTACCTCTCTCAACATCTTTGACAGAGTGATCATTGAATTCCTTGTGAGGCTGCTTTCCCAGTCTGAATTTCTATGATACCACCCAAAAGAGGCAAAAGAAAAGTTAAAGCACTGTTAGTTCCATATATGTAATAATTTCATCACCCAAAAACACAACAAATTAAGAATCATCCATGGCAAATTAAGGATTATTTGAGGAACCTGCAGGTGGCTCTTGAGGTGGTAGAGGGTGAGGCCTTTCACGCCCATCACTCTCATGATCGTCTTAGGTGTGGCTTCTGCTCCAACCCAACACAAACAAACAAACAAACGTTAAAACTAACGAAACACTGTTTGTTAAGCTGATGATTGGATTGGATGAAATTAAAGAAAGAAATGGATGGTATATATAGTACGTACTGTCGGGGCCGCCGAGCTGGGTGACGGCGTCGACGAAGCGGTCGTGGAGTTCGACGGTCCATCGGAGGCGGGGTTTGGGATCGGTAGTGAGAACGAGGCCGGAGTCTCCTTGGACGCATAAGGGTCTGTCGTGGTGGGAATTCATACTGCTTGAGGAGGGTTTCTTTGGATGGAACATTCTCTCTTTCTCTTTCTCTCTCCCTCTCCCCTCTCTCTCTCTCTCTCTCTCTGGAATACCGAGAGATTCAAGAACAAATGCCAATGGAATACACACACCCCAATTGCTCCTGCTTAATATTTTGAACCACGCCCTACTCGCTTTTAATTCTCTCTCAAATAACCCTTAAAAGTGTCTGTCCGGTAATTATAGGTTACATTTTTTTATTGAATTAATGCCATCTGGAATCCTTCAAGTATGATGATTTTGACATATTTAGTCATAAACGTTCAAATTAATCACTTTTGATTGTTACCATCCGTGATTTAAGTTAAACGCATGTCCTTCAACTATCAAATTTTAATCACAAATGGTAACAATTTGAAAGTCAGAGGATCATGTGGTTATTTTGAAAGTTTAGGACTAAACGAAGACTAGATGTCACAAAATCACTATACTCGGGGACCTCATATTTTATGATTGCCCAACAAATGTAAATCACAGTGACTCAATGACAGACATAATCCCCACAATGCTGCTGTCAATGTCTCTTTTTCCAAATACTACCTACTGAACCAATGGGCTAAGACTGTGTAGACCAAATCTTTATAGTCTAACCACATCAACTTTTGACTTCAAAGTTATACCGTTCAATTTTAGCAACCTCTCAAATATATATAAAGACAATTCATAGGATCGGTTAATTAGTTAGTATCTTATCATACGTTTATTAATTGAAAAACTTTCTCTATTTTTCAAAAGAAATACTCCGTAATAAATATAAACTCTGTTTACTTTTTTTTTTTTTTTTTCAACCTAAAAACATTGTGTGGAGAAAGAAAAACGGATAAATAAAAATTAAAGTAGAGACAACCTTAGATTCTGTATTAAAAAAACAAGGTCTCAAATTCCGATATGTATATACATAGAAATTAGTATAATTTGTAGTTTCGATAAATAAAAAATTCTAAAAAATGATGAGGCAATCATTCTTACTCGATCATGAACTAATCATTAATATATATATTCGTCACTCAAACTTATGTATGAAATATGTTTTTTTTTTCTAAAAATAATACTCATGACGTAATTTATCATTTACCATATTAGATAGGAAAAAATAAAATAAAACAGAAGACATTATTAGAAAAATGTATACAATCAATTATTAATAATTACCCTATTATAAACTCTGTTGGCTGTCAATGAATTTGTGGTCTAATAGTACAAAACAATTTTTTTTAAATAAAAAGTCATGAGTTTGAGTTTCAGTGGGACGGTAGTGATTCTATGTGTTAGTTTTAGTAGGTTGATAAAGTAGTTACGAACAGATATTACAATGTAAAAGAGTGGTAGGTAGGTACATGTTAATAATATTTATTGCAATAAAAGCTACAAGAAAGTAAAATCGATCAAGTAATATACAATTTATGAAAATTTTTACCCTGTCATTGTATCATATTTTAATAAAAATTTTGAGTAAAAAAAGTTGTGTGGTCTAACCACATCTATTTTTTATTTGAATTAAAAAATAATATCCCAATTAAGAAAAGCCTAGGGACAACCAAACATATGTAAGAAAGAAATTTTATAATATTTCCACTCTTAGGAAAAGCTAAGTATACTCCTCACTTCTCTTTTTTATTTAGTATTTTTTTTCTTTTTCTTTTATTAAAATTAATATAAAGAAAATTAAAAAAAATAGTATATGTAAAAGTATTGTGTACAGTACTGTAGACCAATATGCAACCCTAGGTACTTTGTCAAAAGCTAAGTAGAAGCTCCACAAAATGTTTGGACGCAATAGAGTAACCGTCAAGGTTTCTGTCCCTTTTTACATAAGCCAGCCTAGGTATTACACTGCATGCGAATCTTTTATAATGTTTTTGTTTTTCTTTGTGCCAAAACTTAAAGCAAAACACTTAGCAAATCTTTGAGATGTGTCTAATTTTTCTCTTTTAGAGATTAAGCCATTAATTGTGTATGTGGGTGGCATTGCACACACATGACACATGTAACGTCTTTGCCCTACAATAATTTTTTTTAATGTAATAATTCATTTCTACTTTTGGATTGCAAATCTCGTTCAATATAAAATAAAAAAAAATAGAACAACGAGTAATTAAAAGTTTGTTAAATAATTGTTTATTTCTTTCGGATCGAGTGTAAACTATACTTCCTTATACTTGTGTAGTAATTCTGTGAGATTTCAATTTGTGACAGTTTTATTTCCTTATATTTGTATATATAGTAGCATTCGGATATGTGACCTTGACTTTGATACCAATTGTAATATCAAACACTTACCACTACACCAGAAATTATAGCTAGTAGCGAAGGCGGCATAACTTTATTTATCTATACTTGAGTAGCAGTAAGTGTCACGGTCCGGTAACAGGATGCTGAACTCAGCTCTCCAAGCCAGCCAAAATCCAACATATAATCTAGTAGTAGTGACTGGTGAATTGAATGATCAGTTTTATTTTTTCTTTTATACGTGTATAGCAATTAGTGTCACGTTTTAATGACAAAATATATTAGACTCACTTCAAGTCTCTACCCAACAATAATTTATTTCCTTGAAGATCATTCTTTTACCAATGCTTTCAAATTTTTAAAAATATTTTAAGATTTCAAATCTTTTTTGGGGAGGGGGTGGGGTGGGGTGGGTTAAAACTTAAAATTACTAGTGCGATTCTACTTGTTGATTGAATGAACAAAATCAAATTATAAAGGTGAGCGCAAAGAAGATACAAGTGAAGTTTGCCATGATGATATTCGTTGAGAGAATATTGCTCCCACGAGGTTGCCTAAAGCATTAAAAAGAGCTTAGTAATGGAGACACTGCCGGAAGCAAATTAAAAAGTTGTACGTCACTTAGAGAAATTGTACCATGTAAAATGAGAAAATTTTACATGCAATGTCCTGGCATGTGAATATGTAATAAGTTTCAGTAAGTTTGAACCTACATATTTTGAATTGCTGGACATTATTATCCATCAATCCATAATTGGATTAGTTGACTAGTTGAATTATGCTTCGTGAATATGGTATATTCACCTGCACATTTTATATTAATTTAACAATAGAATAATAAGGTAAATAAAATGTACTATTATTTGTTTTTCATATGACATATGTAATGTGAGTCATGGTTGATATAGTTGTTTAAAAATGCTTTTGAGAGAATAATTGGAATGATAAATCATTTTAATTATTTTTAATAAAATTTTTAAATGAATTACAATTAAAATAATATGACTCAATCATTTTAATATCATTGTATATTGGACAAAAGTTTGGACGATAGCCAAGTCCAACATCCTGCTATCGAAATGTGACGTTGATTGCTATACAAATATAAGGAAATAAAGTGGTAAGCGGTTGATATGACAATTGAAATTAAAGTAGGTCAAGGGGATCAAAATGTGAAACAGACTATTAATTCTGTAAGTATAAAGAAATAAAGTAATGCATTCACTATTATTTATAACTACTTTTAGCGTAGTGATAATGACTCTGATCCATCCTCATTGTACCATTTTAATTGTTGTAGTTTGGTCACTCTTCTAAAAAAGACTAAAGCAATTATTGTACTTGATGGTGCTTCTAAAATTCTAATTATGTTTCATGAGGGTGGGACATTCCCATTACCCTGCTTTTAGCCTAAATTTTGATTAATTGAATGGCTAAGTATATGAATTATGGTAGGATTTTGTCTCTTTTGCGGCATCTAATCATTATTACATATCTACACTAGATACTTCTACCAAGTACGGAAATAATGCTGTGAGACTCAAGCGAATATTTATTTATTTGGTTTAAGCAATTCAATATTTATGGATTAAACCAATTTTTATTTTCTCTCCTTTTTTTAATAATGTTCTTATAAATTTTTTTGTATTTAATAAAACACTTAATTTGTTTTCAATACATAACTTTTATTTATTATAAAAATATCACACTATATTTTTAGTGGGAGACACAGTTATGATATTTTATTTAAGACTATTGTGCAGTACATTTATGTCTAAGAATTCTTTTTTTTTCAACCTACCGAAAAACAAAGAGACAGCAATGCCTCCACTGAGGCTCGAACCCACCACCTCTCGTATACAGGGAAGGATTTGATGCCACTGGACCACAATGCCCTTGGCAATATCTCTACACTTGCATCATCCACAATAGCGAGAAAAATTAGGAGAAATTGAATACAACCCCAACTGAGTTGGTCGTCATCAGTTTGATAACTAATAACCACAAGTCTTTAAATTTGTCTTCGCTGATCAACTATAGACAACCTAGATTAGTTTACATTATTGTTGTCATTTGCCAACTAGGGTTACAAGGTGGAATTTACCCAGAGCACACTTCGAGTAGCAATTTTGGACTTTCCCATAAATATTAAAAAAAAAATAAAATAGGAGAAATTTGTGGAGCAATGATTACATGCATTGACAATGAGTAGAGGTATGGGTTGGTTTTGTTACTGCTTATGGTGTGATTTATGTGTAACTAACATAAAGTAGTGAATATATATAAAGATTGAATAGAGTATGAAAATGTGGAAATATATATGAGCATGCAGATAGATGATGTATATAAAGAAAGGGTGGTGGCATGTGGGGCAATAGAGGGTATGCATGTGAATGAGATATAGGAGAGGGGGGGAGGCTTTTAGATTGTAAAGCGGATCGACCTCGAGGCAAGCGACTGAGGTGAGGCTTCCTTCAATCTCTGACGCTTTTGTAGAATACAAGATTGTCCACTCTGCTCTTTCCTTTTTGCATCTACCCCTAAACCTCTTCTTCATTCTACTATTGTATTTGCCTGACAATTCCCATGTCACCACCCCCTAACCTTTTTCTTTTCTTTTCTACTAGTGAAACTGTAAATGTACCATCAAATCTATCTCATCTATATATACCACATTACCATACTTTACCATAGTTTATCTGCTCCTATTTACTACACTCTATAATATATTAATTGATTATTAAATTTCATTTTTTTTCCTTTTTGTGTTTTTCACCTGCATCACTATAAATGTGTGTTTGAAAATAAGGAAAATGATTTCTGAAAAATGTTTTTTTTTTTTTTGAAAAATGAGTCATTTTTTAAAAAATATTTTCAGTTGAAAATTGTCTTGGTGTGTTTGGTTCATTTTCTGAAAAAATGAGCAGAATTGTATAATTAAACATTTTAATTATTTTGTTTGGAATATAAAAATATGTATAATAATAATAATAAAATAAATGGTGGTGGTGGTGATAGTGATAGTGGTGGCGTGGTGACGGCAACAGCGATAGTGGTGACAATGGTAGTTGTTTTTCTTTGACTTTAGTTTTCCACCCTTTTGGTTTCTAAACACACCCTAAGGGGGCGTTTGGTTCGGGTCATCTTAGATTACCTAGGTAATCTGAGTCTGGTAATGTTATATTAACTTGTTTGGTTCAAGTCATGAGATTATCTGGTAATGTTATATTACCTCAAAGCTGATGTGGCGGTAATATTTCAAGGTAATGTAATTACCCCTATTTTCTTAGGTAATCTTAGATTACCCTGAATTATTCCAACGCTGCACTTGTTAAATAATCCTTATATAATAATAATAATAATAATAACAACAACAACAACAACAACATACATAAAATAAACATATGTTTATATAATCAAATATACATGTGTATATATTTATATATTTATTTTTAATATTAAGCATCGATATACATTCATACATATAAATTAATAAAAACACACACACACACACACACTATACATACATATATATATATATATATATATATATATATATATATATATATATATATATATATATATATATATATATATATATTATTGAGGGTATTATAGTAAATTGATCCATATAACCTAAAATATAACCCTTAACCAAACAAAGTAATATTATTTTCTACAATCCAAACCAAACACATAAGGTAATCTTACATTCTCAAAATCTCACATTACCTTCCTAGAAGTAATCCTATTACCTGGAGTAAATAAATTTGCAGAGGAATGAATTTGCAGAGGAATGAATTTTTTGTGGGCTCATAGGAGAGAGAAAGAGGGAGAGAAAAAAAAAACTGGTGCACCCCAATGCCAGCAGGCGCATGCACTGCACACGCTCACTAGGTGAGTGTAATGATTTTTTTTATTTTTTTTTGTTTTAATTTTCTTTTTCCTCCATCTGTCTACTAGTAGAGAAAAAACTTTGACAAAGTTTTATACTATTGAGGGTGCTCTAAGTAACCATGCGAAAGTATAGGTTTTTGAAACAATGAATAGTATTTTTATTTACACCGTGAGCGAGGAATTGTTACCTTTTTTCTCTGTTAGACCATAAGTTTTTTTCACTAGTCAACTAAGACCACACATCAAAATTAATTATGTTCGTGCCGAGTAAGACATCCAGAGATCCAAGACCTTCGGTTAAGTTCGAAAATATCTTTGCCCACCTCATCCACACCCCATGGGTCAATTTTAAGCTAAGCTTTCTAAATACATTAATGAGGATGTAAATCATCATATTCAAGTTTATTATATGGTAATAAAGGGTGTAATTGACTCTCGCAAATAAGAGGTCACAAGTTCGAACCTCATTGGGGCATTTACTTTAAGCCCACATGGGCAGTTCGGTCACAGGAGTGAAGTTTGGGAAGAAAGACGATCGAGTTTCACCATCTAGCCTCTCTTTTCAAATGAGTCACATCTTCCCGCTCTGTCGGGCTGGGCTGCCGGGGTGTGGGTAGGGGGAGTCATTGTTCGTAATAAGCAAACGTCTAGCCTCTGTTTTCAACTGAGTTACCATGATTGACATCCTCCCGCTCTATCGGGCCAAGGCGTGGAAGACCCTCGGGGTTGGGGATTCAACCTTTAGGAAAGAAAAATAAAGAGTGTAATTAACTACTTATGATCACCAAAGTACAAATTAATTATGAATCGAGTATTGATTAAATTTCGTTCTCATTATTATTTTCCATTGGATTTGAAATATTTAAAATTATACTCCATAATATTCCTCATGCTTGAATTATATTTATGAATTAATATTATGAAATTAGACAAGATTAGATCAACAATATCCATATTCCATATGTTATATATTTAGTTTATAAAGAATGGTCAACGAAGCTTATGCTACATTTTGGATGAACCTTGCTAGATAACTCAAACTTGTAAAAAACGACAATGAGATATAAATTGACTGTTGACTAACTCAAATTAAAGAAAAATTCAATGACGACTTCCACAAAAAATCATAACTAAAATTTTGTGATTATCAAATCAATCGTAGGACAAACTTGAAATTATGTCTTACTCGTATACTAGGAATTATGTTTTTCCAATAATTTTTGTTCGATAAAATGAATACGATTAAGTTATTTTAACCAATGAATACATAACAACTTGAAAATATGCTAATTACCGAATCCCAAAGCATGGAACAATGATAATTACCCTAGGGGTTGTTTGGTTAACTCTTTAGAATTTAATATATAACAAAATCATTTCGGAATCATGGTTCAAGATTTAGAGATGCATGATATAATCATAAAAAAGTGGAACTCTTTTTGTCTAAAGAGAATGATAGGATAAATAGCATGGTGCCCGTACATGGTAAGGCTGAGGAACCAATCCCTATAACACCAATTAACTTAGTAAAAATGTTTTTTTACTAAATTTTTTAAAATTATTTTATATGATCAAGTCGAATAGAATAATTTTTTTTTATTTGTTGATTGTGGGCAAGTAAATTGATTTTATCAGGACTCATTTTATCTCATTGTGCTTCAATGAGTTGAGAAAGTAATTATGAACAACTACTACATTGTAATAGAGTCAGTAGTACTTTAAAAAAAATCTTATTTATTCATTTATAATCATCTTTTAAGATTTTATTATAATTTTTAGTTCACATTTATCTGTTTAATAATATTTTTATGTAATTTTTAAATATATATAAATATTAAAAAATTTGTATCTTGTTTATTAGCACAACAGTGCCGATACAAAATACTTTGACATTTATGTAATATTGAAATAGTTATGCATTCAGTACCTAATTGTATCGATTACCATTGCAAATTATTTCGATATAATACACAATACAATCATGTATTGTGCCTATTATAATTGAAAATTATTTCAATAATACCATGTTAGGTAAAATTATGCATTATGCTTAGTCTTACTGAAACAATTTGAATAATACTAGGTAGAATGAATGATTATACCATATATTATTATAATTTTAAATTGTATTAGGTATAATCAAGTAACCATTTTAATATTACTTAAGTGTCATCGTGTTTTGTATCATTATTGCTATTGATCAAAAGGATAACTTTAATAAATTCTATATAATAATAACACAAAATTAAATTTACAAAAATTTAAATTGTAAATAACTTAAATCAAATATCATTAATCAAATTTGACACATAAAATGAGATGGGAGAATATTACTTTGACTTAAGTGTTGAAATATAAGATGATATATAATTGTATGAAAAATGTTACAAATAGCATTATTCTAAATATGTAATTCTACCAAAACAAATGTTATAGAGTCTACAAACTAAAATCACCACTTGAGTGGGGCTTCTTCCTCCGGGATATCTAATCTCCTTCCCTCTTAAAAAATAAAAATAAATAAATAAATAAATAAAAGAAAAATTTTAATGGTCGTCGAAATAAATACCTACCCCTTGAGAAGCTGACAGCTTCACTCCGAACCTTATCAAGCAAAAGCTAGTCCTTTTCTAGGTCGCCCTCTCCACTAGTTAGGCCTGCACCAGATGAGTGGACGGTTTCACTCTGGATAGTTTTCACTCCGGACTCTTCTTAATTCCCTTTGAACCTTATCGAGCACCGGGTAACCATCTCCTACGACATTCAAGTCAAGACCCTAAGTTGGGGTCAAACCACCTCTCAACAATCTCTTGTGGAGCCGATGTGAGATCATATCAGGGTCATGTAATCACAAGGTTTCGACTCCTTGTGATCATGTACTGACTAGAATCACAAAGCGGGATTTACACAGAGCAACATTATATATATATATATATATATATATATATATATATATATATATATATATATATATATATATATATATATGTGTGTGTGTGTGTGTGTGTGTGTGTGTGTTCATTTACCTTCATATTGTTTTCTTTTATTTTGGGACTAAAATCAAAATTATAATGATAATTAATATGACAGTTTGTAATAACATCTTCAACAATAATAATAGTAATTATTACTACTACGGACGTACGAAGAGTAGGTGGTAAAGTAGGAAAATGTAGAGGATAATAACAAATATCTACCATTCACCCCTATCTCCAAAAGGAATATATGCTTTCTTCTTTATCAACCAAAGCAAAGATTCTATTCTCCTTCCCCTCCACATAACTACTTCTCATTTTGAACCATATTAATTAATATTTAATTTCCTATCCTATACCATCATATCATATAATAAGATCTAATTTCATTTTTTATTTTTTAGGGTTTATGTTTTCTTCTCCCAAATATTTTTGGAAGAAGGGATTATGTTTTCTTTCACTCTTAGTCGTCGACTTCAAAATTAACCAAAATTTGCATTTTATTATTTTTAAATTTGTTATTTTTAGTCCTCCAAACATCAAATTTAGTGCTTGATTAATAATAAAGGTTGATGAATTTTTAAAAGTGAGACATTAAATGTGGTTATTTTTAAAATTAAAAACGAAAAGAGAAGGAGTATAATAGTAACAGAGTTAGAACGAGAATTATCTATGATAATAATATAATCAAAGGACTGAATTACTTGAAGTAATGGGTGGGTTGAATTGGATTTACTGTGTATGGGTTAGATTGATTTAAATTATTATTTAAAAAAAAAAATTGGTGAGAGGGCAATATGCTTGCTTAGAATTCAAGCAACTTTACGCACCTTTAAGGAATTTATTCCTATTAGAATGAATATATTCCACCCCTTAGCTTTGAGGTGTTTGCGGGGCCCTCTGCCCGCTCTTACATTTGGAATTTAGAAGCCTCTACCCGGCTTCTTCACTACTTTTTTTTCTTTTATTTTTTATTTATCTTTTCTTTTTCACTTGGGACCGTCTAGCTAGATTTTGTTTTCAGGTCATGCCACTATATATATATATATATATATATATATATATATATATATATATATATATATATATATATATATATAATTTGTTTACATTGTACTATAAATTTTTTAAATGAATACAATAATATTTAAATTTGTCATTAGAAGAATGTAAAAATTATAATAATTATACATTTTACCTTTCATGTTTTCAAACTTTGAAAATAAACATAATTTATGTAGATATAAATTTTTACATAAAAGTAATATATGATATTAAAAAAAAAAATGACATACAACAATAGTTCAATAGGTATGTATTATTTTTGAAGCAAAAACAAGCCGAATGCATTAAGGAATAAATAAGTGTAAAATACACAGTAGTGGGCCGGGGTAGACTCCACAACCCAAGGACAGACAAGGAACCAGTTGCTCGTGCCAGTACATGAGCCACCTGATCCGCTAACCTCATGACATAGTGAACAAACACGTTCCCGATGTCCCTAGCAATCATGCGACATTGCTTAATGATTAAACCCACATGCAAATGGTCTATCGAACACGAATTAAAACTAACACACAAATTTAAGCAATCAGACTCTACTATGATGTTACTGTTTGCGCGATCCTTTAGCTAGGTAAGAGCTTCCTTAATCACCATTGCTTCAGCAAGATATGAGTCTTAGCCGCACATCAACCTTCCGCTTCGGGCTGCCACGAACCTGCCATTGTGATCACGTATTACCGCTCCAAACCTTACTCCATCAGTGAAAATCGCCACATCGACATTGCATTTTAGGGTATTCATAGACAAAATGGTCAATTTTACAAATATACGAGTAAAATATTTTCATGTTCAATCACTCATAAAAAATACTAAAATTGTACTATGCATTAAATATTATATAACCAACAAAATATTGTAATTTCAAAATAAAACTATAAAATTTATGAAAATAAACACATCTATAATATGCTATATATGATTGATTATAAAGCAAATTTAATCTTTTAAAATATATTATAAAAAATCATGAAGCTTTTTTTAAATAAAAAATAAAAAATTCTACAATATAATATATTAGATTTATAATTAAGAAATATTTTTAAATGTTGCTAAAAATAATATAATGGAATACCTTTTGATAACGAATTTGATGTAAAGAGAAGATGATTACTACAATAAGAAATTGCTAGGTTAACATTTAATTTACCTATAATAAGGCTCATAAGATTTGAAAAATTATAGTAAATTAAGAAAATAAATAAATAATTCAACAATATGATATAAATTTAAACTTATTAAATAAATTAATATTTGACTCAAACAAAGCTCATAAATTAAAAGGATATACCATTTAACATATATGCTGGTAATGAGTATGATAGCTAAAAAAATTTATAATTGCCACAAGTTAAGCTAGGAAAAAAAAAATTGGGTCTAGGTTTCACCGGGCTTAGCCCAAACCTGAACCGGCTTATAGAGGGCCGGTTCAGGTCTTATAAAAAAAATAGCCTGGAGCCCAACTCGAAACCGACCCAGGCCCAAGTCCCTAACCGGCCCAAGCATGGCCTAGGCTCGGGTCTAAGCCCGAGCAAAATCTAAGCGTGGACTTTATATTAAAGTCTTATAAATTTTTAATTTTGTAGAAAATCATATTAATTTTTTATTTTGAGATTAATGATTAAAATATTATTTTAAACAAAAATATTAACTTTGAAAAAGTGGGCGTGAGTGTGTGTGTGTGTATTAGAATTATTATATCAAAAAGTTGAAGTATTTTAAGTGGTAAGAACTTTCGTTGTAAATCACAAGGTCAATGGTTTAAATTTCATTACAAATAAAAAAAACAATTTATAAATATTTTATATAAAGATAAATTAAACAAATTCTAGACCTATTTCAAAAAAAAAATAAAAAATTCTAGACCTAGATCGGGACCGACCCGCCAGAGGCTCGAGACCAACCCAGAGTAAGCTCGGCATAGGACCGACTCAGGTTATCCTGGCAAATTATTCTATGCACTCGGGTCCACTTTGCACCAGGTCCAAAATACACAATTTACATATTGAATGTTCACAATTCAAATTGTGCCTTAATTAGTGCAAAGATTGGGATGATTTGTTTAGAATTGTGGATTGTCTAATTTCAATGGCTCACGATCACAGTTCTCACCTGAGACATGGTTCTCATGGGAGTCAGGCCCTATATAGATTTGTACATATGAGAACACCCTCCCACAAAAAAATTATGGACAAATCTGGATTCTCAATTTAGAGGACATGTGTAGCTGTAATTTTATGGCTTTTATTTTGTTTTTTAATTTTGATAATTTTTCAGAGGGGTAATTGACAACTAATTGTGTGTATTTAAGCTTGTTTAATTTTAAATATGTATAGTATTTTATATGGTTATTGTACATGATTTTAGGGAAGGAATTTATGCTAGGTTTGGATTTCCTAGTTGTTGTAATACTCTCCTCTTTCATATGAAGTTCTTTCTCCATCTTGCTTTGTATTTTTCTTCTTCTATGTTTATCTTTTATTTAACAATGGATTCAAAGTTAATTTTTTGCATTCTTTAAATTTTTTATCGTTTGAGTATAATATTGTCTACATTTGTGATTGACCTATGTTTAGTTTTCACAGGCAATGTACATGTGTGCACTGTAGCATCTATAGGTGTGCATTTTCCCCACCGGTCCTCGCTATTGGGTTTTCGTCGTATGTGTGCACCACATCATGAATTTGCACCATCGATCATTGCTGCTAGATATTCGTTGTAAGTGTGCACCACGTCATATATAGCCTAGTGTGCACTTTGTGTTTATGTGATGTGCATGTGCACTGTAAACTTACCGTGCGTGCACTATAGTAAATATGTATGCACATTTACTTGTTCTAGTGCATGATGTGTATGTGTACATTTCAACGTAAATGTGTACATAGTGCAATTTTAGAGTGTGCACAGTGTAATATATGTGTGGTGTGTTGCTTGGACTAATTCGCCCTTTAATTGATATTTATAAGGATTCGGATTTGGATTGCTAATTATGTGCATGAACTTAGGGTGTTGACTTTTAATCATAACCGTTGATTACTTATATATTTTCTATGACTAAGATTTGACAATAGTTTCTGTGTGAGAGTGTTCCCATGAAAGCGCAAGCAATATGTGTGTGTGTAGGGTGTGTGTGTGTGAGAGAGAGAGAGAGAGAGGAAATCACACACTTTAATGGCTTAATCTTAAGCATTAAAATGGCGCACCTTAAGTACATAAACCACACACCTTTTGAACACAAAACACACACTTAAAGTTTTAAAATGGTGCACCTTAAGTATTATAACGGACGCATTTAAGTATAGAAACAAAGCACCTTAAGAAGGAAAACCATGCATCTAAACCTTTAGACTGATGCACCTTTAAGTTATCAACTGAAGAACTAATGCACCTTAAGTATAGAAGCAACTCACTTTAAGAAGGAAAACCACGCACCTTAAGTTTGACCTAAATGTAAAAAATAAAATTGCCACCGTGTTTTTTATAATCTCTGTTCAATCTTAAACAGTCCTTTTTAACGAGATCAACAGTTATCATTCAACCTCATCTTTCACCAGGGTACAGATTAAACATTCCGGATGATGCCACGGTAAGTGAAATGAAGTGACGTGAGCAGAGGACGAGTTGAAATTTGAGCAGTGTAGCGCGGCATAAGTAGTCAGCTTTGGAGTAGCTGAGCCCTTTTCATATTTCACATTTGATTCAGCAACGTAACAAACAACAACACATACAAACAGGAGAATCAGATTCGTGCATTGGATGCATGCATGCATGCATGCATGGACCATTTTTTTTTTTTTTTTGGTTGCTAAGATCCTCTTTTCTTCGTCGTTTTGCATCTCTATTTTTTCTTAAAAGAAGCTCAAAGGGTGCATGCTTTGTCTTCATGTATGAATTACCCTACCTTTATCCACAATAATAATTACTAAAAAAAAAATGAAACGATCCACGATAAGTACCGATGGTGCAGTGTTAATATATATTTTGATGAGAATTATCTACTCTAATTTTGGGTTTGGGTTTCAAGTGTTCATGTGGGGTTTACGAGTATTCTTTAGAATATAATAGTGAAGACAATAATTTATTAAAATTCAATGAGTAGTTGTAGTATTAAATGTTATTATACAAATTACTAACAATATCTAAAAACATAATACTCCGTAACTCTTAATTCATGTTATATCTCTGATTTATGTCCATTTTTTATGTTTTTTTTTAAATACATTATGCTATAAGAGTTGTACTATATAATTACATTTAATACTACAACTATATAATAAAATACTGGTTTATATATAACAATGATATGATTTTATTTTCTCCTTTATTTACTATTTGATGGGATATTACTTAATTGACTCTTTAAAAAAAAGTTGATTATTAAATGATATTTTTTATTCGTGGTAAGATCAATCATGTAATATAATATATTCGTTAACTTGGGATATGGTTAAGTGGAAAGGACTTATCCATCCTTAAACAAACGTCAAGGGTTTGATCATTTACTTTGGGTATGAAGCAACACTTTAAATCTCTAGGTCAGTTGTCACACCCATTAGAAGTGCATATAATTTAGTGAGGTAGACACTGTGTTTTACGGTGGAAACCTGGGTTCAAGGAAAAAAAATGATATATTCGTTAAGACTTTGTGGGTGCAAATTTGACTAGGCCAATAAGATAATGGTTTGGTCAATTTAGTAATAAAGGTATTCGGTTTGATTTATAATTGACTACCTGCCCATGTCCATGGCATATCGTCTATTGAAATATAGCTCTCATGCAGCTCTTGTGATGAGAAAATATGATTGTGATGATGAAATGCTACACCATCGAATTGCACAAAGTCAAATAATAAACAAAATTTTATATTGTTCTAACAAAAAACATGTATTCATATCATGTTTAATTTATGTGTAACAAATTAATTCTCATATTAAAATAAATAAATATTACTCCTTATGTCCCATTTTATATGTCATACTTACTATTCATTGGTTAAACCAACTCTTTCTTCTTTATTTATTTTTTTAGTATTTTTTTTATTTTTAAATTTGATTTTTTTTTCTTTTGTGTTTAGTAGTGCTTGTAATGTAGTTTATAAATATATAAATTTTGTATATTAATACTAAATTTAATATTATAAAAAATTCAATTAAAAATAACTTTAGTCAAACCTCGCTAACCAAATCAGACACGAGACAGAGTAAAATGGGTAAATTTAGATTGAAGAATAACATTTTTCTATATATAATGGGTTAGGGAGGGGCAATCATTGGACAAGCAACTTGACTTCTTGACAAGCATTGTCTTTCCGAAACTCCTCCCATTGGTTGAGACTTGAGGTGGGTGACAAAGAATCTAGCAACTAATAATGGGAAATAGACCCTAAACCTTGCACCATCAATCATTATATCATGATCATGGTGAAAGAGTGGACCAAAGTACATTTTATTATGCTTAAGATAAATTTTTAATATATTAATATTTAATTTTTGAAAGTAAATTATTTGAATACTGAAGGTATATATATTTTATATACTATCAAATAATGTACCTTCGATATGTAAATAATGTACATTTCTTCATGGTCCACAACACAATTTGCCTTGCACCATTTGTCCCTTTAGAAGGTGAAAACAATGGGCTTTAACACTTAAACTCATTGGGCCTCGATGAACATGAGTGGCCCAAGTAATGAACTATTTTTTTTTTTAAGTTAAAGTGCATATAACAAAAAAAAAAAAAAAGTATATTTCAAAATTATTATGTTAGCATTTATCTCTTTTATTATCTTAGCTTTCTTTGTTCCGATATATTGCCCTGTTGCCTAAGTAAGTGTACATAAACGCATGACCCCAACAACCTTGCACCATGAGATGAGTTGTATTTACAAAATTATTCATATCCAACAGTAGCACAGGTATTATTATTGCTGGTTGCAACATTCACATTAATTAAATTGAAAAGTGAAAACCCAGTCTTTTCAAAAAACTGCTAACAGTATAGCTCCCACCACAAAACAAAGATTTGTAACTTAACAAAGTTAACAAAGTTACAGCAACGAGTTTTTGGCGGCTTGAGAATGGGGCCGGGCAGTTTTATGTGCGAGGAGGACTTCACTCGAGCCTTGGTTTTATCAACTCATATTTCCCAGGCATACGTATTTCATCTGCACCCATAGAAAAAGGACAGACAACAGCTTAGTGTGGGGGAACTCATCTTTCCAACCAGTATTAGATCGCCAGTCTCATCGGGGATATGCAATTTGAATGTTCTAAACTGAGAACTAGAATAACAGAATATATGTGAGGTATCAGATGTCCTATTCTTTGCCAACTATCTTAATAAAAAATAGCACAAAGCAATTTCATATACGTACTTCTAGATATTCATCCATCCCATACTTCGAACCTTCTCGGCCCAGACCTGACATTTTCATGCCACCAAATGGAGCCACCTACACGAAAAGAAGACCAGCCATATGAAACTTGACCTTTGTAAAGATGTATATAACAGGAGATGACCAACCTCAGTTGAAACTAGTCCTTCATTAATTCCAACAATTCCATACTCAAGAGCTTCTGTGACTCGCCAAGATCGTTGAATATTTGATGTGAATATATAGGCAGCTAGACCTACCAATGAAGCAAAATTGCATTAAGGAGTTTAATCATTTGAACTCCAACGCATATAGTTGAGAGTATATCTAACAAGTTTTAGAGGTAGCAGTCTAATATAAAAGGGAGTGTATGAATGTCAGTAAGAAAAACATAGGAAATGATAGCATGACCATGCATTTGAGATTTCTATCCAACCTAGATTGGATATAACACACGCATATGGCACAAACCTGCATTGGTATCATTAGCCAATTGGATAGCTTCTTCCTCAGTCTTGAACTTCAAAAGAGGTGCAACAGGCCCAAATATTTTTTTATGTTATCGCTCAATATTGTCCTCCGTTTTGTTAATCCGTCAAAAGGGTGTTAAGTATGGGGCAATTCAGTAATTTGACATTTAGTTCTTCTTGGTCTCCACTTTACTTCTGTAGTTCTGTTAAAGGTATATTTTTCTCCTATTAAGCCACGATTCTCATTCTGAAATCTGAAGAAGCAGTGCAGAAAATGAAGAGAAAAACATAACTTGAAAACAAGGTTTCTATTTCATTGATCTTGAAAATTCACAAGGATGTTGCCGGGAGGAAACACTCTCAGCTGGTGGCTGCCTTCAACTCCGCTCTCAACAAGCTCGATTCTCTCTACGACCTCTCACCCCCAGACGCTGATTTCGTCTTGCAGCCCTCATCCTCGCCCTCGATTCTACCTCCCCAAAAGTCGTTGAGCCCGCTCTCGACTGCACCTTCTGTTTGTTTTCTTTCGGCCTTATCCGCAGCGAGATCTAGATTAGAACCTCCCATTCCCATATTTTTTGCATCATTGATTCTGTCTGCTAATGTGGCGCTATAGATGACAAGGCTGTCGAGCATGCCCTCCTCTCTACCATTCGCTCAAATTTTATCAATGAAATTGTGGACTCCAAAGCTAAGGAAATACTTCCTTATTCCAAACTGTCATTGTTATTGGAGAGTGGGAATTCAAAGCAAAAGTGAAATTGTTGATGATGATGATGAATCGAGGAAGGGGTTGATGACCTGGGTATCTACGACGATGATTT
>CP025649.1:18189443-18322182 GCA_003576665.1 Ipomoea trifida
TATGATTTGATGACTTGGGTTGATTTTTTTTTTTTTTTTTTTAGTTTTCAAAAAAAATGTAAAATTACAGAATTGTCCCCAGACTTAACACCCTTTTGACGGATGAACAAACGGAGGACAATATTGAGCGATAACATAAAAGTCTGGGACTACATCATGACACCAAAGTTGTTTAGGACAAAATTGAGAAAAACCACTATAGTCGAGGACAATTTTGGGTATTAACTCTTTAAATTAATAACCTGCCTAAACTTGACTAAGGTGACCCTTACAATTTGCGTTGTTCTTGATAATGTAATATTGTTAATACGTACAATTAATCTCAATTACAAACATACATTATGAAAAATAGCAATTCATCTTGGCTAGTTTGGAAATTTTAAACAAGCATGTCATACTATTGAAAGTATAAGACAACAATGAAATTTTTATAATTTAAATTTACTAGAAAAATAAAATAAAAAATCATACCAAAAAAGTCAATCATGAGAAGTCCATCTGAACAACGACCAGTAGCCTTCTTGAAGAATGTTTCACCATAAGGAAGACTAGCATAGGGAGATAGAGTTCCTATGGGACTCTCCCTAATCAAATTTCCGGTGTCTGAGATCGAGTCACCAAGTTGATATATTTTGTCTATCTTCCATGGAAAGAACACGGGATTGAATTGTATTGTTGCATCAACAAATTGTCGAGAAATTAAAAGTGTAAAACAAGCATAAAAAAGCATTCGAGCTTTCCCCATTATTGCTAGTTGAAAACTTAATGCCAAACTACAGAATTCCAAAATTTACACTTAACATTTGGTTTGTATTTATAGATGTGTTTTAAATCGTCTCAAAGTAGGTTTGTTCATAACTTGTAATCCTAATAGGGAGACAAAAGTGAAAATCAATTGAATTAGCTAGGAAAAACATGTATTGTCCTAGTTTTGTTGGTTTAGTAATACACTATGCTTAACCTAACAAGTTTCTCTCTTCATGGAATAATAATATACTCCGTATATACTACGTAAAAGTTTTATTCACGAAAGCCTAAAACGCTTAATTAGTTAGCCAAACTTTTCATGTAAGGTATCAACTTAATAGACTTTCTAAATTGAGTTCAATACAAGATATTGCATCAAGTATTGCCTAATACAATTTGGTTGATCTAATATATATTGACTTTCGTATAAAACACCTCTCCATCAACTAAACAAAATTTAAAATAATTAATCGAGTTAATATTCGATTTAATCCCTTGACTATTTGGATTTCACCGAGTTGGTCCTCGACTATTAATTTTACTTAATAAAATCCCTGACTATTTTTTTTGATACATTAGATTTTTCAGTTTATACCAAACTAATTTAGCTTCATAGTCATCAGTTCATCACTATGTGTTGACTTTGCGCACAAGGGATCTATATCGATCCATACTTTCGCCAACTTGGGGAGCCCAATCTCCAATCTAGAGAACCCAAGGCCCAAGCTCTCCACCCTCCTGCTGGAGCGATAACTTTAAGTCGTGTGGTCTACCGTTTGAACTAACCTTGCAGGGTCTTGACAATGTAATTTTTACTCAATTCAGTCCTTTGTTTAATCTTCCATTTATTGACAGTTAAAAGTGAGGACAAAACTATAATTACGCTAGTTTCCTCCCTTTTTCTCCATCATCGATTTTTCTCAAAAATCTTATGATAGCTAGAGCATTATTCATGTTTTTTTTTTTTCGCCTATAAATGAGTTAAGTAGCAGCAAATCTGGAGGGAAGCAAAAGAATTAATATATGCTCAGGACAGAAATTCAGATTTACTAAATCAATATAAGAGTAATCTATACTATTAGACCATCCACAACTCAAACTAAGATAAAGGTTCATGAATATGAATTACAAGGTTAATATGACCAATGAAAACACTACGCATAGAGTGAATTAAAGCCTCACAAACCTTTTAACACTAATTAAATCACTATAACATATCCATCCAAAAAGAAAAACTAAATCACTATAACATACGGAGTAAATAACTAAACAAAAACTTGTGTGAGACTGTCTTACGAATCTTTATAGGCCGTTAGACAACGGATCAGGTCAAGATAAAATATAATACTTATATTAGCAAATGCAATACTAAATCATGAATAAACATTTCATATTGACACGACTCATCTCACAGATAAAGATTAGTGAGAGACAGTCTCACACAAGTGTGACTCAATTAACTAGATGACTAGACCATTATTCAAATAAAAATAAAGAGTCCTATATAGTCCATTTTTAAGATATACTGGTAGGAGTAGTAGCATTAAAGATTCATACAATTTGATTTTAAAAATGACGTTAAAGTTTTAATATGACGTTATTGACTAGACCACAATTCAAGCTAACATAAATGTTCATATATAACCTGTTTCTAAGATAATGTTAAAGATTCATACAATTCATTATTAAGATTACGTTAAAGTTTCAATATGACGTCATTGACAATAATTAAAAAAAAAAAAAAAAAAAAAAAAAAAAAAAAAAAAAACCCTCATTCATTCTTTTTCAACTTCCGTTATTGACCAAAGCTCTGTATCAAATGCCACCTACGAATTTCATTTAAGTTCTTCTTCTTCTCCCATTTCATTTAAGCTCTAGCAGTAGAATTCCCTTACAAAGACCCATAAATATTCTACAAAATAATGTTCATTTTTTATATTTAAAAACCATTAACTTTTTACCTTTCGAAACCCGACCATGACCTACCGTATCAAAGAGTCACTTCGTGCCACTAGACCACAATGTTATTAGCTTGTGCATTTTAACTTAAAACAAATTAAAATAGATAAACTTGTGTGAAACACAAATAATATTATACCTCAAAACTAACATGAGCTTATATTATCGTTTTAACGCAACAACAACATTGGTACATTTTATTTATGTTCATTTTGTTACTTTTTTTATACATTATATTATAAAAGTTGCGCTATATAATTTTTTAAACAAAAAACACTCTTACCATTATAACTTATGTTATCTTTTTTCATTAATGTTACCATGTATATATGCACCCATCATATCTTTTCTTATATTATTTAATGGTAATAATATATAAGACATTATATTAGAGTAATATAGTAAATTAATTTGATTTCATTTACATGGTAATTATTAAGGATTAGTTAGTTATTTACTAAAATATAAATATTAAAGTTATAGAAATGATTTACTTTATTATTATTATTATTATTATTATTATTATTATTATTATTATTATATAATATAATATAAATATTTCTTGATATTGTCCAAATTTGATAATCAAAGTTTACCATTTTAATAAACTATAAAAGATAATTGAAATTTGTCAAAGACTTTAGTGCTCTAGTAGCATAACTGTGACTCTATTAAATGAGAGGCCCAGTGTGGAGGCATTGATTTTTTACTTATTAAGAAAGAATATATAAACAGATACTACATTTTTAACAGAGCGTTTAACACAATTTTTCAGGGAGAGTCGCTGGGTTACTATTACCACCCTCACAAATCATGTCAGGTTGAGGGTATCAAGCATGGGAGGCTAGTGGGGTAAGAGATTTTACTTTTGTGGGAGAGATTGCAGAAACAAGCAATGATTTTAATTTATTTAGTTAATTAGTAGAAGCATCATATAGGACAATTATATTCGAGAAAATATATATATAATTTAGATAGATAGATCAGAGCTAACAGGCCGGGCGGCGGTGATGATGAGAGTACTAGGTAGCTAGCTAGATACAGTCTTTAGTGCAGAAACAACGGCGGCGGAAACCGCGACAATGGCCGCCGGTGAAGCCTTCGCTTATGCATACGTTGGCGCAGTTGGCGTCGATGAAGCATAGCCCTTTGAATCTCTCACTCGGAGACTCGCACTGCCTGCCCTCTACTCTCATCGCCATTTTCTCGTCTGCACATCATACATATATACTATACTTTCTTCATTTTGCTCCTTAATTATTACTTCACAATTAAACTATATATTATAATAATAATGAAAAAGATCAGAGAAATTAAATAAAATAAGACAGTACGTGAAAGTAATTAATACATATATATTAATTACCAAAAGAAGGGAGCAGAAGCAGCAACAGCAGAATCACATTGGATAGCTTACTGGACTCCATATATGTTTATATTTATAAATTATATAATTTAAGTTAATTTCGGAGTTGTATTTTGTGGGCAGGGCTTTCAGTGTATTTATAAGTGGGAGAAGACGCAGACAGAGGGAGGTGGGCGCACACACACAGTAATAACATGTTAATTTAATGTTAACAAAGCTCGCCAACTACCATATACAACATAAAGAATCATGGAGATTTCAAAAAAATGTAACAGAACTTATATGAAATAAATAAATATATATATAAAAACTCATTGAATAGATATGTTGAATTTATTTTAATTAGATAAAATTGAAGTCTTTTATTTAATTTATTTAATATATTCATATTATGCATATTTTTAATTTTAATTTTAATTCTTTTATTTGTTTTGAATTTCAGTTCGAAATTTTTAAATTAAAATTATTTTAATTAATTCTAAGTTCTAAGTCTATACCAGCACACCTTCAGCGCGAAATTATTTAGCAGAGAAGTATGGAGCATACGAGGAATGTTATTTTTCCTCTAGTGATAAGAGTTGTCGGACAAACTCTCCAAGGATATCGGACAATGAGTAAACATGTTCTTTTTTTTTTTTTTTCTTCTGCAACAATGTGGTTAATGCCGTGTTATAAAAGGGAAAAAAGGCATTACTCATGGTTAATAGCACATAGCGGGAGGAAATGGCAGGTTTTTGAACACCTACCATTTCAGAATGCACCAATGAAAATAATTGAAACGCTCAAATTTCAAGGCCTTCCGACTCTATAGATAGAACAGCTCATGAAGCATGAAGAACTTACGAATAACAAGTATATATACGAGTTTACACAGAGATCATCTTCTTCAAAAGCTCTCAGCCATTTAAGCTTAAATACTTTAGAATCTTCCAAATTCTATCCAATAGATTAGTCTACTTGAGTAACAATTTTCAGAGATCTTTTTCTCATTTTTTTCAAGACAACCTGGATGTGTTCTTGTAGACCCTTAAAGAAGGAGGTGAAGCAATGAACAACTTTATGAAGAAAATTGTTATTGACTGTCTTGGTGGAATTGTTCACTTGTATTATTTGAAAAATAAATACTAGCTAGTGAAATATCTCTTGTGTTAAAAAGAATATGATAGTGGAGTTGAAGATTTCTCGAACCACTATAAAAATTGTGCATTAATACTTGTTATTTTCATACATGCATGCTTTTCTTTGAGCTTTAATCACACATGTAAACACTTTCTATCAAAACGCTACTAATTATTTAAGGCACCTTACAAAAGTCTTCTGCGGTGCACTTTAAAATTTTACAAGTTTATTATCGAAATGGTCCTTCAACTATTGCGAATTGAAATTACCAATTTGATCATCGATATTTTTCTTGCCCAATTAAGTCTTCGACTTTGAAAATTTTAACTAATTTGGTCCTTCATTTATTTCAGTGTTTAACATCTGTTAAATTAGGATCAAATTGACAATTTTGCTATAATCAAGAGACCATTTCGATAATTAATTTTTGATTGAAATGATTTCTTGACTATAGTGAAATTATGAATTTGATATCGATTTAACAGATATCAAATGATAAAATAAACGGAAGATCAAAATGGTTAAAATTTTTAAAGTTGAGGACTTAATTTAACAAGAAAAATTATCGATGATCAAATCGGTAATTTCACAATAGTCGAGGGATCATTTCAGTAAGAGTAAATTGCCATTTTGATCCAATGACTATTGTAGTACTGTTAATTGCTATCCGCGACTTTCAAAAATGTTAATTACGTACCATGACTATGATTTTTTTCTCAATTTTGGTCCAGCCGGCCAAATTGCCGGCCAAAAACGGCCGGAAAACATTAAACCCAAGTTAATCCATATTTGAGAGGGGTAAAGAGGTCATTTCCTATGTTTATTATTTGCTCTTTGACTGCTGTTGATGGTTGGATTTGGGAAAGGGATTATAAACGTTGGTGTTGCGCCCTATTTCGTCCATTTTCATCTGGAAAACATTAAACGCACAGCAGACTCTCTCTTGTTGCGGTGCTGTCCACCGGGGCCCGACGACTTGAACGTCTCCATCTCGCACTGCCGCAGCAGCTGCTCGTCTGACATCATCAAGTATTCCCGACCGCCTGTAGAATTATCATCGCTGGTACTGGAACATGCGACGGTGCTGAAATTATCCGGAAATGCTGCCCTAATTCCTTGAACTCGTTCCCTGATTACCGGCCAACTCCCCGTCGGCGTTGCTTTGTGAGCCCAGAAGATTGAGCAGGCGCGGCTGCAGTGGTGCCAGCAGAAGGAAGAAGGCAACGATGTAATAGCAATGTAGCGGGTCGCAACCGGAAATTTTAGTAAGGATTTAAGCCTAGAATGCAGCAATCGGAAATTTTAGTAAGGATTTAAGCCTAGAATGCACCATCGCCATTGATGAATCCAAGCTCCAAATGTTATTTTCAATCCTAGAACAATAAAGCAAATAATAAACATAGGAAATGACCTCTTTACCCCTCTCAAATATGGATTAACTTGGGTTTAATGTTTTCCGGCCGTTTTTGGCCGGCAATTTGGCCAGCTGGACCAAAATTGAGAAAAAAATCATAGTCATGGTACGTAATTAACATTTTTGAAAGTCACGGATAGCAATTAACAGTACTACAATAGTCATTGGATCAAAATGGCAATTTACTCTTTCAGTAATAAATTCAAATTTTTTTACGTTAAAATCTATAATAAAAAAATTTAAAATTTTAATTTTTAAATTAATAGAAAGTTTATTTAACCCTCCCTCTAAACTTTCTCATGGAATGAATACCTAAAAACTTTATTCCTTAAATAAAAATTGGTATCATTATATTCCATCTTATTAGTAGTTTGATTTTTAAATTTAGATGATCTGGTTTAAGATGAGTGCTTTTAGATTTTCGTTTTGATTTGATCTTTTTACGACTCTTTAGATATCATTATACTAAGATCAATTGTGTTTATTTTTATTTTTTTTAAATTTTTATCCTATTATAAAATCATATATAACTAAATATCTGCATGTCAATTATTCCAATTCGATCTTACCACCAAAAATGCAAAATATTTTCACCTAAACTAATTACCATTATCAAGTATTTAATTATCATTTTAATTCCAATTTCCTTATGGGAACCAAAGGAACCCTTACTTTCAAATTTTTAATTTTCGTGATTTATCCTGGTGCGGGCCGGGCGTTAGTTTTAAGTTGGAACAAAATAGATAAACTTGTTTGAAACACAATTATATAATAATTATATATACCTGAAAATTAGCGAAAATGAGCTTATCATCACCCAAACAGTAATAATCATTTAACTGTATTTATTAATTAGTAGGATCCGCAGGACAATTATATTAAAGTAATTTAATTAGATAGATAGAGAGTAGCATGCACGCGGTGATGTATCAATCATGACCACATTCGCGAGTACAGAAACAACGGAGGCGGAAACCGCGGCAATGGCCGCCGGTGAAGCCTTCGCTTAAGCACACGCTGGCGCAGTTGGTGTCGCTCCAGCATTCCCCTTTGAATTTGTGACTCTGAGACTCGCACAGCCGACCCTCTACCCTCATCTTCTCATCTGCAATTCAATTACCCTTTTTTTTTAGTGATCACGGGAACCACAATCATTATTCGAAAACATCCATTATATAAATTTTGAATTCTGTCTTATGATATAGTCAACAAAAGACCACCAAAAAAAAAAAAAAAAAAAAAAAAANNNAAAAAAAAAAAAAAAAAAAAAAAAAATTCAATCCCGTCCCATCCAAATTATACTGTGGACTATGGTCATGACTGATACTACAGTTGCGCGGAACAAAGGTCGTTCATCAGTTCAACACAACTGCAGTATCAGTTCAACGCAACTGCAATAGTATCGGCCATAACCCATGGTCCATAATGCATTGTGGACCATGGTTAACGGTATAACGATTGTCTAAGTTGCTGCTAATATAGCTCATCAACTTAAACTAAGAAAATTAAGATTCAAATTTGTGACTCTATGGTTACAAATTTGTATCATAGCCATGTTGGCTGGATTACTAGGTCATTTCACAACTAAATTTTATATATATATATATATATATATATATATATATATAAAATGAAAAAGTAAGGAGTAAAAGAAAGTTATAAATAAAATAAGAGAGTGAAAGTAATGTACGGATTATATATTAGGGAGTAATTACCAAAAGAAGGGAGCAGGAGCAGAAGCAATAGCGGAATGACAGTGGATAGCTTAATGGAGGCCATGCTTATATAAATTTATAAATTAATTTCAAGTTAATTTGGAGTTAATTGTATTTTGTGGGCAGGGCTTTCAGTGTATTTATAAGGGGGAGATGCAGAAATATGTATGACACGTAGCAAGAGTTGAAGCCCACGTGCACACGTGTAGCTCATGCAGTAGTACAAGTACGTTACATTCTTAATGATTAAGTTTAAGGTTTTAAATTTACACAATCTCAAAGGAAATTAATTACTGTGAAATTTCTACAATCTTTGCTAGCTAAGTGACGTATAAACAAAATGGATAAGCACTAAAATTCTCTGCATTTTTTCATTTTTCTCAATTACCGTAATATATTTGCAATTCACATCTCTTCAATCTCAATTCACTTTATAAAAAAATTCGCTTTTACTTCACATGAATAATAATAAAAATTCGCTTTTACTTCACAACAACAACAACAATTATAATTGAACTAATTTATAAGAGTTCATTATCTTTAAATTATGTTCATTTTTGTTATGATTATTAAAGTATACATTATATTTAAAATTTTGTATTTTACTTTTTTCAAGACAAATTACCATTACACATTTACACTGTTAGAATGTATAGAATGTCAATTAAATATTAATTGTTAAATCAATCAATTAATTATATTCACCTTACCAAAGACCTTGTGGTCAAGCGGCACCATGTGGAAGGGATTGGGTTACAGCCTCAGTGGAGGCATCTGTTGACTCTTTGTGCTTCAGTAAGTTGAGAACGTAGCTGGAAGGGAGTGGGTTCGAGCCTCAGTGGAGGCATCTATTGACTCTTTGTGCTTCAGTAGGTTGAGAAATTAGCTATGAACAGATACTACATTGTAACCGAGTCAGTAGAACTCAAAAAAAAAAATTATATTCACCTCAGAATACATTAGGTCACCTTGTATACATTAGGTATCAAAATACTCCGTATTAGATACGTAGTATTATACTAAACCAAATATATTTTAGTATAAAGTATCATTTACCTAGATATTTAATTTATCAATTGCAATAATTATTAGATACTATATACTAAACCAATATATTTTAGTATAAAATATCATTTACATATTTATCAATTATAATATATAATTTATCAATTTACTTATTTACACATTTACATATTTAATTAGATAGTATAAATTTGAGCATGCAAAATTACCAAATTTTTATAATAGTTTACCTAGACTAAGTGCCCCTAGGCCGAGGCGATTTTAACTTTAGGGAACTTTAGTTGGCTGACCGACTAACTGATCGACTCAACCAAATTGGGCGCTTAATTCGGTCGAGTCGGTGCCCAATGATCTTTTAGTTGTTCAACTACTCATCTTTTATATATTTTCTATATATTTTTTAATCATGTAATTGACTAGTTGGAATACTATAACAATCTAACAACTTATAAACCTAAAATAAATAAAGATAATATACTAGAATTACTCGACCGCCTAGGCACAAAGTTGCAAGCCTGCAACAAAGCTATAAATACATATAAGTATGTATAATATAATATAGATTCTATAACCTTTCATTTATTTATATTATTTCCCTCGTACAGAACTCAATTGGTATTAAGGGGTATATCAAAGCTAAGGTAAATAAAAGGAATGGCCTCCTTAGTTTATTATTAAAAAAAAAAAAAAAAAAAAACGTTATTGTATAGTATAATTAATATAATTTAAATACAGGGCGGTGATCAGGCATGTTGGCAAGAGCGAGAGCAGAAACAACGGCGACGGAAACCGCGACAATTGCCGCCGGAGAAGCCTTCGCTTCTGCAGACGCTGCCGCAATTGGTGTCGCTCCAGCATAGCCCTTTAAATCTGTTGCTCTTTGTCTCGCACACCCTCGATCCTCCGCCCTCCACCCTCATCGTCATTTTCTCATCTGTAAATTAAATAAAATAAACTTACTACTAGTTTGAATCTTAACTTTACTTTTTTTTATTTGAACTGATAACTATGAACAACTTAGACTGGATGGATAATAATGTTTTAATAAATACCTTAAATTTTAAAATGTAAACGAGTTTAAATTTTAAAATTTTTGATCTGAGCTAATCACTATATGAACAACTTAGACTAATTAATTATATTTTAATAAATACCTTAAGTTTTAAAATGCAATATAATGACATTTTCGTAAATATTTTAAACTTTAAAGCAAAATATGTCGATCAATACTATATAATATTGCAACAATAAAAAAAATTGATTAAAATGACTAATAATGAATAATTAAATAATTAAAAATGTTTTCTTTATTTATTAAAACACGCCCAATATCATCAAACACTACAATAAGAATTCTCATATTTATTATATATTGAAGATTTATATAAATTAATTACCAAAAGAAGGGAGTAGAAGCAGCATCAAGAGCAGAACGACACTGGAATGCTTAGTGATTGTGTTCATGGACGTCATGTTTATATATAATTATTATGAATGTTTTGGGATCGGAGAGTATACACTATACTATGGCGGTGTGTTTTGTGGGTAGCTAGGGCTTTAACTGTATTTATATTTTATAAGCAGGATAAGTGGAGACGACACTGATGACGCACTGCGAAATTGTGGGTAGACACATAGCAAGAGTTCAAATGCCAACGTGGACACCTAGGACCGGTGTGGCATGCTTTTTGAGGTGACACGTGTAACCTCATGCAGCAATACAAGTAGCGTTGCCATCAGATTAAACCCAAACACAAAAAAAAAAAAAAAAAAAAAAAAAAAACAAAAAAAAACAAAACAAAAAAAAAAAAACAAAAAACAAAAAAACAAAAAAACAAAAAAAAAAACAAAAAAAAAACAAAAAACAATATGCACACTCAACGTTTTGTTTTCAAAAAATAAGATAAAATTGTACGCACACTAATTCATACATCAAAATAACTAATATCTAGTTTATTATAATAAAAAAATACACACACACACACACACACACAACTTCTCATTATATTTAATTTAATTTTAGTATATAAAATGTTTATATTTAAAAACTATATTAAAAATAATATTAAACTCAAAAAACAAAACAAAATTGAAAAGAAAAAAAAAATCTTTTGACTAGTGAATAGTATACAAATAAAATAAAATAAAATAAATATTCTATGTTTCGTTTTACATGTCTTATTTATTATTCATTGGTTAAACTAATTCTTTTTTCTTTGCATGTTTTCTTGAGTATTTACTTATTTTTAAATTTAACTTTTTGTATTCAATAGTACGCAATTTGTAAAGATATAAATTCTGTATCTTAATATTATAAGAAGTTCAATTAAAAATAATCTAAGGAAAACATCAAATAGGCCATCAAACTTTAGCTGAAAAGTCAAGTAGACCTCTAAATTTTTTAAATGTGCAATTACACTCATCAACAATTCATTTTGATGCAATAAAGCCCAAAAATAGATTAATCATTTGCTATCACAAGTCATTATGATTACAATCCCTCCAACAAAATTTCAAGTAAAAAGGTGACCAGCGAACGGTCGCCAATCACAGAGAACGAGACCTTAGGTCGCACTCTCAACCGAAGAAGGCGACCACATCTAGGACGCCTTCTCAACTAAAGAAGGTGGCCCAGTGGTCACCCTTCTCAAGTCTCAACGGAGAAGGCAACCTTGGTCTCCTTCTCCGTGACCGACAACCATTCGCGTTGGTCGCTTTTTTGTTTGAAATATTGTCGAAAGATAGTCAGATCCCTAATGACATGTGATAGCGTAATTAACTGATTTTTTAACTTCATTGCATCAAAAAGAATTGTTGATAAATGTAATTACACGTTTAAAAAGTTTAGGGTTTAATTATCTTTTCAGCTAAAATTCAAGAACCTATTTGACCATTTTTCCAATAATCTAATCAAGCATCGTTAACTGAACTAAACACAAAATGAAATGAATAGAATAATGTACATATTAGGTAAAATGAAACAAAGAGTATTGCATTTATGCTTCTTTGACGTCACTAACAGTTAATGTATTATAGTACCAAATATGAACCGCATCGATACATAATGGCATTATAGACTTCCTTGTAATCATAAACCATAATCATAAGCTTGACCAGGAGGCAAACATCTTTGATCTTTCAATATGGTAGTGCATACAACTCAACAATTCCTTAAAACAAAAATCTTTCAAGTTAAATTTTTTATTTTTATTTTTTTAAAAAAAAGGTGCTACAAGATCGCATTCACTACCACTAAAACGACAATCAAAGTGACTTCCACAAATCTACATTATGTAATTTTAAAAAATCCTACTTAAATAACTCTTGTCAGGCCTAGATTAACATTACCACTTCCGTTCACCTATTTGTATGTGAGACTCAACTGAATCAGCAATTCAAGGAAATACCTGAGGAAGATGAAAGCAAATATAAGATACTGTGGCAGTTAAAAATCATTCATAGGTCTTCGCAGGCCGCAATATATGGCTTTCCGGAAGAGAGGGTGAACGTCTTCTGTCAGTACTGTGGCGTCCAACTTCCCTACATGCGTCCATATCTGTACACCACACAGCATTAAGTTAGAAGAGAAACTAGCACTACACCATAACACCCAAATTTGAAGCAGTAGTAGAGTATTGATTCTAAGTTGTTTATTGGCTTGGGTATAGTCTATGATGATGGTTTATGAAATTAATTCAAACTAACTTTTGGATTATTGGCTAAATTAGTGTTTCTAATCAATAATCTCAATTTAATTGCAGCATTTTCATTAGATTAAATGTCAACACAACAATTGAGCAACCACAGTACCTCAGAAGAGTATTGCCTAGTAAATGCCTTGAGATAACCCAGAGTTGACAAACACCATTGCTCTTTTTCGCCAAGATTATACTCACTCTTGCCTCCATTTTGAGGATTGCTGAATTCAACAAACACCAAGAAAATAAATTAATAAGAAAGAGCCAAGTAATATTTCAGATATTTACCACTCAAGAGTAAAGTAGGTAATTTTCAGGGCACCTTTTCTTTGGTCCTTCTTCATTATCTTTGTCCACTTCCATTGCAGAAGTATCTTCAAGGTCAATAGTCATTTCATCTGCCTGACCAGACGATCGCAAGGTTCCATCTGCGAACACATCGTGAAGCGGTTCTGCCAAGACAGTCAAAAAGTTTTTGTACAAGGAAAGGAACAGTGCCTGTACATAGGATATCGAAACAAAAAAGGCATGTCAGAGATGCGTAACTCAGAAGAAATGTTCAAGTATTGCATCCAAGACAAAGATTGCATTTTAATGGATATGTTGAATTATCCTCTCTATATTTATGTATATATGCACGCAAGGTTATCAAGATATACCTCATTTTCATCAAGTGCTCGAGCTAGAAGAGCTTCTTTTGCTTCTAGAGACTCACAAATAGATACCTCCTCCTCTTTTGCTTTTTCTGCGTTAGCTTTTAGCCGTTTCATTTTGGCAGGGTTTTCACCAACAACAGGTTCACCATCCAAGAGAGTGAGCTTAGACTCAGCTAAATCCAATTCCGACTGGGATTTAGACACAGCTTCTTCAGCCAATGTAAGACTTCTCTTGAGGGTTGAAATATCTTTCCTTAAATCACAAATACGATTGTATGTCTTACTGACAGCATTTCTCAGAACCTGTGAACAATATCAGAAATCAGAGTGTATAAGTAAATAATTATAATCACAATATAAAGGGATTAGTGAGATTAACCATTTTATCACATTAAATGAAAATTTTCCTAGTTAGTCAGGATGATAAGAATAAGAGCACATCGATTGTACTAACTACTAAACATCAAACATGTGTCCATAAAAAAATAACCACGCACATCCAATGTCCTATATAATGACCTACCTCCCAGGGGCGGTCAGAAGTATGAAATTGATCTACATTTGCTGAAGAGAAAACCCATCTCACAATGGCCAGGTTAGATATAAGCCGGTAACCCATCATTCGATCAATGGCAATTGATGTCATCTGACCATTATTCTTCCAGTAAGAACTTATTTCAGATATCAGAGTAACTTGTTGGTCCTCATCAGTACAGAGTTTAGCAATGACTTGGCCATATCTCTCCAAGACAGTAATCAGATGAGTAAAGCTTTTTGATCCAATGTCAAGAAGGGTTTGAATAACAACTGTGCGAGTAATTTCCAAACTGTGAACTGGAAGTACGTTATTGTCCATCCAAGATATAACTTCTCGAGCAGTTTGCCTTCCTTTAACCATACCACTGAGCTCCACAGAGAGAGCATGGTCTGGTTGATCTGTACCATCATCTGCACCGTATTTAAAATTTGGCCCACCTTTTGGAGGAAGCAACTCCTCCAGAGTAGGTGCATTCTCTATGCTCTGCGTACGTGAATAAACAAATGAAGTCATAAAACCAAGCACAAACCAACATGCCATAACAAATTTTCAAGTCCAAACCTGCTTAATTTTGTCCCAATACGATAGACGGACTTCCCTTTCCAAAACCTCTTGAACAAAGACACGCTGAGGAGCCCATTTTGGGAGGTCTAACACATAAGCCCATTCTTCCCATGGCCATATAAATTGAAAGTTTGATCTGGAAGCAAAATGGAAAAAAAGGAAAAGAGGAAAAGGAGATTCAGGTAAGAACTAAAGAAAACATTACCGACTCTTGATACATCATGACAACTTAGGAAACATCTGATTGTCACCAGCAGAAGCATCAGTCAGGACAAGTACAAAAATGATAGCACTAATTAATGGGCATATCAATTGCATTAAGAACTTAAAATGCCTACTTACAAATGATGTGAGAACCATAGGATGAGACGTGTTCTGCACTCCATATCTAAGTCTGCTATTCTATCAAAAAGAGCACGTACTGCTCCCGCAACAACAGCAGGAAATGCCCCTGGAAGTGCCTAAGAATTAAAATATTTATGGTCAGAAGAACTTTTGTGCGCTATTAAGTGAAAAAGAAATCTATAAAGCTAAAATCTAAACCTTTCATGGAAAAACATGAGCAAAGTTGCTTCATAATATTACCTTACATAAATCGATGATCACCAATGTGTAATATATTGGTTTAAATGGAGGCTGAGGTAAAAGAAGCAGCTGCAGGACAAAAGAGGTGAATAAGAGGTTAAATAGGATGGCAGATCCAGATCTGAGCACTGTCAACGGTGTTCATTCTCTGGTTAATATTTATTCAATACAGTACATAATGCCCAACCCTTGGACACAGGTAAAACTATGGAGGTAAAACAAATATTTTGTGACATCTCTTTCATCCTAGCCTTTATTATTTATTTAGATGTTTGTTGTATTGAGCCAATGGGAGTCAAAAATGGATTTCTAAAAATCATACTCTAACCCAGTTAGAACAAAACAGAAAATCAAATAACCTATTACCTGAGAAAATATTGTCTCTGCCATAAGATATTCATATCGGAAAGGCACGGGCAGCCCAACCATGTACGAAGCACATTCCTTTCGACTAGCTTTGCATCAAGCAAAACAATGGAATAAGAACATAATGCATACCCAATTGTTAATGTAAATTCATGAGCAAAGTAACATGCTGGTGTGCTAGAAATGCTAAAATCATGAAGGTAAAAAATGTGGAAATGATCTTATCAGAACTGGCTCAGTTATAACAATACAATTGGATTTGGATATTATATTGGATATAATTAGATACAAAGATTTGGCATTAAATTCCCAAATTTTTAAGTTTGGATGTAATTTTTATACATAATTGATATAATTACCACAAGACAAAGGTTTGATATTAAATTGCCAAAATTTTAAAGGTTTGGATATAATGGTCCCAAGGCATAAAGGATTGGGTTCTTTCACCAACAAGCCTTTAGAATACATTAAATGTTCTGTTAAACACACACACACACCAAAAAACAATTTGAAAATTATAAGAAATTTTAAAGAAAATAAACAAGAAAAGTTGTTTTGACCAATGAATAGTGAATAGGTTATATAAAACGGGATAGAGGGAGTAGTGGAGTACGTGATAACCTAGTGCATGTGCACTACATAAAATACACAAAAATCAAGTGCTTGTTAGTTTAATGACAAATTAACAGAGTCAACAAACCAGCCATTCAGGAATAAGAGCACATCCAACAAATACTCTTCGACAACAAAGCGATCTATTGGCTGAATATCCTGCCATTAGAAGTGAGAAACAGAAACAATAAGCAACTTTCAGGAAATGATGTTGCTGTGTAACAGTGTAAATACAACCTAAATAGGCAATAAGCCACCAAATATTATAATTACTAATATTTAAAAGTAGTCATTATGAGCTGATGTACTCAAGTATAGATATTTCCATATTGTCAAAACAAATTATAGCTATAACTAGTCAATAAATTTTATACTCCTAGAAAAACCAATAAAACAACTGTAGTAAAAAAAATCAAAGAATTAATACCAAACAGCATTATTAGCAGAAATAGTTGACTACCTCAAACTTGCTTGCAGGAAATATATTAAGCCGTCGTATCCTCTGGGGATATTTCAAATCAGCTTCATGCTTTTGTCTACCGGGAGTAATGCCAGAGAGTATTTCAGGTTGCTCAGGACAGCTTACGGGACCAAAATCAAGGGACTTCCCAGCAACAAGCTGCGCCTCAAAAGAAAGATGTGGTCTGGGAACTAAAAAAGGAAAAGGAATCATTGAAATATACAAAATAATGAAGATTCAAGGATAAGTTCTAAAATTGGAAAACTACAACACAAAAATATGCACTTGAATCTATTTAGATGTGTAGGTTGAAAACTATATAACCTAATACTGGAAGAGTGGAAGCAGCATCCAAATTAGTTGTGTTAGGAATAACTGAATAAGAGACATGAAGAAACCTATATTACTGGCAAACCCAACATATAAACCTTCTGCTTGGCAGGGTGAGAGGGTAATATGCACAAAGAAAGCCAGCCCAATTTTTGCATGGTTTCCGGGTCACACAAGCAGTGGCTTTATTATCATTATAAAGCCAAGACCAGACTTCAATTTGTTCAAAATTCCAACAAAAAAAAAAAAACAAAAAAAAAATGAATGAATAAAGCAAATATTATCAGTTGAGTCTTACAAGAACTAGCAACTTGCTGCCCTTAGTTATGAGCTTATATTTGTTTTTCTTAGGTATACTATCATAATCATTGCCTATTACAAACTGAATCTGATGCACTCTCCCTAACTTAACCAAAATTTAGCATCTAAAACAAAATATTAGATAACAGAATTCATTTTGAACCAGCTATCACAATTAATAGAAAATGTAAAGCAAAGTTAAATGCAAGAAAGCTTCGGCAACTTATGGAAGACGCTTTATCAAATGTGTTTAGCGCAAGATCCGCATTACAAGTAAATATGTAGTTACTGCTTTAGAAGACTACTGGAATAACTTTTTTAAAGAGTAAATTGCAAGAATACCACTATCAACTTTCCATTCTCGATTGGAAAGATCTTGAATTCGACCCCATAGATCCTCCAAGAAATCCTGATGATCAAAAAACTTCAATAGTTAACAAATGCCTTCCAATAAATTACAATGTGATAGCAAAACATTTTGAAAACCTGTAAAATCATAAGCATTGTATAATTTGGTTTATGGAAACAAATCATTTATAGCATTTAAATGATAACCAACACTGATACAGAATCTCCAATGATAGTTTTGACAGAAACTCCTAGTAGTGGGAGAATCATACCCAATGATTTTATACAATAACTCCTTATGAATTGAGAAAGTATTAATACAGATCACAACTAGAGCCCAAACACCAAGGGTTCTTTTTCATTGTATTGTCTTAAATCCTAAACTCAAACCAGAAAACAAAAGATGAAGACAACAGAGAGCAAACTAGCTTCTTTTCAGATATTTGTGGATTTTTCTCTTCTTTTATGTCTCAGTTTCAAAATTTGTGTCGTGGTAGTGCCTATCCTTCACCTTTCAATCATTAATCTTGCCTCTTTAAACAACAAAGGCCATTTCAAAAAGGGAATGAAAGCATGTTACAAGTTTTTTTTTTTTTTTAAAAGAACAAACAAACAGAACCAAATCTTGACTCTTTAAACTACGAAGTCCATTTTTAAAAAAAATGAAATCAAGTTACAATGAAACAAAAAAAAATGAACCAACCTTTTCATTTTGACCATTGTCAACATCATCAATAACCTCAAAGACAGAAAACCCTGAATCTGAAACATGTCTTCGGATACTTAAGTAGGCTTCAATGCCAACCATGACTCTTTCAATCTCCTCAGGAACTTGCTACAGAATTGAAGAAAATTAGATCTCTTTTGCAATTTTTCTCCAAGGGGTTAAAAGCATTTAGGTTATTTAGATTTAATTATTCAAAGAGACAATGGGGACACCTCAACAAGCTCAGCTCCACCCCATGGAAGACATGATAAAATACAGGTTATATAAAAGTCGGCACGTGCTTGCCAAGCCGGATTTCCTTTCTCCTCATCCACTGTAGTTGCTGCTGATGACAGTAATGTTTCAAAAACAACCACTAAAGAACTTGATTGAATTACTTTGCTGCACATCTGTAGCACACAAAAAATGCATAACAAATGATCAGTAAGAACTCAGCTTGCTAACATAACTTAAGAAAGATCCTTAAAGTAGTCATATGAGGAAGCATGGCAAAGTTTTAAAAAGCTGATGTCAAACAAATAGAATGAAAGTTAAAGAAATGTTCTTTCTTGACAAACATAGCATTCAATTTACTAATACAAAAAAGTATATGGGTAAAAATGAGACAATCTTTCTACTTAAGCAAAACACAGGCACAGATAAGCATTCTTAGGTTTATCCATAAACCAAGATGGAGAAATAATCCAATCAAGTTCATTTATGGCCTGTTTAGTTACAGAAAATAACTTTCATTCAATTTTTATAGGAAAATCAGATATCATGTTCAAATTCAATTATTTCCTAACACATAAAATGTGAATTTATTTTGAAATCCAATTTTTTTTTCTTTGGATGAAAATACCAATGTAAATGGTAGGTGGTGATTATATTAGAACAGTGGTGGTCATCAAGTTGGATCAGACACAATGGATGTCAATATTTTTTTTAGTGACATATAAACTAAAAACCAGACTGAAATAAAGTTCCAGATGTTGGTAAATGAAATCTGGGATAGATTTAAAAATTCAAATATCAATGGAAATTGAAAATTATTCCTTTCAATTTATATTGTAGTACAACCCATAATTATTTTGTATATCTGAAACTTTTTAAGCAGTTAAAACTTAAAAGTACAATAAAACCAAACCAAAGATGAAGTTAGGGCTTTAGATTCTTTTAATCTCATTTCAGGTTTTTTATTGGCATAAATTTGTATTGTTATGAATAATTCTGTGTTAAGTTTGCATTTCAAATTGTTAATTTCAATTCTAATCACAACACAACACAAAATTTAAATATCACTATGAAAATCAAATAAATAATAAAATTGAAATTTAAGTTAAGAGAACTATCCAGTCAAGTTCCAATTCAATATGCTTGAATTTCATATTCTTCTAATAGGGCATACCAAACCAATTGGTGTGGACCATAGTGACGGGCACTAATAGTGGTAGGTAAATTCAAGATGAGTAGTTATTGGTAGTGACAATGGTGAACAAATGTAGATATTAGGAGGTTTTTGGTTCAAGAAATGTTTGTAGGTAATGTAACATTCTTTGAAATCTTACATAACCTAAGAAATCGGGAGGAATAAAAATCCCATGCATGATGATTGATGAATGTGACCAAAAATGAACTAACCAAGTTTGAAAATCTTACATTCCCTTGAAGCAAATAAGGGCATATAGCATTCCAATATTCGCAATTTCGCATTCTAGGGTTATGTGATATAACCTAAACCAAGTATTCCCTTAAATCTTGTGTGGCAGACTGGCAGTAAGTGGAAGTGGAGGAGGGTAGAATCAGTAGATAATTATGGAAAAGCAGCATGAATAGTAGTAGGGGATAGAAGTACACAATAGTGGTAAAGGTAGTAGTGGTGGTGGACAAGCATGATGGTTCATGTATGTTTTGCATAAGAAAAAAATACTACAATCTACTAAATATTTGGAAGATAGGCAGATAGTGTGCTGAATATGGAACTATGGAAGAAACAAAAATAGAAGACTCAGGAAACATACCAACACAGTCAGAAACCTCAACAAAATTCGGATTGAATTGCAATTTCCAGAATCCAAGGCATCCTGAAATTAGAAAAGGAGTATCTATCACAAACTGGCATGAGATAAAAAGTTCATAGAATATGTGGTAACTACTTCTAGCATCACTAAACCTATATTTCATAAAGAAAGAAAGGGTAACAGCTTTTTATCTTTAAATAAAGCAACACGACAAAAGCAGATAAGAAGATGAAACAGAAGCAGTAAACAGATATTCTACATTTCTACATGCCTCAAAGACCTTTAAATTATGCTAGGCAGCTCACCTGCAAGTTACTTTGAGTGCTCTCCACTAATTTCCTGACAAATTCTTCATTCTCCAAATTCAGCAAACCAACCTGTAGGTACATAAGTTTTAAAAAAGGAAGCAGCTAAACTAATCTCATTTAGAGCAAATTCCTTTAATAATAAATATATCCAGCTATGCGAACTGCATATACATCTAAATCGCAATCAAAGTTATAAAAATGAATCAATAAAAGTTAAAATTTAAATAAATAAATAATAGAGAACCCACCAAAGTTCCATAGAGTGGAATCTTGTGAGGCAATTGCTCAGCACACTGGAGAAGAAACTGCAATGACGTAGGGAGCATAAAGTGGACAAGTGAGAATATAAATCAGAAAATAATATTCTACCACATTTTCACAACCAAAAAAAAAAAAAAAAGGGAAAAATCACTAGATAACATTTCAATCATTTCAGGCAGCAAAGTTAAAGAATCACTAAACATGACGGCGATTTAACACAAATAAGGCTCGAAGAGGATAGCAAGAACGAGCTGTCTTACCGGCAGAATATCATCCCCGGAATGCTCTAATTCTCGGCGAACCGAGCCGAAACATGTCTCCTACATCATCAAAAACAACATAGCGTCAATGCTGAGCAATATTATGGAAAGCTAATATCTTTATCTTCCGAGAGGAGCTCAAACAGCTATATACTAACAGAAAATGCTTTCAGAACAATTTCGCAGAAACATAAAAGCTAGGGTTTTGTGAAAAAAGAAGGAAAAAAACAAAACAAAACACAGTAGAAGACACTAACAATTTGGTCTTTGAAGTCTGGATTTCCGGCGTACTCCGGGCACTTGTCGCCGATCCGTAAGAGCAAGCTCCGCCAACCGCTCATTCTAAACACTTCAAGAAGAAGAGAGAGATGGAACGGAGGGGAGAACAGAGTGAGTACAAAGGCGGGGAAGATTTTGGGGACAAGGGTTTTTTATGCAAAATTTTATAGTAGGAACCAGGATATAATTTCAGACCAATAGCGAGGTTTATAAATTATAGCAACATCTGAGAATTGAGATGAATCACCTATAAGTCTATAACCCTTCTTTTTAAAATTTAAAATTTAAAAAAAAACAATAGATAAATAAATATAATAAAATACTCGGTACTAAATAGAAAAGTTAATAGTTGGTTAGTAAAGTATTTTAGATACTTGCGGTGTATTTAATCAAAACTTTTATTAACTTTTGAAAACTATATACATACCGGTGGTATTCGGAAATTTATGAAGTTCATTAAGTAACCATCTAACAAATTTGATTGGAAATTATCAAAAAAAAAAAAAAAAAAACTTGATTGGAAATGTACCTATTCTTACCGGTCGTTATACCGTAGATTATGGTCGCAAAACGACGCCATTTCATTAAGGTGTGTTTGGAAAGCAGGAAAATGACTTCTGGAAAATGTTTTATGGAAAATGAGTTATTTTCCAAAAAATAATTTCATTTCCAATGTTTGGTTACATTCTGGAAAACTGTATTTGTGTGTTTGGTTCATTTTCTGGAAAATGTGTTAAATTGTATAATTTTACATTTGAATTCTTTTTCAATAATAATAATAATAATAATATAAAATAATAATATTTCTTTTACAAAGTAACAGATGTGGCCATTTTTACAAAATAATTGTTGAAGCCATGTTTGAAAAATGACTTCCGAAAAAAAAAAATCGGAAGTCATTTTCCGAAAAAATGGCTTCATTTTCCTTGGTCAACGTTGACTGCATTTTCCAAGCACTGCCAAACACCAAAAGCAAAATGATTTCCATAAATCATTTTTCGGACTACCAAACACACCTTTAAAAGTAGGAGAAACGGTTGTCGTAAGTCGTAACGGAACTCCGTAAAGAATACTACAGTTTATCTCAAAATGACATTTTCTCACATGTGTGGGTTTGCAATCGTTTTCAACATGAAGATAAGCTATTAATGTTTCTTTTTAATTTTGATGCATGAGGCCTTTCTTATTGTTGTCATAAAAATTAATATAATGTGAATTTGCTTGTGTGAAGTGCTTTGTATTTGATTACTCCTCAGTGTCTTACTGCTAAGTGCTAACTGCCCTACCCTTTCACACATGCACAAGGACCTTTCTCCTAATGCTCACTACTCACTGTTCAAATCTCTTCCTTGTATATGAGCCACAAAAGTCACCTTTCTCGTAATGCTCACAAAAATTATCACTGAAAATGAGCCTATGAGCATCCATATCAATGGATACTTCATGGGTTATTGTCAGGGATTTGCCACATAGCAGGGAGAGAGAAGAAAGGGAGAGCTTATGCAACAACCGGGTTCTTTCTACAGTAAAGATTAAAACTATTGTTTTTTAACCTGGGCTGTTGTGCGCCATACACATGCGGGCGCGTGCAGTCGTGACAGGCACGCCTGTCACAAAGCCTTTTGATTTTTTTTGATTTTTTTTTATTCTTTCCACCTCATTTTCTCATTCCTAATCACATCTACAAAAACTCCTCAATTACCGTGAAAAAACTCCACTTATAAGGATGCTCTAACAACTCATTTAAACCTTTGAATCCTCGCGCACTCTTATCTTTAACCTTCCTTTTTGCACACTTGAAAAAGTATCATTTGAATCCTCAAACACTCTTATCTTTAACTTCCCATTTTGCACACTTAAAAAAGTATTCCATTTTTTTTTTTCCTTTCATATGTACTGACTCTAAAGGCCCTCTCACAAAAAACCTTGATCTATGGGAAGAAAGTGAATCGGCACACATATGAGGTAGATTTTGTAAAAGAGTAATGAATTTTGTAATTACTAAATGATTTGATTCCAATAGTAGGATAACAAAAGTAGACAAACAAACATGTTAATTAGTATTAAAACGCATAGTTGGGTGAAAAGCTCCCCGACCAAACACCACCTTAATTATATCGAAAGTAAGCAGCCGTGAGCCACAGATCCATTGAATTGTTAACCTTATGCCATAACCAGAGTATATATACAACATGCACCTCCACCAATCCTATGCAAACCAAAACATACACATTCCTTGCCCATTTTTTTGTACTATTGACTCCCACTGGGGTTCGAACCTGTGATTTCCCATTTAGGAGAGCGACAGTTATGTTGTTTAACCACAACCATCTTTGGCATAACTAATAAACCATAAAATATGAAATTTCAATGCACCTATCTATGAAAGAATCTCTCCTATCCAAGGAAGTTCAACTAAGTCTAGTGCTACCTAACCTGGACAGTTGCTATGCGATATTTCTATTTGCAGTGGTAACAAAGTTCAACCTAGCCTATCAATGACCAAATGATACAATGAATGACGCCAAGTGGCAAGCGCCATATTGAAGCCGTCTAGCCTCAAAACTGAAGACAAAATCTGTACCAGCACTCGGGAAGTTCTATTTTTGTCCTTCCAGACTAACTCCGCGAGTTTGCATATTCTGCGTTATAAGAATTTCCCATCAAATGTATGCTCCCAGACAAAGAAGCTGTGAGGGTGTGATATCGCCTTTACCTGCGTGATGAAAGTATATTTCTTGGATTCCTTAGTTCATCCACTGGAAGACATGGCTTCCTCAATTCTTTTAATGATCACGCTCAAACCATGCCCGCCCTCCATAGCTTTAACAGCAGCTCGATGTGCACGTTTATGCCATTTCAATAGATTATATGATTGCATAACTGACCACCTAGCTTGATTCGACATCTATAACAAAAAAAAAAAAATGCTTACCGTTGGAATTCCAGATTCATCAATTTTTGAAAGTCATTAAGAATAATCTTGATCAGACATTCAGATGTAGTACCTGAGCCACAGAAAGCGGTGGATCTAGAAGAATACAGATGCTTCTGAATAAATTCTCATCATTTTCTCCACCCTCTGCTTCGCCATAGACCAGAGCCTCAGCAGCAATTCCAGCAAAAAGAACCATGCAATACCTGGTCGTTAAGTTACACAAGGCAAAAAGTAATTATCCTGCATTTGAAAAATATTTTATTTGTATTCCATATCTCAAGTGCACCTAGCCTCTACTCCCAAATAAAACCAAAGAACAAGGTCAGAATATCCACCTGTCGAAGGCAGTTCCACTCAATCGGCCTTCAGCAAGCTCGTTCTGAAGTTTTTCATCCCAGAATTGTGTTCCGGCCTGCAAGAAATAAACAGAATTGCATATATGGAGCTACAAAGAAATTACAGATGTAATAGAATCAAGTTCATCGAAACAGAATTGCTATTCAAATGGTGCTCAAACTTTCATAATGAAAAAAAGAAAAGGTCGCATTTAAAACCTAGTCCTGACTACAAGTCAACACCTTCTTACAAGCAAAGAATAGGCCAAGGATATAACGGCATGCCACTTTGCATGTAGGTTAGAGATTGCTCTTTCTTCCCCCTTCCCCCAAAAGGTTGAATCCCCAACCCCAAGAGCCCCCCACACCCCGGCCCGACAAAGAATTTGGGAGGATGTAAATCACGTAACTCAGTGGCTCAGCAGACAGGCAAAGAGATTGCTTTTTCTTGATAGAGCAACTGTTTAATAAAATGTTATTTAGACAAGTAGAATATTGCAACTTATTCCATATTTACAATGCTTGACAATTTAAGATGCGAAAGGCATGCAATGTAAAGGGTTGAGACGAAAAACAATCTGTATCCCAGCAAAGAATATGGGGAAGTTAAAGCACAATAAGAGATACCTGGCCTTGGATTCCCATCTGCATTGCCACAATGGGATCCAAAATAACACCACGAATTGGACAACCCATGAGGTAAGCTGCAAAGTCATATTAGAACATATTTATCATACTACAAGAATAAGGATAATATGCCACCAATACTTGGTAGAAAATATGGCAGTGATGGAAAAGCAGGCGGAGTACAAATATTAGATTAGATTGTGCACATTGTGTCTCCATATGCTAATCCGGTTTACAAACAATAAGTAAAATCCTGAATTTCTTCTGAGCACATCAATCGATCAATGCAATAAAAGCTTGATGCCTTGATTATTGACAGAAGAAAATAGAAAGGGTCTCTACCTACAAGAAGATGGCCAGCTTCATGCACCAGAATTCGCCGCCTATAAGGAGGCCAAAAGCTTGAGATCTGAGCTAAGCAGGAACCTCCAAGAAATGTAGCATCTAGAAAGGTCAGGCCCAGTACTGCCGCAATGTTTGGTCTGATATCAATTCCCTGATTTACCAGAAAAGAGGTTCCAGCAAGCAAAGCAATCAAAACAAAGCTAGAGCTTCCTGAAAGACCCCACTTTTTGGGTGAAAGTTTTGCCACTGAAACAGGGGAAGAGTTGGACATGAAATCAACCACACTGTCAATTTTTAAATTAAATATGTATGCACAAGATAACAAGAAACAGAACAGTTTTGAATCTATACAATTAAATAAGGTACACTTAGGTAATTGTGATTCCCAAAACGATTGTTAACATTTTCCCATGACTGAAGCTTCAAATGAATGTGAAGACTTGCTATGCATATTAGCGAATAATGTGCCTCAGTAGATGGCAAATCAAACTCAAAACACTATTTACATTTATCCCATGAGGAAATAGGCTTGAAAATTTGAGATGAGCTAAAAATGAACATAGATCTGTTAAATTAGGATGAGAGTAGCAGATATGTACTGACCGTCTAAGCCAGTTGATGACTTCAATAAGGTCGGTGTTACATCTCTTGGGCCTTCCAGAACTACATAGATTAGAAACTTTCTTAAAATCTTAATTACATACACTGATACACTAGTGCAATGGTAGAAAGAGACTACTTTAGCAAACATTTTGACAAAAAATAAGTATACTCTGTAACAGTCCAATGATGTTATTCTTACCTAAAATTTGTTTCAATAAGCAAGTCTGAGAAAGTCAGAAAACCAACTAATGTCTTGGAAATAAAACAAAATCACTATTCCAGAGACCGAGCTAGTGAGCTACAAAGTCTCACACCTCTGTTTGTTGATGGTAGAGGCAGATCATCTATACGGCATAAAATGCCAAGACTATACAAAATGTGGACATGTGGTTGAGATGACAAAAAATGCCAAGACTATACGACGGAATGAGATCTATTTTAGTTTCATTTTCCACAAACACTAATTTCATTACAGTAATGCTGGAATATCATTTTAATTATATTGCTATTCAGGTTCATTTTATAGGCACAATAGACTCATTATAGCAACACTAAAGTATCATTTTAATTCCAAAACACATTCATTTGACAATATACATATATGTATGAGCTATGCTATTCAGTTTCATTTATACATATAATAGGTTAATTCATAGCAACACTAAAGTATCATTTTAATTCAAAACACGATCTTTTGACAATATACATATATGTATGGGCTTGCTATTCAGTTTCATTTTATACATACACTAAGTTAATTATAACATCACTAAAATTTCATATATATATGAGCTCTATATTAAGTTTCATTTTATAAGCCCAATATGTTCATTCTAACAAACTAAAGTATCATTTTAATTATACTAAGGTTCATTTGGCAATATATATATTGAAATTACACACACAAAATCTGAAAACTAAGAAGATTACCAATACTGCGGCATTTCCCAAAATTGGGCAAGAGGCCCCTGTCTTTGAGAAAAGCATAGGCGCTCCCAACAAGCCTCATATCATCCGCATTCAAGCAGGTATCCAAAACCTCCCAATTCCGGTCTTGGCGAGCGGCCCGAGCCCAATCCAACTCACTCGGATACCCAGTCGGGTCAATCCAAGATTCCTCCTTTGGCTGAACAGGAATGTCCTTGAGGAACCGGAGAGCTCTAGTGAGGTCCTTATCCTTCACCGCTTGCTCATATTCTTGCCAGTCCTTCAGAGCTCCGGCTCTGCTCAGACGCTGCCTTTTTCTCAGGTAATGTTGCTTGCGAACAAACGGAAAAGAGCCGGCGAGAGCATTCCGACCTGGGGTTGCGCTAAACACCAAGAATCCGGCGGGATCAGTGCGGTGCAAAGAAGGAAAACCAAGGAGCATTGTTCATGTCTCAGGGGCGTTGGTAAGGAAAAACTGGAAAATGTCGATTTTTTTCCCCTTTAATGATCGATTGGATTCTAATAGGATAGAACGATTGTGGACACGGATACTACCTAAAAAGATTTCTTAAGAAGTTGCAAAAAAAACCCTTAAAATATTGGTCATGTTTGATAAATAATCAGCCTATCAGTCAATTTTGGCTTATTTGATCACTATTAGTTGTTTGGTTAATAAATTTTTTGTAACTCTAAAATACTAAAATTCAAAAGACTACTCAAAGCAGCCTTTTCAATTAGCTTTTTGACAAAAAAATTATACCAAACAGCTATCAGCTAACAACTAATCTATCAAACAACTTTTTACAATCAGCTAATGTTATTACCAAATCATACCTTTTAACACAAACAGGCAACCCAATCAACCAACAACCATTTACCAAACAGGGCCATTATTTTAGTATAATTAGGTTCAAAAATTAGTTAGCGACATGTAATTGTAAGTCACTAAAGTTTAGACGAATCTTTAACGAGATTTGATAATATTGTGACAAAAAACATGGGCGAAACAGTCCATAATATTACAATTGTTCAAATTCTTCATGGCCTTGAGTTCTTGGGCCTTCAACATTTTTAGGACGATTATATCTGTTTTTTTGTGTGCTCCTTGCTGGACAACAATGGTACAGCCCATAAGGTAATTCCTTATCATATTGCTTTCATTTTCAATGCCTTCTTTGAGCAATTCTTATACCATGGAGTCATGGACTAAGATCCATCTTAATTCCATTATAGATTCATCCATCTTAATTCCATTATAGATTCTACTCCAAAATGATATTTAAATTATGTTACTGAAATTAACACATTATGTGTATTCAGTTAATAAATTATGTACATACTACATTTAACATATTATGTATTTGTAACTAACATATTATATACTTGTAGTTAGTAAATTATGTACCTATTGCGACTTCTAGAATTAACATATTATGTTATTTATGTACCTCAATATATTTATATGTACATAATATGTTAACTGAAACTATAAAATATGTTGAATGCAAATTATTACTCCGTATATAATATGTTGAATGAAAATACATAATAACCATAACATCTTATGTTGGGGTCTCAAACATTTTTGAAAAAAGTATCAAATATGGCACTGAACTTCTTGCTTTTGTGCAATTGGATAACTGAACTTAAAAGGTGTGCAATAAACTTCTTGATAAATTCAGTGGCCTATTTTATGCATTTTCCCAACATTTTCTTGTGTTAGAGTTTTTTTAGGTTCTCAAATACTAAAATTAAAAGTTTTCTAAAAATCACTCAAAAAACTCTGCTTTCACACTAGAAAACTAAAACCCAACGTGTTTTTGTTTTCACAGAAACTATAAAATTTACTGTATAACGAACACCAATATTACTGGAAGTATGTCAAATTAATACACTGAATGTGGAAACAAATATAAAACGTAATGGGAAATTTTTAAATAGAAGCTCTCGTAGCTCAGTTGGTTAGAGCACCCGTTTAGTAAGCGGGAGGTCTTGAGTTCGACTCTCAATGAGAGCATTTTTTTTCAAGAGCACAGGCAGCTATCTCATTCCTCAAACATAACTTGGAATATCACACTATTGTATGATTTAATGACCAGGGCATTTAAGGACGATAAAGCACAGGCAGTGAGGACCGATCTAAATGTACAAGTAACAGTTTAATGTAAAATGTTTAAGTGCACATAAACAAATAATGTACAGTGAGGAATAAAATTAAGTATACTACGTTTGCACCAATGTTAAAAACGTTAAACGTTATCAAACGTGAAAAATGTAAATTACTTGCACTATTATGCGTAAATGGTTGTATATTTAAGTGATTTTAAATACACATTTTGCCAAGCACCTTGTGCTTAATTGGCATGTAGTGGCTACCCTTAGATAGGAGGTCATGAGTTCGAGTCTCAGTCGACTCTTTGTGCTTCAATAGGTTAAGAAAAGTATAGATGAACAGATATAGGGTCAGTTGTATTCAAAAAAAAAATACACATTTTACTTGCACACATCTTCTCATATGGACGACTCATATTAATTCTATTTCTCTCTGTGCATGTTCTTACTAGAGATAGATGGCTAAGATAATTCAGATTAATATTATTCATAGAGATTACCTAATTTAACCTTACTTTTATGATTTTTCCATTAAGTTTTCCGTTAAATATTCTCTTCTCTGTTAATATTCCGTTAACTTTTAACTTACCCATTAATTTCTATAAGAAAGGTCTTAGGTTCGAACCTCATCTCAATCAAATTTGACATAATTAAGTTTTTCACTTTATTTTACTCTTATTAAATTAAATAAATTAGTAGCTACAACAAAAAATGATACATATGTATTTCTTTAATTTAGAATTATGTGTCTACAATACCTTTATTTGAAAAAATTATTCATTATCAAAAAATTAAATTAAGTAAGAGAAATAATCTCATTAGTTATATTGTCTTTATTTTCTCTCATGCAAAGATTCTTTAATTCAAATTTATCAATTGATATTCATTACATTGTCCATTATCTTATTTTTACAATATCTTGTAATTAAATATCAAAGTTAAAGTACAAAATAATGTTATATATTTATTTACCAAATATTTTATTAATACTATGAATTTTTTTTTAAAATAATTTGAAACTAATTATATTAACTACTTGGGGATTGGTTGACAAAGAGAGTACTCAAATGACCCAACAAATTGAAGCGGAATCGCTCTATTTTACTGTTATTGAATTAAATAAATTAGTAGTTACACCAAAAAAATAATACATATGTATTTCTTTAATACCATGAAAAAAATAAAAAAGAATAGTTTGAAACCAATCATATTAACTACTTGGGGGATTTGTTGACAATGAAAGTACTTAAATAACCCATTGCCCAGCAAATTGAAACGAGAAACTACCTTTTAATATCTTTGGAATACATAATATTTTAAAGAGAAAATTGTAATTTATGCCCCTCCATAATATGTCAATTATCAATGTCACCCCTGAATTATTGTGGTGTAAATATTACCCCTCAATTTTCAAAAACGGTACATATATTGCCCCTCTCGTGGTGTAAATATTGCCCCTCCTTCGTTATGGAAGGGGCAATATATGTACTGTTTTTAAAAATTGAGGGGCAACATTTACACCACTAATAATTCAGGGGTAACATTGATAATTGGCATATTATGAAGGGGCAAAAATTACAATTTTCCCTATTTTAAATTTTCAAATTTTTATTAATTTATTTAATCTTTTTTTTAAACTAGGGATTTCTTTATCGACAATAACTCATTCAACAATAATGGTTTAACCAAATGAACCCCAAGCAGAGCACCTAAAGAAAAGTCCATAGCTTCTATATCATAATTTCATTGCATGATGTTGTCATCTATGCTACCAACAATAACCGAATTGCAAATAACACACAACCAACAAAAAGGAAGAAAACAAATAGTAAAGATGAAGACAATGACAATGTTACTCAAAAAAAATTAAGAACACTTTAAAAAAAATTCAAATTAAAAGTAGTACGGAGTATTTATTTAGGCTATCATTTTTAGACTAAATATTTAGATTATCGGTTTTACAAGGTTGCAAACATTTATTTTAGTAATAATTATAATGCATTTTCTATATTATCTTGGATTCATATACTTTGAGTTAGATATTTAAATAAAAAAATTCGACATTCAATTACCCATGTATAAACTTCTCCTATATAATCTTGCATTGATATATTTTTAAATATTTATTTAAATATAAACATTGGGCATTAACCCATTCGCGCAATGTGCGTATAAAACTAGTATATATATATATATATATATAAAATTCAGTTCCCGTGCGGTGGGGTGTTTCCCGTATGGTTGTGTGGTGGCTTTAGGTGCGTAGTTTTCTTCTTAAGGTGCGCGATTTATATGCTTAAGGTGCGTGAGTGTTAAAGCTTAAGGTGCATGATTTTCCTTCTTAAGGTGCATTGTTTTCCTTCTTAAAGTGCGCGATATGTATGCTTAAGGTGCGTGAGTTGTTGAAACTTAAGATGCGTCATTTTAAAACCTTAGGTGCGTGGTTTGTGTTCTTAAGATGCGTGACTTGTGTACTTAAGGTGCGCAGTGTATTCTCAACTGAATGTGCGTCATTTAAAAAGTTTAGGTACGTGGCTTATGTTTTTAGCTTAAGGTGCGTGGTTTGTATACTTAATGTGTGTCGTTTTAATGCTCAAGGTAAATACCGTACAACCACATGGGAAGATATACCCGCACCTGAACCCTTCCATATATATATATATATATATATATATATATAGGTTCTCGTGCGGTTGTGCAGTGATCTATTCTTTTCTTTCTTTTTTTTTAATTTAAACTGATGCACCTTAAGCTTCTAATCTATACACATTAAGCTGGATTAACATAAATATGGCTTTGTAGAGAAAATCTTATAAAGAATGTTGTTTGTGTTTTGGAACTACCAAAAAAAAAAAAAAACATCTTAAGAAGAAAAACCACGTGCATAAAGCCTTAAGCTAATGCACCTTAAATTTCAACAATTGATGCACCGTAAGCACACAAACCATGCACCTTAAAAAGGAAAACCACGTACCTAAAGCTTTAGACTGACACACTTAAATTTCAATAACTAACACACCTTAAGCTCAAAATCGCGCACCTTAAGCACAAAAGCCACACACTTAAGAAGGAAAACCACGCACCTTAAGAAGAAAAATCACGCACATTAAGTTTGACCCATATGAAAAATGACTAAATTGCCACCACATTTTTTGCATCTAGGTCAAATTTAAGGTGCGCAGTTTTCCTTCTTAAGGTGTGTGATTTTCTTTCTTAAGATGCGTTGTTTTTCTTCTTAAGGTGCGTGATTTTGAGCTTAAGGTGCGTTAGTTGTTTAAACTTTAGTGCGTCGGTCTAAAGTTTTAGGTGCATAGTTTTCCTTCTTAAGGTTCGTGATTTGTGTGCTTAAGGCCCGTCAATTGTGAAACTTAAGGTGCGGCATTTAAAACTTAAGGTGTATGGTTTTCCTTCTTAAGGTGTTTTGTTTGTGTGCTTAAAGTGTGTGTTTTGTGTACTTAAGGTGCACCATTTTAATGCCTGAGGTTAGGTGCGCCATTTATACACTTAAGGTGCATCCTTTGTGTGTTAACCGCACTATCACATTGGAACCCTTCCCTATATATATATATATATATATATATATATATATATATATATATATATATATATATATATATATTAACGATGATATATCCCACATAGGAACCCTTCAACCTCTGTTATATTCTCATGGGTGTTCTGTGCTCGTTTTGGCTATGGAACATTGTACCTGGTTCTACAAGAGTTTCTAATTGGAGAATTGAGCCCAATCAATTCTCATTGAAGTGGCTTCACTTTTCTATCACATAGGTGATTATTTTTCAAGTATCTCGCATACTTACACATTATCCGGTTTGAGCGTACAATATATTGGTTTCTTCGTCTCACTTTGAAGAACCTGAATTCACTTTAACTTAACCCAATTCGAAAGTAGATCTTGCATATATTTGTACCACAAAATAGCCACTTCAAATTGTTATTTTAGCTAAAATTTCTAAAACTTATATGGAGTCGTTGCACTTATTAGACCATATTAATTAGCCATTGTCTAGTATAAATATGGAGCCCTGTTACAGACAAGGGACACTCAAATCTTGTACTAATTAAGAACTATAGCAATACAATTATTTACTCATTGATTACTACTGACTATTACTCATAATTACTTTTTGGTAATGGTCTTACGGTCATATATAAAATTAATGAATCATTCATGCTTCAAATACGTTAAGTTCATAAATTAAGAGCCCATAGTTTTCCTTTACTTGAACCTATAAAATGTTAAGATCGGTCCTATAATTGAATATGAACTTTATTCAAGTCTACATGGATGCACTACTTCAAGCCTTCAATGCTATTTGGTCTGCCTCTATTGTCTCTTCTTATGGTGTATGATAAAATATACTCCGTATTAAAGAATTTTAGAGAGATTAGAGCTTTACTCATATTTGTATTTAATTCATATTTTTAAAGAGTCTATATTTACACCAATTTTTAAAACTATATTTTTAAAATTACAGATTTTTCCTATCTTTTTTCCCCATTTACCATTTTCGTGCTAGTCAACATCTGTTTGGCTTGGTTTGATTTTGCGTCTAAGTAATTTGAAACCAAACTAAGTTGAATATGATTTAAAACACTTCGAAAAAAAAAAAAATCAACTTGATTATCCAATGTGTCTTAAAATGGTCATTGCAACTTGCAACTTGCAAGTCGATATCATATTCGGTGAGTATATATATTTCCATAAAGAAAAAAACAAAAGAGGATTTTACTATCAAACGACTATATGTATATATATATATATTTGTATTTTACGTGTCCTTCAAATTAAATCTTCAACCTGGGACCTGATTCCCTCACCAACCAGAGTGTATGAATTCAAAGTTTCCGCCGATGTGATGTGTAGTTGCCTTGCTTTCAACATTTAATTTGGATGATCGATGAATATTCATCATTCATCATGGAAATATATAATATCTGTACACCTACGACGTGATGTGGCTCCAATCTGTTGCAGTCACCATCGAAGTTGGTGGTGGAGTTGCATGGTTGGTGGTGTAGTGGTGAATGCTACTCATGACCCGTCATCAATTTCAGTCAACAATATAGGAGAGCAGTTCTTACAACTTGGCCGACTTTTTTGCCAAAGTGGATGAGCCTTTTTGTTGGTTTTATGACTTCTGGGTAGTCAAAGGCAGGCCAACACTACCTGTTAGAATAGCGAGAATATAGGAAATATGTAGGAAAAATATATGGAGAGAATATAGGTATTGTATTGCTCAGGATTGCTCAATATAGGAGAGCAGTTCTTACAACTTGGCCGACTTTTTTGCCAAGTGGATGAGCCTTTGTTGGTTTTATGACTTCTGGGTAGTCAAAGGCAGGCCAACACTACTGTTAGAATAGCGAGAATATAGGAAATATGTAGGAAAAATATATGGAGAGAATATAGGTATTGTATTGCTCAGATTGCTTCCTTTCTCCGTGTGTGGAGGGTCTATTTATACATATTTTGGCCTAGAGTCCTACAAGGAATAAGAATCCTGGACCGCCCCATATTGGGAGTCCCTGTTACACTATAACTAATAAGCCCTAATCTTGTTAATATTACAAGTGCTAAGTCTAATCCTTATCGAACTCTTCTGTAGCTTTGTGTTGAGGGTCCTTCTTGGGCTTTCTTGATCCAATTGCTTTCTTGGGCCGGTCCATGTAGTCCAAGCCTAGTGTATTATCCATCATCCAGTTCCCCACTTTCTTGAGACTTTGTGGATACGAAGTCTCTAGAAAGTATACTTGCTCTCTTGGGCCGGTTCATGTAGCCTAGGGCTAGTGTATTATCCATCATCCAGTCCCCCACTCTCTTGAGACTTTGTGGATACGAAGTCTCTAGAAAGTATACTTGTGCTTTTTTGTTTCAATCAATATGTAAATAGAAAATTTTTTTTTTCTTCCATTGCCTAATGAGTATGTGTTTCTTCACACGGTGGTGGGAATACGTCTGCCACTGGCTAATTATATGTCTTCACTCGGTGATGGTATATGTCTTTCCGTGTGTTCTTCCACTCGTGGTGGGTTTCCATGGGATAGCTCCTTGCTAACTGCGTTCTTCCACACGGTGGTGGGAATACGAGTCTGCACTGGCTAATGGGTATATGTCTTCACTTATCTTCCACTCGGTGGTGGTATATGTCTTCCACTCGGTGGTGGGTATACGCTCACTCGGTGGCGTTGTCTTCCACTCGGTGGTGGGTCTACGTCTTCCACTCGGTGGTGGGATAACTCGTGCTTCACTCGGTGGTGGGTACGTTTCACGGTTGCCACTCGGTGGTGGGTACGTCTTCCACTCGGTGGTGGGTATACCATGTGTGGGTACTTCCACTCGGTGGTGGGTACGTCTCCACTCGTGGTGGCGTACTCCACTGGTGGTGGGTGTACGTCTTCCACTCGGTGGTGGGTATACGTCTTCCACGGTGGTGGCGTCTTCCACTCGTGCTCGGTGTATACGTCTCCACTCGTCGTGGTGGGTGTACGTGCTTTCCACTCGGTGGTGGGTATACGTCTCCCTCACGTCTTCCACGGTGGTGGGGTTACTTCCACTCGGTGGTGGGTATACGTCTCACTCGGTGTGTACCACTCGTGGTGGGACGTCTTCCACTCGGTGGTGCGTGTATACGTCTTCACTCGGTGGTGGGGTCTTCCACTCGGTGGTGGGTATACGTCTCCCACTCGGTGGTGGGTGTACGTCTTCCACTCGGTGGTGGGTATACGTCTTCCACTCGATGGTGGGCGTCTTCCACTCGGTGGTGGGTATACGTCTTCCACTCGGTGGTGGGCGTCTTCCACTCGGTGGTGGGTATACGTCTCCCACTCGGTGGTGGGTACGTCTTCCACTCGGTGTGGGTACGTCTTCCACTCGCGTGGCGTCTTCACTCGTGGTGGGTATACGTACTCGGTGGTGGGTGTACGTCTTACTCGCGTACTCCGTCTTCACTCGGTGGTGGGTATACACCGTCTTTGGTTACCTTTTTTTTTTTTTTTTTTTTGTTTTTTTCATTGCCTGTTGCCCTCCGCCGTGGGAACCCAGCTACGCCACCATAGCCGTTCGTGACTCCAAGTTTTATTCCATTGCAGTAGTTGATTCTAACATTCATACAAATAATCCAGCAATAGGAGTACACATATGTAATATTCGATTCAAGAAACCAACTAAACCAGCTTATATATAATCAAACAGTACATGTATATATTTGTTGGTTTCAATTGATTTTGATTTCACGAACATATTTTTGTAAACATATAATACATGATTGATAGTGTTAAACCATATAACACATAAATCATGTGCGATAACATATAATATGTACACAAACATATGAACATTACGTACATAGCAACCATATATGTTGTTGATATTGTTTTATTCCAAAACATGAAACAGTATGGTCAGAACATATATGAAGATTCCACAATTGATATTGTCATCCATATAACATAATTAATCCACCATCAGCGAAAGAAAAACTCGACAGTGGGAATCCACGTACCGTACGTATACGAATTTGCGGCATCGTGCAAATCGAACAGATTCATCAACAACAAATACAAAATTGATGTACCACAATTAAATAAATTTTATAATTAAAAATTCCCAAATATCATGAACCCTAATTTTAGTGATCAATCAATTTAAAAGCAGGCTCTGATTAATCAAATTAATCAACTAAACAATATTCACGATCATGGATCCTTAATTAAAAGTAGAATAAGGATAAAGACTTACTTGGTTCTGTGTAATCTCTAACTTGAATAACCAATAATGCTTCATATCTCTAATCTGTTTCCCTGGTTGAGCCCTTAGAATTGTGTAGTCACCATGTTTCTCGAGTTCAGAGGAAAGTACGAAGCTTTTCCGTATCGATCCCCACGGACGGCGCCAATGTTGGTTTTATGACTTCTGGGTAGTCAAAGGCAGGCCAACACTACCTGTTAGAATAGCGAGAATATAGGAAATATGTAGGAAAAATATATGGAGAGAATATAGGTATTGTATTGCTCAGGATTGCTTGTCCTTTCTCCGTGTGTGGAGGGTCTATTTATACATATTTTGGGCCTAGAGTCCTACAAGGAATAAGAATCCTGGACCGCCCCATATTGGGAGTCCCTGTTACACTATAACTAATAAGCCCTAATCTTGTTAATATTACAAGTGCTAAGTCTAATCCTTATCGAACTCTTCTGTAGCTTTGTGTTGAGGGTCCTTCTTGGGCTTTCTTGATCCAATTGCTTTCTTGGGCCGGTCCATGTAGTCCAAGCCTAGTGTATTATCCATCATCCAGTTCCCCACTTTCTTGAGACTTTGTGGATACGAAGTCTCTAGAAAGTATACTTGCTCTCTTGGGCCGGTTCATGTAGCCTAGGGCTAGTGTATTATCCATCATCCAGTCCCCCACTCTCTTGAGACTTTGTGGATACGAAGTCTCTAGAAAGTATACTTGTGCTTATTAGTTATAGTGTAACAGGGACTCCCAATATGGGGCGGTCCAGGATTCTTATTCCTTGTAGGACTCTAGGCCCAAAATATGTATAAATAGACCCTCCACACACGGAGAAAGGACAAGCAATCCTGAGCAATACAATACCTATATTCTCTCCATATATTTTTCCTACATATTTCCTATATTCTCGCTATTCTAACAGGTAGTGTTGGCCTGCCTTTGACTACCCAGAAGTCATAAAACCAACACTTTTCAATTATTATTTTTAATATTTTTTGATACAATTAGATTTCCAGCTTACGTTAAACTAATTCGATCTAAGTCCTTAATTAGAATCGCTTTCCAAAAGTGATTGTGAAAAGGTAAATCGTGAGTCACCAAAACAGTAACCTAGTTCAATCCGTCTTTTGTCATTGACTCTACGCACAAGAGATCCATCTTCATACTTCTACCAACTTGGGGTTCACAACCCTGCAACTAGAGACGGAGCCACAATGGGAACAGTGGGGGCAGCTGCCCCCAACCCACCCTCATATATAGTAGCCCGTTGTGTGTGTATATAGTATATAATTAGATATAAATAAAATATGCAAATACATATAAATAAAGATAATAAGTTAGGTAAGATGGTAATGTATGTTGTTAATGTGAGAATGGTTAAAGTTTCAATACTCATAGCTTACATATTTGTTTCTTGGCTTTTTAAATATATTAATAGTGATATTTTCATTTTTATTCTTTAAAATATAAGATGTGCAAACTTTTTCTTTTTACATTAATAGTGAGATGTATTATTTATAATGTATTTTCTATTCAAATCATATCAAATTAATTATATTTCATATTTTGTTATTAATATTTTTTCTATAAAGTTTTGATTTTTTGTCCATATTCAACAATATTTATGGCAATGCTTTTAATTGTTTCACTTTTATTTATTTTTTAAATTCAAACTATCTCTTTTGTTTTAATATTTTGCTCTCACTCAAAAACAATTTCTGGATCCGTACTTGGACGCAATAATGATTGGTCCTAAGGACCCTCATCCATTAGTAAAAGTAGAGCCCATGTTAATTAATAAATAATTTCACATCTATAAATAAATAATTAATTAAATACAAATTTTCACGAGCTTCCAACTTCATGAACTCATCATCATGAGACCGAGACAACTAAAATGACAAGAGCAAGCATATGAGGTTTTTTTTTTTTTTTTTTTTTTTTGGATCAAGAGGAGGGTCAAGCCCGAAGTTCTACAAAATACGTTCCTCTGAAATAAGACGCTCATACGGAACGACACTCAAATCAAATAACAATGCCTCTTCCACACTATGAGGGGGCTCCTCCCACTCGACCCACGTAGTATTGGAGGCTTTGATGTGTTTCACCAAAGTGTTTGCCACTATGTTTTGCTCTCTAAAAATGTGTTTGAAAGATATTTCCCAGTTGTTCTTTTTCCAGCTCTTACACTTCTCGATAATGTTGCATATGGGACCCCTAGGCGTGCTCGTACCATCAATCCAATCGATAACTCTTTTCGAGTCACTTTGCACGATCAGTTTTCTGAAACCTTTTCTCCAAGCCCATTCAACACCCTTAAGAATAGCCCAAGCTTCTGTTAGAGCTACAGATGTAGCAGGGATCCTAAAGCCAAAACCACCACACCAATTGCCCCGTGAATCACGAACAACCCCCGCACAACTTCCGTTATTCGCTCCAGAGCCAAAGCTTCCATCAGTATTAAGCACATACCACCCATCTGGAGGTTGTTCCCAAGTAAGTTTAAAAGTTGATGGTGCGGCATTATTCTGATTCAGGACTGTTGTATTTCTAAAGGCATTTCTCGTCTCTGTGGCCTGAGTGTAGATCCAACGGATTTTGTCAGCATGATCTTTCTCAACATTATTAAACACATAATCATTTCTCCAACGCCAGATCCACCACGTTGTAATCGCGAATATCATCGGCCACCCCCGTCCAAACTTTGTATTAGCTACTCCTTTAATATTGTTATCCAGCCAGTCCCTAAAGTTCATCGACTCTAGCCTTTTAAATTCCTTGATCCCCATAAGTTCCTTCCAAATGACGCCTGCCTTATTACACCTACGGATAACATGCTCGACGTCCTCACTTGTGTCTCTACACCAAGGGCAGTTGCCATTAGGTGTGAGGTGTCTTCTCTTTCTTTCCTCGTTACAGAGAATACGGCCATGCCTGACCAACCATATGAACATTCGAATTCGATTTGCCACTTTCAATTTCCAAATCTTGTTCCAGCCTTCATCCTGCGTTCCGATATTATCATGGTTAATAAAATCATAGGCTGAAGAAATTGAAAAGTTACCTGATTCTTCAAATGTCCAGTAATAGTCATCTACGTCATCCTCTGTTGGGCTGAGAATATAAATATCTAGTTTCTTCATTATGTCCTCTGGCAAAATATTCCGAAGCTGTTCTCGATCCCAGCCAGTCTCTGTATTCCAATAATCTGCCACACAACGTGAGCCCTGTGTGTCTTGAATATCACCTTCCACTATGCTGCTGAGAGGGAAATCTTCAATCCACTTGTCGTGCCAGAAACTGGTTCCTCTTCCATTCTTCACTTGATTTCTCACTCCTTCTGTCAATATGTCTTTTGCTTGGTTAATGCCCTTCCAGAGGTTTGACGCATTACTTTTAGTAGTTATGGCTTTGATCCCACTCTCACCTTTACAATATTTGTGGATAAGAACCTTGGTCCACAGTTTCTCCTTCTCATTTATTAGTCTCCATCCCATCTTAGTGAGGAATGCCATATTCATGTCACTAGCTTTCCTTAGTCCCAACCCTCCTTTTTCTTTAGTAGTGGTTACCGTCTCCCAATTAATCAAATGGATCCCTCTTTCTCCTTCTTTGTTGCCCCAAATAAAATTCCTGATCATCTTGTCAATACTTTTACATACTCCCTTGGGAATAAGTGTGGTTTGCATTATGTAATATGGAATGGTAGCCAACGTAGATTGAGCCAAAACATGTTTTCCTGCAAGAGATAGTAGACGTGCACGCCAACCTTCAAGACGATCTCTTATTCTTTCCATTACAGGGTTGAACAGTCTGCTGGTGACTCTGCCATGGATGGATGAGACTCCTAAGTACTTGCCAAGATTGGTAGTTTGAGGGATACCTGCAATATTAATAATATTCCTAGCCAGCTCGGGCTGAACATTAGCAGAGAAGTAAATTTGTGATTTCCCCAAGCTAACTTTTTGGCCAGAGGCTGCACTAAAGATATCCAAACAATTCTTAATGGTTCTAATCTGATCTTCCGAGGCTTCAGAGAATAGAACCATATCATCAGCGAAAAATAGGTGGGAGAGGGTAGGGCCATACTTTGACAATCGGATACCTGTCCAGTTCTTTCTTCTAACCTCTTCATTTATCATGTGGCTCAGGCGTTCAATACAAAGAACAAAGATGTAGGGGGAGATGGAGTCACCTTGTCGGATACCTCTACTGGGTGTTATCCAATCTAATTGTTCGCCATCCCAGAGTATACCAAGTCTCGTTGTGGTTATGCATTCCAAAATGTTCCGTATCCAATCCTCATTAAAACCTGCTTTTCGGATAGTATCCTCAATAAAGGCCCAAGAAAGCCTATCGTAGGCTTTTTCAAGGTCAATTTTAATAACCATAGTGCCCTTAATTCCTTTTTTACTCCTCATAGAGTGAAGCACCTCTTGGTACACAACGACATTATCTGAAATCTGACGTCCCGGTACAAAACTACTTTGTTCTGGCCCTATTAAATCCTTCATGATCACTTTCAAACGATTGGTCATAGCTTTCGTAATCACTTTATAGCTTACATTACACAGACTAATAGGTCTAAATTGATTAGGGTGTTCCGGGTTACTTACCTTCGGGATCAACGAGATCAACGTGTCATTGAGTCCATTAGGGAGTGTCCCGGTCCTAAAGAAGTCCAAAGCAAGTTTGGTGAGAGAATTGCCAATTGTATTCCATTCCCGTTGATAAAAGCCTGCGTGGAAACCATCCGGTCCTGGAGCTTTAAACGGTGCTATGTCAAATAGGGCTTTCTTGATATCGTTCATATCAAAATCCTTGTTAATCATGTTCCACTGTTCTTGGTTGAGGACTGGGAAAGAATTCAAAATGACATTGTCTATGCCTCCACTGTCATCGTTACCAACAAATATTTTTGCAAAGTAGGATTGAACAATTTGAGCAAGCATATGAGGTTTAAGTCCAACTTCTATGGAAATATCAAGTTAGGATTCATTCAACATTGATTGTTATGCAATTTTATAATTTGCTACCTACTTCAATTCATTTTTCTATGATTTTATTTGTGATTTTCCATCTAATTAGCTACCTAAGCATTTGAATTGGTATAACTTATAGACTGATATCTTTAATTTAAATTACATTTCATTTTGATTTTTGTGAAAATTAAAGGTTAATTAAATGAGGACAGTGAAAGCCACTTTGATTATGAAAAATGACAGTTTTAGTCCATTAATTATGTCTAAATTGTAGACTCAATCTATTTTATTTTAGTACTAAGAGACATCAGCGCCTCTACTGAGACTCGAACCTACCCTATCACATGGGGGTGCAACTAAACCACAAGGTTATTGGCTGTGGACTGAATCTATAAATTATTATTGTATACAAATTTTCTCATTTAATATAATTATGTTGAAAGTAGTTGTTTCAATTCATTACGTATAAATTTTTTTAACATTAAAAATTTATTTTAATTTGCCAAATTATTAGAGGACAAATTGATCATTTTGTAAATTTTTTCAAAAAAAAAAAAAAGAAGAAAAAGGCCAATTTACTAACTGGATTTTTTAAAAAAGTTTTATGAAAAATTGAAGAATTAGAGAATAGAAAAACAAAAAAAAAAAAAATTTGTTTACTAGCACAGTTTTTCATTTTGAAAACTGAAAACATTTTTCAAATTTCTAGAAAATTGGAGAACTTTTAAAACTATTTTCTAAATGAAAAACAAAATCATTTATCATCTATTAATTAGACTATATATCACTACGACCACATTCTTACCATTATCTATTTATATGTATTCATTACAATGATTACGTTCATTATCATATTCTTTTACTTATCACTATATTCTATATTTTCTACTTGCATTTACTTATATAAATATAACTTATTTACTTACGCTTAAAGTTAGACATTATTCACATTATCAAAATTAAAACTTAAATCTACATTAAAAATATTTTAAATATAAGATTTTAAAATCACTCAAAATTAAATTTGTGTTAATTTTATAATGTTAGTCTAAAAAAAAAAGTAAATATGAAAAAATGAGTGTTGGTAAACACGTTTTTTAAACAGAAAATAAAGAATGAAAACTAAAAAATTAAAAAACAAAAAATAGAGAAACAATTTTTTGAAGTAAATTGGATCTAAACTTTTCATATTGATGATTTTAAGTGAATATTAGGCAGAGCCGGATTTTGAGGCGTGCAAGACGTGCAACTGCATAGGACCGCAAAATTTTGGAGGCCCCCAGTCCAGCCCTATCTCAATAGTTAGTATATGTATTTGTGATTATATTAGCTCAAAAGTAGGTTTTCATTACTGATCTAAATTCTATTACGTATTATTCAAAAAAATTATACTCCATAATATTCACGTGAATCACCTTTCTTCAATTCACAGTTTATTTATATTTTGATAGGGCCTCACTTATTTACTAACACAGGGCCACGCAAATAAAAAAACCGGGCCTGGTATTAGGCTTATTGTAATGTTGATTATTACCCGAAAATACCTTAAGTCTAGAATTTAGGCATAACTAATGGACTAAAACTACTATTTTCCATTTTTTTTGTGACTCCGCTGAGGCTCGAACTTACCATCTCCTATATAAAGGAAAGGGTTTAATGCCACTGGACCACAAGGTCCTTGGCATTCATTAATCTCTTTATATATTTTATTTTTCACACTTTGAAAACATATATAATATGAATTACTATATTAAACTCACATAACTTTATTATGTACGAGCAGTTGAATCTTTATTACTAATTATTTTTAATAATTTATTTTTCACTGATAAACAATATACTCAATATTTCAAGTGATTTTTTCCATAAAATTTAAAATTCAATTCATTCTTAATTGTTATTAACAAACTAAATCAATTATTAAATTGTTTACCAGGAACATAATTCTCAAAATTTTAATCACATTGCTATACTAATTTTTAAATTATAGACTTTTTTTTTTGTTTTGTTTTGTTTTTTTTGTTTTTGCTTTGTAATTGTTCATTATGAGAAGGTCAAAATCAAAATATGATTAAGAATTCAAAAATTATTTATATATGCATTAAACAGTTAAGAACTAAATTTATTATTTAATAACAGAGAAAATTCATCTCATATTTTGTGTAATCAACATTACAACAAACTCAACATTCACTTGAAATCATCAATGTGAAAAGCTTATTTTGTTATAGTTGGTGACAGGATAATTGGGAATCAGTACCCGACCCGAATCATCAGCACTAACCCGAAGGCAACAAACGGTCACCCATTACACAAAGATGACACATTGATGGGACGATAATTACTCCAACAACGGCTCTCCATTATCACAACTCAGCACTCAATGCAACTCAGGCATTGATGCTCTAGTTGAGATCTGAGGCCAAATCTCAGGCAAAGCTCTACATATTAGAAAAGAAGGCCGCCCCGGTGCCTTCTAGGGCAAGGCGTCCGCCTCCTCATCAGCGGCATTTGCCTCTTCTTTATCAAGTGGCGTCCTGCTCATCAAGTAGCGTCACATCCTCAAGTGGCGTCACCTCCTCAAGTGGCGTCACCTCCTCAAATGGCGTCACCTCTTCAAGCAGCGTTACCTCCTCAAGTGGCGTCACCTCCTCAAGCGGCGTCACCTCATCAAATGGCGACATGGCGTCACCTCCTCAAGCGGCGTCACCTCCTCTAGCGGCGTCACCTCCTCAAGCAGCGTCACCTCCTCAAATGGCGTCACCTCCTCAAGCAGCAATTTTTTTACTGTTCGAAAATAAAAAAACAATTTTTACACTTCATTACTCTCAAACCACCTCAACCACTCTCGTTGGCTAGGTAGTGGGGGGAATGGTGACAGGATAATTTGGCATCAGTACCTGAACCGAATCATCAGCACTGACCCGAAGGCGACAAACAGTCACCCATTACACAAAGATGACACATTGATGGGATGATAATTACTCCAACGGCTCTCCATTATCACGACCCAGCACTCAATGCAGCTCACCATTACTAGCACTCCGTTACACTCACTAGAGGAAGAGCCGTTTCAGCCATAGTATAAGTAGCAGACTTGTGGTAGAGGATGGGGACTTGGGTTTTATGATAAACAACGCTACTACACTGTACTCAAATCACTCACTCTCACTAAGTACACAGATCTACATTGTGGCATTGTTACTCACTTGTCTATTGTACTGAAACATTTGTACTCAAACTATTCTTACTTACTTATCAATATTATTCCGGTAACCATTCTTACCGCCACTATGCATGGTCCACCTAATAAGTATTGTATTTATGTCCCTTTATTTTCTACTCACGTGTGTGAATGGAAAATAATATGTGTATTTTTAAAGCAATAAAATTTTAGTGACATGCTTTAATTTTATTAGTAAAAGAATACAACAAATCAAAAAGTAGAAGCCAATTGTCACAACATTATTCACCACTCACTGCACATACATTGTCACTTCATTAAAGTCCATCCAGATAAAGTTAACATCTCTTTCATTTATTTTTTTTCTTAAATTTAGATACACAAGCTAAGGCACTCTACACTGTAGTTTTGAATGCAATACTCTTCTCAATTATTCTCTTTTTTTTTCAAGTTCAATTTGGACTGCACAACCGAATAGGTACAAATCAAACCCATCATGACAAGTTGCACAAAACCATTGCATATATTGTTGACCTCAAGTTATATTGTGGGCCATTTTCTATCTCAATCAACACCTCCATAGAAGGGGATTCAGCCATGGCCTAACCATTAATTTATATTAGCAATATTTATACCAGGGTCCTATCACAATTTACACACTGAATGCTTATAATTTGAATTGTGAATATTTAGTTGTGAATATTCAATATATAAATTGTGAACATTCAATATGTAAACTGAATGTAGTAACTCTTCCATATGGGAGGTCATGAGATTGAGTCTCAGTGGAGGCGATATTGACCCTTTGTGCTTCAATAGATTGAGAAAGTATAGATGAATTTATACTACAATGTAATAGGTCTAATTGTATTAAAATATATATATATAAATTGTGTATTTTGGATCTGGGTCCACCTTGCAATGTGGACCCGGGTCAACAAAATAATTTGCCTTAATTTAGTTTTATATTTAAAAAGGTTATGTTGTAACCATATTCAATTAAAACAAATTAAAGGAGTTCAAAAACTTTGAATAAGATGCCGCAATTGAGGACTTCTAACGTAGATATTTTGTTTCAAATTAAGGTCACATCAAGAAAATGAGAACAAGTAAATTTAGGTAATCAAGTTTTGATTAATTTGTCATTTACAAGTGTGATAGTGATACATATTAGTATATTACATATATAAATATCGAACTAATTAAGGTCGTGTATGAATAAGGCACGTGTATCCAAGGTTTCCACCATATAAACAGTCGTTGAATTGTATACGGTGGGTAAGACAGGTGACCTGAAAATTTAATGTGCAAACAAGTTATATGGGCTTAATATTGGCGACTTATATGCCAAAATGTTGAGGCGAGCAAGGTGGCCATGTCGGGAAATACAGCGATGCCACCATGTCGTTGAAATCATCGTTATTATCAAAACTGTTTAAGTGTACTAGGTTATGGTTTGAATCATTATCATCCTTTTGTGGCTGTGCATGATTGTTATGGTTGGGAGAATCTTCCAGTCCAAGTTCATTTTCCAAGTATCTCAACCACTCCACTTGCTTCTCAATTTCTCCTCCACAAATTGACCCTGCAGGTTGGAGATCAACGACAATTTCCGGATCTTGCGGTGACGGGTCGTCCAGCGTGTCCAACATGTCCCAAATCTCCATGTCGATGATGTTGTCGTGGTCGCCGGGAGTCGGCGGCTCCGGCGGGGCTTCCGGCGGGGTTTGGTCGTCCTTGGTTGATGAAGATGATGATGAAGATGTCGGGGAGGCGTTTGATGATGAATCTTTTGGTGGTGGAGTGTCGGGGGAAACGGTGTCGTTTTGGGGGCTTTCATCGTCGTCCTCGTCATCATCAGTGTTGTTGCTTCTTCCCTTTCCTTTTTTGTTCGTCAATCTTTTCTTCAAGTGTGTATTCCATACGTTCTTAATCTCGTTGTCTGTTCTCCCCGGGAAATGTGCTGCAATTTTCGACCACCTGTATATATAACATGTTCATCATCATCAACGACCTAAATTGTTTATAGCTGACTGACGCAAATCAGCTTAATAAGTTGTTTATAACTGACCGCCTCAAACAATAGGCCGTTTTCATTATATTCTGTCCATTTTTTTTTGAGTACTATTGACTCTATTACAATGTAGTATTTGCTACTTTCGCAACCTACTGAAGCACAAAGAGTCAACAATCGTCTCTACTGAGGCTCAGACCCACTTCCTTCCATGTAGGAGTGTAAACTGGGTGTCACTAGACCACAAGGTATTTGGCAGTGTTATATAACTCAATTGGGATTTTTATATCTTATGAGTGAAAAAAGAGTTTGTAATTAAAAATAATGAAAAAGGTCAAAAAAACATATGGGACAAATTTGACAAAAAAGGACATGACATAGGAGGAGCTAGTCAAATGATATATTTGTTGGAGTGTTGATAAATACAATTCTACAAAGTAATGTTAATTTAGATATTATTAAGACCTACATAAAGATACCATATATATAATCCTAAAATTTAAAGAAATATCCAAAAAAGAAAAAGTAATGCAAACATGATGTAAATTACACTTGAAGCTAAAGAGACAAATTTATAGGTAAAAAAAAGGGAATTGTAGTAAATTAATAAACGTAAGAATGAATATTATCGTACTTGTTTCCCAAAGAGTTGTGAAGTTTGATTATGGTTTCCTCTTCTTCAGGCGTGAAATTCCCCCGCTTTACGTCAGGTCTTAGGTAATTTATCCACCTCAAACGACAACTCTTTCCACATCGCAATAATCCTACCACAAATTATACATAACGTAAGACAATCATCAAATTAATTAAAAGAAAAAAAAATTTTTATAATTCATTTTTTACGAGGAAACTCGTAATCACTATTCAATAGTGTACACGGAATGAACCCTATCTTGTGAGCCTACCCATCAAATGACCATAAAAAGATAAATCAGTTTAGGTTATTCATAGTTGACTAACTTAAACAAAGAAGGCCAATAGGCTACTCACACTGAGTTTATAATTGAAGCGACTTGAGTGTTTTACTACATATGTATAAATAATAAATATGTAATCTAACTACCAGTTTAGTCTTTTAATTGAGATAAAACACTGTGATTCGAGAAATAATCAGCCACATGAAAAAAAAAAAAAAAAAAAGGAATTATGGGTCAATGTATTAATAATTAGTCCATGAGGAAATTTGAGGTTCAAATGAAACCAAATAATTAGAAAATAGAGTATGTAATTAATGATGGGCATGATTCAGGCTTGCTAAATCATGGTCGGTAAACAATTATTCACTAACAACGACAACCTACTTAATTACCTACCCTATATCATCGTCATGATTTTCTATGTGGTGGACCAGTTATGACTTCTGGTTAGCTAAACTTAGGTACGATGTCCACTTTCGACATCCACTTGAATTTGTCCAATTGTTTTACAAAGTCTACCTCTAGAATTTTAAACGATTACTTATTATCTTGTGGATATTACAACTTGACGACTAATTAAGTTCCCAAATATCAAAATTGCATTTTGGTCAGCATGTCATTAATATATTAATTTACTGATTTTTTAATGGTACGATGCAATAGTTATAATTGAAAGTATTGATATTTATAAATTAATGGTAGTACTTATTACATATAAGAAATTTAACAATAAGGGAAGACCAAAAAGTAAGGTACATTTTTAATTGAGACTAGATCAGAGCAACATGCTATATGAAATCCAAATATGTTCTCATACTTATTAGGGAAATATGTAATTTTAGTCCCTCAATTATTTCCTGCTAGCCGTTTTAGTCCCTAACTTTTTACCGTTGCAATATACACTTCTAACTCTTCAAAAAAGTTACAGTTTTAATCCATAGATCAACAAAACTACTAAACTCGCTCTATTAAAATATTACTTAGTATATGGATATTTTAGTACTTTTTAATGTTTATTCTTTAATTTTGATTTTTTATTTTTAAAATAAAAACTTTATTTTAGCAGGTTTGTGTAGGGAAAATAAAGACAATATACGACAAGTGAGGAAAAAAACTTTAGGGAAGAAAGTTGTCAATTCTTTCTTTTGCCAAAGAAATATCAAAACTGACACTAAGTAATATTTCAATAGAGTTTAATAAATTGGTTGATATAGGGGTTAAACTGTAACTTTTTTGAAGAGTTAGGAGTGCATATTACAACGGTAAAAAGTTACAGACTAAAATGACTAGCAAAAAATACTTGAGAGACTAAAATTACATTTTTTTTTTCATATTGTTAATCTTATATCCAAAGAGAAAAATTAATCCAAAAAACTTCCTTAAAATTAGAAAATATTTAGATTTAGTGTATGCAGGAGAAGAGAATTCGAAGGCAGGCATACATTGTATATGAAAACATGTTGAACTAACATTAGAAAATTAATTGATCAGTGTCTCAATTAGAAAGGCAAATGGCAACAGTAAAGTACCAATATTTAAACCGCAATTAACTCAAACAATCTTTAAAGAACTGTCCTTTGTCGGCTAGAGTACAATAACAAGATTAGATTTATCGAGTGTAGGTACACCCTAGTAGTTGATTCAGGGTTTTCCTCGTCAGCAAAAAAAAAAAAAAAATCTTTAAAAGAACGGTGAAACATTGGACCGCTCTTCGAAACATAACTTATATTAGCTAGGTAAAATGGATAAAGCGAGTAGTGTATAGGGTAGTACCAGCCTGCTTGGGAAGGGCACGCCAGTTGGGATGGCCATGCTTTTGAATGAAAGAAATAAGCCTCAAATCCTCGGCTGGACTCCATGGCCCCTTCTTCACCTTACTCTTATCACAACATGGAGCTCTCCCTTTACCCATCTCTCTCTCTCTCTCTATTTATTTCTATGTATATCTCTCTAAAATTCCATATCTTTAATATCAATTCCTAGTTAGTGTGTTCTTACCTAGGATGTGCCCATCCATGCCTGTGCTGCTATATATAGCATGTAGGCGCAGTGGGCAGCGAGGTTGGATGGAGAAATACAAGGTTGTCCTACTTACGTAAGTAACTAAACAATTTGAAAGAAAAAAAATGTTTTTTTTTATAAATAGTATTATTTAATTAATTAAGTACACATAGAGTTATAGACTTTTGTTTCAACGAATGGGTTTGATTGGTATTATCTCATATATATGGTTTGGTAGAATTTCCTACTCCCTTTAGAAAATGTGTCCCACTATTGCCAAGTGCCGTTCTCACCCAACTTTAATTAGATTCACTTTGGTGATCCGTAGGTATATACTATATACGGAGAAAACAAATAAACCTTTTCATTTTACTACATCAGCATGGCCCTTCTTTCGCCCCTTCAATTTTAAGCTTTAATTTGAAAATGCGTTTTTTGTTCTCTTCATAATGGAATTAATATTTGCTCTATATAAATTATGTTGGGCATGCCTAAATGAGAAACTAGTAACTAAAAGTTGAATCTTGAAAGCTAGACTATAGAAGACAAGCACGGTTAATGGCACTCTACTCAATCATATTGGAAATGAGCACGTCGGGAATCTCTTTGCACGTGTATATATCAGCAATGTCTCCGAGCTAACCGATGTATGCCAGACACGTGGCTCACATGTGGAGCCCCCGCATGAGTCCCCTCCAGGCTCCAACTCTCTATATATGGCGCATTTACAGGGCGTTTGGTTGGGAGAAGGGAATTAGAGGGGAATGAATTGTAATTCGATGGAATTGTAATTCAATGAATAAAGTAGGAATTGAAAGTACTACTATTACTACTAATGATGATGATGATGATATTCTTTCAATAATAATTCTTTCAAATAATAATAATAATAATAATAATAATAATAATAATAATAATAATAATAATAATAATAATTCTTTCGAATTAAATAATAATAATAATAATAATAATAATAATTCTTTCAAATTAAAAAAAAAAAAAAAAGGCAAAAAGTATGAGAGGATGGGCAAAATAATTATCTTTACACCAACAAAATTGCCCCTCCTCCCCCACCGAATTGTAATTCATGGGGTGTTGTACCCCATGAATTGCAATTCATCATTTGGAGGGAATTGCAATTCCCTCCAATCAAACAATGTAGTTCAGGAATTCGTTGAATTGAAATTCAATGAATTGCAATTCCTCCGCAACTACACTCAACCAAACAGACCATTAATGCCTTGAGGAGGGACTTTTAGACCTTTACTGAGCCCATACTTGCTCGGTAATGCTTGACCTACTACCACAATTGTCCGAGCTCATATACTCGCATTTTGTAGTCTACTTAAAGCTAATTCTTATATCTCAATGTATTAACCACACCTGAACTGAATGAAAATTTTCAAGTCTAAAAGAGTAGTGAAACGAATTGGGGACTAAATTTTCTAAGTCTTTTGATATGATCAAAATCTAATTTACAATTGTTCATAACAATAAGCATTCATATTCTACATAATGTTGTTGGTTCTGTTACTCCGTGGCAATCTGTATGTAGATTAAAGTCAGGTTTACGCAGCAAATTAAAAGCTTCATGAAATCATAAAATCATGAAAGTTTTCTCTGTATTAATTATGCAATTTTTTTTCTAGCTCTCATATGAGGATTTGTTCTGAACATTTCAGGTGGTGTGAGGTCTTTTGATTCAAGAAAGTTTAATTTGCTTCATCAAATTTCTCATTTTACTGCTGGAGAAGAATTAAATATGCAGACCCCAAAAGCAAGGTGATTCATTGACACTTTTATGTTCACGGTTCATTGATTTCACTACAAAAATGGTAAAAATTGGTGAACTAGAAGATGATGTTCAATTGATGATCAAATTGACTGTAGGTGAACTTCAAACCAATGCTAAGATAACTTTTGGCAATTCATTCAGGGTTGAAATTCTTACACTGTGCACCTAAATTTCAAGAAAGACATACATGGTAACTTCTTGCTCATTTGTTTTTTGTCTCTCAATTTGTATGATTTTCCACCTTTTTTGAAGGATATGGTAAATGACATAGTTACTTTAATTTTAAATATGAAAATATTTTCTAAAGCACCTTACACCTTACAATATAAGTAGTTTTGTTACATTAAAGAGATAGATGCACAGAAGTACAGAACCCCTTACTTGATTATCATATACTAATATTTATAAAATTCACCCCGTCATTTTTCAACTTTCAGCTACATTTTTCACCTAGGTTTGCCAAACATAGCCTATGTATGAGATAATTTTTTCTCTATTTTAAGAATTTAAGTGCAAAAATTTCGTTATCTCATCAATCTTATAGGAAAAAAATAATATTTCAAAATATCAATGAGAGTTTACAAGATGAATAATTCACAAATAATAACAATTGATGTCACAATCATATATTGTTTAATTACTATTCGACAAAATCAATAAGTCTATTATAGTCCTATCACTTTTAACAAAAAATAATTTAAGTTTTACAGACTCATCAATATTGCATTAAGAAGACTTAATTTAATTATTTTTTTTTAAAAAAAAGACTTAATTTAATTTAATATGAAAATTGCTAGGACATCATTTTTATTATCGATTATAACTATATATCTACATGAAAACCCAAAAAAATAACTATCTACATCAATGCTCATCTTTACTACTACTTTTAAATGACCAAAAATATAATTTTCTCATTAAATAAAATCTGCATGCATGCCCTGAACATATCCCACATCATCTCATTTCTTGTCACTTGAGCATGTCAACTGATGGAGATTATATAAGTCCACCCAAAATTATTGAGCAGAATATCATTTCAATCGGGCCATGCCATGTCATGCATGGCCAACCCCATGATCCATGCAATCTCTAATGTTACAATTTATAAATATAAAATGCTTTTATAAAATACATTATGAGCTTCAAGAAATTGTTGTTGTTGTTATTATTATCATCTATTTCCTTAATAATAAAGTAGAATCATTTAAGACAAGGTAATTTGTAATTTATTAATAGTAGGTCCAATTTAATTTGTCTTTTAAGTTGTTAATATTATTTACATTTATAATTTATTAAAGAAGTCTTTTTACTAAACCTAATAATGAACTCACCCAGGCCTAATTAAGAAGATATAAATTGAGTAAATCTAATTTTGAAATTCAATACGGTCAAATTGTACACTTCTAAGCACAAGGAGTTCAATCCAAATTCAAACCTCCAATATTCGATCAATTGCTATGTTGTGGGTCAGGGTCCACCACGCGCATTAGGTGAACCGTGGTTGATGGCATAATTTGCTCCCAATATTTGTGGTAGGAATCAAATCCCTACACTGGTGTTGAAAGTAAGTCTTAAGCAAAGTTTATCATCAACTAGATAAATGACCTAGGGGCAAGTCCGATCTTTTTTTTTTTTAATACGTATGTAAATAGATATCATTTTTATTATTATTTGTTAACCATTTTTGTTTACTATGACTATTATCCATACCTAACTATTTGTAATTATTTTAGATATTATTTTATGGAACAAGCTATATGGACTTATTTTTCAATAAAATCATTTACCATTTGACATGATAATATATGATTCGTATTTAAATAACAGGTAAACTCATTTTTTAACGCGTGACAAGGTGAATTATTTCATGATAACTAATAAATACAAATAATTTTATTACCACGTCATATGGTAATATATTCTAGTGAAAAACTTTAGTCATGGTAGCTTTATCCTTATTTTAATTCAATTAAAAGATAATAACTAGATAATATCGACATAATCATCTAATTTAGGCAAAATCTCCTATGAGATAGGTTTGATTTTTCATAACTATTACATTTTTCCTCATAAGTATTACAATTTTTCTCATAAGTAACTCTTTTACTCCTAATATTACATTTTAATTTAAAAGTATTTAACTTTTCTTCAAAAGTATCACATTTTACCTCATAAGTATTAGACTTTCTCTCATGAGTAGCAATAAATCAATTTATCAATGATTAGTATTACACTTTTTCTCAACTCTGAATATTACATTTTGATTTTAAAATGTTACATTCTTTTATTTATTTTTTTTTCAAAATTAAAGTATTACACTTTCCTTTAGAAGTAACAAATAATTTATTTTGATTAATATTACATTTTCTAACATAAATATTAAATTTTCATCTTAACCCGACCTGTCTCAAAAGTATGGAACTATGAATGAGTGATATGGTCTCACAGAGTCACCTATATATATATATATATATATATATATATATATATATATATATATATATATATATATATATATATATATATATCTAAATTTAATTTTCTTGTAATGCTATTATGATATTTCACCATTTCACTTATATGACATTACTTTATTAAGGTTTTAATTTACACTTTTAGTCTCCAGAGCATTTTGTCGGAATCTCTCCGAAATCCTAGTGACCTGTTATTACAAGTATTACATGATATATATATTATGGTAATATTATGGTCATATATATATCCCAATGTTAAATTTTAATACACTGTAACATATTCGTAGTATATGTTTAACAATTATGTCAAATCTGATTGAGATGAGCTTTGAACTTAAGACATTTATTATAGAAATCAATAAGTTAAGAGTAATAAATATTTAACAGAATATTTTGTTACTGAAGTTTATAATACAGGGTATTTAATAGAAGAAAATAATATAATAGAGGGTAAAGTAGGAAAATAAAAAATAATAAAATAAAAATAATATGAACCATTCATTTTATCAAATAATTGGACGGACATTTTTTAATCCTCGTTATAGACTTAACTTTATTGACTCTTATTAATATAGTAGATATTAGTAGATCAGATCAAAATGTATTCACTATTTTAAACTAAACTTGATTAATTTGGAAAAATAAAAATAAAATAAAATCAAAATGATAGGTAAACATCGAAAGTGATGGTATGTACGTGTGGTCTTGTACCGCCTCGGGGCTCTTGAAGACCCGCCCCCAGTTTTGGACTCATGGAGTCATGGTTTTACGATTGAAATCTTCTCACCATTCCCATTTTGCGTTCTCATTGATAGTTATGCCATGGACCAGGATCCAACTGGTAAGACGGACCATAATAATTTACATATTCAATTTATAATTTAAATTATGAACATTCAGTATGTAAATTGTAAACATTTGTGGAGCGTTTGGTTGGAGGGGAGGAATTAGGTGGGAAAAGAATTACAATTTCATGGAAAAAGAATAATGTTGGAATAAAGTGAAATAAAGTTTAAATTCCAGTGTTTGGTTTGCATGAATAAAATTACTGGGAATTTCAATTCTAATATTTGGTATACGTGAGATCAATTGGGAGGGAATAAGTAGTATAAAGTCCAAAATGTCCATTGTTGTTGTTGTTGTTGTTGTTGTTGTTGTTATTATTATTATTATTTATAATTGACAAATTAATTCATAAATTGTTAGAGTTGTTGCATATAAAGAATGCAAATGAACATACACGAAAGTTGTTGTATATAGATAACGCATATAAAGAATGTAAATTTTGAATAGTTGTTGCATATAAAGATTTAAATTAAATGAACATACACAAAGGTAAGTCGAAGAATAATACACTCTATAATTTAATTTAGAAGAGAAGGTCATATATCAATTTTGGTTAAAAAGGGAGGCATAATTTTGTCTTAGAACTATCTTTTTTTCTTTCTAAAATCCATGGAATTAAAATCCTAGGGGGGTCATGGGATTCTAATTCCATGAACATGAAACGAAGGAATTTTGTTGTTTTCGAAATTATGTGGGAATTAAGTGGAAATGGAATTATAATTCCCTCAAACCAAACACTTTGTTAACTGTGAATATTCAATATATAAATTGTGAATATTCATTATGAAAATTGTGTATTTTGAACCTGAATTCACTTTACAAAGTGGACTCAAGTCCACAGAATAATTTGTCCATTCTCATTTTTCTATCTTTTCCTTAGCTTCCAAATTGTTGGAGTAATTTAATATTTTCTCAATATTATACTCATAGCAAAGTTTCATATGAGATTGTCTAACAAAATCTTCTGTAAAATGGATCTAAGTTTTTTATTAGTATTACAATTATTATATATATAACTCTTCAATTTCCAATATTACATTTTAATTTAAAAATACTATATTTTTTTTATTAAAATATCAAATTGTTGCTCATAAATATTACACTTTCTTTTGTGAGTAATAATCCTTCAATTTTCCCCTTGATTAGTATTATATAAAAAATAATACAATTCTGACAGGATACTTGGGCATCAGCACCCGACCCGAATCATCAGTACTGACTCGAAGGCAGTGAACGGACGTGAAAGAGGCCGTTACGCATTAAGGAGGAGGAGCCACTCCAACGTCTCCTCAGTATTAATATCCACTTACTAAAGAACATTGAAGAGGTCACTTACTGCGCATTGAAGTGAAAGCAAATAGTCATTGCACTCAGGCATATAAAAAGACACTCACACTCATAGAGTAGGGGGGCAACATTACGAAGACAAATATTACTGTACTGAACTCATTGTACTCTTACATTGAGATAATAATACAAAACATACCGGTAACATTATTACCGTCAATTTTGTTTTCAAAAATATTACTATATTTTAACTTATATATAACAAACATGTTTTTTCTAATTAGTACTCATATTAACCGACGTACAATAATCTGTATCACAGTGTCACCCATTGATATTGTCTCATTCGAATTAGCTCCACGTCTGCACCCCAATTTATTGATTTGATGAGGTCCACCGTCCATGAGGGCAACCAAAAGTACAGTACCACTTCGGTGTCAACTTATTAGGAACACACGTTGAGGCCAGGTGCCACCAACTGAAGAGTTACGTCTACAATACCTCCATAATTAAAAAATTTAACGCAAAAATTTATGTGAGAACGTCACCTAAATCTTTGACCGTAAGACAAGTTGGGTTAAGATCAAATGTAATAATTATATTAAAATATGTAATACCAATAAGAAACAAAATGATTATTAATTATTTATATGGGAAACTGTAATACTTTTACATTTTGATTAAAAGTATTACATTTTTCTTATTTCCAGACAAACTAGTTACCGTACTACTCGTGAAAACACGTTTATGGGTTCAGAAAAATGATCTCTTTAACATTATTGGGTAGCTATTGTTAAACCCGGTCGAATACTTTATGAAATGGGTGGAGTAACAGAAAATATAGCCAGAAGAGCTATTGAATAGCAACATCCAAAAAAGTAACAAACACTTGTCAATATTACTTATAAGTGAAAATAATGAAAACGGTAAAATGTAAAAGTATTACATTTGTTCTCAAAAATATTAATTACAGTCTCCCTTATAATTAGTATTATATCTTTTCAGTTTTCATATAAGTATTACATTTTTATATTAACCCGACTCATATAAGATCCGTAAGATAGTCTCACGCAAGTGTGACCTTAATATATCATATAAAAATTTAAAGGACGGATGATATGGCATGCGGACCTTTCCGGCCTACTAAACATTATAAATTTAATTTAGTAACTATAGAGTATGTATATTATTAGGATTAAACAAACAATGCAAGACATATATGCAGGGAATATTATTGAAATAATCTTACATCACAGTTTCTTTTTTAATATAAATAATTATTTATGGTAAATTTGAGTTGCATCATCAGTGTTTGTGGCAATGCAAATCGGCAAATGCTATGTTAAAGTATGATGGAAGTGAAAAGCGGTGTGAGAATGAGCATGATGGCATGCATGCATGCCCAACGCCATCACCACCCACGTCCTTATCAACCTATGCAACCAAATTAAAACCTTTTAAATTACACATCAAATTTTGTGAAGTATATATATATATATATATATATCTTTCTGGTTTAGCTCACCAACTCTCAACTTTATCCGACTTGGTCAAAAGATAGATGGCCAGGCCACTGCCCCATGCATGCACTTACAAACTTAATTCAACGCACGAGAATGACAACATTCTACTCGAATTTTTTCCCCATACATAGGGTTTTTTTAGCTCATGCTAAATGAATTGGTTGAATGATTGTCGTAACAAGACAATAATGAGCTAATTTATACTAAGACTTCCTAACCGCCCCATGAGAATAGGGCGGGCGGTTGAATCCTCTTTATCCGCGCCCGCGTGTATAGCGCACAAGACTAGGGATGGCAATGTGCCCCGTCCCCGTCGGGATCCCCGCCTCCGTTTGAAACGGAGACGGGGATGGAAAAAGTTTTCGGGGATCGGGGACGGGGATACCCCTCCCCGCCCCGCCCCGTCCCCGTCCTCGAATTAGAAATTATAATAATTAGGCGGGGACGGGGACGTGGAGTATACTCCCCGCCCCCGCCCCGCCCCGTTGCCATCCCTACACAAGACCGAGGCCGTCCCGGGCCAAGGTTGCTACAAGTCGAGGTTGTCCCAGGCCAGGATTGCCTCAAGCCGAGGCCACCTCGAGCCTAGGTCGTCCTGGCTTCTTCTCGAGTCGGTTTGCTTCGGATTCATCCCTATATATTCATCAATATGTATTACTAATTTGTATTAAAATAATTAAATTATCGTCAAATATAAAATAATGAAAACATGTCATCAACTTCTAAGTACATAATAAAATCAGCACGTCTACATTCCCATACTAGCTATATATGAGTGTAGACTATTATTCAAGCCAAATATAATATTGAGGGAAGATCTAAACCAAGTCATAGGTTAGGGGAACCAACAAATTTAATGCTTTTACAATATTTGCACCTAATTTTGAAAACCACCAAATTTTTAGAGTTAGTAAACTTTCCCCATAAATGCATGACTTATGTGACTGCAGAAAACGTCAAACTTCTGATAGGCAAAGAATTTTCTTTTTCTTTTTGGTTTTTTAAATATAATATTGCATATGTATGACGTGTATGTTGAGGTAACAAATTAATACCCTCCTACAAAATTAACTAAATGAACTAATTATACTCGCTACATCAAGTGACTAAACAGAATATCAAGTGATGTTATATTTTAATTCTAAACTTAGTTCCAAATATTAACATTCTTACGTAACATTGGTTTTATTATTATCATTATTATTAATTTGTACAGAGTATTTTATTAAGTAGATTTCTTTTTAACACGTAGTGAAATCAGTCAATTCATAAGCAATCAATGAATTGAACTAAGTAATTTTGTATATGTTTCTTCTTACTATTAAAAAAAAAATTATAATTGAACATATTCATAATTAAGGGTTTTAATTAATTTCAAAGTTTTTGCACAAATCCTTGTTTTGTATTATAATGATACAACAATCCGTATTTTCTTTTAGTAAAGATCAGATAAAAATAGACAATTAGATGGTTGTTGTCTGCCATAATATTGCTAGCTTGACATTGAAAAATAAATGAATTTTGAATTTTTCTTTATTTTAGTTAATGCAATTCTTGTTTTCAAAAAAAAAAAAAAAAAAGTTAATGCAAATCTTCATATTTATTTGTCGATCGGGTCAACTTATAGAACAAATTTCTTATTCTTTTCACAAATTTTCTTCCCCCTCTTGGTGCACAAAATAGACATGTGGGCAATAAATAATATAGGAAAACGTTCTTTGCACGTAAGTTTGCATACAATAATATAATATTATTACAATTAATTCCTTTTATTTATTTATTTATTTATTTATTGTAAATTAGCTAACCTCATTAGTAATTATTTGAATGAAAATTTGGAGTTAGATTGCATTTTTTTAAAACTAAAATTACTCCTAATCTTTACTTATTACTGGGTCATTGTGATTATTTAATATATATTTATTATTATAGGAGTTTTTTACTACCTTTTGACGATATTGATCAATTTGCTGGTAGCCCATAAGAATGAGTTTTTATATATAGTGGAAAATTTTAAGGAGTCAATCCACACTTAGACTAGGCTGTGTTTATAGTTTTTACTAATTAGGCAGCAATTCTTAACGCGCGCGTGTATAATTTTATAATTATTGAAAACTTTTAAGAGGGGAGTTCATTTTATAATTATTGCAAAATTGAAAGTTTAATAATGGTAAAATCCTAACTTTTGATTTCTCAAGATGTAGGGTGTAGCAGATCTATCCACTTTTTTTTTTTTTTTTTTTTTTTTTTTTTACATAGAAATGTGTTCTCACCTAAAACATCAAATAAGAATAATCCCTTCATCAAGAATTTTAAATGAGAATAACCATTCATGTAAAAAGTGAAGATTGTTGATCTCAGCTGCTTATCAGAGCTCACCGATGGTTGATGATATATTGGTGGTAGAAATAGTCCTCAAAGGACTAAATTTGATACTTTGACAATAATCGAGTGACTAAATCTTTACTTCAAATAATTGAATGACTAAATCTATACTTTGGTGGTCAAGACACTTAAAATGACATTTTTTTGCTTTTTAAATTAAATGAACAAAAGGTACATGGATCATGCCTCCCCCCCCCCCCCCCCCCCAAAAAAAAAAAAAAAAAAAAGAAGAAGAAGGTGCCAAGCAAAGATTTTTTTCCCCAAAAATATGGGTTTTTATTGTTATTATTATTGTAATTATTATTATTATTATTATTATTATTATTATTATTATTATTATTATTATTATTATTATTATTATTATTATTATTATTATTATTATTATTATTATTATTGGGTTTTAGATTGTTACGTGACCATTTCGTTTCCTTTTATTTCTAACAAAAAGAAATAGGAAAAGGAAAAATTATATATACATTTCATGTTAATTTTTTCTTTACATTATGCAGAAATTTAATGCTTTTGCTTTGATTTGTCAATGGATTCTAGGCTAGCTTCTACTTTTCTCTGTGGTGAAATTTCAAAAGTAATTAAGAAGCTGCAGATCAAATTCTAGATGTAGGACTTGGGTTGATGCATATTCACATTGTTTGATCACATCATAATTGTTATTGTTTACACTAAATATTTTGTATTAAAGTTTACATAATTGGATGTAATTTAAAATTCATGATAATGTGACTAGTTGCTATATATTAGTGTTAAGTAAGACATCAAAAAAAAAAAAAATTCCACTTTAATCTTACCCTTTGCTCTATAACATGACAATTTATTATTGGTGTTTAAATCTCTTTTAAACCAATCAGAATAGTTGAAAATAAATGATAAAATCGCAAAAAAAAACCCTTATATTTTTCAAGAAACTAAATACTAAGTTAAATAATTTATAGTTTAAGGCTTTTAAGCCTTTCATTTTACTCTCGACCCCATGACAATTATAGACCTTTCATTTTTAATTATTATTATCTTTTTCTTCCATCCAATCAACAGAGAGTGTATGACAAGAATACGCATATACTCAATAAAGAGATTATCATCATTTAAAAAAAAACAATCATATATAAGCAATGACGCAACGACGCAAAGTACTAAAAGATGATAAAAATTGGTAAAGATCTCGTAGTCGGTCTAATTCACCCTATTACAAGTAATATAATGAAATTGTTGTGGTCCTTGTGGATGCCCGTCGCCGTAGGTAAATACCCTGTCAAAATTCTAGCCAATAAACTACGTTGCCGGACGGTCTAAGATACAAACTACTGTGATTAATATGATTATTAATATTAAAAGACGTACGATGGCACTTCAAACCAAAATTTGTATCATTTAATGATTTTTCGTTGAATGAGTTCTTGTTTAGTCAATTCACTGTGTGTTTTGCCAATTTATGAGAGAGAATAGCAGTCTTATGCCTTATATTATAAAGAAATATTTAACTTAATTCTTAAGTTAGTTATTGGTGTATGTGGTCATTTTTAATTCTTGAAGTTCTATTTTTTTTTTATTTACATTTTAAACTTATACAATCACTATATTTTGAATAAAATGGTACTTATAATCACACGTTAAAGATTTAACACATTATCTTAACTCTAACATAGAATCATGATCCCAAACCAAGGAATAAAACTGCCACTTTAAGCAAAACACAAAAACTAAAACTCTAAAAGTGATTACACCTATAACTTAACGATTAAATTATTTTCCTATAACTTATGGATTAAAATTGCCATTATCCCATCAAAATATCATCATTTTATATCTCTATTTTTGCATAGTTTCTCGCTTCCAATCGTTATACTGTGAATCATAGTTTACATTGCAATGTAGACCATAATATATATTATAATGTAGGTTCATGCGCATTTTTAGTATGTTTATTATATTTTCATACATGTTCATTTTTAGTGTATTACTTAAAAATAAATATATAGTATACTAAAAATGAACTTTTATCAATGGTCTTACCATTTTGACAATGATTCATAGTAAATTGTGATAGATCCTCGGGTCCATGGTATAACTATTGCTAATATTTGGTATGGGCCGTTTACAACAAATTAACGTCATGAGTCGTGACCCAACTAGAACCAGCGCAATCCTTGGACAAACACGGCCCAAAATCAATCAAATTGGAAACATAAGCTCGCAGTATTTTATTTTTTTTTTAATTATTTTATTTCCGAATGTAGTATGTTTCCAAGAATATGTATATCTAATCATTTTAATTTTATAAAATCTTAAGTAGTATTTTTCTTTTAAAAATTATTATTATATAAATTGAAGACCAAAAAAATTATTATGATACAAAAAATATATTTAAATAAGGTGACATTCTCAAGAATTTCAAATGACCTAAAATTTTAAGAAAATGAAATTCTTCTCAATGTAGCAAAAAATAACTAAAAATTAATTAAAAGAATCTCACATTATGAGGTCTCACATTCTTGTTCGGTAAATTAAACAATGGCATATACAGAGTAACATTTTATACAAAATCATACATTATAGGATAAAATTTCAACTACCCATGATCATATTTGAACCAAGTTAATATATATATATATATATATATATATATATATATATATATATATATATATATATATATATAACATTTCGCACTTAAATATTTGCATAAATTTGCAATACACGTTTGTTGGCTCAGATCAATATTGGGGTGTCTAGTAATAACTGTTAGTTGGTTGTGTTAATGGATTTAATTAGTTGATAGCATTAGCTGATTGTATAAAAATGTTTGGTAAATTAGTTGTTAGCTGATAGTTGATAATTGAATACATGTAAAATTACTTTCTCAAAAAATCGATTGAAAAGGCTGTTTTGAACAGCTTTTTGAATTTTTTAGTATTTGGAGCACTAAGTTGTTACAAAGAAAAAAAAAACTAATTAATCAAACACTTATATTGATTGTTTAACAAAGTCAAACATCTATTACTAATTAATAATTAAATTAGTCAAAATTGACTGATAAACTAACTATGTTACCAAATAATACCATTATTTATCTAAAACATAACATCAACCACTTTAGTTTTATCCTCAACAAGCTGCTTGCTAGCATAAATAAGCCTACGAAAAGGGAGCACAACTTGTCAAAAATCAAGAAGCTGATGAGCCTTAAAAATAAATAATAATAGGGATATGGGTCTAATAAACGGCAATTTATATCATGGACCAAGGTTCTCATAGCATTATTGATTTTGTATTGAAATCAGAGGTACATATTTAATTCTTGTAAAGTACAAAATTTTATAACTCTAAGATACAAAAAATCACAATACAAGACAGCGTACACATGTTATATATTTACTTATTTTTCAAATATAATTCAGGTACATAATTTGTGTTTGTAGGTACAAAATTTCACAACACAAAAATTCATAAAGTAATTTATTATTCAACTACATACAATTATATATTTGATACTGTAAATTATTGAATGTTGATTGTTGAATATGAGTTATGAGAGTTTCAATTACTTAATACGGAGTATATTTTATGAATATTTTGTTAGAATAAAATCAAAAAAATTTATTTAAATTCAATTGGATTAGAATGTTTGGTGTATTTGAATTTTGTAATAGGATAATAATCATTATACCATGGACCATGATGTATCTTGTAATGTGGACCACTAACAAATATATTAAATGTACTTTTTAAAAAAATGTACATTTTTTAATATTACTAACTCTATTACAATGCAGTATCTGTTCTAATACACTAAAAAGTTCATTTTTTTTTAAAAAAAGTACATTATTTGGTATACTATCAAATATCAAAATTTTAATACACAAATAATATACATTTTGATCAGTATATTAAAAATGAATATTTATTTATGGTCCAGATTTTAATATGAACCGTGGTCTATAGTGTAATTTGCCATAGAGTAATGGATGGGCCGAATTGCCAAATAAATGGGTAAATGTAAATCATTAATGGGCTGGGCTAATAAATAAATATTATATATATATATAATTTATTAATAATTCAGTGAATTTTGAATTTTAAAACCAAATTAAGCATTAATCGAAATTTCACAAGAGCTTTTTAAGTGTTTATCAAACAATAAAATTTTGGTTAACAAGTGAACTAAAATTCGATTCCATTAACCAAAATTATTTTGATGAAAGGAACACATAACTTGTACTTCGTGCATTATAATTATGGAGTACTTTTTTATACACTTATAGAATGCTTGGTTTATAGAATATGTTGAAAATGGAATAACATTACTTTGAATAGACATATAATGTTGTTTGGTAAGCAATTTTATTACTGAGAATACTATTCTCGGGAATGATATACTCCCCATGCAAGGAGAGTAACTATTTCGAAGGAGACCATGGTATTAGGCAATTGATCATTTTTTCCTTACTTAAAAATATATTGTGCAATTATTTTTGAATGATGAGAAACTTACAATCACTATTCGATAGTATCTAGAATATAAATTTTACTCATATATAATACCTTTCAAACTAAAAAGAATATATAAATCACACTTTAAAAAAAAACCACATATTAAGAGACTCAACCAAAAAAAAAAAAAAAACCAATATGGAATATATCATTCCCGAAAATAAATATTGTGCAATTTTTTTGTTTTTTTTTTCTCTCTTAAAAAAAAAAAAAAAGAAAAACCAAAAAAATGTTACACAAACTCCAACATCTTTTCAGGACTACACTGTGCAATTATTTGTAGCCCAACTTCCACGCCACGGTGCATAGTCGGTATCTAAACTCACTCAAGATTCTGATAATGAAGTGACACCTTGTGGTCCAATAATCCATCTTATTACTGTCCTCATTTTTGGTTTGTAAAGCAAAAAATGATTTGTAAAGAATTCTCCTACTTGAATTTTTAGCACTTTTAATTCCACGACTATAGTGATTTTTGCAGGATTGCTCTATGAATTTCAAGCTTTACAATTTTGATCCATGACTATTATTTTTGTTGTAAACATGGTCCTTCAGACAGCTTTTCAATCCAATACTTGTCGGAAAATAAAATTCGGTGAATTTTTCGGCAATTTTTCGTCAGGAAAAAAACCACAAAATTTTTCGTCAATTTCTCGGCGGAAAAAATTCCTCTTTCAAGTAGGATTAAAATGGATATTTCTAAAAAACTAATTAAAGTTAAAACTAATTCGTTTCTAAAAATATATGTAGCCAATTTAATTATTTTGATTTTGGTAGACTAATTAAAGTTAAAACTAATTCGTTTCTAAAAATATATGTAGCCAATTTAATTATTTTGATTTTGGTAGACTAATTAAAGTTAAAACTAATTCATTTTTTAAAACATATGTAGCCAATTTAATCTTAATAAAATTAAGTACAAATCCAAAATTATTTTTTACAAAATAATACATATGTGTGTGTGTGTAGAATAATAAAATTAGACCACCTATTCCCGTGAGATATTTCATAAATGCAGACAAACTAATGCATGAATGCACACATACTAGATTATATGCAATTGCACACATACTAGATTGCGCACAATTGCACACAATCTAATGTGTGTGCATTTATGTAGTAGCTTGAGTGCATATACGAAGGGTCTCACGGGAACATGTGGACACACTTGAATATTAGCATATATATATATATAGTGATGTTCATATGAGAACCAACTTCTCAATGCATCCATTAGAACCAATCTGCGCATTAAAGAAATCTATGGATGAGATTAATTGGGAATTAAAAACGCGCCATGTGCATATGGAGCATTATGTTGTGTGCATATTAAGCATGTATTGTGTGAAATATATGGACATGCTTAATATGCATACAACATATATAATGCTTCATATGGAAACACGCATTTTTAATTCTCAATTAATCATATCCATAGATCTATTTTTTAATGCAACGGATTGGTTCTCATGGACTCATGAGGACCTCATGAGTTGATGAGGAGGTTGATTTTCATATGATCACAGGTTCACACCCAAGCATATGTTCTCACTTGAAACGAATATATATATATATATATATATATATATATATATATATATATATATATATATATATATATATATATATATATATAACTTTTTAAAAAATTAATAATGAGGTGCATAATTTATAATGTGTTTTCTATTTGAATTATTTTATTTCATTTTTTAAACTACTTCTTTTATGTTTCGTCTCCACTGAATTTTTTTTTTTTACTCCGCCACGGATATTAGATATTAAAACGTCAAACCTATAGTTGAGTAGAGAAGTCCCCAATCAAACACCACCTAAATATTTCTAAACGTATTATTTAAGGTAAACTTGCATGATTGCACAGAGTACGACAAGTTTAATTTGATAATAAATATGTTATGTGTATTAGTATTACACGAAGAATCTTGACCTACATAAGTCGTCGGCGGTCGCGAATGAGTACTCGTACGTGCGTCGTATCAACATTATTGTTACGTTATCCCTATTACCTGTCTCATTTTATTATATATATCTACGCCACTTGTCTAATAAATGCATATAACATGGGTCGCTGCTAGCATTCATATTTGCCATCGCTTTCATTAGCCAAGACTGTGCCCTAACTGTTATGCAACGTGCATGATCTTTACTTGTGACAAAAAGTAATGGTAGAAGTAAATCATGATAACTCAACTGATTAATAATTAAGTGCATAAAGAGATCCTTCATTTTGAAAGATTATTTCCACATTGTCAGTGAGACTCAATCTTTAATTTCTTATGATAAATTATATATATGTAACAAGTTAAATTATTTATGCGAGCTACACGAGTTTTACTTATTAGTAAAATATTTGGTATAATTCTAAGAAGTATTACTCTTGGGCGCATGGTTGCAGTAGGCACTAGGCGCTAGTCGAGCGGTAGACTAGCGCCTAGCGCCTAAGCGGTCTAGGCGGCGTCTAGGCGGTTCTAGGCGGCGACCTATAAAAACAAAAAATTAATTCATGTGTGTGGGTGTATGTCATATATATATATATATATATATATATATATATATATATATATATATATATATATATATATATATATATATATATATATATATATATATATATATATATATATATATATATATATATCACTACTTCTCTTACTTATATAAATAAATAAATTTTAATATATATAAATATAATAATAAAATTAACAAGACCGACTCGCTCGAGTTAATTCGGCTAACTCTGCCGAGTTGGGCGAGTGCCAAATTCGACCCAGTCGGCCGAGTTAGGCGCTAGGCGGCCTCCTAAGCGACCAGTCACCTAGGCGGACGCCTAGGGAGCAATTCGCCTCGGTCTAGGAGCGTCTAGCGCCTAGGCGGGCATTTTTGCAACAGTGCGTTGAGCGTGACTCGATATTATTGAACAAAGAAAAGGAAGAGGAAAAAGTGATGATTTCAATTTATTTTATTTTTTTTCCTTTTTCTTCTTCTTTTGAGCTAATTGGTATGATGCACACCATTGGAGTAAACAACGAAGTAAGTGTAAGTCCGAAAAGAGGTGATTAAGTAGGTAAGTGAATTATGATTCTTGTGTTTTTACGCGTTTGAATTTTGTTAACACCTTCATTTTCGATCAAACTTGATTTTCTTAATGTAATTTATTTTTCTGGCATAACTTACAATCTATTACATAAGAGTGAAGTTTATTTAGACGCACAACCTAATCCCAGGAAGACTCTATCATATAGAATTGAAAAAAGCATAGTACACTGTGGTTGGTTAAATATTTAATAGTTGTTCACCAAAAAACTGTACGGATTGTATTTGCTTGCTAGCTAGTTAAATACTTATCCCTATCGCCATTGTCACTCGATTTTACTATTATTTATTACTAACATTTGTATTTTTATATACAGAAAATATATACCTCAATTCGGTATCAAATGACTAGTTTATATTTTATAAATTGAAAAATAGTTTAATTCAAACACATTTTTTAATGGTGTTTTTAACCTAAAATAAAAAGATTTAAACATTTTGAAAAACTTGAGATTAAAAAAAAATTGTCTATACATGCTCTAAAACCTCTTTAATTACCACATATAAATCACAATATAGATAAATTATAGGGAATATATATGATGAAAATTCACAATAACATTAATGGTATTGCAGTCGTAGTGTGATGATGATACACTTAATATGATTCAAGATTTAACAAAATAAATGCTGTTCTTTTTTTTTTTAAATGTATTTCATGATTCATGAACAGTAGAATGTGGATGAGATGATATAGGTTTCTTATCGTTTAATCAGGAGTTTTGAATTTGAACTTTGAGAATACAACTATCTTAAACTCAAAAGATATTATTTACTTAGTAGGGTCGAGGAAATTCATGTACTCCAAAAAAAAAATGCATAATGACGGTTTAGGGTCATTATTCTGAATATGGACATACCGGTCATTCTCACAATTTAATAGATGGATGGTTTATATATATAGTTGAAAAATGAAAAATGAAGCTAAATAAATGTTGTCAATTTTGCCAAGGGCCTTGTGGTCCAGTGGCATCAAACTCTTCCCTGCGGGAGGTGGTGGGTGCGTTGCTGTCTGCTGTCTCTTTGTTCTTCAGTAGGTTGAGAAAGTAGTTTATGAACATATACTACACTGTAATAGAGTCAGTAGCATTCAAAAAAAAAATGTTGTCAATTTTCATTGTCTGGAAATGGTGAGAGGGAAAAAATCAGAATTGTTCTACATTTGGCATTATTGTTGTTTTGTTACATTTAATTTCTAAATTTTAATTTTATCACATTTAATTAATAATTTTATCAATATTTCTCTATTTAGGGGCCTTTTGGAAACTCAAAAAAACAAAATATTTAGAAAATGATTTATTTTTTAGAGAACATTTTCATTTTTTGTGTTTGACTAAAAATAAAGTCAAAATATTATATTGTGGTAAATTAACAAAACGTTTAACGGAAGATTAATTGTGGCAATTAAATGATAGTTATGGATGTAATATAGCAATTCCTTTGTAATATAGCGAAACATTGAAATTGCAATTCCTTTCTTATATAATTTCTTCCCTCCAACCAAATGCCCCCGAAGTGTTCAAATTTTATAAGAAAAAAAGTAATTGATAAAAATTATAACATTCTTACATTAAACAATTAAAGCATATCACATTAAAAAGTAAAAAAAAAAAAATGTGAATATAGAATGAAAATACATATAGAATTACTGGTTTGCAAAAAAAAAAATTATTGGGATTCCATGTAATCAAATTCAATGAATTTAGAAGGCTATGGCTATGAAAGTTAGATTGGACAGCTGTGGACCCCTAGGACCAGGTATTGGGTATTCTAGTTCTGCAAGGAAGAAGTGAGAAGAACTACTCGAATTTGGTAGGAGAGATTTGGCGTGTGGAAAATTTTTGGAAAACTTTCCAAAACAACATAGAAAAACAAATGGAAAATGGAAAGTAGTTTTCCAAAATTTTCAACTTTATTTTAAAAAAATTGAAAGCTTAAAAATTGTTGTTCAAAATGGAAAGAAAAAAAGTGTGAAATGGACCTAGGTTCTCTAATTCCAGTTGTTAATTATACCGTGGACCATAATCATGACTGATACTGCAGTTGCGCGAAACAGATACAGTTTCATCCATCTGTATTCATTAATCAAAACGACATCAATATAATTTGCGCTCTAATTCAAACATTAAAGTCAACTAAATTGATTTAATTTATTATTATTTTTATAAACTTCAATTTATTTCTATTCAAGTCTTCCTCAATATTGATCAATTTTTTAAAAAGATTTTACATGTATGATTAGGAAAAAGAAAATAAGAAATTTACGTGTCCAAGCGGGAGAGAGAATTGAGTCTCACATGTGTGAGGCACAACTTTCATTCATCAGTAATGAGCTCACAATTTCTGCAAAATCTCCAAATTAATAAAGAGACCTAGCATCTTTTCTCTCTTCATTCTCTCTCATCCATGATGATATATTTTGCATTAAAAACTGTATAAATATCACTAATGGGGAGGGTCTTACCTGATAACTATATTACATTATTACCTGAACTAGACTTCCATATATACTCTTTATGCATATATACACAGTGATTTGACACCTTAAGTTGGATAATTTTAAACCCAAAAAAAATAATAATAATTATGGTCACCTTCATGATGAACGCAATTATGGTCACCTTCATCACAAACTCAGAATCATAAAGGGGGTACGGAAGGCAGTACCCAACGCTGCCTTTGTTCTCATCTCAGACAAATTAAAGGCATCCAATGCAACCTTTGCCCCACTTTGAGATGAAGGTGGCTAGTGCATTTTGGAAAATAAAAATAAAAAGGATATTGTTATATGGACCAAAAAACTTTATCAAAAATTTCTTCACAATCTAATATACGATGTTAATAAATATTTTTTAATTCATTGATTATCATTAATTAATTACTGACACATAATAGGATAGTTTCAACAATTATTACAAACTCATCATTCTTAAGATGAGAAGGAAAAGTAAACATAAATGTAAACAAAAAAAATAAAATAGTAGATAACAAAATTTATTATTTTAATGAATAAAATATGCGAAATTTTGTTCTTCCGGTCTAAAATCATATTAAAATTTTGACAGGTCAGGGATTGACTTAGGCTAACCTCAACCTAGCAAGTGCATGCACTTGCAGGGTGAGGTGGCAAAAAAGAAACTATTTTTTTATTGAAATGTTTGCCACGCCATTTGGCAGCAAAGCTGCTGGCAGATGTGACTTTTTACTTTTTTTTTTTTTTTTTGCTGTCAATATATTAATTTTTTTTAATGTGATGTGAAATTGGGGCCCACTTTTAAAAGTTGATTGGATATGCAGGGGTGTAGTGTGAATAGTAAATGATTTGTAAATTTGGTGATGTGGAAGTGAGACTCATTTTTAAAAGTGAGAGAGTATTGAGGGATAAAGATAGCCTTATTGACTTGTATGACGTACACATTGACTCATAATATCATTAGCAACTATATTAAATCCCCCATTTGGCTAATATAATTAACAATTTCAATTATTTGTTCCAAGTTGGCAGCTCTCCTGTTCTATCTCTATATGTGAGTATGTGACTATGTCGGTCCCCCTTTGCCACTGTTAGTGTTTATTTATACCTACAAAAAGCATATCTCTCTCCCTCTCTCTCTCAGGCAAACACATTCTCTCTCTCTCTCACTCTCTAAGAGTTTTTTTCCAGATGAAGGTGAAGTTTTTGCCAAGTGGAGTTGGTCCGATGAAGAACATCATCACCATTATTATTATAGCAATTGCCATCTTCGCCCCGCATAAGCTTCTTTCCCCGGCTCTAGCTCAGACCACCGCCACTCTTGATCCCACTGAAGGTGCGCACCATATATATGTCCTAAGAAATTTTTTATTTTTTTTACGAGTAAAATCTGTAGTCACTACTGAAGTCTGCACTACATAAATTCAGTCTTCTGGTTGTAACCAGTAAAAAGAATCAGGCTAAATTATTTATAGTTGATTGGCTTAAATTAAAAAGACTGAGATTCAAATTCGTAAATTTATAGTTATAAATTTATATCTTTAGTTATTTTAACTTAGATATAGTATGCCAAGCACCTTGTGCTTAGATGACATGTAGCAATTTTTTCATATAAGACTTTAAAGAAGTCATGAAATTGAGCTTCAGTGAAAACATTGTGCATTATTTACTCTTTGTAAACAGATACTATAATATAATAGTGTCAGTGGAACTCAAAAAAAAAAAAATCAAAAACAAAAAAATTTAGATATATTACCCAAATTCCCTTCCCTTGATTCCGTGTCTGCGCGCATGTCATTATTGTACTTTTTAGTCTGCCCATCATATCCTTTTTGTTCTTGGTGGAAAACTTCCACTTTTACCCAAAGAAAAGAAAAAAAAAACTCATGGGAGAAGTAGGTAATGATTACTGGTCTAGACAGGGAAAGATTAGATTAATGATTAAAAAAACAAAAAGCAAATGCAAAATGTCGAGAAAGGGATGATCACTTAGTTAAAATATAATTATCATATTTAAAACTTACGTGTTAAATATTTTACTAACATCCTTTTAAATGGTCAAACTTTGCACACATAATATTTTTAATGCGATTTGGAAGAGTTATTACCACAGAGTTGTAATATAGACACTAAAATGCAAATTAAAAGAATATTTATGAACCTAAAAATATGCAGAACTTCAACGAACTATAGCTTCCATCAGTATTTTTCTTATGGGGCATTTGGTTGGAATGAATGAATTAAAAAGAAAAGGAATTGAAATTTTATAGAAAAAAAACAGATGTGATAATAAAATAAGAATTCAAATTACATTGTTTGATAGACATGAATATAATTTGTGGTAATTGAAAATACTAAAATATCCTTAATAATAATAATAAAGGGTAATATTGTAATCTCATATTTTGTTCCTTTCAATACACCGCCGAATTGAAATTCATAGGGCGAATTGAAATTCATAGAGGAACCCTATGAATTTCAATTGTACAAATGAAGGAAACTGCAAATTTGTAGAATTGTAATTGCTTCCAACAAAACAATGTAAATTGTTTCCCATAAAGAATTAGGTTGTAGTTGAATTAAACTATAGCCAAACAAACAGGTCCTTATTTAAGCACAACCATAGCAGCGGTTTTTGTAACTTTTTTTTTTTTTTTTTAAATTAACATTTGAGGTGAGGTGGAAAAAAGAGCGGATAAAAGATAAGAAAAAAATTTGTATAAATTAAAATTAAGTTTTTTGTGATCTCGTGCGAAAATAAGAGACGTAACTAAGCTAGTGCACATTTTGCACACCAATCGTGCAGGTTAGACGGGTTCTCTCTTATTTAATTTGATGACACACACGTACCCAAAATAAAAAAAAAAAAAAAACTGATTCAAAAGACCCAATAGCTAGAGTTGCTCTTTGCTAAAATTGCTACCAAAACTGTGGTTAATCAATGGCACATGGCATCCATCCATTGGGGGTTGATTTTCTAAACTTTTGCAATGTCGTATCCTCCTAAAATTACCACGTACAGGTCCACAATGGCCATGAGCGGTGAGCCCATGACCATGCACCCACCTGGCCACCTGGCCCCATTGGTATTGATTTTCTAACTCTTTATTACAGTATTATTATTATTATTTTTAAAAAGCTTTTTCTAACTCTGTATTATGTCATACGTTATAATTAAAACCAAGGACATATGTTTACGATCAAATTAAAAATATTAAAAAATTCTAAGATAGTGGTAATTATTATAATTTTCTTACATATATCAAGAATTTTTTTTTAATAATGATACTAATAATAATATTAATAATATTATTATTATTAAATATACATATAACTTTACAATTACATATTAACAACTAATATTAAATATCTAATTTAAATATTTTTTTTAAATAAAATGCTAATACAATTCGCTGAATCCTTGACATATTTTGCTGATTAAAACTATTGGCATAATCTGCTAAGTGCTTTGGCAAACAAAACTTACAACTTGATCTTCAAATACATATAGCTTTTGGGATTTCTTTTTTCTTTCCATTTTCCTTGTATTGAAAAGAAAAGAGAGCTGATTTTGATACCTTTTTTTTTTTTTTTTTTTTTTTTTCCAAATAGTTTACAAAAATAAGTTTAAAATTAATAGTTAATTTCATTTTTGAAGCTAAGTTTATAAGCGACAGTTCACTTTTATTTTTATTTTTATTTAATAATTAGAACATGTTTATTTAGTCCTAATATTATTATGACACGATCATTTTTAGTCTTCAATTAACAAAATCATTAAAATTTTGTTAAGTACAAATATATTTCAATTTTTTTATATAAAGTAGGTTGAATCGTTATATTAATTATGTTTATTTAAAAAAAAAATCATAATTGAAGACTGAAATATCCATGTATTTAACGATATTTAAACTGTTTTGTTGATAAAAAGACAAAAAATATCATGCTACAATTATACTAAGACCAAAATTGGATATTTTAATAAAAATGACTTAAAATGAACCATTAACTATAAATCTAAGACAAAATTTGTAAATAACTCTTAAAATTAATTTGAAAAAGTTTTGGCACTTTTTTTTTTCTTTTGGCCTAAATGAGTGGGGAGCAATTCATAGTTCATATTAACGTAGCCACTGAATTCAAAAATGGATGCTGTGGTGCAGCTAGGATTTTGAACTCCATATTCCAAAAATGGGGAATTCGGGCCGACAATCTGCAGTGGAACTTGAGTGGGCAATTGTGCACTGGCTTCGCCGTCGATTCTACCAGCATGCAAGACACCGCTTACAATCCCGCAATCAAATGCACTTGTTCTTCCACCGTTTGCCACATCACTGCCCTGTAATCTACCACTTTCTCTATGGAATTACTCAATTCTAGACGGGAATTGAAGATATGCTTCCTTTTGTTTATTTATGAAGTTCAATCTAGATGCTTCTGATGTATGGTTTTTCTTCGCAGGAAAGTTCAGGCGCAAGACGTTACTGGTGGGATTCCAGATGAACTTTGGAACCTAACTTCAATCAATGATCTGTATGGATTCTTTTCATATACTCTGATCGTAACCATTTTATGTTCCATTTTCGAAAAACTTATTTGATTAGGTTATTAAGATTATTAATTTTGACAAAGATTATGTATTGTAAACCAAATAATTCGTAATTATTTACAATTCATAGCCAAATAATCCGTATGTATTTTTTATTATTGTAGAAATCTTGGCCAAAATTACTTGAATGGCACACTGTCCCGCTCTATTGGAAATTTGCGTCGTTTGCAATACCTGTAAGTCAACTTTATCTGAGGTATTTTACTTGATATAGTTATATGTGTTTCATGTCAAGTATGTGTTAAAGCATATATGATTCTTTTTTGTTTGTTGTCACCAGAACCGTAGGCAAGAATGCACTATCAGGGGTGCTTCCAAAGGAACTTGGATTGCTGACTGACTTAAGATCCTTGTAAGACATTCTTAAAGCCATGCATGGATATTGTATATGATTCATTATTGATGTATATGATCAGGATATTCTTGGACATTTGTTTGCAAGACAATTGAAACTTGCATGTGTTGCAGTTCCATTAGCACAAATAACTTTTCTGGATCTCTGCCATCGGAGCTTGGAAATTTGAAAAAGCTAACACAACTGTAAGAGTGATTGACACTTAAAACTTAAAAGCATAAGACTTCTAGAGACCAGCTACAGTTTTCGCTTTATATTGATAGATTTTTTGTTCAATTGCCAGCTATATAGATAGCTCTGGTGTTAGTGGGCCTATACCTCCATCATTTGCAAATCTACTGAACCTAGAAACAGTGTAAGTGCCCTTGACTATTTTTTTTTTGTTTTGTTTTTTTTTTTTAATTTTTTTTTATAAGTAAAAATAAGGTGAAATCGCGTTCAATAGAGCAAATTTCGTTTCTTTCAGGTGGGCTTCAGACATTGAGCTTACAGGGAGGATACCTGATTTCATTGGGAATTGGGCAAAGCTCAATACATTGTATGACTGTTAATAAGATTGTTATCATTTCCAGACAGTCCATTGCACTTGATTTCTAGATTCAATGGAAATTCATTCTTAATCCATGCCCATTGCTGGTTCTCTACTTTCCACTGTTTATGATTGGCATCGATTTTATTTCTGCAGGAGGCTTCAAGGAAATTCATTTCAGGGCCCAATTCCATCTACATTTTTAAAGTTAACCTTAATGGTTGATTTGTGAGTTTTATCCAAATCCATCTACATTCTTCTTCTTCTTATATATATATATATATATATATATATATATATATATATATATATATATATATATATATATATATCATGTGTGTTACAAAGTTTGTTTTTCGTGTGAAGAATATTCTAATGTCTACTGCACTGGATACTTGCAGGAGGATAAGTGATCTTTTGAATGGGAACTCTTCACTGGACTTCATTAGGAATATGAAGAATTTAAGCAAACTGTAAGGAGACATGATCAGCTCCAATCTGCAAAGTTTTATTATCCTCATGTTTTTTGCTTCTGTTTTTTTCCTAGAATCTGACCTAGTATAATGAACTGCTTGCTTGGTCCTCAGAGTGTTGCGGAATAACAATATTTCTGCTTCCATCCCCTCTAATATTGGAGAATATCAGAGCTTGTCTCTGCTGTAAGTCCTCTGGTTGAAGGATGCTTTTATTTGAAATGTTTGACTGTCTACTGCTTGTGTTTGAACTGAGATATTTACTTTGTAAACCCAGGTTAAAGCCAAAAAAAATATATTGGTGATTGAGGATCAATATTTAATGGCAAAAACTTGTGTGAGACCGTCTCACGGGTCTCAATATGTGAGACGGATCGAGTCTTTGCTCAATGAGATCAAAGATCCGATCAGTTAATCAAATATTTAACCCATTAATCAAAGATCCGACCCGTCTCACGGATTGAGACCTGTGAGACGGTCTCACACAAGTGTTACCCATATTTAATATAATTGCAAGTTTTAGTGATTCAATTTTATTTATCATTCCATAAGAAAGCACTGCTTAACCATTTATCTGTTTTTTTTTTTTTTTTTTTCTTATAGGGATTTGAGCTATAACAATTTGACAGGACGTGTTCCAGATCAACTCTTCAATCTTAGCTCACTCCAAAATTTGTAATAAATCGCCCTGGAATTTCTTTTGCTCTGATACCATCTCATTAGCATACTCATACATATGGTCATTCCAATCTCTAGGTTTCTCGGTAGTAACAAGTTAACAGGTCCTTTGCCTTCACAAAAGAGCCAAAGCCTACAGAATATGTGAGTTATATCCTTTTAATCAGAAAGCTAAACTTTATTTCTGTAAATATTCATCCCCACATAGCTTAGGGCATTAACTAACCCATTAGACTTAGATCTATATTCTATATAACAATTAATTGTTCAATTACTCTACATATTATATCTGTGTTGTTTCCTGTGTGTGTGTATATATATATATATATATATATGTTATTGGCTGTTGGAAATCCTTAACACTTAGCTTAGTTAGCTATGTTTAACATCCTCAAGATTTTACGTGCAGAGACTTATCATACAATGAATTATCTGGTAGCCTCCCTTCTTGGACTGGTGGACGAGGTTTACAACTGTAAGTATGAATAGACAATAAACATCACACATTGTGCAACATTCCTTCCTAATGTATATGTTTTTGTTTCAAGATTCACTTCCTAATATAATAGGGGTCTCTTCTTGAATTGAATTCTAATGTTGCCACTTGCTATTATATAATTTGCAGAAATCTCATCAGCAATAACTTTACAATAGGCAGCTCTAGGGGCAGGTGAGTGTAAATTGTCCATATATATCATTTTTCGAAATAACTACTTTTTTCGTTGTTCTTTGAATTTTCCAAAGGTCGTGGATTTGTTCATAGATATTAAATATGTTGCTAATAATTAAAATGCTAGAGATATGTTTAAATCAATTTAAAATCTATATCAGGCTACTCATCTCCATTGTTTGGTTCTAGGTTAGGACTGGTGGTACTGGAACTAGAACCTGAACCGTTCAGTACAAGTCACTCTTCTAGTTCCTGTTTGAAATCAGTTTGAATTGCTAAACTTTAAAAGTTATAAGGGGCATTTATGGTTTCTATTCCTAAAATAGAGGAATCTTAACCAGGACCTTAGGATCTTGGCTAAGATTCTACCATTCTGGTTAGAATAGTAAATGCTTAGATCCAAACTGTTATCATGGCTACATCAGGCTACTGTTTTCTTAGAAAATGTTTGACAATTTGTTCTGACAGAGTGACCAAATAAGTCAAAATTTTATTTTGAGATAGTTTTAATTTCTCTTAGATTCGATCTTAATCTGATTCAATGCATCCTTTCTCCTTTCAGTGCTCTGCCTTCAGGATTGAATTGTCTTCAGAAGAATTTCCCTTGCCATCGGGGAAAACCCATTTGTAAGTTAAACCAAAATGTGTTTCATTGATCGATATTTATGCTCAAAGCAAATATGTTGAATTTGCAATTCTTTAAAGATGAAATTTCTACTCATTTCTAACTTCTGTTCTCTAACTTGTATAATTTTGCACACTGCATACTGTGAAATGGAGGCCAAATAAATAAAATAAAAAAAAGATTTTTGTATTGAGTTTTGATACTTAATGCACTTGAATAAGTACTGAGAGGTTATAAATTATTACACAACTGCTATTCTATTTCTATGCATTTTGAGATGGAGGCCTTTTAACACTTCCACATTTGCTTATCACCCACAGACTCTAGCTTTGCTATTAAGTGTGGTGGTCAACAAATTACATCATCTAATGAGCTAGTGTTTGAGAGGGATAATGAGACTCTTGGTCCGGCAACATATTACATGACTAGCACTGGCAGGTGGGCTGTTAGCAATGTTGGACTGCCCTCTGATAGCACTGCTCCAGAATACACAGCCTCCAGTCTGTCACAGTTTACAAATACTTTGGACTCTGAACTCTTCCAGACAGCAAGACTTTCAGCTGGATCGCTAAGGTACTATGGCTTGGGCTTGGAAAATGGTAATTACACTGTGACCCTCCAGTTTGCAGAGCCAATAATCCTGAATCCTAATCCTCCGTCTTGGAAGACTCTTGGGAGGCGCATCTTTGATGTATATATACAGGTATGTGTTCTAGGATTTGGGTAGAATGTTTTAGAGTCAGTAATTTATTTGCATGTGAATATATTAGAAATTACTTCGGAGATCTGAATTATTCAAAGTATGATTCAAATGGCATCTATTCAGGATGATATTGATGGAATTGATCGAAGATGATTTGCACATGTGAAGGATTTAAACTCAAGGGCTCAGTGGCTCACTAGAAATTTTGAGCTTAATAGAATGCAACATGCATGCATGCATATCTACATACATACATATCTCAACTAGACGAGGACTAAAGCTAAGTTAAGCTAAACTGTTAAAAATGATAGTTACCCGTGGTTACTCAGATGAGATTGGTAACACAATTGGCAAAGTAATTGCTATATAATTATTAATTATGATGCATTCCTTGAATCCAGCTCACCATTTAGGGTATCTACTGATTTCTTTCCACAAACAGTATATTGCTTTACATGAAGTTTAGCTGAGTTGTTGATTCCTCCCAGTAAAATTTGAAAACTTTCTTATACCAATTCTTGTGCCATTTTCGCTTATACCTGAAATTTAGCTGAGTTGTTGGTTTCTTTAGGGAAATCTAAAGGAGAAAGATTTTGACATTAAAAAAATAGCTGGGGGATCACTCAGAGCTCTTTCAAGGAAATATACTGTTCATGTATCTGAAAATCATATGGACATCCATCTATTTTGGGCTGGGAAAGGAACTTGCTGTGTACCTAGACAAGGTACTTATGGACCTTTGATTTCAGCTATTAGTGCAACCGCAGGTACATATGATCTTCACCAATTATCATTTCAAGTAAAATCATCGAAGTCTTTTAAAATTTGTATTTTGATAACTCCGCTTTTCTGCAGATTTTCATCCCACCGTTAGTAATGAACCTCCCTTTGAAGATGAACTTCCCTCTGAAAAAAAGAAGAATAGAGCTGGCATGGTTGTAGGAATTGTTGTTGGAGTAGGAGTCGTGAGCTTTCTTTTTGTATTTGCTGTGTATTGTTTTGTTCAGAAAAGAAAAAGGCAGCACACATATGAAGATGAAGGCAAGTAAACAAATTACTACAAATCCTGTTCTACTTTATTTGCTTGATTTTTTGTTTTTTTCCAGAAGCCCTAACTTCTTTTTTGCTTGTGCTTGAGAAATTATTTTGTGAATATATGAGCATAGCTGGGCCCTGGATAAAACAACTAGAAATTAGTTAAAATTGGTTTACCAACTCTTGCTATAGATCAAAGCAGTTTAGGATCAGTTCTATTGGAAAGGTTGCTAGCATTTTTCTTTACAAGTCATCTCATTGAGGCATAAAAGTGGAAGTAGGGAACAGAAATTGGCTAGCAAGAATGTATATAATATTTATCAATGAACATCATTTTGATTCATGTATTCCTACAGTTGTTACACATACCTACCAGAAAAGAACCTTTCTTTTACTTTCTATTCTCTTTTGCAGGGAGGTGGAAAGATGTCATTAGTTTATATAAGCTATTTGGTGGGTAAAATATGATTATTTTGAACTTTGACGTTTAATAGCATCTTTTCCTATTGAATTTGCAGAGCTCTTGGGAATGGATGCAAAGCCATATACTTTTACTTATGCAGAATTAAAAGCCGGGACAAGTGACTTTAGTCCTTCTAATAAGCTCGGAGAGGGAGGATTTGGACCAGTATACAAGGTAATTCTTCTTGCAATGAAGTGCTAAAGTAACCCTTCCTCAATTTTCACACAAAAAGCAGGATAAAAATTTAAATACGTTGGCTATTCCTTTGAAGTTGTTTGAATTGCATCTTTAATTCACTGCTTTTTGTTCCTGTATACTTTTCCTCCATAAATTTATCCTTTCAATTCATTTGTCTCAGCTTTGCCTTCTGATTATAAGCCATCAAAACTGGAGTTACATGTAAAAAAGATACTTAATGATTTGCATCTAAACACAAGTTCTTCGTTTTCTTGAGAAACATCTGAAGTGAAATTTTTTTAGCTCAGGCTATATCTGTTCTTTAGCCTAAAATTTGTGATAAACAGGGAACACTCGAAGATGGGAGAACTGTTGCTGTTAAGCAACTCTCTGTGGTCTCCCGCCAAGGGAAGAGGCAGTTTGTGGCAGAGGTTGCAACTATTTCTGCTGTCCAGCACCGCAACCTCGTGAAGTTGTATGGTTGTTGCTATGAGGGTGACAACCGGTTGCTTGTTTATGAGTATCATGAAAACAAGAGTCTTGATAAAGCACTATTTGGTATTATCTTATAGTTTTATGCCCTTTAGTTCCTTTAACTTGTTTCTAATAGAAGGATGCTGATCTGTTTTTATTTTTTTAACTGTCTAGGACATAGTGACTTATACCTTGATTGGCCAAGACGATTTGAAATATGCTTGGGAGTAGCAAGAGGTCTAGCTTATTTGCACGAGGAATCTCGACTAAAAATCGTACACAGAGATATCAAAGCCAGTAATATTCTACTTGACTCATACCTCAATCCCAAAATCTCAGATTTTGGGTTGGCAAAGCTCTATGATGATAAAAAGACCCATATGAGCACCCATGTTGCTGGCACAATGTAAGATCGTTAAACTCTATATCCTATTCATGCAGTTTACCTTTATTTATGGAACTAATATAATTGCTGATGCAGTGGGTACCTTGCACCGGAATATGCCATGCGTGGCCACCTTACTGAGAAGGCTGATGTATTTAGCTTTGGAGTGGTTGCCTTGGAGATTGTCAGTGGTCGTTCCAACTCTGACTCCAACTTGGAACAAGATAAGAGATATCTTCTTGAATGGGTATGGAATATACTCAATCTCTTTCGTCAATCATAAATATCAATCTGAAAACACATATTGTCTGAAATAAACCTGGAAAAACCATTGAAATAGAAATTAGTAGTCCGATTCAGTTCTTAACCAAACTGTTGTTTTGATCCTGACTGATTCTATTGATCTCTAGGCTTGGCAGCTCCATGAGAATAATAGCGATGTTGATGTGGTGGATGAAGATCTACTAGACTTCAACGAGGATGAAGTGAAACGAGTGATAGGGGTATCGCTTTTGTGCACCCAAGCATCCCCAGCATCGCGGCCATCAATGTCCCGTGTGGTAGCAATGCTTTCAGGAGACACTGAAGTACCAATCTTAACTTCAAAGCCCAGCTACATCACTGACTGTAAGTTTGATGATAAAACTAGTTTGCTGCAGTCTATTATTCGTTGTTCCCAAACAGCAGATGAAGATCCATCAGTGGTTACTACAAGTGTGGCAACAACAGATTTAAATTCTTCACCGCTAGATAATCCATCCAGGCCTATCCTTCGTGAGATCATTGGAGATGGTAGGTAGGCATGTGATGCAATCAAAGTTTTTGCAATCGCATTGCCCGCTGTATTATACTGTAGTTTTTTTTTTTCAACCAATTCACTCTTCAGCTTCGTGTTCGATCACTCCATCAAACTTTTAATGCTTACGGCTCAACTTTCCACAATATATTAAAATATTTTAACTTTTTTCCGCCTATTTCTTTTTCTAAATTTGCCTTTCACCGATTATAGTATTGTGTATGTCTTATATGTACCGAATGGAGTAGAGCGGAGTGGGTATGGGGTGCAGGGGTAGTGGTCCCGCGGTATAGTAAATGTTATTTTAGGACACGTACATTTTTAGAGATATCTATGCATATATTGATTGTGTTTTTAGGTGTTTTATTACTATCAAAATTAATAAAGAATCAAGTTCGCAGTGGCTGTAAGCACTTTGTCGAACCACATAAATTTTGTCTTTTTACTTTCTGCCATTGCTATTGCTTCTTTGGTTCTTGTTAAATTCAACAAATTGGTATCAGAACATTATTGATATAGTTCGTTTAAGTGTGAAATTCGAAGTATCAAAGCATGATTGTATATGGTATTTCGAGTTATGGGCAGTCCAACGCGGGAACCATTAGATTATGCATTGTAGATGGAGACATGGAGTCGTGTATATCACATTATGATCTTGGCAACTCTAAAAGAAATTTAGAATAAATTGGATTTTGGAATGTGATACGATTCCACATTGTCTCCATAAGATATTGTGGAGTGATACTTAACTTGGGATCAATCCTTTATTCATGAGCTAGTTCATAGAAATATTTTTCTCAAAAGAACTTGAATTCCTCAAAAAATATATAATTATCAGAAAATATAAAAGTTTAATTTTTTCACTAAATTTTAATTGTCTAAATATAATTGTCACAATACATAGACGTTTGAACTTTTTCACAAATAAGTCTTATTAATACACACCTATATGACTATATATATATATATATATATATATATATATATATATATATATATATATATATATATATATATATATATATATATATATATATATATATATATGATTAAATGAGAACAAAATTGTGTTGTAAAAAATATAATTGATCTCAATTATCTATTTAAAATTCATTGAAGATTTTAGTTTTAAAAAAATAATTTTATAATTATTGAAAACTTACCAAATCCATTTAATAAAAACCTTTGATTATGAAATATGGTGATGTATTACACTCCGACGACACGAAGCTAGTAACAGCCGACGACCACGCCTCCCGCCTTGCCCTGCGAATCTGCGACGAAGCAAGCAGAAGAAAACGAAGGTTAGGCCGACGAGGAAGCTAGAAGCCGACGACGCTGCCTCCCCTGCGAATCTGGGTATGCCTTCTTCTTTGAAATCTACGGAGTAGGGACTGAGTGAATGACGAGGCCTTGACACGGCCGCGTCGTCGAAGACTGGAAATTCCAGTCTTCGACGACACTCGTTGAGTGTTGAAGATGAATAGCTGGCTTCTGTGGCTTTGGTTAATCTCAATTGAGTGTTGAAGATTAATCGCTGGAATTTTATTATTATTTTTAAAAATCTCAATTGGAGATGAGATTATAAATAATGTTAATTATAGAGTATGCTGGCAAGAATTATGCCTAACAGTTGAGAGATTTTGACAAAGAAGGGAATAACACAAGGTTATCTCATCCCAAATGATGATGATCTAGAGTCTAGACACATTATTTTGGTTCTACACATTATAAGGTGAGCAAGATTTTTCAAATTACTGGTAACTGAATGCATTAATTTGACATAGTGAATTGGATGCTCTCTGTGAGTTTTAAATAAATATTATGAATTGAAGCATGAAGCTAAATAGGTCGAACTCGAGCTTGAATGTTTGAGCAATCTGACTCGAACTCAAGCTTGAAAATTCGAGCTCAATTTGAGCCAATCAAGTTTCTCCGACTCAAGCTTGAGCTCGAGCTTCAATTTTAAGGTTCAATTGAATGGAAGATTGTCAAATTCTTCATTGATTAGTATATTATGCTGCTAATTATAAAACTAAACTTTCCTTACAGGTTTCAGTGAAAATTGTGTATTTTCACATGGGTGAGGGTGGTGCTAATGGGGCTGACAAGAGAATAGTTTTTGTGACAGTCGGAACTACTTGTTTTGATGCTCTAGTTAATGCTGTGGACACTAGAGCCGTCAAAACGGGCTTAGCCCGCCGGGCCGGCCCGCCCCGCCCCCTCCTTAGGTAGGGGGTGGGTTTCGGAAATTGAAGCCCGCTAAGGGGCGGGCTTTTTTGGCCCGCCCCGCTTAGGCCCGCGGGCTCGGCGGGCCAAGCCCGGCGGGCCGCGGGCTTAGCCCGTTTTTTTTTTTTTTTTTTTTTAATAATATATATATATATATATAATATTGTTTTAGAAAATTATTACTTTACTTGTTCAGCCATCAGCCATTCAGCCCTAAAATCTAAATGACCTAAATCCCTACGCAAAGACGGCAAAGTCGCAGTCCGCAGTTCCGCACTCCGCAAGTCCGCAGTCGCCACTCGCCAGTCGCTGCCATCCGCCACCGGCCCACCGCCCACGGATCCGCCACCGCCACCAAGCATTCGCCAGTCCGCCACCGCCACCGCCAGCACTCAGCAGCGCCGCCGCCCTCCGCCGCCCTCCGGACTCCGCCGAGTCGCCGACCGCAGGTATGATATATTATATATTTATATAGATTTTCAGTATATATATAATATTCCCAGTATATATATATAATATTTATGATATATTTATATATTTATATATTTATATAGATTTCCAGTATGGCAGTATATATATTTATGATATATTTATATATTTATATAGATTTCCGTATATATATTTATGATATATATATATTATATAGTATAAATGTATGATTATATAGTATGAATGTATGATTATAAGGTAATACAGTACTATTATATATCATATATTGTTTATACAGTCAAACATATATGTTTATATATGTGTTTTATATGCTTTATATATATGTGATTATTAATTAATATGTTTTATGATTTATTATTTGCAGAATTGCATTGAAAAATTAAACTAAAAAATGGAAGCAAATCAAGATGATGCTACTACTGTTAATACGGCGATTGATTTGGAAGTAGAAAGTACTGGCGGTACTGCATCAAAAGGTAAAAGTAAAACCTCTGAAGTTTGGACTTATTTTATTGATATTGGGCCAAATGAAAAGGGCAAAGGAAGATCTCAATGTAAAGGGTGTAAAACGATTTTATTATCGGGGGGTAAAACTTATGGAACATCCACAATGAGGCGACATATGAAGTCTTGCAAATTGTTGAAGTATCAGTTTCATGATATAAGTCAAATGAATTTTGATTGTGATGGAACAATTAGGTCTAAAAAATTGGATATAGGGCTTGCTCGTGAGGTGTTTGCTGCTGCGATTGTTGAACATGATTGTCCTTTTGCATTTGTTGAATATCCTGGTTTTAGGAAATACCATAAATTACTCAATCCTGATGCTCCAATGATTTCTAGAAATACCGTTGTGTCTGACATTAACAAGTTGTATTTGAAGGAGAAAAATAAACTTAAACAAGTGTTGACTAGTATTCCAAATAGAATTTGCTTGACTTCTGATTTATGGACTGCTTGTACTACTGAAGGATACATATGTTTGACTAGTCATTTTGTTGATGAGAAATGGAAACTAAATAGTAAAATACTTGCTTTTGATAAGATGCCTCCTCCACACACTGGTTTTGAATTGGCACAAAAAATATATGAAATCTTGAAGGATTGGGGGATTGAAAAGAAGGTGTTTTCTTTGACTTTGGACAATGCAAGTAATAATGATAGTATGCAAGATATTTTGAAGGATCAATTGACTATGCATGATAGTTTATTGTGTGATGGAGAGTTTTTCCATATTCGTTGTTCAGCTCATATTTTGAATTTGATTGTCCAAGAAGGTTTAAAAGCTGCTAGCCACACTTTGCATAAAATTAGAGAATCTGTGAAATATGCAAAAAGTACTGAAAGTAGGATGAAAAAATTTCAAGAGTGTGTGGTTGAAGTTGGTGGTATTGATACCTCAATTGGCTTAAGATTGGATATGCCAGTTCGTTGGAACTCTACGTATTTGATGTTGGATAGTGCCATTAGATATAAAAAAGTTTTTAGTCTTCTCCAGTTGAAAGATAAGAATTTTAAGGTTTGCCCTTCAATTGAAGAATGGAAAAGGGGTGAAAGATTGTGTGCTTTCTTTAAGCCATTTTATGAGATGACTAACTTGATTTCTGGTTCTTCTTATCCTACATCAAATGTGTACTTTTTGCAAGTTTGGAAAATTGAAAGGTTGTTGAAAGAGGGTTTAAGTGATGAAGACACATCGATGAGTGCGATGTGTAAAAAGATGTTAGAAAAATTTGACAAATATTGGAGTGAATATAGTGTAGTGCTTGCTTTTGGTGCTGTTCTTGATCCACGGTTTAAGTTTAAAGTGTTGCAGAAGCTATATGCTAAGGTTGAGACAAATCCTACTAAATGCCAAGCATATATTGAGATGCTTAGAAAAAAGCTTTACAAGCTTTATGATCAATATGTGAGTGTCATTGGATCAAGTTCATCACAACCAAGTTCTTCAACTATCATGCATTCAAGAGTGGAAAGTCAAGTAGCGAAGAAGTACCCCAAAAGATTGTTTGATGTAAGTATTTGAACACTTTATTGTGTATTTTTTTTAATTATATTATCTTAGTTGTTAGTATAGTTATTATGTTTTAATTAATGCAGGATGTTCTAGATGTTAGTGATGATATTGTTGAGCCTGTTCAAATATCTGAATTGGATCGTTATTTGGAGCAGCCATGTTATGAGATGAAATTTTATCAGGATTTGGACGTGTTAGATCATTGGAAGGGTTGTGTTAAAGGATTTCCCATCCTTTCATGTATGGCACGTGATCTTTTGGCAATTCCTATAACTACTGTTGCATCGGAGTCTGCATTTTCTATTGGTGCACGTGTGCTCACAAAATATAGAAGTTGTATGTTGCCTGAAAAAGTGCAAACTCTAATTTGCACTCGTAATTGGTTGCATGGTTTTAATATGGGTAAGTTAATATATTTTGTTACATGTTATATTATATTGATTTTTTAATGTAATGATTTAATTTAAAACAATTTTTATGTGTTTTATATATAGATGATGATGATGTGGATGAAGGCAATAATGAAGATGAAGGAGATGAAGAAGATGAAGGAGATGAAGATGAATTGAATGATGGAATGTCTTGTGTATGATCATTGATCATTTGATCAATTATGAATTTATGATACTTATGTTTACATTATTTTCATTATGTTTTATGTGACTATGTGAGAGAGGTACTTATGGACTTTTACACTTATGTCAATTATGTGTTATGGACTTATGCATTGTATTGTTAATTTGTTATGTGCTAAAGTGCTTATGTGATATTGTGATATTGTGATATTGATATTGTGAATTTGTGATGATATGACTTATCAATTTTTCACTTATAACTTATAAGTTGTGTACTTATGTATATGTTATTTAATTATATTTGTGTGTACAAAATTACAAAATAACAAAGTGATAAATGCCATTTGATAAGGTTACAAAAAAAAAAAAAAAAAAAAAAAAAAAAAAAAAAAAAAAAAAAAAAAAACAGAGGCCCGCCTAGCCCGCGGGCCTGAGGCGGGCGGACCGGGCCTGGGTTTTCCAGGCCCGCCAAGGGGCGGGCTTTTTTGGCCCGCCCCGTTTAGGCCCGCGGCCCGCCGGGCTTTGGCCCGCCCCGCCCCGCGAGCCCGTATTGACAGCTCTAGTGGACACTGCTGAAGTTAGGAAAGAGTTGTTCAAGAAAGGCTATACTGATATTATTGTTCAAATGGGTCGTGGAACCTATGTTCCCACAAAGGTAAATGTGAAATTTGTTTTTGTTACGGAGTATTATTTTTTCATTGCTTTTAGTTTCTAAACAATATGTTAACAGCCAAAATCATGTTTTGAATGCTACAAACTTTTTGTATCTTGGGCTTAAAGAAGACCAAAAAACGTATATAAGTATATAAGGGGTGGTACTATTTTAGTCTGCAAATTGAGATGTGTTTTTTAAAATAGCTATTGGTGCACCTTGTTTTGGCAATTCTCTCTCTGACACTAATCACACTATCGCTATTTAACTAAAAACCTGACAAGGAAACCATAATATTCTCACGATTATTAAACAAAGTTGTATCTATTCTACACAGTTTATTTACTCTTACTCTCTTAGTAGACATGCTTCTCTGTTTGATCAATTCACATTAGTAAATGTAAGCATCTGTTGATTTTATGCTGATTGATGGTCTTTAATTGCGTGCTTAGATATCCCTTTAAATTTTCAGTCTGCCTCAGAAAATGGATCCCCAGCGATGGACTATTTCACTTTCTCATCAAGCATAGCCAAATATCTGAAATCAGCATCTCTTGTTATTAGCCATGCAGGTTAGTCATGATTCAATACATGTATGTTTTCATTTATCTAGGATTTATTTTCTCTTTTTCCCTTTCATTTGGGTGTTTCTCATGCCCATGGTTTAGACTTCTAGTGCGTAAACAGTCATCAAATGAATCCATTATTTTCTTTCACCTCAGTTATAATTCCATTATTTTGTTCAGGATTTTTCCCAGAAAAGGTAGGATATGATGTCAGTTTCAGAACTTCTGTAATTTCATTAAACTAAGATTGGACTAGGGTCACTCAATAGGAATATAATGCACAACCACACTAAAGATTGAATTCAACCAATTAGCTAGTCTGACCCATAGCCTTATAAACCATATGTTTTCTCTTATTTTATCAATGTGGGACTCTTAACAATACACATATCAAATTTGATTGTGCTGCAGGTTCGGGAAGCATATTTGAGACATTGCGACTGGGCAAACCATTGATCGTGGTAGTGAATGAAGATTTAATGGACAATCATCAAAGCGAGCTAGCAGAAGAACTTGCTGATAGAAAGCATTTGTTTTGTGCACGTCCACAGACGCTATACCAAACCATTGCAGACATGGACTTGGAGTCTGTTGTTCCATATCAACCAGGTGACGCTAAGCCAGTAGCTAAACTCATTAATAGTCATCTTGGTTTCCCTGAGGAATGATCTGATGATGGTTCGAAGAATCATCTGAGAGTCAAAATACATCTTTAAAGTTCTAATGTGATCTAATATTGAATTAATTCTATCCATAACTATAGGGACTTGAACTTGTGATTTTCCATTTGAAATGGTAACAATGATGCCATCAAACCACAAAGGACCTTACATCTTAACATTCTTATTTTAAAATTGCATTTTAATATATTTTTCTTAAATTATTTATTGTTTTGTCAATGAATGTTCACAGTAACCAAAATGCCTCAAGTAGTTAATTTGTTCTTTAATTGTTGGTTAATTCCATTAAGCAAAAGGGATTCTCACATTAATGAATAATGATCATATTTCAAAATAGAAAATAATTGAAGAACTAAAAGTAGAGCTTTTTAAATGATATGTTCTTAATTTTATGATAATGATGATTTTTGATACATGCACAATGTATAGATATTAAACAAAAGACAACCCAACCAAGTCGATCGAATTGTTGGCTTGCTAACTATAAAGTTTCAAATTCGTTGGCTTGCTAACTATAAAGTTTCAAATTCAATTCACTGGAACTGCTACTTGACATTCTTGTTGTGAACCTATCAGCTAAGGTCACAAGGCAAAAAAATAAAAGTAGATCTAGAGGTTTTTACATATGTAACAAAAACTAGAGCCATGAAGCTGAAAAACAAACAACGTTGCTGGTAATGCGATTTTGCAGAAACTGAGATCATGTCACCTGGCTGCCTACCTATCCTCTCCAATGATCTGATGAAGCATAGGCCTGGAAGGAGTAGATCGCGGTGAAGAATTTAAATCTGTTGTTGCCACACTTGTAGTAGCCACTGATGAATAATCACCTATCAATTGGGAACCATGAATATCAGTGAAGCTGGTTCTATCATCAACCTTCCAGTCAGTGAGGTAGCTAGGCCTTGAAGTTACAGTTGGTACTTCAGTGTCTCCTGAAAGCATTGCCACCACACGGGACATTGATGGTCGCATTGAGGGGGATGCTTGGGTGCACAAAAGCGATACCCCAATCATCCGTTTCACTTCATCCTTGTTGAAATCTGATAGACGTTCATCCACCACATCAACGTCGCGATTATTCTCATGGAGATGCCAAGCCTAGCAACAGTCAGGATCAAGAGAACAGTTTAGTTAAGGACTTAATCCAACTACTTTGTCATCCTTAAAAAATTGTCGTAATTTCTATTTCAATGGTTTTTCCAGGTTTATTTCAGACAATAATAAGCTTTTTCAGATTGATATTCCATACCCATTCAAGAAGATATATCTTATCTTGCTCCAATCTTGAGTCAGAGTTTGGCCGACCACTGACAATCTCCATGGCAACGACTCCAAAGCTAAATACATCAGCCTTCTCAGTAAGGCGGCCACGCATGGCATATTCCGGTGCAAGGTACCCACTGCATCAACAATTAGTTTGATAAATAAGGGTAAAATCTTGGACATAGAGTCAAACTGCATGAATAGAATATAGGGTTTAAGGATCTTACATTGTGCCTGCAACACGGGTGCTGATATGTGTCTTTTTATCATCATAGAGCTTCGCCAACCCAAAGTCTGAGATTTTAGGATTGAGGTCTGAGTCAAGCAGAATATTACTAGCCTTGATATCTCTGTGCACGACTCTTAGTCGAGATTCCTCGTGCAAATAAGCTAGACCTCTTGCTACTCCCAAGCATATTTCAAATCGTCTTGGCCAATCAAGGTATAAGTTACTACTTCCTAGAATGTTGAAAAAATCAAAATAAAATAAATCAACATCTTTATATTAGAGATAAGCTATAGCCTATAGGAACTAAAAGGGTATACAACTATAGGATAATACCAAATAGTGCTTGATCAAGACTCTTGTTTTCATGATACTCATACACAAGCAACCGTTTGTTTCCCTCATAGCAGCAGCCGTACAACTTCACGAGGTTGCGGTGCTGGACGCCAGAAATAGTTGCAATCTCTGCCACAAACTCTCTCCTCCCTTGGTGGGAGGCCACAGAGAGTTGCTTAACAGCAACATTTCTCCCATCCTCAAGCGTTCCCTGTTTATCACCAAGTTTAGACTAAATGACAGATATATCCTGAGGTAAATTTTCTTTTTCCTGGTCACATCTTTCTAGAGAAAATGAAGAACTTGTGTTTAGATGTAAACCACTAGGTATCTTTTTTACACACAACTGCACCAATTTTGATTGATTATAACTAGAAGGCAGAGCTGACACAAATGAAAAGAGAAATTTTATGGAGGAAAAGTATAATGAAAAAAAGATAGTGAATTGAAGATGTGCTTCAAACAATCCCAAAGGAATAGCCGACATATTTAATTTTACCCCTTCTTTTGGGTCGAGGAAGGGTTACTTTAGCACTTCATTGCAAGAAGAATTACCTTGTATACTGATCCAAATCCTCCCTCTCCAAGCTTATTAGAAGGACTAAAGTCACTCGTTCCGGCTTTTAATACTGCATAACTAAAAGTATATGGCTTCACATCCATTCCCAAGAAATCTGCAAATTAAATAGGAAAAGATGCTATTAAACTTCAAAGTTCAAATTAATCATATTTTACCCACCAAAGGGCTTACATAACATAATGACTTCTTTCCATCTCCCCCCAAAAGAGAACAGAAAGTAGAAGAAAGGTTCTAATCTTATAGGAATATGCAACAAAGGTAGCAATACATGAATCTAAAAGATGTTCATCGGTAAACATTATATTCATTCTTGCTAGCTAATTTGTGTTCCCTACTTCCACGTTGATAAGAAACGAGATGATATTGTAAAGAAAAATGTTAGCAATCTTTCCAATAGAACTGATCTTAAACTGCTTTGATCTATAGTAAGAGTTGGTAAACCAATTTTTACTAATTTCTTGTTGCTTTATACAGGCTAAGCTATGCTCATAGATTCACAAAATAATTTCTCAAGCAAAAAAAAAAAAAAAAGGTTACGGCTCTTCTGAAATTTTTTTAAAACAAAACATGAAGCAAATAAAATAGAACAGGATTTGTAGTAAATTTTTTTACTTACCTTCATCGTCATATGTCTCCTGCCTTTTTCTTCTCTGAACAAAACAGTACACAGCAAATACAGAAAGAAAGCTCACGATTCCTACTGCAACAACAATTCCTACAACCATGCCAGCTCTATTCTTCTTTTGTTCAGAGGGAGGTTTGTTACTAACAGTGGGAACAAAATCTGCAGAAAAGCTTAGTTTTCAAAATACAATTTTTAAAAAATTTTGACAACAGATTTACTTGAAATTATAGTCAGTGATGATCATATGTACCTGGGGTTGCACTAATCGCTGAAATCAAAGGTCCATAAGTACCTTGACTAGGTATACAGCAAGTTCCTTTCCCAGCCCAATATAGATGGATGTCCATATGATTTTCAGATACTTGAACCTTATATTGCCTCGAAAGGCCTCTGAGTGATCCCCCAGCCAATTTTTTAATGTCAAAATCTTTCTCCTTTAGGCTTCCCTGAAGAGACCAAAACCTCAGCTAAATCTCATGTATAAGTGAAGATAGCAAAAGTCATTGGTGTGAGAAAATTTTCAAATTTCTCTAAAACATAAACATAGAATAATATATAAAGCAATCTACTGTTTGTTGGTCCTTGTGGAAAAGGAATCAATAGATACCCTAAAAGATAACTTGGATTTAAGGAATGCATCATAATTATATAGCAACTACTTTGTAATTTTGTGCCCAATCTCATCAGAAGTAACAACAGTTAACTAGAATTTATAACAGGTATAACTCAACTTGGCCTTATTCTGATCTAGTTGGAATATGCATGTATGTATCTATACAGGTATACATGGATACATGCATACACGTTGCATTCTATTAAGCTCAAAATTTGTTGTGAGCCCTTGAGTTTAGCATATCCTTCACATGTGTAAATCATCTTGACCAATTCCATCAATTTCATCCTGAATAGATGCCATTTGAATCATACTTCGAATAATTCAGCTATCAAACAAAATTTCTAATATATTCACTTGCAAATAAATTATTGAGTCTACAGTCACCCAAATCCTAGAACACATACCTGTATATATATATTAAAGATGCGCCTCCCAAGACTCTTCCAAGAAAGAGGATTAGGATTCGGGATTACTGACTCTGCAAACTGGAGGGTGACAGTGTAATTACCATTTTCCAAGCCTAAGCCATAGTACCTTAGAGATCCAGCTGAAATTCTTGCTGTCTGGAAAAGTTCAGAGTCCAAAGTATTTGTAAACTGTGACGAACTGGAGGTTGTGTATTTTGGATTATTGCTATCAGAGGGCAGTCCAACATTACTAACAGCCCACCTGCCTGTGCTTGTCATGTAATATGTTGCCGGACCAAGAGTCGCATTATCCGTCTCATACACTATCTGGTTAGATGACGTTATTTCTTGACCACCACACTTAATAGCAAAGCTAGAGTCTGGGTGATGAGAAAATATGAAGTGTTAAAAGACCTCCATCTCAAAATGCACAGAAATAGAATAGTAGTCATGTAATAATCTATAACATCTCAGAACTTAATCATGCACAGACTACAATGCTTTGCAATGAACATTAAATATCAAAACTTAATACAAAAATCTTTAGCTGTTTTAATTATTTGGCCTCCTTTTCACAGTATGTAGCATGCAAAATTATATAAAAAGTTGGAGAACAGAAGTTGGAAATGAGTAGAAATTTCATCTTTAAAGAATTACAAATTCAATATATTTGTTTTGAGCATAAAGTATTGATCAATGAAACACATTTTGGTTTAACTTACAAATGGGATCTCCCCGATGACATGGGAAATTCTTCTGAAGACAATTCAATCCGGAAGGCAGAGCACTGAAAGGAGAAAGAATGCATTGAATCAGATTAACACTAAATCTAAGTTAAAACTATCTCAAAATAATTTTTTGACTTAATTTGCATCACTCTGCCAGAACAAACTGTCAAACATTTTCTGAGAAAACAGTAGCCTGATGTAGCCATGACAACAGTTTGGATCAAACCATTCACTATTCTCACCAGAATCTTAGCCGAGATCCTAAGGTCCTTGTTAAGATTCCTCTATTTCAGGCTTAGAAACTCAGAATGCCCTTTATAATTTTTAAAATTTATAAATTCAAACTGATTCTGAACTGGAACTAGAACAGTGAATAGTATTGTACGGTTCAGGTTCTAGTTCCAGTACCACCAATCCTAACCTACAACCAAAACATGGAGATGAGTAGCCTGATGTAGATTAAATTGACTGAAATATATCTCTACCATTTTAATTATTAGCAACATATTTATTATCTAAGAACAGATATATGGCCTTTGGAACATTCAAAGAACAACAAAAAATTGAAGATGGTGATTCCAAAACATGAAATATATGGTCAAGTGTTAACTCTCACCTTCCGTTAGACCTGTCTATGGTAAAGTTATTGCTGATGAGATTCCTGCAAATTATAAAATAGCAAGTGGCAACATTAGATCAAGAAGAGACCCCTATTATATTAGACAGTGAATCTTGAAACAAAACGCACAGATTAGGAAGGAATGTCAGATGCTTGTTGTCTATTCATACTTACAGTTGTAAACCTCGTCCGCCAGTCCAAGAAGGGAAGTTCCCAGATATTTCATTGTACGATAAATCTCTGCAGGTAAAATCTTGAGGATGTTAAACATGTTAAGTGTTAACGATAACCAACAGCCAAGAACAGAAATATATATGCAGGAAACAACACAGATATAAAATGCAGAGTAACTGAAAAATTAATTGTTACTCCGTATATAGAATTATAGATTTAAGTCCAAGGGGTTAGTTAATGCCTTAAGCTAAGTGGGGATGAATATTTATGGCGGTAAAGTTTAGCTTTCTAATTAAAAGGATATAACTCACATATTCAGTAGATTTTGGCTCTTCTGTGCAGGCAAAGAACCTGTTAACTTGTTACTACCAAGAAACCTGAAGATTGGAATGACCATATGTAAGTGCACACTATTGAAATGGTATCAAAGTAAAAGAAACTCCAGGATGATTTATTACAAATTTTGGAGTGAACTAAGATTGAAAAGTTGATCTGGGACACGTCCAGTCAAATTGTTGAAGCTCAAATCCCTATTTTTTTTAAAAAAAAAAACAAACAAACAAACAAATGGTTAAGCAGTGCTTTTTATGGAGTGATAAATAAAATTGAATAACTACAATTTGCAATTATATTAAGTATTGACTCTCAATCACCACCACATCTTAATTAAACATCCTTCAACCAAAGGACTTACAGCAGTGACAAGCTCTGATATTCTCCAATATTAGAGGGGATGGAACCAGAAATATTGTTATTCCGCAAAACTCTGAGGACCAAGCAATCAGTTAATTATGATTTGTCAGATTCTAGGAAAAAAGGGCAAAAAAGAGGAGTATAATAAAATTTTGCAGATTGGAGCTGATCATAACTCCTTACAATTTGCTTAAATTCTTCATATTCCAAATGAAGTCCAGTGAAGAGCTCCCATTCAAAAGATCACTTATCCTCCTGCAAGTATCCAGTGCAGTAGACATAAGAATATTCTTAACACAAAAAACAAACTTTGTAACACATAAAGAAGTAAGGGTTTAGATAAAACTTACAAGTCAACCAATGAGGTCAAATTTGAAAGTGTAGATGGAATTGGACCCTGAAATGAATTTCCTTCAAACTTCCTGCAGAAATACAAAATTGATGCCAATCATAAATAATGGAAAGTAGAGAAGCAGCAATGGGAATGGGTTAAGAATGATTTTCCATTGAATCTAGAAATCAAGTGCAATGGACTGTCTGGAAAGGATAATATTATAATAATCTTATTAACAGCCTTACAAGATAGTAAGCTTTGACAAATTCCCAATGAAATCAGGTATCCTCCCAGTAAACTCATTGTTTGAAGCCCACCTGAAAGAAACAAAATTTGCTCCATTGAACTCCATTACAGAATTCACCTGATTTTTACTATTAAAAAAAAAAAAAAGCCAAGGACACTTACAGTGCTTCTAGGTTCAATAGATTTGCAAATGTTGGAGGTATAGCACCACTAACACCAGAGGCATCCATATAGCTGGCAATTGAATAAAAAATCTATCAATTTAAAGAAAACACTGTAGCTGGCCTCTAGAAGTCTTATTCATAAAAGCATCAAATCAATCTTACATTTGTGTAAGACGTTTCCAATTTCCAAGCCCTGAAGGCAAGGGTCCAGAAAAGTTATTTCCACCAATTGCACTGCAACACATGCAAGTTTCAATTTTGTTTAAACAAATGTCCAAGAATTACCTGATCATACACATCAATAATCAATCATAATATCCATGAATGGCTTTAATAATGTCTTACAAGGATATAATCTCAGTCAGAAATCCAAGTTCCTCCGGAAGCTCCCCCGATAATGCATTAATGCCTAAGCTTCTGGTGACCATGAAAAAAGAGCCATATATGCTTTAAAACATGTACTCAACATGAAACAGAGATAACTATATCAAGTTAAATATCGCAGATAAAGCTCACTTACAAGTATTGCATACCACGCAAATTTCCAATGGAGGGGGATAGTGTGCCTGTCAAGTAATTTTGGCCAAGATTTCTACAATAAAAATGAAGAGCCGTCTGGACTTAGAAGAAAATTATATATATATATACACACGAAGTATTTGGTTTGCAATCCATAATCTTTGTCAAAATTAATAATCTTAATAACCTAATAAAATAAGTTTTTCGAAAATGGAACATAAAATGGTTCCGATCAGAACTATACAGTATATGAAAAGAATCCATACAGATCATTGATGGAAGTTAGGTTCCAAAGTTCATCTGGAATCGGACCAGTAACGTCTAACGCGTAAACTTTCCTGCGAAGAATACATGCATCTAGATTGAACTTCATAAATACCAAAAAAAAAAAAGAAAAGAAAAAAGAGAGAGCATAAAATTGATGAATTCCAGAGAAGAAAGTGGAGAAGAGGGTAGATTACAGGGCAGTGATGTGGCAAGGAGTGGAAGAGCAATCGCATTTGATTCCCGGATTGTAAGCGGTGTCTTGCATGCCGGTAGAATCGACGGCGGCGCCGGTGCACAATTCTCCACTTAAGTTCCACTGCTGATTGTTCGCCCGAATCCGCCATTTTTGGAATATGGAGTTCAAAATCCTAGCTGCAGCACAACATCCATTGTTGAATTCAATTGCAAGTTCTCCGTAGTAATTTAGGCCAAAGACAACAATTTTTTTTTCCAAATAATTAATTTTGAAGTTATTTTTGTGAACTATTTAAGAAGTTATCAAAATCAACTTTAAAATAACTTTTGATTAAAATTAATCTTAGCCTTACAAGAAGAGTTAGGTGATATATTACGGAGTATTAGATTATTACACTATCTGAATTAATACGGAGTAATATTTATATTAACAGTGTATGGACTATGCACTTATCATTTACATTCATTATGCATATGTTAATCATATACTCAGATAGTCAGATGTAAGCAATAGTTTTTTATTTCTTTTTTAATTCGTAAGTATAATATATAATATTCAAATGAATATAGATAAAGCTATGAACAGATACTACATTGTAACAGAGTCAGTAGTACTAAAAAAAAAAAGATAAAGCTATTTTATCAAACTAGTAAGAGCTCCAAGTTATATTCTTGAATTATGTATGCAATTTTTGTGCTTATAAAATTGTACATTATGTTAAAATTATTAAATTTAATTTTTTTTCAAGCTAAAAATACATTTACATGATTAAATATTTTGTTAGTTAAAAATTAAATACTAAGGGTTTGTTTGAAAATCAGAAAATATTTTCTAAAAAATGATTTTTAGCAAATGACTCGTTTTCTGAAAAATATTTTAATTTTTTAGTGTTTGATTGAAGATCAGGAAATTACATTTTTTGTTTGGTTGAAAGTTACTAAATTGCATTTTTTTTGTTTGGTTCATTTTTTCAGAAAATGATAAAAATAATAATAATAATAATAATAAAAACTACCATCAGTGGTGGTGGTGGGGTGGTGTAATAATAATAATAATCATAATAATAATAATAATAATAATAATAATAATAATAATAATATAACTACCACTAGTGGTGGTGGTGGCAGAGAATAGAGAAATGAAAATAAATTGTCCAAAAATGTCTTTTTACTAAAAAATTTAAGAACACATTTTTTGCCAAATTATGTCTTTTTTTCATTGACTAGAATGATTATTTTTCATTGACTTGCAGAAGCCGACTAACCAATTGGTTCTGATGAGTGGTTTAAAAGCCTCTAACTTGAGTACTATGCAATTATTTTTCATTGACTACAGAAGAACTTGTGACAATTAATCAACTAAATGACTATCTCAAAGCGCATCATTTCAACTACATTGATGATATTCCTTTGTTGCCTTCCCCACAACCACATGTAGCTCTTGTCATCCAACATAGACCACTTGCTGCCTCATGACCGAAGCAACCTATCCAGGGACCCTGTGGTTATAGTCGTTGTCATAGAGGAGGTCAAAGTCACAATCGTGGCTATAGCTATGTTCCAAAGTGCTAAATCTACAACAAGTTTAGCCACACTGTTTTTCAGTGCTATAGGAGGCATTCGAGGGCAACATGTCCTCAAGCACATATGACTTATTTCAACGATCTAATTGCTACACCATTATCTCAAAATTGGGTCCCAAACACTAGTGTCACCCATCATGCTACTCTGTATCCCTCATCCCTGCAACGAGTAAAAGAATGCATAGGAAACGTCAATCTTTGAGTTGGCAATGACGCACGCTTGAATATATCTACTATTGGGCATACTTCTATATCTTATCCTTCACGTGTTCTACATTTACAAAATGTGTTACATGTTCCTATCCTAACCAGCTCCCTCTTATTTGTCAAACATTTACACCACTGATAATAATGTCATCTTTAAGTTTCATCACTCCTTTTTTGTTGTAAAAGATCCAACACCAACCAAATTCTACTTTAGGGAGAAAGCTCAAGGGGGGTTATACAAACTTCAAATAAAAAATCCAATTGCATTCATTACATTGAAAGCACCTTTAGAGTTTGGCACAACCGCCTTGGTCACTCTCACTTAAAAGTCTCACACTATACTACGTCACTGTCCAGTATCTAAGTCCTTAAATAATATATATTCATTCTCTTTGCACTACTTATTGACCCTCAACTAGAAAGGGTCAATAAGTCTAGTTTTGCTGTATTAGATTTGGTTTACATAGATATTTGGGGGCCATCCACAGTTTTATCTAATGAGGGTCATCGTTATTTTTTCAATTTTGTTGATGATTACTCTCGTCATACCCCGTTCTTTCCCATGAAGCTAAAGACAAATATCTATACAATTTTCCATAGGTTTCAAACACGGTTGAGCGAACTTTCTCTTGTAAAATTAAAGTCGTTCAGTCTAATTTAGGGGGAGAATACAAAAAATTATACAAGTCCTTTGTTAGCCTAGGGATAAATCACTGTCAATCATATGCTTACACACATGAACAACACGAGCGTGCAGAACGACGCCATAGGCACATTGTCGAAACTGGTCTCACCTTACTTGCCCAAGCCTCTGTTCCTCCTATGTATTGGACCTATGCCAATGAAACTACGATTTTTCTTATTAACAGCATGCCCTCTGGCCTCTACCACCCTAAACTATATGAGCCCCTATGCTATCGTCAACAAAGAAAATCCCGACTATTCATTTCTGCGTGTATTTGATTACTTGTGTTTTCCTTATCTTTGTCTCTACAACAAGCACAAAATAGAGTTTCAAGCTGCCCCATTTGTCTTTCTTGGTTACCTAGAGTCGTTTCAAGGATATCGTTGTTTGAATCTCAATATTGGAAAGATTTTTATCGTACGTCATGTCCGATTTGATGAAAATGTCTTCCCTTTTATAGCAAATAATTCTCCACAAGTTCATGTTCGTGATCGAGATGCATTATCGTGGGTTGTTGTAAGCGCCATGAGCCAACCGCACTGCTAGCAAGAGAACACAATTGTGACACTCGTTATATACGACCTTTCAGTGAAATTCACACCCGAACATCCTCTAGTTGTTCCTTCTAAACCCCCCACAATGTCAACCACCAACTCCAGCTCAACGAACACATCCTATTGTACTTCGCCACATTACTCGTGGTTCTACAAGTAACAATGCTTTGATTGCACGTGTAGAAGATTATAAGCCCACCTACTACTCTCAAACCGTGAAGAGCTCTAAATGGGAAACATCGATTGACCAAGAGTTCAATGCCTTACCACACAACAACACTTAAAATTTGGTTCCACCTAACCAGGATATGAATATGATAGAATGCAAGTGGGTGTTCCGAGTCAAGAGAAAGGCTGTTTATTGAACGTTACAAGGCTCGACTTGTTGTCAAAGGTTTCAATCAAGTTGAAGGAAAAAATTACTTTAACACTTTCGGTTCAATGATCAAGCCAAGTACAGTAAGACTTCTCTTATCTCTTGGTATAACAAAAAAACTTGTCAACCCACCAATTAGAGCAGTCAAAATGAGTTTTACCCGCCCCGTTCCGTCGTAGGTAGGGGTGGGTTATGCATTATTTGACACGCCAAGAGGCGGGCTTTTTAGCAGCCGTGTCGTGGCCTTCGTTGCAAAAAAAAATATTATAAAATAAAATAAAAATATAAAAGTGAAAATCCTTATTACTCCCTAGTCGATTCCTCTATACTCGTAGCCCGGAAGTAGGGGGCTGGTGACGAGATATTTAATGAGTCATCACTTTTATTACTCCCTAACTGACTCCGTTGCGCTCGCAACTTAAGAGTAGGGGGTTGGTGATAGGATAATTGGACGAGACACTAGACTTGATTCGACGCACTTGTTTTAACCTGGAAGAATCAAAACAATTAACAGAGCCATTAATATCGTAAATGTTACCACTAGTAATATGATATATCCCTCGCCCGTATGATTGTAAACTTGATCGGTATGTACGATGTAGGCCACACCGAGTATAAATTTACCCCTTTGAGTGGGTCATAGTTACACCTTATGCCCTGCGGTCGGAACTAGTGTCTTGACCCTGCAGGCAAAAGTCAGGAATCACCATTCACCACCCACGTGGACCTATGAGAAGTGCCATCGGCCGGCCACACCTATGCATGTGGAGCACGTGGCAGGCATGTTAAATGTTCGGCATGTACTCTCTCCAAATCTCTATAAATAGCACATTTAATTTTTGAGGAAGGGACTTCTGGATCTGGACTTAAAAAGACACTCCAGTACCAGAATGTCTTACCCATTGTCTAATTATCGGAGCTCATATACATACACCATGTACAATACCTCATCATTTTTACTACATCTACTTTGTAAATACAATTAATCAATAATAAAACTTTACAAATTCTTATTCTCGCAAGGGGAGGGAAATTTCAGAGAAGATATGTTACGCACCTTCAGCGGGATCAAGAGTGGCGTTGTTGTTGGCGGTGGGATTCTGAGCTCGGGCCGCCGGAAGGAGCTGCGGAGCGGAGATGGAAATTGCCATAGTAATGGCGATGTAGAAGCTCGCGCCGTACTTCTTCATCAGACCAACTCTACTTGTCACCGACTTCCCCTTCATCTGCAAAACAACTCTGTGAAAGAGAGAGAGAGTGAATGAATGTGTTTGTCTGAGAGAGAAGATACTTTTGTAGGCGTAAACGATCAAGTGGCAAAGGGGCTGACATTTGAGCTCACAACTTGGAACAGATATAAATGCATATACATTGGCCAAACGGAGATTTTAATATAATGATATATTGGGTCAACCAGTCCTAAAGTCGTCCCCTGCGAACAATTTTGTCGCAAATGATATGGTGGACCATGTTCATGGCTGATACTGTAATTGTGTTGAACTGATACTGTAGTTGTGTGGAAAGGGAACTGCAATTGCACGGAACAGAGGTCGCTTCATCCGTTCAACACACTACAGTATCAGTTCAACACAACTGCAGTATTCATTCAACACAATTGCAGTTTCATACGGATGAAACGGCCTCTGTTCCGCGCAACTACAGTTTCCTTTCAACACAACTACAGTATCAGTTTAACACAAATGCAGTATCAGCCATGATGCATGGTTCACAATGCATTGTGGACTATGGTCCACGGTATAAGGACTGCAATTTTGTATGACATTTTGATTGATTTTAGATAGTAATGATATAATATAGAGATTTTAATATAATGATATATTGGGTCAACCGTAGGTTTATTTGTGCTTATTAGTTATTTATTATAATCGGTAATATATAAATGATATTTTATACTAAAATATATTTTGTTTAATATGGTATTTAATAATTAGATAAATTATCTTGGTAAGTAATTCATTCAAGGTAAATACAATTAGGTAATTAACTAAGTAATTAATATATAGAGCAAATTTCATTTTTGGTACGGTCATCGACTATTATAACATTGCTATATTTAGTTCTACTATTTTAATTTTATTTTATTACATCATTGATTTTTATTTGCTTGTCATAACATGATATATATATACATTTGTTTAAAATGTTATCACTCCTTGTGTAGAAAAGAGAGCTAACATGCATATAATTTCATCATTGAAGTTTCTTTGCCCTAACATGTAATTTATCTCCCTATCTTGTAAACTATTTTAATTGAATAATGAAATTACATGTTAGCTATCTTTATTAAACAATAAAATGACATATATTAAAATTGAGAACAAATTAAGATAAATAAATAAAAGTCAATAATGTAATGTGACAAAATTTAAAAAGTATGACTAAATATGACAATATCACAATAGTCAATGACTAAAAATGTATCTTTCTCTAATTAATATATACTTAAAAGTGTTAGGACATTTTGGTCCAAAATGGTTTTTAAAAAATAATATTTTTTACATAATGTACAATGGCAGCACAAAAAATATGGACATAATCAATGATATAACATGCCACTCATAAGTTAGATTAAATAGTGAGATAATTTAATTTATGGATAATCAATGAAAATAAATAATTTTTTATGACTTCATAAATAATATCAAGTGAAAATTAGGTAATAATCTTAGTAATGAAAATATCATTTTTTTAATATAAAAAGAAACAATAAAAGTCATTTTGTGTGAATTGTGATCCCTTTCCTTGACATCAAAATCTAATCATTAACGACGTTCGGTTAGTAGGAGGCTTGGCAAACCGGCCTGTGTCGAAATATCGGACTAATAATAATTTTTATTTTTATTTTTTATAGAAGGAGAAATATCTGACCAAATGAATTTTTGAACACAATTTATTATAAATTATATGTGCGAATTTACGCATCCGGTTGCACCCTCACATGGGAGGGTGTGGGTTCGAAGTTCAATGGAGGCGATATTGACTTTCCGTGCTTTATTTGGTTGAGAAAGTAGTTATGAACAGATACTGTCAATTTACACAGATAATATTTTCCAATAATTTTGTGTGTGAGTCTTGTGTTCTTCCCATTAATTATTTTGTCTTGTGGAGAATGAAGTTTGACAACTCGGCCAATAACATCTTTTTTATATATATATTAATACGATTATTGTTACAAAACAAAATTTACAGGAAAATAAATTTAACAATTATTACCAAAAAGCTGCTTCTCGTCAACACCTTCCTTGGGTTTAAGTGATGCAAAACACTTCATCCGATACATGTGCATGGGAAAAGTTATGTTCTTGAACTTTTTAACCACAGTTTAATAGTTAAAACTGATCATATAACGGTGTGGACTCGTTTTAAATGTGTAGAAGTTTGTAATGATTAAAAAAATTTGTATCACCATAAACTATGCCTTCTCTAAAATAGTTTTGGAACTTTTGAACATGTTCTTTCTGGATATGAGTATGCAAGAAGGTGCCCTGCATATGTTAGATTTTTCACATATGCTTATAAGTTCAAAATATTATAGGGTTTCAAACTTGTAATATTATAGGGTTTAAGACTAACTTAGAATATTATTTAATTTCTTGTTAAAACTTACTTTTTGGTCATGAAAAACAACCTCTTTAGATTTGATTGTTGAAGAAGCTTTTCTTTCAAGTATGTCGTATGCTCTAATGACACGTAGTAGAGCATTCCTTGTGTTCATTGGCGAAATCTCCCTAGCAACGATGTACATTGTTTATGGATTTTAGATGGGATTGAAACTTGGCCGTACTTGTAATGAAGATTGAAACTTGGTAGTATTTGTATTGAAGAGAATGTAATGTATATATAGGTGTTTAGATATGATTGATGGGCTCTAATTAGTGAACGAAAGGGCATTAATCGATTGGTTGCAATTAATTACTTTGAAAAAAAGAATTTGGCTAATGAATTCTAACCATAATTATGTAAATAAATATTTTATGGGAAAATAAAGAGTACAAGTGGTTTAATCAAATACTTTAATATCATTGGCTTAGAAAAAAAAGGACCCTAAAATCTATAAACAAAAAGATTTCTTAAAATTGTTTGTTGGATACTGATAAGTAAACACGTTTTTCTAACACAAAATATAATCAATTTTCGGAAACCTGCTAAACGACGTCGTGTCATCTAGGCGGGAAGTTTGTAGACTGCGTCATTATAGAGAATAGAGATAGAGATGAGAGCGATAGAGCCATGAAACTGAAAAACAAACAACGTTGCTGGTAATTCGATTGCAGAAACTGTGATCATGTCACCTGGGCACCTGGCTGCCTACCTACCCTCTCTAATGATCTCACGAAGCATAGGCCCAGATGCATCTAGTGGTGAAGAATTTAAATCTGTTGTTGTCACACTTGTAGTAGTAGCCACTGATGAATAATCACCTGCCGTTTGGGAACCATGAATGTCAGTCATGAAGCTGGTTCTATCATCGAACTTCCAGTCGGTGAGGTAGCTGGGCCTTGAAGTTACAGTTGGTACTTCAGTGTCTCCTGAAAGCATTGCCACCACGCGAGACATTGATGGCCGCATTGAGGGGGATGCTTGGGTGCACAAAAGCGATACCCCTATCACCCGTTTCACTTCATCCTTATTGAAATCTGCTAGACGTTCATCCACCACATCAACCTCGCGATTATTCTCATGGAGATGCCAAGCCTAGCAACAGTCAGGATCAAGAGAACAGTTTTAGTTAAGGACTTAATCCAACTACCTCTGTCGTCCTTCAAAAATTGTCCTAATTTCTATTTCAATGGTTTTTCCGGGTTTGTTTCAGACAATAAAAAGCTTTTTCAGATTGATATTCCATACCCATTCAAGAAGATATATCTTATCTTGTTGCAAGCTTGAGTCAGAGTTTGGCCGACCACTGACAATCTCCAAAGCAACGACTCCAAAGCTAAATACATCAGCCTTCTCAGTAAGGTGGCCACGCATGGCATATTCCGGGGCAAGGTACCCGCTGCATCAACAATTAGTTTGATAAATACGGGTAAAATCTTGGACATAGAGTGGAACTGCATGAATAGAATATAGGGTTTAAGGATCTTACATTGTGCCTGCAACACGGGTGCTGATATGTGTCTTTTTATCATCATAGAGCTTCGCCAACCCAAAATCTGAGATTTTAGGATTGAGGTCTGAGTCAAGCAGAATATTACTAGCCTTAATATCTCTGTGCACGATTCTTAGTCGAGATTCCTCGTGCAAATAAGCTAGACCTCTTGCTACTCCCAAGCATATTTCAAAACGTCTTGGCCAATCAAGGTATAACTTACTACTTCCTAGAATGTTGAAAACATAAAAATAAATCAGCATCTTTATATTAGAGATAAGCTATAGCCTATAGGAACTAAAACTAAAAGGGTATACAACTATAAGATAATACCAAATAGTGCTTGATCAAGACTCTTGTTTTCATGATACTCATACACAAGCAACCGTTTGTTTCCCTCATAGCAGCAGCCGTACAACTTCACGAGGTTGCGGTGCTGGACGCCAGAAATAGTTGCAATCTCCGCCAAAAACTGGCTCTTCCCTTGGTGGGAAGCCACAGAGAGTTGCTTAACAGCAACATTTCTCCCATCCTCAAGCGTTCCCTGTTTATCACCAAGTTTAGGCTAAATGACAGATATATCCTGAGGTAAATATTCTTTTTCCTGTTCACATCTTTCTAGAGAAAATGAAGAACTTGTGTTTAGATTTAAATCATTAGGTATCTTTTTTACACAAAACTACACCAATTTTGATTGCTTGTAACTAGAAGGCAGAGCTGGCACAAACAAAAGGAGAAATTTTATGGAGGAAATGTATAATGAAAAAAGGCAGTGAATTGAAGATGTGCTTCAAACAATCCCAAAGGAATAGCCGACATATTTAATTTTACCCCTTCTACTTTTTGGGTGAAAAATTGAGGAAGGGTTACTTTAGCACTTTATTGCAAATAGAATTACCTTGTATACTGATCCAAATCCTCCCTCTCCAAGCTTATTAGAAGGACTAAAATCACTCGTTCCGGCTTTTAATACTGCATAACTAAAAGTATATGGCTTCACATCCATTCCCAAGAACTCTGCAAATTCAGTAGGAAAAGATGCTATTAAACTTCAAAGCTCAAATTAATCATATTTTACCCACCAAAGGGCATACATAACATAATGACTTCTTTCCATCTCCCCCCAAAAGAGAATAGAAAGTAGAAGAAAGGCTTTGATCTTATGGGAATGTGCAACAAAGGTGGCAATACATGAATCTAAAAGATGTTCATTGATAAACATTACATTCATTCTTGCTAGCTAATTTGTATTCCATACTTCAAAGTTGATGCCGAAACAAGATGACATTGTAAAGAAAAATGTTAGCAATCTTTTCAATAGAACTTATCCTAAACTGCTTTGATCTATAGTAAGAGTTGGTAAACCAAGTTTTACTCATATATTCACAAAATAATTTCTCAAGAAAAAAAAAACCAAAAAAAGGGTTACGGCTCTTCTGAAAATTTATTTTAAAAAAAAGACATGAAGCAAATAAAATAGAACAGGATTTGTAATAAATTTTTACTTACCTTCATCGTCATATGTCTCTTGCCTTTTTCTTCTCTGAACAAAACAGTACACAGCAAATACAGAAAGAAAGCTCAGGATTCCTACTGCAACAATAATTCCTACAACCATGCCAGTTCTATTCTTCTTTTGTTCAGATGGAGGTTTGTTACTAACAGTGGGAACAAAATCTACAGAAAAGCATAGTTTAGAAAATACAATTTTTAAAAATTTTGACAACAGATTTACTTGAAATGATAGTCAGTGATGATCATATGTACCTGGGGTTGCACTAATCGCTGAAATCAAAGGTCCATAAGTACCTTGACTAGGTATACAGCAAGTTCCTTTCCCAGCCCAATATAGATGGATGTCCATATGATTTTCAGATACTTGAACCTTATATTGCCTTGAAAGAGCTCTTAGCGACCCCCCAGCTAATTTTTTAATGTCAAAATCTTTCTCCTTTAGGTTGCCCTGAAGAAACCAACAACTCAGCTAAATGTCATGTATAAGTGAAGATAGCACAAGTCATTGGTATGAGAAAATTTTCAAATTTTACTCTTTTAACAAAAACATAGAATATGTAAAGCAATCTAGTGTTTGTTAGTCCTTGTGGAAAAGGAATCAATAGATAACCTAAAAGATGAGTTGCAAGGAATACATCATAATTATATAGCAACTACTTTACAATTTGTGCCCAGTCTCATCAGAGTAGCAAGAGTTAACTAGACTTTATAACAGCATAACTCAACTTAGCCTTAATTCTGATCTAGTTGGAATATGCATGTATGTATCTATACAGGTATACATGGATACATGCATACATGTTGCATTCTATTAAGCTCAAATTTGTAGTGAGCCCTTGAGTTTAGCATATCCTTCACATGTGTAAATCATCTTGACCAATTCCATCAATTTCATCCTGAATAGATGCCATTTGAATCATACTTTGAATAATTCAGCAATCTAACAAAATTTCTAATATATTCACTTGGAAATAAATTATTGAGTCTACAGTCACCCAAATCCTAGAGCACATACCTGTATATATATATTAAAGACGCGCCTCCCAAGACTCTTCCAAGAAAGAGGATTAGGATTCGGGATTACTGACTCTGCAAACTGGAGGGTGACAGTGTAATTACCATTTTCCAAGCCTAAGCCATAGTACCTTAGAGATCCAGCTGAAATTCTTGCTGTCTGGAAGAGTTCAGAGTCCAAAGTATTTGTAAACTGTGACGAACTGGAGGTTGTGTATTTTGGATTATTGCTATCAGAGGGCAGTCCAACATTACTAACAGCCCACCTGCCTGTGCTTGTCATGTAATATGTTGCCGGACCAAGAGTCTCATTATCCCTCTCATACACTATCTGGTTAGACGACGTTATTTCTTGACCACCACACTTAATAGCAAAGCTAGAGTCTGTGGGTGATGAGCAAATATGAAGGGTTAAAAGTCCTCCATCTTAAAATGCATAGAAATAGAATAGTAGTCATGTAATAATCTATTACATCTCAGAACTTAGTCATGCACATACTACAATGCTTTGCAATGAACATTAAATATCAAAACTTAATACAAAAATCTTTTGCTGTTTTAATTATTTGGCCTCCTTTTCACAGTATGTAGCATGCAAATTATATAAAAGTTAGAGAATAGAAGTTGAAAATGAGTAGAAATTTCGTCTTTAAAGAATTACAAATTCAACATATTTGTTTTGGGCATAAAGTATTGATCAATGAAACACATTTTGATTTAACTTACAAATGGGATTTCCCCGATTACATGGGAAATTCTTCTGAAGACAATTCAATCCTGAAGGCAGAGCACTGAAAGGAGAAAGAATGCATTGAATCAGATTAACACCAAATCTAAGAGAAGTTAAAACTATCTCCAAATAATTTTTTTGACTTAATTTGCATCACTCTGTCAGAACAAACTGTTAAACATTTTCTGAGAAAATACACGGTCAAGTGTAACTCTCACCTGCCGTTAGACCTGTCTATGGTAAAGTTATTGCTGATGAGATTCCTGCAAATTATAAAATAGCAAGTCACAACATCAAAATTCAAGAGAGACCCCTATTATATTAGAAAGTGAATCTTGAAACAAAAACACACAGATTAGGAAGGAATGTCACACAGTGTGTGATGCTTGTTGTTTATTCATACTTACAGCTCTAAACCTCGTCCGCCAATCCAAGAAGGGAAGTTCCCAGATATTTCATTGTACGATAAATCACTGCAGGTAAAATCTTGACGATGTTAAACATGTTAAGTGTTGTTAATTATAGCCAACAGCCTATATATATATATATATATATAGGGTCATAATCAGGTGTAGCCACCCCTGCAGTCAGTGCGGCCGCACCACTATGTATACAAATATATATCACTCAATGTTAGAAAATGCACCACACAAATATGCATCATTAGGTACGCATCACCAAAAATCACACCACTAGGTATGCAAATATACACCACACAGTGTTAGCAAATGCACCATTAGGGGCAGGGGAGTTATGGTGCATTATTTTGGCTGTATGGTGTGTTTTATGGTGTTTTTGTGTATTTTCATTGTGGTGCGTTTTCTAACATTGAGTGGTGCGAACCGCACCGACCGCACGGCCACATTTGAACAGATTTCTATATACATATATGAAAGAAATTAATTGTTACTCCGTATATAGATATAAGTCTAAGGGTTAGTTAATGCCTTGAGCGAAGTGGGGATGAATATTTATGGCAGTAAAGTTTAGCTTTCTAATTAAAAGGATATAACTCACATATTCAGTAAATTTTGGCTCTTCTGTGCAGGCAAAGAACCTGTTAACTTGTTACTACCAAGAAACCTGAAGATTGGAATGACCATATGTAAGTGCACGCTATTGAAATGGTATCAAAGTAAACGAAACTCCAGGATGATTTATTACAAATTTTGGAGAGCACTAAGATTGAAAAGTTGATCTGGGACACCTCCTGTCAAATTGTTGAAGCTCAAATCCCTATTTAAAAATTTATTTAAAAAAAAAAACAAATGGTTAAGCAGTGCTTTTTATGGAGTGATAAATAAAATTGAATAACTACAATTTGCAATTATATTAAATATTGACTCTCAATCACCACCACATCTTTTGGCTTTAGCCTGGGATTACAAAGTAAATACCTCAGTTAAACACAAGAAGTAGACACTCAAAACATTTTAATTAAACAGCCTTCAACCAAAGGACTTACAGCAGTGACAAGCTCTGATATTCTCCAATATTAGAGGGGATGGAACCAGAAATATTGTTATTCCGCAAAACTCTGAGGACCAAGCAATCAGTAAATTATGAGATTCTAGGAAAAAAGGGCAAAAAAGAGGAGTATAATAAAATTTTGCAGATTGGAGCTGATCATATCTCCTTACAATTTGCTTAAATTCTTCATATTCCAAATGAAGTCCAGTGAAGAGCTCCCATTCAAAAGATCACTTATCCTCCTGCAAGTATCCAGTGCAATAGACATAAGAATATTCTTAACACAAAAAACAAACTTTGTAACACATAAAGAAGTAAGGGTTTGGATAAAACTTACAAGTCAACCATTGAGGTCAAATTTGAAAGTGTAGATGGAATTGGACCCTGAAATGAATTTCCTTCAAACTTCCTGCAGAAATACAAAATTGATGCCAATCATAAATAATGGAAAGTAGAGAAGCAGCAATGAGCATGGGTTAAGAATGATTTTCCATTGAATCTAGAAATCAAGTGCAATGGACTGTCTGGAAAGGATAATATTATAATAATCTTATTAGCAGTCTTACAAGATAGTAAGCTTTGACAAATTCCCAATGAAATCAGGTATCCTCCCAGTAAACTCATTGTTTGAAGCCCACCTGAAAGAAACAAAATTTGCTCCATTAAACTCCATTACAGAATTCACCTGATTTTTACTATTAAAAAAAAAAAAGCCAAGGACACTTACAGTGTTCTAGGTTCAATAGATTTGCAAATGTTGGAGGTATAGCACCACTAACACCAGAGGCATCCATATAGCTGGAATGAATAAAAAATCTATCAATTTAAAGAAAACACTGTAGCTGGCCTCTAGAAGTCTTATTCATAAAAGCATCAAATCAATCTTACATTTGTGTAAGACGTTTCCAATTTCCAAGCCCGAAGGCAAGGGTCCAGAAAAGTTATTTCCACCAATTGCACTGCAACACATGCAAGTTTCAATTTGTTTAAACAAATGTCCAAGAATTACCTGATCATACACATCAATAATCAATCATAATATCCATGAATGGCTTTAATAATGTCTTACAAGGATATAATCTCAGTCAGAAATCCAAGTTCCTTCGGAAGCTCCCCCGATAATGCATTAATGCCTAAGCTTCTGGTGACCATGAAAAAAGAGCCATATATGCTTTAAAACATGTACTCAACATGAAACAGAGATAACTATATCAAGTTAAATATCGCAGATAAAGCTCACTTACAAGTATTGCATACCACGCAAATTTCCAATGGAGGGGGATAGTGTGCCTGTCAAGTAATTTTGGCCAAGATTTCTACAATAAAAATGAAGAGCCGTCTGGACTTAGAAGAAAATTATATATATATATATGTATGTATATATACACACACACACGAAGTATTTGGTTTGCAATCCATAATCTTTGTCAAAATTAATAATCTTAATAACCTAATAAAATAAGTTTTTCGAAAATGGAACATAAAATGGTTACGATATGAACTATAGAGTATATGAAAAGAATCCATACAGATCATTGATGGAAGTTAGGTTCCAAAGTTCATCTGGAATCGGACCAGTAACGTCTAACGCGTAAACTTTCCTGCGAAGAAAAAGCATACATGCATCTAGATTGAACTTCATAAATACCAAAAAAAACATAAAAAAATAAGAGCATAAAATTGATGAATTCCAGAGAAGAAAGTGGAGAAGATGGTAGATTACAGGGCAGTGATGTGGCAAGGAGTGGAAGAGCAATCGCATTTGATTCCCGGATTGTAAGCGGTGTCTTGCATGCTGGTAGAATCGACGGCGGCGCCGGTGCACAATTCTCCACTTAAGTTCCACTGCTGATTGTTCGCCCGAATCCCCCATTTTTGGAATATGGAGTTCAAAATCCTAGCTGCAGCACAGCATCCATTGTTGAATTCAATTGCTACGTTAATATCAAGTTCTCCGTAGTAATTTAGGCCAAACACACCAAATTTTTTCAAAATAATTTTGTAACTTATTTTTGTGAACTATTTAAGAAGTTTATTAGAATCAATTTTAAAATAACTTTTATTTTAAATTAAAAAATAATAATAATAAACTTAGATTATTTCAGTTTCGCCGAATTAATTTTAAGTTCACATGACCCCATTCTTAGAGTCATTGTTAAAGTGAATTAACTCTCTCTGTCTCATTTTACGAGTCTAGTTCGGTTAATGAAGCTTAGCTGAAGTTATTTTTAATTCATATTTTCATAATATTAAGTTTAATATTAATATACAAAATTTATATATTTAGAAACTATACTAAAAATTAGTATTAAACACAAAAAAAAAATCAAATTTAAAAAAGAGTATACAATACTAAAGAAAATAAATCAAGAAGAAAGAGTTAATTTGACTAATAAATAGTAAGTAAGACAGATAAAATGAGCCAATAGGAAATGATTTATAAGTCGCGTAATTGGCCCCGATGAACTATACTATCAAATAATGTACATTAAATACAAAAATAATGTACTTTTATTATATTAAAAATGTACATTATATTCAGAAAAAATACACTATTTGAGTACTGAAAATATATTATTTATATAATGTACATCCAGTGCACAAATAATGTACTTTTAATATATTAAAAATTTACTTTTTGTTATGGTCCACACAGTATTATGTGAACGATGGTTCACACAACACTATGTAAATTATGGTCCACACAATAATTTGTCTCATACCCTAGTTTTTATATGGGTAACTTTAAAATAACTTTTGATTAAATTAATTTCAGCCTTCCGAAAAGAGTTAAGGTGATATATTATTAGACTATTAGAATATCTGAATTAATAATATTTATATTAATAGTTTATGCACTATGCACTTATTATTTACATTCATTATGCATATGTGAATCATATATTCATACCCTATATTCATATGTAGGCAGTTGTTTTTTTTTTTTTCTAACTTTTTAATATAATATATAATATTCGTTTAAATATATAGATAAACCTATTTTATCTATCTATGAGTAACTTATAAGAGCTCCATTTTATATTCTTAAAAGACAAAGAAAAAGTTCAAATCCTTTTATTAAACTATTAAATTATAAAAACTGTTTCTCAAATAAAAATAGTACAGAGTACTAAGTAATACGCATTCTATTTTCTATTATTTTAAAATAAGAAACGTACTTTTTAACATTAACTTGTGTTTTATAAATAGTACAGAGTAAATCTTAAGTTCAAACTCGAATTTTCAAAGATTAATAAACAAGTTTGAAGTATTTCCCAAAATATTGACAAAAAGAACATTTGCTTATTTGTCTTTGTGATTAACTATTCTTTTTTAACTTTCCGTATTTGTAGCCTAGTGGCACCCAGTTCAATCATTATTGTGTGGATCATGGTTCACACAGTTGTGTGGAGCATACTATCAAATAATGTACATTCAATATAAAAATAATGTACATTCAGTATAAAAATAATGTACATTATATTCAGGGGATGTACATTATTTGTGTACTGAATGTACATTATTTTTATAGTATACAGTACAAAAATGTACATTTTATACTGTGGACCATTTTATACCATTGTGTATATAGTATACAGTATAAAAATAATGTACATTCAGTACAAAAATAATGTACATTTAGTACATTAAAAATGTACATTTTATTATGGTCCACACAGCTGTGTGGACCATGGTCCACACAATAATTTGCCCACCCAGTTGCACCCCACATGGGAGGAGTGGGCTTGGGTCTAGTGGAGGCAATATTGACTTTTTGTGCTTCATTTTGTAACAGTCTAACAGAGTCAATAGTACTTAAAAAAAAAAAAAAAAAAAAAAACTTCCCTTATTTGTCTTTGTGATTAATACAGCCATAAAGTCGAACTCTATTCAAAATTTAAAAAAAATTATTAAATAGGTCACTGAATTGTATATGAAATAATAATAATTAAACTTCTAAATTTTAAAAGGTTACAAAACACGTTAAAGACCTTGTGGTTACCCCATATGGGAGGGGTGAGTTTGAGCCTTAGTGGAGGCGATATTGACTCTTTGTGCTTCATTTGGTTGAAAAAGTAATAGAATCTATAATACTCAAAAAAAAAAAAAAAAAAAAAAGGTTACAAAAACAGATGAACCTAATTGGCATAGTTCGGCGGTTGCCCATTACTAACTTCAATTGTCAAAACCTTAATTATAGATGAATATTAGGCTTAAATTACAAATTGACTCATTTAAATTTAACTTTTGAAAATTTAGGTGTATTTGGAAAGCACGAAAATGACTTATACAAAATGTTTTCTGAAAAATGAGTCATTTTTCAGAAAATAATTTTATTTCTGGTGTTTTGTTGCATTCTGGAAAACTGTCTTTGTGTGTTTGGTTCAATTTATGAAAAATGATTAGAATTGTATAATTATATATTTTAATTATTTTATTTATAATATTAAAATATTTATAATAATATTAAAAATAATATAATTAAGAAAGAAACAAAGAACCCCCCCACCCCCTTCTGGTTTGTGGGCAGAAACCAGAGATAGTGGAAACCAGAGCATTCCGGCGGGAGAATCAGAGCAGTGTGTCGGTACTTGCGGAGGATGTGCTGCTGTTTTCATGGGCGAAAAATGACTTCCAAAATGAGGTTATTTTGGGCGGAAGTCATTTTTCTGCCAAAATGAGGTTATTTTTCCCCGTTAACAGAAATCATTTTTCGTTGATTGGGTTTTTCAAGCGTGGCCAAACACGAAAAACTCAGAAAATAATTTTTGAAAATCATTTTCCGGGTTTCCAAACACACCCTTAAGCATCTAAGGAAGCAAACAAAAGTTATCTATATAAAAGCGGCTAAAGCCGCAATATCATAATAAAAAGGAAAAATGGTCAAATAGTCATTAAACTTTAGTTGAAAATTCAATTACACTCTTAAACTTTCAAAAGTTGCAATTAAACTCATTAACATGTTATTTTGGTGCATTGAAGTCCAAAAAACAGTTAGTGGCTTGTAATAACAGGTCACTAGAGTTTCGGCCATCTCCAACAACCACCCGACCAAAATCCAGCGACCATACCTGAGAATGCGACCAAAATGGTCACCTTCTACTCCGGCGACCATGCCTGAGAAGGCGACTAAATATGGTCACCTTCTCCGGTAAAGCAGAAAGTGAAGAAATGGAAGGAAATGGTGGCGAAGAAGCTAAGGAGGCTTTGCTTGTCAAGAGTCGAAACTATGTGAAGTGGTGTTTACATGACATTTACAAGTAAACTATATCTCTACAAAGGACTAACTTGTAAATATCTGTACCAAACTACTTACTATGCTAGATCTAGTCTTTTGGAACAAGCTCATTATTATTCTCTCTAGAGAACTTTAAGCTTGAGAGCGTATTATATTTTTACGGACTCTAACTAAGACTATCTCTATAAATACATCCTTGGTACACTTTCAGAGAAAATATGTTGCAAACCTTCAGCGGGATCAAGGGTGGCGTTGTTGTGGGCGGTGGGAGCCTGAGCTCCGGCCGCCGGAAGAAGCTGCGGGGCGGAGATGGCAAATGCTATAATCACGACGGTGTAGAACCTCGCGCGGTACTTCATCAGACCAACTCCACTTGTCACTGGCTCCCCCTTCATCTGCAAAACAACTCTGTGAAAGAGAGAGAGAGAGAGAGAGAATGTGCTTGTCTGAGAGAGAGGGAGACAGAAGTGGGTTTATGTAGGCGTAAACGATTAAGTGGCAAAGACGACCGACATAGACGACGGGAGATCGAGCTGACAACTTGGAACAATAATTGGATTTTGTTATGCATATGCATTGGCCAAATGGAGATTTTAATATAATGATATAATGAGTCAACGAGTCATAAAAGTCGTCCCCTGCGATCAATTTTGTATGAGATTTTGAGTGATTTTAATTTTTAGATAGTACGAAAAAAAAAAAAAATTTTGTCCTATGAGATCAGAGTATATATATATATATACCACATCAAGTAAAATTTGTCAAAGTAAAATTCTAAAATTCCATAAAAGGAGGTAAGTTAACAATAAAATAGGAGTTTCTATTTATTAACTTCTTTTTTAAAATAATAAATTATTGTTGTTATTAGTAAATATAAGAAAATCTGATTATTTTGTTAATCTCTGGTGCTTTAATTTAACAAAACTAAAACGTTGAGCAGAGGGTTACAGAACAATGTGTTTTGTTGTGCTCTGGGCTACTATGTGCACACATGCACAACATCGTGTGCACCATAAGCTATCGTCAAAATTGTGAGCACACTTCTATATTGCTCTATGCACATTTATACATTGCATTGCATTGCGTACATTCTAATATTGCATTGTCCATAGTTCACATTAAAGTGCATACATACTCATCATGCACCACTACTAAGTACTAAAAAAAACAATGATTAAAAATTAGTTGATTCGCATATATGACTATTGCAAAAACATATCATAAAATTATTTTCTAAAATCAAACATAACAGTCAAAATAAAGCAATATGTATATTTAAAACAAGCATAATACCCCATATTACCCCTAACAAAATACCAAAATTTAAAAATAAAATAAAAAACAAAAAGATCACATCCATACACATCCACTAAATGAAAAATCCAAATTTGTTTATAAATTTTTATGTGGAAGGTGTTCTCATATTAACACAAATATATATATATATATATATATATATATATATATATATATATATATATATATATATATACAACGCGTAATGTAGCTTCTCGGAAAAGAAGAAAGGAAAATGTTACATCTATTCCCTAATTCTACTCTCACATGCATACTATTAATATAAACACACTTAGTAAGATATGCATGAAAAAAAATATTTTATCACAGTTTGTCATGTAAGAAAGTAGAAATGGTGAAGTAGATAGAGTTCTATTACTTGTACTACCAAATCTTAGGCCCTTAATTTTACTTCCTGATGTGATAATTAGGGAGTATGTGTATTAGAGCAACCACATCAGCTCAAACCTTTTCATGATTTTTAAAGCTCTACTAAAGAAAGAGAAAGAGGGCAAGAAAAAAAAAAAAAAAGAGAGAAAAAAAACTGGTATTGGAGCTAAAAAGTCAAAAAAAAAATTGAAAATTCAAATAAAACACGCCCACGTGCTATGCACGCGCCTACTGGGTGTGCTCGCTGCGCTCCAAGCATAGCAGTTCATATCCCTTTCCCCTTTTCTCTCAAATGACGGGTCCTACAAAAAAACTAAATTTACAAGGAGAAAAAACCTCAAAAAAACTCATCTCCACATCAATAAAACCCACTATTTGGTTTTTCGTTATGAAAAAATTCTAAAAAATGCACAAGTGTGGATGCTCTTAGAATATCTATGCCAATGAATTTTATTAGAGGGTTTTGGAACCGTACAAAAAAATTGGATTGGTTTTTTCTTGATGTGGGGTGGGATTTTTTTTTTTGTGGATTGTTTTCCTGCAATAGTTTGTATTTTGTCAGAAATTATGAAATAAAAAAAAAAAAGAAAAGAAAAGAAAGACAGTGAGATGCAATTGCGTCTCACTGTCCACCCAGTCGACATAAGTACCACGAGGGCGATTGAGAATGGCCGCCAACTATTGAAGGCATATATTTTTTATAAAATAAAAAATAAAAACATGCTGGAAATGCAACGACCATCTTGTTGTCATAATTTTATTTAATTTTTAATTTAATTTTATTAACATTCTTTTTTAAAATTTAATTTACTTTTATTTAATTTTTTAATTTAATATTATTAATAAATTTATAATTATCAATAATATTGTTATCAAATTTATTATAATTATAATTACATTTATAATTTTAGAATGATAAATTGATAATAGATAAAGAAATAATTAAAATATAGTGGAATAAAATGGTGGGTGTATAAGAAATTTAGAAAAAATTTAAAACTAATGGGGAGAAGGTGTTTTTGTGATTAAGTGTGATAGGTGAATGATGTGGCTCATAAAAAATTAGAAAAAAAATCAATAAGTTAAATTTTAGTGATGAAGTTAATAAGTTTGGGAGCAAAAAATAAGTTAAATTTTAGAAGGGAAAATGGTCAAATAGACCCTCAAACTTTAGCTAAAAAGTCAATTAATTCCCTCAACTTTTTAAAGGTGCAATTACACGCATGAACAATTCATTTTGAAGCAATGAAGCCCAACAACCAGTAATTAATTAACCTGCTATCATAGGTCATTGAAATTCGGTCACCGTCCGACGAAAATTTCAGGCAAAAAAGTGATCGGCGACACGGAGAAAGAGAAGAGAAGGGACCACTGTGGTCGCCTTCTCTGGCCTGAAGGCGTCGACCTAGATCACCAATCGTTGTCTCCTCTCGTCTCGTGTACTGTATGATTCGGGTAGTGACCATTCAGAGTCTTGATTCATCTGTTATGGAATTAATTTCGAATTAATTTCAATTTTAATTTCCTAAATCAATTCTCAGGCAGTGATTTGCTGTTATAGGGGTTATAAGCATGTTTTTATTATCAGAATAATGTCATGATTGAATGCTATTTAATCCTTCAACTCCTACATAAGTTGATAGTAGAAGTAACAGATTTACACACAACACAACGAAATATATTTTCTCTCTCGAAAACTCTGTTTCTACTCGTTTCTTTGCCAAATTGTGTTCAAAGCCTTGTTCTTGTTCGCCGGGTTTCATAGTTTAAGTGCTCAAACTTAGCCGTAACTTGTTTTATCTTGGAAAACTTGTGCTACAACGCTCCTGTCACCTTGGGAGGTAACAAATAAGGTTTTAAGGATAGTGTAGTGAGTACACGACTCAAGCTTACCACCTACTCAGAAAACCCTTTCGTTTCTTGTGCTTGTTGTTTTTCTTGAAATATTATTTTCGTAGTAATATTTCATAACATATATTTATAAAATTGCTTTTGTGTGAATGAAGATAATCTCTTTTGGATTGAAAATGCACCAAGTGAATTTCAAAATACGATGAATAACATATTTAATCGATACACTTTTATTATTTTTTATATTGATGATTTGTTAGTATATAGTGAGACAATTGGACAACATGAGAAAAACATATTGTATAAATTAAAGTAGTTAAAAGAAATGGGTCAGTATTATCCAAACCAAAAATAAACTTGTACATTTGTACTGGACTAAGGTAAGATTTCTAGGACATGAGATCACCAAAGACACTTCCACCCCTATCCAAAGATCAATAGAATTTGCTAATAAATTTTGATTTTGATATTGCTCATATTTCTATAAATGAAAATTATATTCCTGGCTTCCTTGATTATATGAGAATTCTTGCAAGGAAAATGCTTGAAAAAATCTAAAATAAAGCAAGAATTGAAGAACCTGCAAACTCATCAACCCACCAACTCCTACCAAAGTAGAATTGAAACCCAAAGAAACTAGCACAAAACCAATTGCTAGTCCAAGCCCCCTCAAAACCCAAATGCAAGCGATTACCAATATAAAACTCATTTCGAAACCATCTGTATCATTCAACAAGATTTTTATGATCAAAATAGAGATTTAATGGAAAATTACGGTCCACACAGCTGTCTAAAACGACGTCATTTTGATAAAAAAAAAATTTATTTTCCCACGCGATGTTAATATAATGAACATTTTAAGGTAAGATAATGTATTTTATGAATTAGAATAATGTACTTTATGTGTTAAAATAATGTACGTTATATGTGTTACAATAAAGAAATTTCTGTGGTAAGATAATGTAGTTTATGAGTTAGAATAATGTACTTTATGTGTTAGAATAATGAAATTTTCGGGATAAGATAAAATATTTTATGAGTTAGAATAGTGTACTTTATATGTTAAAATAATGTATTTTATAAGTTAAAATAATATAGTTTATGTGTTTTTGAACCATGATCCATACAGCTGTGTGGACCATAATTGCTTATGAAATTGCCCAAAAAATCTTATCGGCTAGACACCAATACTTACCAGATCATTTTTCCAACTCACATATATATTTTGAAAAATCCTCATCTAGACCAATTCAATTAAATTGCAATATACTTTTGACCAAATTGATAACAACAAGATCCGATACGTTAAGGTTATATTAAGATTTTACAAGTCTTAACTTTAACAGATTGAGGTCAAGCACCAAGTTATGAAAAAGGTCTCACGCTACAAAAAACCAATCAGTTTTTATTAACAAGTTCAAATACTGGATTATATTGTAGGCTTGTAGCATGGTCCCAAGCATTCTGCAAACAAAATAACAATAATCTTTGGCCGTGTTTGGTAAATGGCTATTAGCTTATAGTTGTTAACTGATTGGGTTAGAGGGTATAAATAGTTGATAAAATTATCTGATTATAGAAATGTGTTTAGTAAATTAGCTATTAGTTGGTAGCTGTTTGATATAATTTTTTTCTCAAAAAGTTGCTTTAATTTGAGCAACTTTTTGAATTTTAGCATTTTGGAGTTAAAATAGACAACGTTGGTAGTGGCGGGGCCAGAAAAATTTTTCAAGGGGCGAAACATATAAGAAGTAGTTTAAAAAATAATCACTTAAAAAGGAATATAGTCATAAATATTGTTGGATGTACACGAAAAATAAAACACAATAAAACTTTATAAAAATATTAATAACAATATATGAAATATAATTAATTTGATAAAATAATTCAAATAGAAAACACATTATAAATTGAATCACGCACTCAAAACGAATATAGTCATAAACATTGTTGGATATAGACAAAAAATAAAACACAATAAAACTTTATAAAAATATTAATAACAATATATGAAACATAATTAATTTGATAAATTCAAATAAAAAATACATTATAAATTACACATATCATTATTATATATATAAAGGGAATGAAAAAAGTTTTGAAGAAATGAATATATACAAAGCTTCATAAGGGAATGGGAAAAGCGTTGAAGAAGGCTCCAGATATGATCACGTCTGCTGCTCGCAAGAGTCGAACCCTCGCCTTATATATATATATAAAGGGAATGATGAATATATCCAAAGCTTCAAAAGGGAATGAGAAAAGCGTTGAAGAAGGCTCCAAATATGATGGCAATTTATGCCGTGGACCCGGGTGCACCTTGCAAGGTGCACCCGGGTGGGTGTAACGGTGCTGTTAGTGGATTCACACTTATACAACTATAGATTCACAGTTACATAGTGATAGATTCACACCTTATGAACTACAGATTCACACCTTATGAACTACAGATTCACACATTATGAACTACAGATTCATACCTGATACTCTGTTTTGCAGTGATGGGTATTCATGTTTGGATTCACACTTATACAACTATAGATTCACAGTTACATAGTGATAGATTCACACCTTATGAACTACAGATTCACACATTATGAACTACAGATTCATACCTGATACTCTGTTTTGCAGTGATGGGTATTCATGTTTGGATTCACACTTATACAACTATAGATTCACAGTTACATAGTGTTAGATTCACACCTTATGAACTACAGATTCACACATTATGAACTACAGATTCATACCTGATAATCTGTTTTGCAGTGATGGCAGAGGCAGTAGATGAACTAAGTTTACACGTTGATGGCTCATCTTCGATTGCAGGTTTTAAGTTTTGATTCATGTTTGATGAATTGTATAGATTTATGTTTGTTTTTTTCGAATTTAGGATTTATGTTTAGATTGATTATGTAACCATGTATTTGAGTTTTAGATTCACACTTATACACCTATACATTCACAGATACGTAGTTGTAGATTCACACATTTAGAACTATAGATTCACACTTATACTCTGTTTTATTTTTGATTGGCTGGGTGTAACGGTGCCACTAACAGCACCGTTACACCCAGCGTCTAAACGACGCCGTTTAAGGACCCGGGTGCACCTTGCAAGGTGCACCCGGGTCCACGGCATAACAATTGAAATATGATCACGCCTACTACTCGCAAGAGTTAAACCCTCACCCTTTATTGGGTAAGGGCGCGCGCCAACCATCTCAGCCAATTAATCAATTGTTTATTTATATATGTTTTCATATACTTATATCTAAAAATATACTATACATACATATATATACATATATATACATACAAGAGCTATATATGGGTGGGGGTGGAGTGGGGTGAGTGGGGGCAGCTGCCCGCCTACGTTGCAATCTGATCATTGTCGTATATTATAAAAAATTGTTTAAAATCATTTTCTATGATAGAATAGATAACGGTGTTACAACGATTAATAACTATTATGGATCTATAGCAAAAACAACAATAATTTATAAAGACAATACTTCGTCGGCGTGCCAAAATCCAAATTCATTATTGCATTCATCACAATAGAAAAACAGAATCTAAGTTCACTGAATACATGCATATCAAATATTCCCAAATAAACTCTTCAGTGAAAAAGAAAAAAAAAAATGAAGAATAGGAATAAGAATCATGTTGGCTTTGGCCTTTTTCTTGTTCGAAATAAAATCATCCAGCCTATAAATCTCTGGTTCCAACTTCCACTTATAGTACTGCCAATCCAACTTGGTGGGCATATTCTACAGGGAGCCGGGAGACAGCAATAATCTCAACAAATTAATAATATGTTAAAATTAAAGGTTATATTCCAATCTTTAAAGCATTTATCAAACAAATCTTTTCATGCACATTTTATTCCATTCATAAAATAACGTATTGTTTTAAAAGTTAACATTAAGTTAGAGTGCGTTTGTAAAGTAGAAAAATGACTTCTGAAAAATCTAGAAAATAGTTTCATTTTCAATGTTTGGTTACATTTTGGAAAACTATCATGGTGCGTTTGGTTCATTTTCTGAAAAATATAAGTAGAATTGTATAATTAAAATTTTTAGGTTTTTTTTTTTGTTAGAGAATATAAAATATTTATAATAATATTAAAAGTAATGTTATTTACTATTTTAAAAAAAATATCTGGTTTCCGCCGGAAATCATATGCCTATGGTTTCGAACAGAAATCGATGTATCCAGTATCGAAGAGTTTGTTGGGTGTAAAGAAGCAAGCAAAGTTGTGATTAGTCTGCAGTGGGAGTTATTTTCCTCCAAAACAGCCTTATATTTCCTAAGTCAACGGAAAATGATTTTCAAAAATCATTTTCCGGGCACATCCAAGTACTGGAAACCCGATTTCCAAACTAACCCTTAATGTAAATTACAGCAAATGATCAAATGTGATAGTGTTAGAAACATTGTAAGATTAAATGATGCCAAATTAATAGTTAGAGATTAAATGTAATAATACTACAAATGTTGTAAGACTAAAAGTGAAATTTGCTTGTTTTTATGTTTCTTTTTTTAATGCATTTTTGTTTGATTTCTTTATTTTTAGAGAGAAAAACAAAAACAAAAAGATATAATGCAGCCAATGTGGAGTTTTCTTTTTCTTAAATATTTTTGTTAAAATAGATGGTTATAAAGTTTTAAAATGTTAATCTACATTATTAAAGACACCATACAATTATTTTAAAAACTATACACTTATCTTGTACCCTTATTTTTCTGAAAAAGATCCACAAAAGATTGTTAACATTGTTAAAAAATACTCCGTAATTCTTTTTCTTTTCAATAATTCCAATTATTTATTTGCTTTATTTTCTTACACTTAGTTACTTACGGAGTATTTAATAACATAAATCATATCGTGTTATTACGGCAAGTAAAAAAATTATTTCGTATAAAATAAAAATCCTTAAATTTAAAGCATCATATAAAATATTGCTAGACAATTACTTGGCCCCTCAATTGTTGTTCATTACGCAATGCAATCATTTATATTGTCGATTTAAAAAATCAAATCCCTCAATCATTTTAAACATTGTCAATTTGTTGGTTTCTCTTGATATTAACAAGCTAAGGGGCATTGGTTGTTATTGAGAAATTTTGAGAGTTACCTATGAAAATTATTAAATTAAAAAAAAAATCAAACAAAACTTTAAAATGAATGATTCTAAAGTGACCAAATTAATAATATTTATAATAATTGAGATACTAATGTTTACAAATTGATGGTAAAGGACTATATTGCATAACAAACAATAAATAAAGTGATTTTTTGTCCTCGAAACTAGCACAAGTGGTTGGTCACTTGACGTCAAGTGATATTTGGAGGCAATAAAATAGAGTGTGAGTTGAGCTTTTTGTGGGCAGCAAGATTAAAAAAAAAAAAATTGATTGAAATATGGTTTGGCGTAAATTAAAAATTTTGCATATAAAAGTAGTATGCTCTTTTTCATCAAAAATATCTGGTGCACTGCTTTGTAACCCGACTTCCACGGCACGGTGCGTATCAGATTTGAGTCATACTATACAGTCATCGGCATGTAAAGATTCTGATAATGAAACGACACCATGTGGTATTGTGGTCCACGTCCGTGCTTATAATGTCGGAAAGACTTTTCATCTATCCAATAAATAATCCATCTTCTTCCCTATATGTTGAATCCCAACCCCAAGAATAATCAATCTTACTCACATCATTGTCATCGCAATTTTCAGTGTATATAAATGTATAATGGGAGCTATTGGTGCTCAACTAACGTGTAACCATACTTTTTTTTTTGGATTTTGACCCATTAATTAGACTCTAAAATAAATTTGGTAAATTATATCGTGTATCTCGAGATTTACCTTACAAAGTAGATCTTAATACATATTCATTTCAATGTATTACAAATTTATTTTTAGTGTATTATATGCAATGCCTAGGTTATCCATAGACCATAGATGCGTCAAACTTAAAATCTTATAGTTACCAAGTCAAAAGTCTGATCAAAGGTCGCTCATATTGGGAGTCAAACTTGTAACTAACATTGTTGAAAAATATACTCAGTGCATAAAAACCATATATTTTTTTTTTTTTGAAAAGTAAAGGCTGAATAACATTAAATAAAAACCATATATTAATTTAATTATTCAAACTGGATTAATGAGACTGGAGTCCTGTTATCAATTTCTTAGATGTGCAGATAGGTAAAAGACAAAAATAAAATGCAGGAAGACACCAAGAGTTAAAGTGGTTGAATCTAATGGGCACCATCGTACCTAAATCAAGATCAATTTACTAAGCATTTTTAATTACAATGACACAAAAATTTACACAATATGATCACCTCCTACACCTAGCATCTATTGACACTGTTCAAGCGTACCGCTAGAAATTGATAATCACGAGACCCTCGTGACGTAGATCAGAATTCCTTCTGCCTTGAAAAAGTTGTAACACAATCAAGTTGTCTTCCGGAAAATTGGTTGGCCTTGCGGGCTAAGTTATGCCAAATTTTCGAACTGTTTTCCGGGAAAGAGTTACGTCTCGCGAGAGGTTAGTTACCTCTCGCGGATGGAAGTTTGTAATAGCTGATGTCTCGCCGCTTGCACTGAGCGACCTCCCGCATTGACTAAATCTTATTAAGGCTCAATTTTATGGAAAAAAAAAATGATTAGAGCAGTTAGACATCGGTGAGGAGATTGAAATGATTGGATCATTTCAATTACATTATTTTCGTTGAGCCTTTAACTCTCAAATTAAAACATTGTTGTTACAGTAGTGGATTGTTTCAAACTCAATATATACAAATGAAACAAACCTTCGAAAAGTGGTTGAAACAGTGAACCATCCAACCTCTTAAATGGCTAGCTCTCTCAAACGCACCTTAAAAACATTTTGAATTAATATTATCTTTAAGTCTTTTGACTATGGTGTTATTTTTACTTCATTAACTATTAATTGGCCAAATTTATTAATTTTGACTTTTTTTTACTTAACTAACTAATTTCATTGCAAAATACTCACTTTTAGAAGGCTAAAGTTTGGTAATAAAATGTCTAAAAAGTGATACATTTTAACTTAAATTTGATTAATTCAAAAAGTTTTAAAAGATTAAATTTGGTCAGAATTAATAATCAAGATTTTTGAATGTAAAATTATAATTAAAGCCAAAGCAAAAATTATTATTTTTTTGATTTAGATATTTTTAATAAATTTTAATAGTAATCTTGTACTCGTAAATTGACTACAACGTCCGAGGGTGACAAGCTTGTCCATAGTGGGTTACTGAACACTTCTTTTCGTGTTCCTTGGTTTCAGCATAATTTCTTTTTGGTGGATAATAGTGGTCGATAATTATATTCTATTCAGATTTGAGATATTTTTTTAGTACTATTGACTCTATTATGTAGTATTTGTTCATAATTACTTTTTCAACCTACTGAAGTACAAAGAGCCAATATAACCCTATTGAGGCTCAAATCCAAGACCTCTCATATGGGAGAGTCGTCACTTCGTGCCACTAAACCACAAAATCATTAGATATGATATGGTTGCATTTGTAATTGAAGAGAATTTTTATACTCCCACTCTTTTTAAAGTTTATTATCCACAAATTTATTCTTTATTTGTCACAAATTCACAACCTCGTTACAATCTATATCCCCACTAATATATTGATACGATAAAAGTTATATTTGTGTAATTCTTTACATAGAACGAGTTTAGAGATAAATACTAAAGAGACTTATATGAAGAATCTTGACCTACCTACCAATATTATTGCCATCCCTAGTCTTGTCTTTATTCTCTACGCCACTTGTCTAATAAATGTACATGACATGCTTCACTGGCAGTGTTCACATCTGCACTTGAATGAAATGTACGAGCACAACGTAACCTTCGTTTGGTCACAAGGGTAAAGTTTGAAAAGAAAGATCAATGATCGAATCTCATCAAAAACAGTGTGAGAGTAATCTCTCAAAGTGAAAAGACTCCTTGTGCACAATAAACAATGTCTAACATTTGTGTTCAGCTGAGTTACCATGATTTATATCATCCCAAATACTCTGTCAGACTGGGGTGTGAGAGCCCTTGGAGTTGGAGATTCAACATTTTTGAAAGAAAGAATTGAAGTATTACTTATTGTCTCGTAAAGGATGGCCGAATAATTGTGTCATAATAATTAAGAGTTCACTTTTTGCTATTACCCACTAAGTCAAATCCGTTACATTCTGTGCAATGGATCTACCTAGTATAATTTACTTCTCTGGTGTAATTTTTAAAGAGCAGTCTTTTTCTTTTTAAGAATTACCCTGACCAACGTTATCATCATTCAAGACTTTAGTGGATCTCAAAAAAGTCTACTTGAGGCATAGTGTTTGATTGAATATTTAATGGTGCAGTGGTTCACCAAATATGTACAGAGTTTGTCCTTTTTTATTAAATAGCCACACTACACAACGTTTAATATATGCTTCACCTCGCCTCTTTTCCTCTACTAGACCATAACAGCTGCGGACCTACATATTTATCACCACATTTATATTCATCATATCATTGCAATCGCACTACTACAAATATATATATATATATATATATATATATATATATATATATATATATTTTAAATATAGGTGGATTATTCAAGTATAATAAATTAAACTGAAGTAGTAAATTAATTGAATATGCATTTGATGGTAAGAATGTTATCAAGAAATTAATTATGAATGTAAGAGTAAACAAACAAGGAATGTCTATTGTATTGTTGATAGTTTTTAGTACAAGATTTGAGTGTTTTACAACTTACAAGGGCTAAGTATTTATATTGGCTAAGCTATTACCTAATTAATCTCGTGATTCCCGTCTAATAAGTGTAGGAATTTAATTTGGGTTTGATCGAATTGAAGCAGAGCTAGATCAGAAACTGATGAGAAAAATAATATTAACTAGGATTGTCTTTTTCCTTGTTATATTACAACAATCTGAAGGGTCCTATTTATAGGACAAAATAACTTAAACAAATGCTAATAATCAGGATCACAAACTACTTTAAGGCTAGAGAATAGGTAGCTGGTAAGACAAATTCAAATGTCTGAAATTAACAAATCTGAATTAAATAATAAAGACAATCAACATCCTCCCTTAATTCTGATTTGGAAGACTCTTCACTCCAAGCATGTTCCTGAGTTTGACAAAGGCTTCTATCTTCAATGGCTTGGTGAATATATCTGCTATTTGCTCTTCACTTTTGCAATATTCCAGTTTGATCACATTCTTTGCCACTTGATCTCTTAGAAAATGGTAGCGAATATCAATGTGTTTACTCCTTCCATGAAATACCGGATTCTTGGCTAAATTTATTGCTGATGTGTTGTCAACATAAATCTTCAATGGCCCTTTAACCGGTAAATAAATTTGTTGCATAACATTGCTTAACCATAATGCCTGACATGCACTTGAAGCTGCTGCTACATATTCTGCTTCACACGTTGATAGAGCAACTATTGATTGTTTCTTGGAGGACCATGAGCATGTTGCATTACCAAACATAAAACAGTAACCTGTTGTACTTTTCCTATCATTCAAATCGCCTCCCCAATCACTATCAGAATATCCAACCAGCTTAAATTCATCATGAGAAGAATAAAACAGCCCATAATCAGAAGTTCCTTTTATATATCTCATAATTCTCTTCACCACCTGCATATGTGATTGTCTCGGGGACTCCATAAATCTGCTAACAATACTAACAGCAAAGCATATATCTGGCCTCGTACATGTTAAATATCTTAGACTTCCCACAATTTGTTTAAAATAAGTGGGATCAACATGTCTATCATCTTCTTCTTTCGATAGCCTTACACCAACTTCTATTGGAGTTTTTACAGGATTAGAATCATGCATACCAAATCTTTGTAAAAACTCAGTAGCATACCTCTTTTGACAGATGAATACGCCATTCTCCTTTTGAATTACCTCAATGCCTAAGAAATAAGACATGAGGCCTAAGTCTGTCATTTCGAATTCTCTCATCATACTCTTCTTAAAATCATCAATCATATTCACATTATTTCCTGTAAATACTAAATCATCAACATAAAGACAGAGCAATAATGTATCACCAGATGCATTCACCTTCGCATACAAGCCATGTTCAGATGGGCATTTTTTAAAATCATTAGTATGAAGAAAATAATCAATGCGCCTATTCCATGCACGTGGTGCTTGTTTAAGGCCATATAAAGCCTTTTTCAATTTGTAAACCTTTTCTTCTTTACCTTTTAATATAAAACCAAGAGGCTGCTTCACAAAAACTTCCTCTTCAAGTGGTCCATTCAGGAACGCTGATTTTACATCCATCTGATGTATTTTCCATTGTTTTTGGGCTGCTAAAGCAATTAACAACCTCACAGTTTCCATTCGAGCAACTGGAGAAAACACTTCTTCATAATCAAACCCTGCTCTTTGTTCAAATCCTTTCGCCACAAGCCTCGCCTTATATCTCTCTATCTCACCATTGGATTTCATCTTTATCTTGAACACCCACTTTACATCAATGGCTTTGTGACCTTGCGGGAGATCGATGAGTTCCCACGTTTTGTTTTTCTCTATGGCCATCATCTCTTCATTCATGGCAACCACCCATTTAAGATTTTGAACAGCTTCTTCAAACTTTACAGGTTCTAATGCAGCCAAAAACGCAAAATGTGCAAGATCATTATCATCAATTTCATCATTTAGACTTACATCATAATCCTGTAGGTATGCCGGTAATTGATGTTGTCTTCTTGGCCTCCTAGTTACTGCTGTTTGAACTGTAGTTGAGGCTGTTACACTAGGAACTGCTACAGGAGTTCCTACAGAATGATTACCAGTGTCCTCTGTTGCATCAACAGGTGTGGAACAAGGAATTGTGACACGTACTGCATTATCAGTATTAACTCCAGGAACTGTCACAGCGACATCACGTTCCTCTTCTAGAACCTGAACAGGTTGGTGTTTAGAATCTTCATGAGTCTCCATATTCCATCTCCAAGACTCATTTTCAGCAAAAGACACATCACGGCTTAGCACTACTTTCTTGGTCACTGGATTGAACAACTTATAGCCTCCTTGTTTGTATCCTACAAGAACAGTCTTCTCTGCTCGATCATCCAATTTTGTTCTTGTGGCTGCAGAAACATGAGCATAAGCAACTGATCCAAACACCCTAAGATGATGCACATTAGGTTTGAATCCACTCCATGCTTCAATAGGAGTCATGTTTCGAACACTTCTTGTTGGAGACCTGTTTAACAAATATACTGAACAAGCCACTGCTTCTCCCCAAAAATAATTAGGCATACCTTTAGCTTTAAGTAAGCTCCACGTCATGTCCAGTATTGTTCTATTCTTCCTCTCTGCTACGCCATTGTGTTGCGGAGTGTATGGGAATGTTGTTTCATGCTTTATGCCATGTCCTTCACAATAGTCCTTGAATTCATTCAAGGTATACTCGCCTCCTCCATCACTCCGTAACACTTTAATAGAAAAACCACTTTGATTTTCAACAAGTAACTTAAATTTCTTGAAGCAATCAAAAACCTCAGATTTCTTCTTTAACAGGTAAACCCACACTCTTCTTGAAAAATCATCAATAAAACTCAAGAAATACCTGTTGCCTCCAATAGTTGTAATATTCATCGGTCCACATACATCTGTGTGGATTAGTTCTAACCGTTGCTTTGCCCGCCATGGTTCTCCTAAAAATGGCAACCTGTGACTTTTCCCAAATATGCATGCTTCACACAGTTGATCAGGAGAATTAATATTAGGCAAACCATTCACCATATTTTCTCTAGCAAGACGTTTAAGACTCTGAAAATTCAAATGCCCAAAACGGAGATGCCAAATCCATGACTCATCATTCACAATAACATTCAGACATCTATATTCACCTTTGGAAATATCAACAGAGAACATTCGATTCTTTGATAAAACGGATTTAAGGATGAGACTACCGTTTTTATCAAAAATAAAAAATTCATTGTTTTTAATACTCATGGCATATCCTTTTTCTATTAACTGGCCCATACTTAACAAATTACTCTTCATGTCTGGAACAAAAAAGACATCAGAGATATACCTGTGATCTCCATTCTTTAGAGTAATGAGAATTCTTCCCTTCCCAGTCACTGGATGGTACTGACCTACCATCGCCAAACTTGACACTCGTGTGAAAGGACTCATCAAGATCACAGAATAATTCCTTCGTACCACACATGTGATTCGTACATCCCGTATCTAGAAACCACGTGTGCTGTGTCGTAGCTACTGTTGCAGCAGTCACCATTAGCAACGTATGACCACCTTCAGTCTGCACAATGTTCTCATCCTCTTGCACACAGTGTGCTGTTTGAGCAGTCTTATGCCAACACTCATTAGCATAATGCCCACGTTTATGACAAATGTAGCATTCCACATTGGATTTGTCATGTCTGCCTCTGCCGCGACCACGACCTCTACCGTTATGTTGCCGGCCACCATCAGTAGTATTCTGGCTTGTGTGTTCTGCTCCACTACCACGTGCCTGGTTGGAGTAGCGGCCACGGCCTCTTCCCTTACCACGAGAGTTACTAGGTTTCTGGCTTGCTTCACCAAAGAGAGCCTGTGCTTGAGGTGCCTGCTCAATAGGCTTCCCAGTTTTGTTCTCGTTTATACGCTGCTCATGAGCTCGCAGGGAACCGGTCAATTGTTTTACCGTCATTTTGGATATATCATGAGCCTCCTCTATTGCTGCTAC
>CP025649.1:18323277-18386835 GCA_003576665.1 Ipomoea trifida
AAAAAAAAAAAAAAAAAAAAAAAAAAAAAAAAAAAAAAAAAGAGAATTGTTCTACCTGTTCGAGAGAAAGACGAGTAAGTAGGGTTGGTGGACGAGTTCTTTCTCAGTGGTAGCTAGTTGCCCAACTCATCTGGAACCACGTATATTAAATATAATTTTATTTTTAATCCCGCAGTTATTACATATTATATATCACATTTAATTTTTAATTTTAACTTTATCACATTTAATCTAAAATTTTACTGATATTATCACATACATTTAGTCTTATTTTACAATATTTTTAATATAATGTTTATATTTGGGACAATTTAAAATACCATAAATCAAAATCTCAGTAACCTCTTATTGTGGAAAAACGTTCATAAACAAACAACATAATGAAATTATTTGACAAACCTTTATAAAAAGAAAATTAATTTGTTTTTGCAATGTTATGCAGTTTATTACTTTATTATATAATTTATAAATATTTTTTAAAAAAAGTGATAAACTACTACTTTTTCTTTTTTACAAAAAAAACATAATAGTAAAAACCAGTTTAAAAACTTTCTTAAACTAATTTATTATTATCAAATTGAGAATGAAAACGTAACCGTACCAACAGCGATACGTCATCGGATGAGAATTTAGATCGTAGACAAAGTCAAAAATACCTGATCAGATGAGGATTGGACTATTGGAGACAGATTTGAATGTGTGGTGCACGTGGAATATTGTCGAGTTTTTAAGAAGAAATATTTTTAAAAGGATATATATAATTAAATTATCCTTATTATAAAAAAAAAAACTCTTCTTTCAAAATTCAAATCTAAGCAGTCTAGCACAGTTAACGAACTAAACATGAATAAACGGAGGTGAATTTACTGTGTTTGTTTGTTAAGATTTTTGAAGTGTTCATGTTCATTTGTTAAGGTTTTGAAAATCTTGTTCAATTCGTGATCGTTTGTTAAGCGTTCATTAGTGTTCGTTAACGTTCACGTACATGTTCATTAACGTTTGCGAACATGTTCGTGAACACGTTCATGAAGCCTTAATAGCCAGATACATGCATATGTTCATGCTCACAATTCGTTTGTGAACAAGAAATAATCTATGTTCACAAACAATAACCAAACACACTTTAAGCTAAAAATAACGCACCTTAAGTGATAGAAACACGCACCTTAAATGTTAGAACAATGCACCTTAATTAAGTACTAACACCGCGCACCTTCAGTTTATAACAATGACGCACCTTAAATGATACAAAGACACACCTTAAGTGTTAAATTGGCGCACTAAGAGTGTGTTTGGTAGCCCGAAAAATGATTTATAAAAATTATTTTCTGGGCTTTTGGTGTTTGGCAGTGCCTGAAAAATGCAGTCAACGGAAAACAATTTCCGTTGACCAAGGAAAATGAGGTCATTTTTTCAGAAAATGACTTCCGGATTTTTTTTTCCGGACTTGGCTTCAACAATTTTTTGGCCAAAATGGCCACATATGTTACTTTTTAAAAGAAATATTATTATTTTATATATTATTATTATTTTATATTTTAAAAAATAATTAAAATGTAAAATTATACAATTTAATTCATTTTCCATAAAATGAACCAAACACACAAAGACAGTTTTCCAGAATGCAACCAAGCACCGGAAATGAAACTGTTTTCCAGAAAATGACTCATTTTTCAGAAAATATTTTCCAGAAGTCATTTTCCTGCTTTCCAAACACACTCTAAGTTTTGTTCAAAAATTTTATTCTTGGTGTCTGAGCTAGAGGTCTGGCAGACCTCTCAGTTCAAAAGTTTTGTTCTTGAGGGTTTAAGTTAGGGGTCTGGCAGACCCCTCAGTTCAAAAAATTTGTTCTTGAGGGTCTGAGCTAGGGTATGTCTGGTAGACCCCTTAGTTCAAAAGTTTTGTTCTTGAGAGTATGGGAGGCCTGTGACTCAGACCCCTTAGTTCAAAAGGGAGAAGGGTGTGCGGGCAAGGAGAGCCTTTGAAGAAGAAACACGACGCACCTTAAGCACACTAACTACGCACCTTAAGCACAAAACTTACGCACCTTAAGCACAAGACATACGCACCTTAAGCACAAACCCTACGCAACTTAAGTTTGAGAAAATAACCAAATTGCCACTACATTTTTTTAAAAAAAATTGTTAATTCTGGACATTAATTTTAGCAAGATCAATAACTTTCCTCTTACCGCATAACCGCACCTGAGAAACCTTACCGCACGCGAACTGATTATATAAATGCTTAATTGCTTGTTCATAAACTTGTTAGTGAACATTATTAAATGAACACTAAACGAGCTGAGTTTGTTCGTGAACATTTTTAAACGAACACAAATGAACTTGTTCACGAGTTCTTAGCAAACGAGCCTACGATTGATAAACAGAAGAAACTTATATAATTCAATATTAACATCAAAACATCCGGTGCTGGTTTCTTTTCAAATCATGCGATCAGTTGTTATACCATATACCATGGTCCACAATGCATTGTGGACCATAGGTCATGGCTGATATTGCAGTTGTGTTGAACTGATACTGCAGTTGTGTTGAAAGAAAACTGCAGTTGTGCGGAACAGATGCCAATGCAGTTCACCCTCTGTTCCGCGTAACTGCAATTTCCTTTCTACACAAACGCAGTATCTTTTCAACACAACTGCAGTATCAGCCATGACCACGGTCCACAATGCATTGTGGACCATGGTCCACCATATATGTTAGGAATATAGCGGAATAATGCGGAAGCGAAGAATCGAAAATTGAGAATTATAGAAGTTAAATAATAGGGGAAAATATAGAAACAACAAATGAATTAATTAAGAGGGAAAATATAATAATATATATATATTAGTTAATCTCTTAAAGAGATTACAAAGGAAATATATATATATGTGTACCTACGTGAGGAAATGAACTATAGCAAGGCAGAGAATGAATTACAATGATTGTTAGATTAATATTTGTGTGGCTCAAAATTCGTGCAGTTCATCTCTCCCATTCATCCACGTGGCAACGCATGCAATGGCCTCACCTGCACGTTCTCCGTCTTCGACTCCTTTTCTTACAATTGCCGCTGATTTCGTCTTCTGTTCATGTATAAATAGATTAGTAGTTGGAGTTGTAATGTACCTCATTATTGCATCATCAATTGAATTCATTTCATTTGCTAATTTCTTTTCCTCTCACGTAACATAGATATATATATATATATTTTATTCCTTTATTCTCTTTAGAGATTAAATATATATATATATTTATTATATTGTCCCATTTAGAAATTCATTTGTTATTTCTATATTTTTCCTATTATTCAACTTCTATAATTCTCAATTTTCGATTATTCGCTTCCGCATTATTCCGCTATATTCCTAACAATATAATTTGCGCTATATTCAAATCAAAATGAAGCACGAAAAGTTAATATTACCTCCATTAAGACTCGAACCCACACCCCTCTTATATAGGAGTGCAACCGAATAACACTATATCACAAGGTCTTGACAACTATTTCTACTTTAAACTAAATACCATAACTGTATTTTTAATATCTGACCTCTAGAGTTTCTATATTGCCAAACATTATTTTTTTGGGTAACACAACTATGATAGTGATGGGTTCTCTACCTCTACATGGATGGAGAAACAAAATGTCTCTTTTTTTTTTTTTGGTTGAGTATTTAGGAAAATGACACAACAAGATAAGACAAGGCAAACATCTCGTGCTCAAATAGCATTTTTGTAACTCTCGTTGAGAGAAGATTATAGAATCGAACCTCAGTGGTGATAGGGTATGAACTCTTTTTGGTGCAACATATACTACCCAAAAATGTCAAAGGCCCTGTTTGGTAAATAATCAGCCTATCAGCCAATTTTGGCTTATTTGATCACTATTAGTTGTTTGGTTAATAAGCTTTTTGTAACTCTAAAATGCTAAAATTCAAAAGGTTACTCAAAGCAGCCTTATATCGTAATAAATTGTGTTCAAAAATTCAATTGGTCAGATTTTTTTAATTAGTCCGATATTTCGGCACAGGTTTACCAATTCGTCTACTACCAAACGTCATTAGTGATTAGACATTTAGACGTTAAGGAAAGGGATCACACATAATGACTTTAATTTATTTTTACATTTAAAATTACGAAGATTATTACGTAATTTCACTTGATATTATTTATGAAGTCATAAAAAAATCATTTATTTTTGTTGGTTATCCAAGAATTAAATTATCCCACTATCTAATCTAACATACTTATGAGAGGTATCTTATATCACTCAAGCATAATAGTTAGCTTAATTCTTTTCAGATTTCAGCTTCTAGTTTATAACTTTTCAATTTTCAACTACTTTTCAGCTATGTTTGCCAAACATTACCTAAAAAGATGATTAAATTTGGCACAAGTATTTTAATTAAGATTAAAATGTGATTAAATTAGTCGATAGTTAAATTTATAAATACTATTATAATACAAAAAAGTACTAAATATCATATCAACTTGTGGTAAATTTAATGTTTTTTTTTAATTTAAATTTGAAGAGCATAGGGATTATAAATTTATAAAAATCTGTAAATATAAAGTAGTATGCCTCGTTATTTCAATAAAATATAGGATGTAATCAGGAAATAAAATGATTAATAAATAAAATAAGATAAAAACTAATCAGCTCCCAATTAGAAATGTATATGACACGCCAACAATAAGATGAGGGCCTTAAATTTGAAACATCTGAGTCAACGTCTGACGATGCCACTTTATTTTATTACTAATTTTTCACGCACATTAATTTAATGCTTAATATTTATATTTAAATAAATTATTCAAAGTATATCAATGTAAGATTATATATAAGAAGTTCATTATAATTGATATTAAAATTAATTTAATTTGTACTTTTCTAAAAATAATTATTTAAATACTTATTGTATTTGATGTATGTGATATTAGCTAGTAAATATTACTTTTGATTGAATTACTTTAAGTTTTGTTAATTCGCTTTTGTATAAGTTTGTCATTGTCTTTGTCTTCATATTGCTTGCCTTTATATATATATATATATATATATAGGGGTGCACTCTCGTGAGAACTCTCGCCCAGGTAGGAAATGAGAACGCTCCACAGTCGTCCACGTGTCCAGATCAACGAATCAGATGCAATTTTAAAAAAATGACGCGGTGGCATTTTCGTAAATAACTGGAACTTTGGTGCACCTAGTTTCACTTACAAGTGCACCTAGTTTCACTTAAAAGTGCACCTAGTTTCACTTACAAGTGCACCTATTTTCGCACACATTTTAACTTACAAGTGCAAGTAATTTACCTTATTAATATTCATGCACCTATTTTCGCAAATACTTTCACTTACAAATGCAAGTAATTTACCTTGTTAATATTCATGTACCTGGGTGCAACCTAGGTGCACCTAGTTATAACATAGGTGCACCTAGTTATAACATAGGTTGCACCTAGTTATAACATTAGGTGCACGTAGTATTGGCTCACTGTACAATTCACTTGCACCTGTAATACATTTTACTTGCATCTGCAATACATTTTTCTTGCACTTGTGCAAGTAATTTACTTTGTTAACATTCATGCACCTGGTTGCAACCTATGTGCACCTAGTTATAGCAATAGGTGCACCTAGTTATAACATTAGGTGCACTTAGTATTGATGCTCATTGTATAATTTACTTGCACTTGTAATACATTTTACTTGCACGTGTGCACCTATTTTCACCTGCAGGTGCAAGTAATTTACCTTGTTAACATTTATGCACCTGGGTACACCTATGTGCACCTAGTTATAACATGAAGTGCACCTAGTTATAGCGTTAGTTGCAACTACATTCCGGACACGTGGCGCGCTGTGATTCGTTCTCAGTTCTCTCCTGGGCGCCCAGTTCTCACCTGAACGCGATCCTATATATATATATATATATATATATATATATATATATATATATATATATATATATATATATATATATATATATGTCTCATGTGCAATTGGACTACTTATGCTAGTTTGCAAAAAGAACAGATTTGATCTAATTAGTTTTGCTACATTAAAGAAACAGATGCATAGAATCTCTAAATTGATTCCCTTATACTAATATTTATAAAATTGGCCCGTCATATTTTAGACATTGATTATCACAGATGGATAGATCAAATTATTCCATACTTATCACATGAAACCTAGTTCACATTTGATCATGAATATATATACACTAGTTTTTCACGCACGTTGCGTGAATAAGATAATGCCCAATGTTTATTTTTTTAAATAAGTACTTCAAATTATATCAATACAAGATTATATAAGAGATGTTCATGCATATATAATTGAATGTTGAATTTATTTATTTAAATCGGTAATTTAAAGTATATGAATGCAAGAAAAAATCAAATTGCTCGTACACGGTTAATTATTTTGTTTGTTAAGTACGAAATATTAACTAGAGAAAATTTCACTTTTTGTCACTAACTATTGTGACATTGTCACATAGTTTTATAGTTTTACTACATTACATCCTTGACTTTTATTTGCTTATCGTAATTTGTCCTATGTTTTAATATACGTCATTTTATTGTTTACGAGTTATAAATATGACTAACATGTAATTTCATTATTCAATTAAAAGAGTTTACGAAATATAGAGAGAAATTACATGTTGGGGCAAAAAAAGTTGAATGATGCAATCAAGGCCGATTTTAGATTTTGGTAGCTCCGTTCTTATATATAAATGAGGCTCTACCAAAAGTATAAGCGCAATATTTAAAATCAATACGTAAAATATATGATTTTTACTTCAAGTTATATCTGCAAATTCAGGGATTGAGACATTATATGTACCGTTGAGAAAACAAAATGATTTTGTCATGCTCAATTAATTAGGTCCTACTTATTAAAAGAGAGAAGTGATTTGTGATAAAATTGATATGCTTTATGATTAATTGTAGATTTGTTTTTATTTTTTAAGTAGCTAGATAAAAAAAAATAAATATTGGGGCCTCTAAAAAATGAGGTCATGTTCTATTGCTCATCTTGCGCGCCCTAAAATTCGGCCATATATGCAATTATATGTCAGTTCTCTTTTTTACATGAGGAATGATAAAATTGTAAACACATGTATACTAAATTGTGCCCAACAAATAAAAATGGCATAATAACGCCATATTAAAATTGTATGATTAAATGTAACAATGCCACACTAATCGATCCGATAACTACATAATGAAATTTGCTCTATTATTATTTTTTTTTTGAGAAAGAAATATCATTAAATTCAAACAATCAAATGTTCAATACAAGTAGGAATAACAGAAAACCAAATAGAGGGAGCAGACTGAGAACTAGAAGCTCTAGCCAAAGCATTAGCAAGCTTGTTCGCTAATCTACTAACAAACTGAATAGACACTAATTCAAAGTGTCGTTTTAACGACCGGCAATCTCTAATAACCTGACCCGAATAAGAAAAATTCGATAGACCATCCTTAATCTTCTTATACACCATCTGACAGTCAGAGAAAAGAATTAAATTACTCCAACCTCTTTCATCCCCCAAGTCTTTGCATTCCATACTACATCATTTCTATTTTTCCATATAACCGTGCATCGCATCCAAGATCAGCCGAATTAAATATATCAGAGAGCCACACCTCAAATTCTATTAATTATTTAGTCAGTTACCTAATTGTATTTGCCTTTGATTTTAGATAGTAATTTGAAATGAATAAAAGTATTCGTCTTTTTTTTTTTTCTATATTTTGGGCCTTCCTGTCTAAATTCACTCAAAATCTCATATAAAATTGTTGGCAGGGGACGACTTTTATGACCCGTTGACTGATTATATCATTATATTAAAATCTCCATTTGGCCAATATATATATGCGGCATTACCAAATACAATTATATTATCTGTTCCAAGTTGTCAGCTCTCCGGTTGTCTATGTCGGCCCCCTTTGCCACTTAATCGTTTACACCTACAAAAAAGAACTTCTCTCTCTCTCCCTCAGACAAACACATTCTCTCTCTCTCTTTCACAGAGTTGTTTTGCAGATGAAGGGGAAGTCGGTGCCAAGTGGAGTTGGTCTGATGATGAAGTACGGCGCCAGGTTGTACGCCGTCGTGATTATAGCAATTGCCGTCATCGCCGCCCCGCAGCTTCTTCCGGCGGCCCGAGCTCAGACGCCGCCCACCGCCAACAGCAACGCCACTGTTGATCCCGCTGAAGGTGCGCAACATATCTCATCTTCTCTGAAATTTTCCACCCTTTTATGAGTGATGAGAAAACCCGCAATTATTATCTAAAAGTATGCATCAGATGAATTCCGTCTCATAATCTTAACCAGTAAAAGACTATAAGGAACCGCCCAAGTAAGCCATCCACGGCTTCTTGTAGCCTTGTGGTTACTTGCTAAGTCAACAACCTTATCAACTTGATTGAGTTCGTCTTAAATTTTTCTCTGTTTCTAATGACAAAGAAACTCACATGCACAATTATAATATACATTAAGTAAACTCTGTCTCGTGACCATAGCTGACAAAATATTTCAAAGAGTTCAATAGTTGACGTAATTTTATGGTTATTAAGTTATTGTACTAAAGTTTCCTCCCCTTATATGTGTGTCTGCGCGCAACGGCGCATGTGCGTGCTGTGATTGTCCACTGAAAATGATTGTTGCCGCCCCCCACCATCTTATTTGTTCTGGGTGGAAAGACTTCTTCTTTCTTCCCAAAAAAATTACATTATTTTAATTTGTTAGTCTGTAATTGTCTATTTTTATATAATAATATAATTATTGCTGTCATTTATGTTATGATATTGCTGTCTTTAGCCGACTTTTTTCTTAAAAACTTTTGTTTGCTTCAAAGTTCATTTTTTAGAGTACGATTTTACTTACATTATTGCTCACAGAGTCAAATGAGACAAGTTAAAGAATGGTTAACAGATCGATATGGACAGGAACCATTGAGTCATAAGACAAATTTTGATTGAATGTCTTTTTTTTTGTCAATTTTTTTTTTGGGAAGGACTTCAAACTTGTTTTTGAATCTTTTAAAAAATGAAGTTTGAAAAAATGGAAGACAAGTTTGTGAGACTTGAAGGGTAGTTTAGTAATTGAAAAAATGTTTAAAAAAAAATAGAAAACGTATTACTTTAAAAAAATCCATTTTTCTAATTTAAAAAGTTTTTTTTTTTAAAGAATTTTTAAAAAACCATATATTTTCTTATTTTCCAAGATTTTTTTAATGCAAAAATTATATATAACTTTAACTCTTCTAGGCAGATTAATTTAATCAAAAGTTATTTTAAAGTTGACTTTGATAAACATCTTCAAATAGTTTACAAAATAAGTTCAAAATTATATTGAAAAAATTTTGGCGTTCTATTTTTGGCCTAAATTATAAAATTACTACGGAGCACTTCATTTTAGTTCAACAATGGATGCTGTGCTGCAGCTAGGATACTGAATTCCATATTCCAAAAATGGGGGATTCGGGCGAACAATCTGTGGAACTTGAGTGGAGAATTGTGCTCTGGCGCCGCCGTCGATTCTACCGGCATGCAAGAGCAGTCTTTCAATCCGGCAATCAAATGCGATTGCTCTTCCACCCCTTGCCACATCACTGCCCTGTAATCTACCTTCTTCTCCACTTCCTTCTCTGTAGTTCATCAATTGTTTACAATTCTGATTTGTTTTTCGTATTTATGAAGTTCAATGCATCATGATGTATGTTTTTTCTTCGCAGGAAAGTTTACGCTTTAGATGTCGTTGGTCCGATTCCGGATGAACTTTGGAAGCTAAAGTTCATCAATGATCTGTATGGATTCTTTCTATATAGTGTATAATTTGGATCGTAATCATTTTATATGGCAGTTTCGACAAACTCATTTGATTATATTATTAAGATTATTGATTGAATAATCCGTGTTCTACGCTTAAGTAACTTGGGATTTGGTAATGGATTATTTACAATTCACAACCTGTGTGTATGTATGTAATATATAATTCTCTTCTAAGTTCAGACACCTCATCATTTTGTTTGTAGAAATCTGGGCCAAAATTATCTGACAGGCACACTATCCCCTTCCATTTCAAATATGAGTGGTATGCAATACCTGTAAGTCAACTTTATCTTCAGTATTTAACTTGATAAAGTTATCTCTGTTTCATGTTGAGTACATGTGTTAATGCATATATGACTCTTTTTTCATGTCACCAGAAGCATAGGCATTAATGCATTGTCAGGGGAGCTTCCAAAGGAACTTGGATTGCTGACTGACATGAGATCCTTGTAAGACATTATTAATGTCATTCATGGATATTATTATTCATTATTGATGTATATGATCAGGATATAATTGGACATTTGTTTGCACAAAATTGAAATTTGCATGTTTTGCAGTTCAATTGGCACAAATAACTTCTCTGGACCTTTGCCTTCGGGGCTTGGAAATTGGAATCGCCTTACACAAATGTAAGATTGATTCAATGCTTTTAACAATATGACTTCTAGATGCTACAGCTTTCTCTTTATATTGATAGATTTTTAATTCGATTTCCAGCTATATAGATAGCTCTGGTGTTAGTGGTGCTATACCTCCAACATTTTCAAATCTAGTGAACCTAGAAACAGTGTAAGTTCCCTTGGTTTTTATTTTTTATTTTATTATTTTTTTTAAAGTAAAAATAGGTCAATTCTGTAATCGCGTTCAATGGAGTGAATTTTGTTTCTTTCAGGTGGGCTTCAAATACTGAGCTTACAGGGAGGATACCTGATTTCATTGTGAATTGGTCAAAGCTTACTACCTTGTAAGACTGTTAATAAGATTATTACCCATTCCAGACAGTCCATTGCACTTGATATCTAGATTCAAAGGAAAATCATTCTTAATCCATACCCATTACTGGTTCTCTACTTTCCATTGTTTATGATTGGCATCAAATGTATTTCTGTAGGAGGTTTGAAGGAAATTCATTTCAGGGCCCAATTCCATCTACACTTTCAAATTTGACCTCAATGGTTGACTTGTGAGTTTTATCCAAACCCTTACTTTTTTTATGTGTGTTACAAAGTTTGTTTTTCTTGTTAAGAATAATCTAATGTCTACTGCACTGGGTACTTGCAGGAGGATAAGTGATCTTTTGAATGGGAGCTCTTCACTGGACTTCATTAGGAATATGAAGAATTTAAGCAAACTGTAAGGAGATATAATCAGCTCCAATCTGCAAAGTTTTATTATACTCCTGTTTTTTGTCTGTTTCCCCCCCTGGAATCTGACCAATTATAATGAACTGATTGCTTGGTCCTTAGAGTTTTGCGGAATAACAATATTTCTGGTTCCATCCCCTCTAATATTGGAGAATATCGGAGCTTGTCACTGCTGTAAGTCCTCTGGTTGAAGGATGTTTTTAATTGAAATCTTTGAATGTCTACTTCTTGTGTTTGAAATGAGATATTTACTTTGTAATCCCAGGCTAAAGCCAAAAAGATGGGGTGATTGAGGGTCAATATTTAATATAATTACAAATTTTAGTAATTCAATTTTATTTATCACTCCATAAGAAAGCACTGTTTAACCATTTGCCTGTTTTTTTCTTATAGGGATTTGAGCTTCAACAATTTGACAGGACGTGTTCCAGATCAACTTTTCAATCTTAGTTCACTCCAAAATTTGTAATAAATCATCCTGGAGTTTCTTTTACTTTGGTACCAATTCAATAGCGCACACTTACATATGGTCATTCCAATCTTCAGGTTTCTTGGTAGTAACAAGTTGACAGGTTCTTTGCCTGCACAGAAGAGCCAAAGTCTACAGAATATGTGAGTTATATTGCTTTTAATTAGAAAGCTGAACTTTATTGCTGTAAATATTCATCCCACTTAGCTTATGGCATTAACTAACCCCCTAAACTTAGATCTATATAACAATTAATTGTTCAGTTACTCTACATATTATATCTGTGTTGTTTCCTGCATATATATCTCTGTTGTTCGCTGTTGGCTATCGTTAACACTTGGCATGTTTAACATCCTCAAGATTTTACCTGCAGAGATTTATCATACAATGAAATATCTGGGAACTTCCCTTCTTGGACTGGCGGACGAGGTTTACAACTGTAAGTATGAATAGACAACAAGCATCACACACTGTGTGACATTCCTTCCTAATCTATATGTTTTTGTTTTAAGATTCACTTTCTAATATAATAGGGGTCTCTTCTTGAATTCTAATGTTGCGACTTGCTATTATATAATTTGCAGGAATCTCATCAGCAATAACTTTACCATAGACAGCTCTAACGGCAGGTGAGAGTTAGACTTGACCGTATATATCATGTTTTAGAATCACTATCTTCAATTTTCGTTGTTCTTTGAATTTTCCAAAGGCCATATATCTGTCAATAGATAATAAATATGTTGCTAATAATTAACATGCTAGAGATATGTTTCAGTCAATTTAAAATCTACATCAGGCTATCATTTGCATGATTTTGTTGTAGGTTAGGACTGGTGGTACTGGAACTAGATCCTTAACCGTACAGTACCAGTCACTGTTCTAGTTCCAGTTCAAAATCAGTTTGAATTTATAAATTTTAAAAATTATAAAGGGAATTTCGAGTTTCTATCCCTAAAATAGAGGAATCTTAACAAGGACTTTAGGTTCTTGGCTAAGATTCTGGTGCGAATAGTAAATGGTTTGATCAAAACTGTTACCATGGCTACATCAGGCTACTGTTTTCTCAGAAAATGTTTGACAGTTTGTTCTGCCAGAGTGATGTAAATCAAGTCAGATACGGAGTAATTATTTTGAGATAGTTTTAAATTCTCATAGATTTGGTCTTAATCTGATTCAATGCATCCATTCTCCTTTCAGTGCTCTGCCTTCAGGATTGAATTGTCTTCAGAAGAATTTCCCATGTCATCGGGGAGATCCCATTTGTAAGTTAAACAAAAATGTGTTTCGTTGAGCAATACTTTATGCTCAAAACAAATATGTTGAATTTGTAATTCTTTAAAGATGAAATTTCTACTTGTTTCCAACTTCTGTTCTCTAACTTTTTGTATAATTTTGCACACTGCATACTGTGAAAAGGAGGCCAAATAATTAAAATAGCAAAAGATTTTTGTGTTGAGTTATGATACTTAATGTTTGTTGTGAAGCATTGTATCCTCTGCATGATTAAATTCTGAGATGTTATAAATTATTACATGACTGCTTTTTCTATGCATTTTGAGATGGAGGTCTTTTAACACTTTCATATTTGCTCATCACCCACAGACTCTAGCTTTGCCATTAAGTGTGGTGGTCAAGAAATAACATCATCTAACCAGATAGTATATGAGACGGATAATGAGACTCTTGGTCCGGCAACACATTACATGACAAGCACAGGCAGGTGGGCTGTTAGCAATGTTGGACTGCCCTCTGATAGCAGTAATCCAAAATACACAACCTTCAGTTCATCACAGTTTACAAATACTTTGGACTCTGAACTCTTCAAGACAGCAAGACTTTCAGCTGGATCTCTAAGGTACTATGGCTTAGGCTTGCAAAACGGTAATTACACTGTGACCCTCCAGTTTGCAGAGTCAATAATCCTGAATCCTAATCCTCCTTCTTGGAAGACTCTTGGGAGGCGCATGTTTAATATATATATACAGGTATGTGTTCTAGGATTTGGGTGACTGTGGAGTGAATAATTTATTTGCAAGTGAATATATTAGAAATTTTGTTAGAGAACAGAATTATTCAAAGTATGATTTAAATGGCATCTATGCAAATGAAATTGATGGAATTGATCAAGATGATTTACATATGTGAAGGATATGCTAAAACTGAAGGGCTCACTACAAATTTTGAGCTTAATAGAATGCAACATGCATGCATGTATCCATGTATACCTGCATGTTACTCTGGTGAGATTGGGCACAAAATTGGCAAAGTAATTGCTACGGAGTATATAATTATGATGCATTCCTTGAATCCAACTCATCTTTTAGGGTATCTATTGATTCCTTTTCCACAAGGACCAACAAACAGTAGATTGCTTTATATATTCTATGTTTTTGTTAAAGAGAAATTTAAAAATTTTTCTCATACCAATGACTTGTGCTATCTTCACTTATACATGAGATTTAGCTGAGGTTTTGGTCTCTTCAGGGAAACCTAAAGGAGAAAGATTTTGACATTCAAAAGTTAGCTGGGGGATCACTCAGAGGCCTTTCGAGGCAATATAAGGTTCAAGTATCTGAAAATCATATGGACATCCATCTATTTTGGGCTGGGAAAGGAACTTGCTGTGTACCTAATCAAGGTACTTATGGGCCTTTGATTTCATCGATTAGTGCAACCCCAGGTACATATGATCCTCACCAATTATCATTTCAAGTAAATGTATCATCAAAGTTTTTTAAAAATTGTATTTTGAAAACTAATATTTTCTGCAGATTTTGTTCCCACTGTTAGTAACCAACCTCCCTCTGAAAAAAAGAAGAATAGAACTGGCATGGTTGTAGGAATTGTTGTTGGAGTAGGAGTTGTGAGCTTTCTTTCTGTATTTGCTGTGTATTGTTTTGTTCAGAGAAGAAAAAGGCAGGACACATATGATGATGAAGGTGAGTAAAAATTTACGACAAATCCTGTTCTATTTTATTTGCTTCATGTTTCATTTTTCAGAAGCCCCATAACTTCTTTTTTGCTTGAGAAATTATTTTTGTGAATGTATGAGCATAGCTTGGCCTGGATAAAGCAACAAGAAATTTGTAAAAATTGGTTTATCAACTCTTGCTATTGATCAAAGCAGTTTAGGATCAGTTCTGTTGGAAAGATTGCTAACATTTTTCTTTAAAATGTCATCTTGTTTAGGCATAGACATGGAAGTAGGGGAACGGAAATTAGCTAGCAGGAATGAATATAATGTTATCGATGAACATTTTTTAGATTCATGTATTGCTACCTTTGTTACAAATTCGTATAAGAACAGAACCTTTCTTCTAGTTGTTTCTATTCTCTTTTGGGGGGAGGTAGAAAGAAGTCATTATGTTATGTAAGCCATATGGTGGGTATAATATGATTATTTTGAACTTTGAAGTTTAATAGCATCTTTTCCTATTGAATTTGCAGAGTTCTTGGGAATGGATGCCAAGCCATATACTTTTAGTTATGCAGATTTAAAAGCCGGAACAAGTGACTTTAGTCCTTCTAATAAGCTCGGAGAGGGAGGATTTGGTCCAGTATACAAGGTAATTCTTCTTGCAAATTGCAATGAAGTGCTTAAGTAATCCTTCCTCAAATTTTCACACAAAGAGTAGAAGGGTAAAATTATATACGTGTGTCAGCTCTGCCTTCTGGTTATAAGCCATCAAAATTGGTGCAGTTATGTGTAAAGAAAGATATCTAATGATTTACATTGAAACATAGGCCCTTCATTTTCTTGATAAACATTTGAGCAGCAAAAAATTTTAGCTTAGGATCTGTTTTTTTTAGCTAAACTTGGTGATAAACAGGGAACACTTAATGATGGGAGAAATGTTGCTGTTAAGCAACTCTCTGTGGCCTCCCACCAAGGGAAGAGCCAGTTTGTGGCGGAGATTGCAACTATTTCTGCTGTCCAGCACCGCAACCTTGTGAAGTTGTATGGCTGCTGCTATGAGGGAGACAGACGGTTGCTTGTGTATGAGTATCATGAAAACAAGAGTCTTGATCAAGCGCTATTTGGTATTATCTTATAGTTGTATACCCTTTTAGTTCCTATAACTTATCTCTAATATAAGGATTCGATGCTGATTTAATTTTATTCTTTCAACTTTCTAGGAGGTAGTAACTTATACCTTGATTGGCCAAGACGTTTTGAAATATGCTTGGGAGTAGCAAGAGGTCTAGCTTATTTGCACGAGGAATCTCGACTAAGAATCGTGCACAGAGATATCAAGGCTAGTAATATTCTGCTTGACTCAGACCTCAATCCTAAAATCTCAGATTTTGGGTTGGCAAAGCTCTATGATGATAAAAAGACCCATATCAGCACCCGTGTTGCAGGCACAATGTAAGATCCTTAAACCCTATATTATATTCATGCAGTTTGACTCAATGCCCAAGATTTTACCCTTATTTATCAAACTAATTGTTGATGCAGTGGGTACCTTGCCCCGGAATATGCCATGCGTGGCCACCTTACTGAGAAGGCTGATGTATTTAGCTTCGGAGTCGTTGCCTTGGAGATTGTTAGTGGTCGGCCAAACTCTGACTCAAGCTTGGAACAAGATAAGATATATCTTCTTGAATGGGTATGGAATGTCAATCTGAAAAAGCTTATTATTATCTGAAATAAACCTGGAAAAACCATTGAAATATAAATTAGGACAATTTTTGAATGATGACAGAGGTAGTTTTGGATTCAGTTCTTAACTAAAACTGTTCTCTTGATCCTGACTGTTGCTAGGCTTGGCATCTCCATGAGAATAATCGCGACGTTGATGTGGTGGATGAAAACCTACCAGATTTCAATGAGGATGAAGTGAAACGGGTGATAGGGGTATCGCTTTTGTGCACCCAAGCATCCCCCTCAATGCGGCCATCAATGTCCCGCGTGGTGGCAATGCTTTCAGGGGACACTGAAGTACCAACCGTAACTTCAAGGCCCAGTTACCTTACTGACTGGAAGTTTGATGATAAAACCAGCTTCATGACTGATACTCATGGATCCCAAACGGCAGGTGATAATTCATCAACAGTTGCTACAAGTGTGACAACAACAGATTTAAATTCTTCACCGCTAGATGCATCTGGGCCTATGCTTCATGAGATCATTGGGGAGGGTAGGTAGGCAGCAGGTGACACGACAACAGTTTCTGCAATCGCATTACCAGCAACGTTGTTTCTTTTTCAGCTTCATGCTTCTATCGCTCTTATAGTACTTATTATGCTTCTTCCACAGCTACTAAAATTGTCATGGCTTTCGGCTCCACTTTCCTCATGCGCTAGTTTTTGTTACATATGTAAAAATCCAAAATACCTTACTAAATAGTATGATAATGCTATGTTGACTAAATTTTTTGTAGCGCTTTATACAATATGTAGTTATATTTAATGAAGGGCCGGGCAACCCTATCCAAGTTGGTCAGATACGTAGTTGGTTTGGTAACTACAAGTTTTCAAGTTCAGCTTCTTGCAAGAGTTACTTAGTGGCCTTCTCAATTTGTGGCGATCAGAGCAATCTAGATTAGGTTTATCTCATTGTGGTCATTTGTTTGTTAGGGTTACAAGGTGAGTTCATTCAGAGCACACTTTTAGCAATTAAATTTTATGAACTCCTTAACAAATTAAATTTAATACGTTTAAGTCAATGATAAGTCGACTATTTAGGCGCCATACTTTCTCTCCACTGCTCTCACTTGGATCTCTCTCTAGCCTTGTTTAGCTGGTTAGCAATTAGTAAATAACATATTATATTAACGAGTTTGATTAATACATTATACCAATGGTTGGTAAATTTAGATATTTAGATTAAGAATTAATATTAATATGTAAAATAACTTCAAAAGTATAAATATATTTCATAATAAAAACAATAATAATAATAATAATAATATTATTATTATTATTTATTTAATTTATTTAATTTAATAACAAAAATAAAATAAATTAAATTAAATTAAAAAAAAGAAAAGGTGGAGCCGAACCGGCTCCCCTTAGTTTTGCCACTTTTCCCACATCGGTGGGAAAAGTGGCATGGGAGCCTTGAGGCATCTATAAAACGCGCCTCAAGGCCCCAAGTTTAGCGTCAAGACCCATCCGTTGATGGGCGGAGCAAGCCAGACTGGCTCTTGCACTTGCGGAGCTGGAAACGGCTAGTCTCCAGTATATCCGTTGATGGGCGGAGCAAGCCAGACTGGCTCTTGCACTTGCGGAGCTGGAAACGGCTAGTCTCCAGTATAGTTTTTTTTTGGATATACTGTCTCGTACACCTTCCCCTTCGACGACAATGGCTGATTCTTCGCTTCAGGTTTCTTCTCCTAAACTTCCTTCTTTCTTTCCTGCTCTCTTTGTTAGCCTTCTTCTCCGTTTTTATTTCTCCCATCCCCCCCCCCCCCCCCCCCACCCCCCTTTTTTTTTTTTTTTTTTTTTTTTCATATTCTTGATTCTTGATTATTAGATATTAGATACAACTTTCATTCTCTGCTGTCTCCGTCAGCCTTCTTCTCCGTTATTGCTCCTCGCCCTCTCCGCCATTTTTTTGTCTATAAATTCTATCAATTCGAATGGAGCGTTACGATTATTGGGTTTTCTTGAGTTTATCTGTTACTAAATACTGTTGGTAATTCAATTGTATATCTTTTTGTGTATGAGTTTTGTCTCTGGCAGTATTGATTTATAGGGTTTTGATAATTTTTTAGTGGGAATTATTTGTGTGTTTTGGAGTTCCTTTGTTTTATTGTTGTTTATTGCGCAGAATTATTATTTTATTTTATTATTTTATGTAGTGAATCGGGTTATATTTTGAAAGTGTGCTTTCAATCTATTCGTTATTCATCCTTGTTGTGGGGGTGTTCTTTGATATGTAAGTGATTCATTTTTGGATATATATATATATATATATATATATATATATATATATATATATATATATATATATATATATCGGTTGTTTTATTTTGATAAACTGCGTTGTAATATATTGTGGGGGTGTTCTTTGATTTGTAAGTGATTCATCTTTGGATATATATATGGGTTGTTTTATTTTGATAAACTGCGCTGAAATATATTGTGGGGGTGTTCTTTGATCTGTAAGTGATTCATTTTTGGATATATATTGGATTATTTTATTCATCCTTTTTGTGGGGGTGTTCTTTGATCTATAAGTTATTCATTTTTGGATATATATATGGGTTGTTTTATTTTGATAAACTGCGCTGTAATATAAGTTGAATTGTTATGAATTTTTCTTAATGAAGGTGTGCATTGATTAATCAATTGTTCTAGTTGTTTTTGATGTAGTTTTGACACATTCTGTTGTAACTTATATTTTTCTTAATCAAAATGTGCTTTGATTAATCAATTGTTCCAGTTGTTTTTTATGTAGTTTTGAAACATTCTGTTGTAACTTATTGATTCTTCTTTGGGTTTTGAGTTCTTTAATCATTGTTTGTTCAATTTGTTTTTGATTTATTGAATTGGGAGTTTTGATACACTTCACTAAATAGGTGAATTGTGTATGATTTTTAGTGGTTTTAAGTGTTCTTTTTATTTTTGAAATGATTTTCAGCATTAAGTTTTCTTATTAGTTATTGAAATGATGTTTGATGTTTTTAATTTTTAGAATGATGTTCAGCTTTTTTAAGTGTTATGTAAATTTTTACAATGGTTATACGCGTTTCTTGTATTCTTTTTAGTTGTGTTCTTTAAATTTTTAAAATGGTTATCAGCGTTTCTTGTATTCTTTTTAGTTTTATAAATGATTTTCACTGTTATCATGTATACTTTATTGTTTTGTTTTTAAATTTAAATTTATCTTGTATTATTTTTTGTTCAAATGGGATGTAATGATTATTGGACCTCCTCATAATTTGTAGTGATTCTTTTAAATTCGTTATTCTGTTTTTCTTGGGTTGATCTTCACTAAATATTGTTTGGTAAATTCATTTTTATATCTTTTAGTGTATGGGTTTTGATATATTGAATTGGGTTATTTTGACATATTCCAGTGAATGAAGTGAATTGTGTATGATTTTCAGTGGTTTCTAGTGTTGTTTTAGTATTTGAAATGATTTTCATTGTTTTTGTTTTTTTTTTTTAGTTTTTAAATTGATGTTCATTGCATTTAAGTGTTTTTTAGTTTTTGAAATGATGCTCATCGTATGCTCATTGTAATATAAGGTGCATTCTTGTTGATATTTCTTGATGTGACTTTGGGTTCTTTGATTATTATTTGTTCCATTTGTTTTTAATATAAATTGGGTTATTTTTGCACACCTTGTAAATAAGGTGAATTGGTTTGTATTTGATCATTAATTACGCTTGCACACTGTTGGGTGCTTTGATCATTAATTATGCTTAAGGTGAATTGTTTTATATTTGCACACTGTTGGGTGGTCTGATCATTAATTATGCTTAAGGTGAATTGTTTTATATTTGCACACTGTTGGGTGGTCTGATCATTTTTTTTTTTTTTTTTTAACAAAGGGAAGGGCAACGCCCCAGAAAGCAGAACAAACAAAATCAGTCGCCACGGGCAACCGGACTCCCAATACGATCTCTACGGACAAACTCATCAAGAATAGCATTTGGGCATTGGTTTAGCAAAACCAAATTGGTATCAGCTCCTTGATTTCTCGCTAGCCAGTCCGCGACTTGGTTTTGTTCCCGTAAAACATGACAACATTTAACATTCCAGCTCCTTTTCATCCAACTTTTGCACTCAAAGATAATATTGTTTAAAGTGCCGCCTCCCGTAGCATCGAAAAGAGGGTCGTTAATCCATTTAACCACATTCTTAGAATCGCTTTGTATGATGATGTTTGTGCAAGCTCTTTGCCAAGCGATCTTTAGACCCATGAGAACTGGGTGGTCTGATCATTAATTATGCTTATTTATGCCCTTTAATATAGTACATTTGTTGAACTTGCATGTAGTTGTCTAGTAAGCAATTACTAAAGGCATTTAACTTAATCATTTCATACATAAGTCATATGTGCATATGGTATTTGTCAATTGTCTGATCATGTCTGGTTTGCAATTTTCTTTTCCATCCACCAAGAATGTGTATGAGAGTGTCTATAGTTCATTCTCTTCATTGTTTACTAGTATAAGGAATGCCTGTATTTTGAAATTATGGTTGTAATAGTCCTGCTATGAGATTTACCTCAGAGCATCCTAATTGTGTATGGGTTTTGTCTCTGGGCAGTATTGATTTATAGGGTTCTTCAATCTTAGTGTAATTATTTGTGGGTTTTGGAGTTCCTTTGTTTTTGTATAATGAATTATGTTATTTTGATAGAGTGTTTCAATATACGGTTAATTGTTATTGCTCTTTTTGGCGAAGGCTTGTATGCTTTGATTGAATTGTTTTATTTTGAATTTTTGATAAATTGTGCTTTATTTTAAGGTGAATTGTTATGGATTCTTCTTGATCGAAGCCTGTGTGCTTTGGTCATTAATTGTTCCAATTTTTTTTTATATGTTGTGGATTGGGTTTTATTGACACATTTAAGATGAATTCTTATTGCATTTAATTTTCTAGTAAGATGGTTGTTTAGCAATTACTCAAGGCATTTTACTTAATCATTGCTTAGCATATGGTATTTGTCAATTGTCTGATGTCTGGTTTGCAATTTTCTCTTCCATCTATCAAGAGTGAGTATGAGAGTATCCATAGTTCATTCTCTTTATTGTTTACTAGTTAATAATTGTGCTTAGTTATGATGAGGAATGCCTGTATATTGAAATTATGGATGTGTGAAATTATGGATGCAGTGAACAGTCCTGCAATGAGATTTACCTGAGAGATCTGGCATTAGATCTCTCATCCTAATGCTCTCTGTAAACTACATTTTATGATTGTTATAGTTACATCATCATTATTGTCAATGCATTTGTTTTTGGTAAACACTGATTGTGTTTCATGAAAAGGCCAATTGAGTCAATTGAGTCTGTTGAAACAGCAAAGTGGAATAGTTTAATAGAAACTAAAAGTTCCAAATTGAATTAAATCTTTCCTATGGCTTGTTAGCTAGGCACGGCAGAATTATAACTAACAGTTATACAAATATATACAATATTATTATATTATTTAATCCTTTCTTAATTCCATGCGGGAATTGTTTTTTTTTTTTTTTAATTATTGAGTTCATGAATAATTGTCCGGCGAATTATCACATTTTCCGTCAATTTCTCGCCAAAAAAAATCCTCCTTTCAAATAAGATCAAAATGGACATATCTAAAAATGAATTAGTTTTAACTTTAATTAATTTACTAAAATCAAAATAATTAAATGGGGACTCTTTGTGCTTCACTAGGTTGAGAAAGTAGTTATGAACATATACTACATTGTAAGAGTCAGTAGCACTCAAAAAAAATTTTGAGTGCTATGATCCAAGAAATGCGTGTGAGATTGTCAAACAAATGAAGGAAATTGCAGTGAGCTGAGCGAAATTTTAGCCTGTTTATTAGCACAGAGAGGGCAGAGCGATGGAGGCCAACAGAGATCAGTTTAGGTCTAGGGTTAGTTTTTGTTTTTATATGGTCGGGTTTGGGCTTGGGTGTAGGGTTATATATATTATAATAGATTAGTATAAGAACTTTTATTGTGTATTTATTTTAAAGCAACAATTTTATATATATTATAAAGAATATAGGGTTATATATATTATAATAGATTAGTATAAGAACTTTTATTGTGTATTTATTTTAAAGCAACAATTTTATATATATTATAAAGAATATACTATGTAGTTAAAGCAATTTTAGTCTACCTTGTTTCTCAACGTCTGATATGCTAGAAGTATTCTAATCAAGACGAAGATTCTCCGAGGGAATCTTTGCATAATCTTAAAGAGAGTTACATTAGTGGAAATATTTAGAATTATTAATCAGCAAACTCTAACAGTTCTAATATCTTTTTTGAATACTAGTAACTCTATTACAATGAAGTATTTGTTCATAACTACTTTCTCAACCTATTGAAGCACAAGAGTCAGTATTGACTCCACTGAGGCTCGAACCCACCACCTCCCGTATAAAGGGGGAAGGGTTTGATGCCACTGGACCACAAGGTCCGAGATCAAAGCAGCCCTTTTCGAGATGGAACCTCTCAAAGCTCCAGGGCCTGGCTTTCATGCTAGTTTCTACCAGAAATCCTGGCCAATTGTTGGCCCTTCAGTTATTAAACAGTTTAATATTTTCATGGAGAACGACACTCTCGAGGAAGGCATAAATGATACCCTTATTGCACTCATTCCAAAGATTGATAGACCGTCAGATCCTAGTCATTTTCGGTCAATCGGCCTTTGCAATGTTATCTACAAAATAATCACGAAGACTCTGGCGAACCGAATCAAACCCATCCTTCGTAAACTCATTGGACCAGAACAAAGCAGTTTCGTCCTGGGTTGTCAAATTTCTGATAACATCCTAGTATACCAAGAAGCTCTTCACTCAATGCGTTCTAAGCAAGGGAACAAAGGACACATGATTCTGAAAATTGACCTTCAGAAAGCATATGATAGACTGGATTGAAATTTTATCCGCGACACTCTGAAGGAGATTGGTATGAACAACAATTGGGTTAGTAACATCATGACCTGTGTTGAAACCCCCAAATTAAGAATTCTGTGGAATGGTAAACAACTGAATCAAATAATACCCACAAGGGGTATCTGCCAAGGGGATGCGATATCACCCTATATTTTTGTGATGTGTATGGAACGCCTTAGCCATATTATTAAGGACGAAGTGCAACAAGGAAGATGGAAAGGAATTCGGCTCTCCAGGTATGACCCTCTCTTAACCCACTTATTTTTTGCTGATGATCTAGTACTTTTTGCAGAGGCATCGCAGGAACAAGTTACCATCATCAAGAATTGTTTGGATAGATTCAGCAGGGCATCGGGACAACGAATCAACTTGGAAAAATCTAAAATTTTCTTCTCTAGGAATGTAAATAGAGATGAAATCAAAGGATTGCGACTCTAGCTGGCATACCACCGACAGAAAACCTAGGGAAATATCTTGGAATCCCATCAATCCATGGCAGAGTAACTAACAATCTGTTCAACCCAATTCTGGACAAAATTGATGCAAGGCTAGACGGATGGAAAACAAGATTCTTGACCTTGGCGGGTCTACAAGTTCTTGCCCAGACAGTCTTACACACCATTCCCTATTACAATATGCAGACTATGTTCATGCCATCGGGAATCTGTGAGGTAATCGAGTAAAGAATCCGAAGATTCATTTGGGGAGGCACGCCAGAGAGACGCAAGTGTCATCTTGCCCAGTGGGATACTGTGACCAAACCGAAAATAGCTGGGGGGCTTGGAATACGAACAACCAAGGAAGTGAACCTAGCCTTCATGGCAAAACTTGGGTGGAGAACCCTAACAGACAACGAAACTTTATGGGTTAGAGTGATGAAAAATAAATACGCCCACGGAAAACAGGGAGTGGAAATCCTCACTCCCAAATCAGGAAGCTCAAATGCTTGGAGGGGCATCACCTCGGCTTTCCCCCTCATTCAACAAGCTATACGGTTCACAGTAAGAAGTGGAAGAGATACCAGATTTTGGATGGATGCATGGATTCGAGACAAGCCGCTACAAGAATTTTTAACCAACCAAGTCCCAAATACCGAATCCAATGCAAAAGTCAATGTCTTTTGGGACACACGTGGAGGATGGAAACAGGAGCTTATGAACAATATCCCTGAGGACATTATTCGACAAATTGAGCTAAAGAACCTCACAGTCGGCGAGGAGGAAGATGAAGCTACTTGGATGCCAACAGCCTCAGGTAAGTTCTCGATTGACTCTGCCTATAATTTCATTAAAGGTTATGAACCCAATATGCAAGAACCTTTCTGGAGCAAGACTTGGAAATTAAAAGTGCCAAGCAAGATGAAGATTTTTCTTTGGACTGCCATTCATGATTGAGTACTGGGAAATGCCGAAAGAAAGAGAAGGGGCCTCACCATGGATGGATGCTGCAGTATATGCCCAGGAAAAGAGGAAACGACTGAGCATATTCTAAAGACCTGCAAACAAGCTAAAGAAGTGTGGAGTGTAGTTGCTGGAAGGGAGATGTGCCGAAGATGGAACTCCTTGAGCTCTATGGATTGGCTTAGACACAATATCACCCATCAGACAAGACCAGAGGATGGAAACGACTGGCACCGTACTTTTGCAATTGCAATTTGGTGGATTTGGAGGTGGCGTAATGAGAGAGTTTTCAATTCCCAGGAAATGGATATCCAGAGAAAGGTGGCTCGGATCAAAGAAGCAGAGGAAGAGATTTGTCGCGCATTCATGCAAGAAGAGAACATGAAAAGTATCTCAGTCACGGAAAGAATTTCGAGACTTTGTTGGAAGGCTTCATTCAACCATCAGTTTACCATTAACGTGGATGGAAGCGTCAAATACTCACAAAGAGAGCAGGATATGGTGGTATCCTTAGAGACGTGAATGGAGAATGGTTGGAAGGTTTCTCGTGCAAGACAGAATTGGGAGATGCAGTAGTCATTGAAGCAAAATACATTGTTGGGAGCATGAAGTGGGCTTGGGAGAAAGGAATCCGAGATGTGGAGATCCAATCAGACACCAGCACCGTCATCAAATGGATTCAAGACAAAACTATTCTTCGAGGTCCCATCCGGGAATTAATTGAGGAAGCAAATCGATGGATCGATAGGAATTGGAGGATCTCTATTAAAGGGATTTTTCGAGAGCAGAATCATGTCGCGGATTTTCTGGCAACTTTGGGAGCCCAACAACAAGCCGAATGGGCAACATTTACTACTAGTCCCCCCGAGTGTGAGAAGATCTACCTCTTAGACTTGACTCATGCCACGAGTGTTCGTAGAGTTAGGGAAAGTAACTAGTGTATTTTCCCCGAGTTTTACCCGTCCATGTATGATCAAAAAAAAAAAAAGCCATCTGCAGAACGTCACTACATTGATTACTAAAACTTCGGAGGGAGAATTCAAAAAAAAAGTGATGGGTAGGATTTGTAGTTCAAATCTACCCCATCGATTTCGAAACAACTTGTAAAAAGCCTCCCGCATTAATGCATTATTAAAATAACATTAGAATTAACAAATACAAAAATTTGGTACAAACCATAATTAAAGGTGCATGTTCCACCAAATTAAATAAGCTTTCCTGGACGAGGACGTCAAGATTATGAAGTTCTAAGAAATGGATGCACTGCACTTATTATTGTCTAAAACACAAATCTAAATTAAATAGACTACCACAACATCATTCGAGCTGCAAGAGAACCAATAACAGAATCTGTGTTTTTTTTTGAGTACTACTAACGGAGGACAGCAACTAGCTTCTTCAAAAGAAGATCAACGAAATTACTCTCACTAGTCTACGTGACAGCTCAAAACCTGCACAGATCATAGTAAAATGAACAAGCAGAGAGAAGATGGGGAAGTATGATAAAAAGAACAAGATAGATCAAGGCATGAACTAGCTATAGCTATACAAGAATTATTACACATCCATTGGTACAATCTCCATAAATCTTAATTTCAAGAAAGTCATGTGCCAACCTAATAAGAGAGAGAGACAATACATGACACATGAGTAATCTACTTTCTGGGTTAAGTTTTAATTCATATAAAATCAAAAATATAAAATTAAAAATGAGCATTCATCCAAAACTAATTGTTTAGCTAAAAGATATTAGTTTCATGAGGCTTTTGAACAATTCTGTAACCTCAATTAGAGTCACAGAAGCGGGAAGTGTAATCTTCCAAAAATTACCCTACAAATGAGAAGATAAAACTATTGAGAGAACATCTTTCTGGAAACTAACCATTGCCAAGCAAGGAAATTAGTGTAGTTTTTGAAACTAATACTTCACATTAACTAATTGGAACACTATGCATCAAGTCTAGAAATTAATTGCCTTAGTATACAGAAATTATATACAAACATCATAAAATTTCAAAGAAACAAGTCTCAAGTCTAACACTAGAACGAAATGAAAATGATATAAACATGATAGAAGCAGTGAAATAAAATGATACCCAATGCTCAAGCATTGGGGCTATAACAGAGTCATTCATACACCTACTTAGACCACAATGTCCTACAAATACATACTACTACTTAGGCCCTGTTTGGTAAGCTTATCAGCCAATTTTGACTTATTTGACCACTATTAGTTGTTTAACTTGGTTAAAAAATCAATATAAGTGTTTGGTTAATAAACTTTTTGTAACTCCAAAATGCTAAAATTCAAAAGGCTACCGAAAGCAGCTTTTTCAATTAGCTTTTTGAGAAAAGAAATTATACCAAACAGCTCTCACCTAACAGCTCATTTATCAACAATTTTCTACAATCCGTTAATGTTATCAACAAATATACATTTCTAACCCAAACAGCCAAACCAATAAGCTATCATCCATTTACCAAACAAGGCCATAATCATCAAATGAAAGTGAGGAATGAATGAAGTATTACCAGTTTCAGCATATTCTAGGCCTGGCGGGAAGGGATCATCCCCGTCTTCCTTGCGTAGGCGAAAATCCCACCGGCTTCAACCACCGGGCCAGCATCCCCGATTGGTTTCAGCTTGTATTCCTTCCCAGTAGTGTGGTTGATCAACTTATTTTCACCCAGCTCAACACTCACCACATCTCCCGTCTTGCACTCCTCGCATATCCTCACCTCGGATTCCAGCGGATAAATCTCCCCGGTGGACACCGAGTTCCGGAAGAATATCCGGGCGTAAGACTCCGCCACCACCGCGGACACGCCGGCGGCGCCGAGGGCAACGGGGGCATGCTCACGAGAGGAGCCGCACCCGAAATTATCGCCCCCGATAACAATTGAGTACTTAGATTTGAATTCGCCGGGTTCAACGAATCGGGTTTGGTAGGTAGATGGGAGTCCGCATAGGGCATAGGACCCCAGCTTTTGGTATTCCTCCGGTTTGGAAGGGACTAGGGTTAGGTACTCGGCGGGAATGATTTGGTCAGTGTCGATGTTGTCGCCAACGACGTAACAAACGCCGTGGAAGGTGGTAGTTGAGTCGGCGGCGGCGGCGGAGGATCGAAGAGAGGTGAGTATTCGGTGAGATTGTGAGGGAGTGGAAGTAGAAACAAGGGGTTTGCAGGGATGGATACGGGCATTGGAAGGGAGTATTGCGGAAGAAAGATGGGTGAGACGAGAAGTGTTGTGTTGAGCGGAGGAAATGTTGAAAGTCAGGGAGCCGGAGAATGCTGTTGAAGCCGCCATTGATGGAATGTTTGATTAGGCAAATTAACCCAGAAATTAGAATGCAAGGGAACAGGGAAAGGCTAGAAATTGACCTAGCCTTCAAGGGGATCAAGGCTTCAACTCCTTCAAACAATTATTGAATTACAATTTAGTGAATTCTCAAAGTACAGTGTTTGGTTGTTGGTTGGAGGGCGGAATTGCGATTCCCTCCAAACAATGAATTACAATTTATGGGGTACCCCATGAATTGTAATTCGGTGGAGAGGAGGGACAATTTATTGGTATAAAGACAATTTTACCCCTCCTCTCATACTCTTTGTCTTTTTTTTTCTTTTTTTTTTTTTAATTTAATTGAAAGAATTATTATTATTATTATTATTATTAGGAATCAGGGTCAGATAGGCCACTGAACTACACACGAAACTGTAATTAGGCCATTGAACTCAAAAACAATGCAATTGGATCCCTGAATTACACAAATCCAAGTTTGACTTGATCTTCTGGTTACCAACTTTAAAAATAATATTTTAAAATAATTTTAAATAAAATACTTAATTAAAATTAAATTTAAAATTTAAAATTAAAAAAAGGACCCAATTGACTTGTTCCTGTTTATTAATTTATTTAATTATTTTTAAAGTTGGTAACCCGAAGATCAAGTCAACAAGTCATTTTAAAATATTGTTTTTAAGTTCGATGGCCTAATTGCAGTTTCGTGTGTAGTTCGGTGGCCTATTTGACCCTTATTCCTTATTATTATTATTATTATTATTATTATTATTATTATTATTATTTGAAATAATAATAATAATAATTATTATTATTATTATTATTATTATTATTATTATTATTATTATTATTATTACTACTACTACTACTACTATAACATCTACCACAACATAAGGACATTTTAGTTATTTTGTTATTTTTTACCTTTCAATTCCCTGTATTCCTATTTCTGCATACCAAACACTGTAATTTCAATTCTTACTTTATTCATTGAATTGCAATTCCACCGAATTACAATTTTTTTCCCCCTAATTCCCTCCTCCCAACCAAACGCCCTGTCAATGTTCAAGCTAGAAATCAAAGAGAGGAGTTGTGAGTAGACTGAGTACCTTCGTCAAGAATCTGGCAACGGCGGAGCAGGGAAGCAGCAAGCGCGGACGGAAGAGGCTTCGTCTTCCGTCTTCGTTTCTGTATTCTAATATTTTAATTTATAAATTATTATTATTATTATTATTATTATTATTATTATTATTATTATTATTATTATTATATAGTGGCATACTCATTATTCCTTAAGACCACAAATTTAACCAAACAATGGAATTAATATTCTCAATTAACTTTTTTTCGCCAACAACTTATCTTCCTAGAAACTACTTTTCCATGAAATTTCACTTCAAATATTTTTCGCGAACCAAAAAGGCCTTAGAGTTACAACCGTGTCAATAATTTCTTTTTAGGTATGTATATATTGGCCTCGGCTTGAGTGAACAACCATCGCTGCTAGATTGACTGAGGTTGCGGGTCAAATCTTGCAATAGAACGGGTTGAAAAAAATCAAAGGTATTTATAAAAAAAAAGTGAAAAATACAATTTTAGTCCTTCAATTGTTCCATGTTTTTGAGTACTAAAAAAAAACATGTTAATTCTTTTATTAGTCTCAAATTATTATTTTTTTACTGTTGCAATATACATTTCTAACTCTTCAAACAAGTTACAGTTTTAATACCTGGATCAAGAAGACTATCAAATTCTATTAAATTTTATATAGTATATGTATATTTGATTACTTTTTAATATTTCTTCTTTAATTATGATCTTGTTTAATCTCGACTAGGTAGCCTAGTCGGTGCCTAGGAAGTCTAGTCGGGGCCTAGGTGGTCAGCGCCTAGGCGGAGCTTAGGTAGCTTAGGAGGTCGCCTAGCCGGCCAGCCGCCTAGACAATTTAAGGTGATACGCTAGGCGGTCGACTGGCACCTTAGTGCCTAGGCGGGATTAATCGACGCCTAGGCGAGATTTTTGCAACACTGGATGTGGATAAACAACCTTTTGAATGAGGCTGGTTTCAAAGCTCCGATTCCTGCAAAGTTATGGTGTGATAATCTCTTCATATTGCATCAAACCTGGTGTTTCATGAACGAACCAAGCACATAGAGATTGACTGTCATTTTGTTCGTGAGAAGATACAACAAGGGTTAATCTCCACTGAATTTGTGAAAATCGCAGAACAACTCGGAGACCTATTCACAAAGGCCCTAACTGGGCACAACTTGTTATTTGTGTAACAAGTTGGGCATAATGAATATTTATGCTCCAACTTGAGTTAGAATCCTGCATATTTTGGAATCTTGGTTATATTAGGAATCTTGGAGCCTAAGGTTTTAAGTGGGAGGTATATGGAAACTTGTTGTATTTATAGGATGGTGTATCAAACATTTGAACAAGGTGCTCTTATATGCTCTGATCTATTATAATGGATCAAGGTTATGATAATGATTCTAATATGAAAGAACGACTTGAAATCGAGCCTTTTTTGTTAGTTTCGCCTTGAACCTGCAACAAGAAATAAATAATCTAAATAGTAGACTAAGGATAAAAGAATAAAAAATTAAAAAGATAAAGAAATAAAATAATATAAACAAATTATAAATGAATGTTACTTTCAAATTGATAAATTAACTTATGGATAAAGGAACATAAAAGATAATGGAAGACTCAGAAACATATTATCAAATTGATACTTATCAAGGTGGGACAACACAAACTTTAACCTTTAAACCTGAAATTTATGAAAACATAATGGTTTGATAGAAATAAGGAGAGAATATATGTAGTTCAAAAACATGAAAATGCAATTGATATTACAACTATTAATGAAAAAGCAAGAATAAATCTAATAACAAATGAAATATTAAAAAGAGAACTAGCAAAACTTAAAAAAAAAAAAAAAAAAAAAAAAAAAAAAAAAAAAAAAAAAAAAAGCCTAAGAGATCTAATTATTCTTAACGTACTATAGCAAATACATTCCGTGCAACGCACGGACGAAAATACTAGTTTACTATAAAGGCAATATATATCTGATGCTTTAATAACCGTAGTAAGAGAAAATATAATTTACCAAAAATTAAATTTTACAGTACAATTAAATTTTAGTATATCATTAGAAGATGAACATAAAAAATGAACTTTAACTTATATTTTAAATTACAAGGTATTCACATGCCTCTAGAAAGTAAAGTAATGAACATAGAAACAAAAATGATTTATGCTTTACTAGGAAATACGGGTGTAAACAAATCAAATAATTTTGATTCGATTCGTGATTCTAATTCGAATAGTTGAATACGAATCCGAATTCGAATACACATTTTGATTCGAATGTTATTCAAATCCAAATACAAATCAGGATAGATTCGATTCGAATAGTATTCGAATATATATATATATATATATATATATATATATATATATATATATATATATATATATATATATATAATATGTGCAGTCCAACTATCAGCTTAGGCTTTTAGGGCTTTTAGTTGAGATGGAGCACATGCTTTAATTTGGTATCAGAGCCATGTAAAAGATTATGGGTTCGAATCTCCGCGTCACCCTCAAAAAGAGACTTCCACGTGTTGCGCTCGGAAATCCACCGCACACGTTGAGATGGAGCACATGCTTTAATTAAGCAGGCTAAAATAAAGCAGTCGCTTCAGTGCATCCTCATTCAGTCAGTCATCCCAGTATATGCATCCTAAGCCACCGCTTCAGTGCATCCCGCAGTTCCCATTGCATCCTCATTCAGTCAGTCATCCCAGTATATGCATCATAAGCTAAAACCCACAGTTCCCATTGCATCCTCATTCAGTCAGTCATCCCAGTATATGCATCATAAGCTAAAACCCAGTATATGCATCCTAAGCCACCGCTTCAGTGCATCCTCATTCAGTCTTCCCAGTTCGGCAGCCGCAGTTCCCATTGCATCCTCATTCAGTCAGTCATCCCAGTATATGCATCCTAAGCTAAAACCCAGTATATGCATCCTAAGCTAAAAAAATAAAGCAGCCGCTTCAGTGCAGCTTTTAGTTGAGATGGAGCACATGCTTTAATTATATATGCATCCTAAGCTAAAATAAAGCAGCCGCTTCAGTGCATCCTCATTCAGTCTTCCCAGTTCGGCAGCCGCAGTTCCCATTGCATCCTCATTCAGTCAGTCTTCCCAGTTCGGCAACCGCAGTTCCCATTGCATCCTCATTCAGTCTTCCCAGTTCGGCAGCCGCAGTTCCCATTTCACGGCAGACCACCGTCGTGACAAGGAAGCACGGCAACAAGGAGAGCAACTCAGCAAGGCAGGGCAGCAACTCATCACGGCCACTGTCGTTCGGCGAAGGCAACAATCTTTACGGCTGCGGCAATTTTTGTTATATTTTATCTTAATTTATTGAAAAATTAAAAAAAAAAAATTAAGACAGTCATTTCGAATTCGAATATTCGAGTCGAATCGAATCGAATATATTCAAATAAATTGGTCGAATCGAATACGAATTGGAATTTATGATTCGAACACTAAACGAATTCGAATTCGAATACTCATCAAAATAATCGCATTCGAATCGAATACTGAAGTATTTGACTCGATTCGATTCGTTTACACCCCTAGAATAGCTTAGGGGTGTAAACAAATCAAATAATTTTGATTCGATTCGTGATTCGAATTCGAATATTTCGAATACGAATCCGAATTCGAGTACACATTTTGATTCGAATGTTATTCAAATCCAAATATAAATCAGGATAGATTCGATTCGAATAGTATTCGAATATTCGAATAACTAAACTAGTAAAGGCATAAACCCTAAGCTAAAATAAAAGTGAGAGCAGCCGCTTCAGTGCTTCACCCTTCAGTCTTCCCAGTTCGGTAGCCGCAGTTCCCATTTCACGGCAGACCACCGTCGTGGCAAGGAAGCACGACAACAAGGAGAAAAACTCAGCAAGGCAGGGCAGCAACTCATCACGGCCACTGTCGATCGGCGAAGGCAACAATCTTTACGGCTGCGGCAATTTTTGTTATATTTTATCTTAATTTATTGAAAAATTTTTAAAAAAATTAAGACAGTCATTTCGAATTCGAATATTCGAGTCGAATCGAATATATTCGAATAAATTGGTCGAATCGAATACGAATTGGAATTTATGATTCGAACACTAAATGAATTCGAATTCGAATACTCATCAAAATAATCGAATTCGAATCGAATACTGAAGTATTTGACTCGATTCGATTCGTTTACACCCCTACTAGGAAATCACCAAGTAAAAAAAAAAAAAAATGATATGGAGATAATAGTACCTAAACTATATCAAGAAATTTTAGAACATATAGAATGTGAGGTGTCATCTCCTCATTCACTGCTAGTGTATAACACCCTATACACCGGTGCATCAAATATTTTTCCATAAAGAAAACTCTAAAATTACCAATACTAGAAGATATATGTATGGATTTTGAAAATAGAAGAATAAAACCATTTTCAAAACTAATACCATTAGTAGAAGGATCTAGACTAAGTTTTCATAAAGAAATCATAACAACCCATATAAACTGGAATTAGACAATTTAATACATTAGGAATTATACCCAAAAAAATTAGATTTAGTAAATAAATAATATAATAATTTTGATAAATTAAAAATAAAAGTAACAAAATATTTAATATGTCAATTATCGATGTCACTCCTGAACTATTAGAGGTGTAAATGTTGCCAATATTCAAAACATTACATATATCGTCCCTCCCGTACCTTTTTGAAAATTGAAGGGCAACATTTACACTATAGGAGGACAATATATGTACTATTTTGAAAATTGGGGAAAAACATTTATACTACTAATAATTCAGGGGTAACATTGATAATTGACATATTATGGGGACATAAATTACAATTTTCCTTTTAATGGAATTATTGTAATAGAAGGAATAACAGTAATAACCACAGATACAAGAGTCTTGTCCATATAAAGAAAACTAATGAAAAAGAAAGTATTACAATTGAAACTCAAACATATAATTTTCCAAATGATGAAAAATAAATAATAGTAACTAAGTCAATAGTTTTAAAATTTAAAATAAAAGATTTAAAATATAATATTAATATAGAAGTACTTAAGAATTACTTAGGAAATGATTTTAGAATTGAAATAAATTATCGATGAAAAATAGATCTATAAATGCGATATGAATATATCAAAAGAAATAGAAAAGAAAGAAAAGGAGTTAAGACAAATGAAAGATACTCTCATACCACATATTAATAGGACAACAATTTATTTCATGTGTATGAAAGAATAGAAAATTCAGGAATAAATAAAGATATATTAGATAAAGAAAGATACAAGTATGAACCAATACTACAAGAATCTAAAATGGATGAAAAAAAAATAGACCAAAAAAAATAGGGAAGTAATTATAGTTAAAATAAGAATATATAGAATTTTTGTCATTAAAGTTAGAAAAACAATCATATCAACAACTTTTAAAGTTAGGAGAAGATTTAAAATATAAAATTAGGAAAAATTATTATTAGCATTTAGGAGATGAAGCCAAAAAATGGTAGCAGTTTATATCGACTAATAGAAGCATGATGTAGAACATAAACCTGATAATATGATAATACAAAAAATATTTATAGATAGTGGAGCATATATATGTTTAGCTAAAAATATGTAATAATACCATACAAATGTAAAAAATCAAACAGTTTCAGGATTTAATGAACATAATAAAGAATTAGATGTAAGCTTAGTATGGAAACATGCATAGAAAATTGTTAGAAACTCTTTTTAGGGGTTTCAGTAGCATACCAAACAACCATTGACACCTGAAATCATCAAGAGCAAAGTATAGTTATAATAGTAAAAAAATTCAAACCCAAGTAAGTTTCTAAGTACACTTTTAGGAGATATTGACTATCGATAAAATAAATATGTAAATCTAATTTCACATTTACAAATATCATTTTTCATGTTTTACCAGGTGTGAAATCCGACTTTAAAATGCATCAAAATATGTATTAGGTTATAATGTATATGTAATGATATATATTTCACTACATTCTAATTATCTACCCACTAAAATATTTTAATAACATCTTGCGCTGTCAACATACATAAATTAGATTTATCTATGTGGTAACATAGCAAAATTATTTAAATATATTTTGACTTACTAATTTAAATCTACCTATAGCATTAGAATCAATTTGATTATATATACAAACTACTAATTAAATTTTAATCATATATCAAGATATTGTTTTGGCTACTTCAAAAACAATTAATTATTTAAAACAGTTTATAAAAGTCAAGAATATTAATACAATTAACTTAAAAGATGCCTATATATAGTAATTATACAATCGATTTTTCTATGAAATTATAACTAACCATATACATTTTATCTTATCTTATTTCTTAATCGTAAAGTGTGAATGAAAGTTATACCATTCATTTATGTTCGTTTTTTCCGTTAAGTTTTTTTGTACATTATGCTATAAATGTTGTATTTTACAATATATTAGACAAACATACCCCTACCGTTATAACTTCCGTTATCTTTTCCACTATTGTTACCATGCACATGCATCCACTATATATTTTCTTATTTTCTTCAATAATAATAATATATACACATTATTTTTTTTTTTTGAAAACTATAATATATACACATTATATATTAGAGTTATATACTAATACGTTAGTTATTTTCTAAAATATAAATATAAAATTTATAAAAATATTTTACATTATTATTATTATTTACAATAATTTAAATATTTAAAATCTAAATAAATTTAAAATTCTTTGTTCAATGGTGTTGTCACACACAAATCTCACAATCCTAAAAATTACAAAACAAAGATTGATTAAACCTCCCGCTTTTCTGCCAAGCACCTTGTGCTCAATTGGCATGTAGTGGTCACCCTTAGATGGGAGGTCATGAGTTCGAGTCTCAGTGGAAGAGATCTCGAAATTGACTCTTTGTGCTTCAATAGGTTGAGGAAAGTATAGATGAACAGATACTACAATGTAATAGGGTCAGTTGTTTCAAAAAAAAAAAAAAAAAACCTCCCGCTTTTCTTTAAAACACTTCATCAACACTTAACTAAAACCACCCTATCTTATAGGTTTATATTGTCCAGAGTATTATATATTGATGAGGAAATTATGTTTAGAGAAAAATTTAAAAAAAAAAAAATCCCAGAAAAGGGAGATGGAAAAACATAGAATATAGCTAGAAAGTAAAAGAAAAATAGAAATAGTGAGGTCAGTTTGTAACATACCATGATACCAAGGCATCTATTTTAGTACTAGTCTGGAATTCATCAAGCACAATTCTGTTCAGTATACTCGAGGCCCTAAATCCTTTGATTGTTGTTCTGTTTTTTGAATCTCTATTACCACTACCATTTAATAGGCCTGTTGTGAGTGGCTTGGAGCACGTAGGGCATGAAACTTTTGCCATACTAGAAGAAAACTCCTCCAAACAAATTCTGCAAAAGGTGTGTGCACATGATGGAACCTGTAACCACAGACAAACAAGTCCCTTGCTCATGTTAATTTATGGTAATGCCAACTAAAAATGCATGCTAAATCAACCATTGTCACAGGACACAGGGTAATGTATGAAACATTCTCTTTAGATATATCAACATGCCATTTAGCCTCTTTACCAGCGCTTCTACAGGTATTCCAATAATGAAAATTGACCATCAAAAAGTACAGACAAATAAACAACTCGTAACATCTACTGAAACTATGTTGATCCAGTTCAAGTTAGCCCAGAACTTGGAAAAAGGAGGGGAGGGGAAAGAGAAAGAAAAACAAAATGAGAAATTACCACAGGTTCTTCTACTGAGTCATGACATATGCCACAAGGTTGTTCAACATTGCTAGCATCTACGGCATTTTCACTTCTTGCCAAAGCAGAGACAGAGTATTCGACAAGGTAAGGGTGATCAACCGCCTGGACATATATGACCGGTAATCCAAAATCAGGAGAAGCCATTTCTAGAACTAAAAAACATCACAAGGTAGAACCAGGCAACCAGCTTATCATAACATTCCATGCATTTTTAGCAGAGTGAGTAGTAGATTGATGCTTTAACAGAAGAAAACTGAAGGATGTGAGCTTTTCACGAAGTAGAACTAGCTTATCTAAAATTCCATACATACATGGTAATGGCAAAAATCATTTTGTTTATTATCATGTAGCCTCTGGTCATTATCATTTTGGTTTATTATCATGTAGCCTCTGGTCATTACTAAATTCAATTCCACTGTCAACATTAACATGTTAATGTGTTTTATGACTTAAAACTCCACCATGAATAACGAAATCAATTCATAAAATTAACTATTAACTATCATTGTTTATTAAAACTATACTACATGCTATCCACAAACCTGTCGCAGGCGTGTGAGGAGGTCAAAAATGTGGGCGTAGTTATTCGACACAGTTCCTTCCCGAACATATCTGCAAATAATGAAGCATTACAACCTGAAGTTACAAGTCACTAATCCTCTTTATTTTAGTTGCTTAAGCTACACTAGTACCCCATCTCAGCCAAATACTTTGAATAGCCATGCTATGAGATTTTCAGGTGTAGAGGATATTCAAAATCCAGAACCAAGCAGGTAAATTTTCTTTGCTACCAGCTTGGTGGTTGGGGCTATATCGACAGTCAGGAGAATAGTTGGTATTGGGTACAACAAAGACCATTTTAAGTGAGATTTAAGTTTGGATGAAGAATAAAATTTGGTAGGGGTCTGCTCCCTGCACATAAATGAAGTGCTTTTGGAAAGATATAACAAGAACCAAACTCCTTAGTCAGGTTGATACAACAACAGTATCTAACAGGAAGAGCAAAATTAAATGACAACTATTTGTCAGCTCCTTGATTAGAAGAAAAAAAAAGTGTCATGCTTTCAGGAAAGATAGGACAAGAGAGTTAACAATCCAAAATTCAGGGTGTTGCACTAAAACTAACTAATCTCTGGTCTAATTGGATTGCAAAATAGAGCAAGAGCAAAATTCAATGACACCAATAGCAGAAGTGATGTGGCATAGGTCCATAGCTAGCAGATGTAATGTCCACAAAGGTAGACAAAGTGATAAAGATAGAGAGTCAGGTGCAAGATTTAATGAGAAGAAAAAATTCAAGATCAGGCAGTACCTTGAGAATGTTAAATGGTTTCAGATAGTCAATTTAATTTTAAAACATTTAGGTAAAAAAGAGCATCAGAAGACATACGTATTAAATTGAGCTTGACTCTCATTATATAAAGATGTATAGTAATCTTCTTCTTTGACATCAAGAGAATCCCGTCTCAGTGTCACCTGAATCAGAATTTTAGACACATGTAAACTTTATTTCAGAAAATTTAGAATGACTGCAGTAATCTGGCCTTCAAATTTATTAATTAATGAAATTTCTGGGGTGTCACTTGAAACAATACTCACATCCCCAAATCAGTGTTCACTTCTACTGTTTCTGAATCAATGAATTCCACAAAACAAAGGTCAGTTCCAAGGATCAGGTGAAATGAGAAACTCATGCTTTAAATATTTTCTGTTGTACAAAAAGTTCAAATACAGACTTTCCATCCAGCAACATAATCAATACTTTTAAGTATGAAAGGAAAGGCATGGTTAACAAATTTTCTTCCAATTTCATCAAATTTAAGTGAAAATCAGAAATTCCATTTCCTCCAAATAAAATAATTAAGTTCTAGACTACTGGTTCTAGCAGAACAAATGCGTTACTTAAAACCAACTGGAAAGACGTCAAATTCACACAAGATCCCACTATCTTATTGAGTGATATTTCAGGAAAAATAATGGGAAAAGAATAGTTAACTAATGAATCCTATCGAAAGGGGGAAAGATCAAAGAAAAGATAGTTTAAATTGGGAACTCAAGGCAGAAGGAAATCGAACAAGCAGTTCAAATGAAAAAGAACATCCAAAAAAACCTGAACAAGGAAATTAAAATTAATAATAATAACAAACAATTCGAAAACGGGAATCTTAGACAGACCGGCTCTGTGAATCAACGGCGGCTCGTAATTCTCGACGGAGACGGTCAAAACTTTACCAAAATCATCGCAGAGAGTCGCAATATTTGATCTGAAAACAATACCACTGGTCAAATTCATATGCAGATACACCTGAATGTAAGTTAGCGTGTATGAATAATTCAAGCGCCTAGATGTATAAACAAATATGTAAAGAGAGTTTGTGAAATTACCGTCCATGAGTAGACCACAATTATCAGAAATCGGCAAAGAATACAATGAATTTCAGCGCTGGCAGACCAAATGTAGTGGAGAAAGGAGAAGAAGACGAAGTTGAAAGCTTGAGCCTTTGGAGACCTGAAACGCAGAGAGAGAGAGAGAGAGAGAGGAGTGAATTCACTAAACGGCCAAGAATAGGGTTAAAAAGGTGGGATTTAAGGAAGGAGGGAGGGGGTGGGGTGGGGTGGTCTGATTCTTGGCCGTAACGGCTATAATTTTAAATTTCTGGGAACGTTTACAGCGTCGGATCAATCTTTCTTCGCCATCACCGCCGCTCTCAATCTTTTTCTGTTTTCTCAATCTTTCTCTGTTTTTATTTTTATTTTTTTTGTTTAATTCTTGCGCAGTAGGCACACAACCATCCTTTTCTTTTTTTAAACATTTAATTTGTTTGTTTTTTATTGTTTTATTTTTTATATTTTAAAATTTTCGCAATTTTCAATTATTTAACATATATTCTTGAATGATTTAATTACAATTAAAATTAAAATGATTAAAATAAATAGAGGAACAATGAAAATTAATTTAAATGTTTGTAATTATAATTTTAATTAAATGTAGGAATGTTTATTTTAATTAATTTTTATAATTATAAATTTATCATTCAAATAATTAAAATATAGAATATAAAATGGTGGGTCCACAAAAAACTGAGAAAAAACTCAAACTAGTGTGGAGAAGAGTTTTTGTGATTAAATGAGATAGTGGATGATGATGTGGAAGTTGGGGCCCACAAAAAATTGGAGAAAAAACTCCAACTGATAAGGATGCTCTAACCCGGATGGTCGAACCTGTTCTCTCACCATCTGCTACATAGACCTTTGTGTTTTATGACAATTGTACCCAATTATATATAAAATTATATTAAAACCACTAAAATTTGGCAAATTAATATCAAACATTTGTATTTTGTAACAATTATAATTTTCAACCCAAGAACAAATATAATCTAACCCTAATTTTTTTCAATTTGTAAATAAATATTATTTTAAGAAAAATTACAACATAAAATTATTTATAATAAAAAAAAACATAATGCATGAAAACGTCTAATTTATACAAGTAAAAGTTCAAAATTAAACTATTAAAAAACATTTTACAATATAAAAGTATGTTTAAATATTATAGGTACCATTCTCAAAAAAAAAAAAAAAAAAAAAAATTATAGGTATCAATCAATTAATATTTTTTGATCAATCAATTAATATTTAAATCAAGAGAATCGAATTAATTTTAGGGTCATATATTATAATTGGGTATAATTATCACATAACACAAAGGTTTGTATATTTTAAACTAAATTTTAAAAATTTGGATATAATTGTCACAAAGCTTTAAGGTTTGGACTATTTTCACCAATAAGCCTTTACATTTAAACAAGTTCTTCATTTTATTGAGAAACATGTGAACTGAAATTTGTTTAAACTTATGATAAACAGGAAACACTCGAGGACAGGCTCGTCCCTGGGCAAGGGCGGGCTGAGCCCTTGCCCAGGGCCCACCCTAGTCCACCACCTTTTATATATATATACTATAGAGTTTTAGGTATAAGTATTTAATATACATTTAAATAAATTGAATTTGATTTAGCTTAGCTGGTGGGACTTATTGCCCACATTGTTAAGGTCATGGGTTCAAATTTTTCAAGACTTTAAATTTTTGAACTCCCATGGATAATTTAAATTTTTCCTCCCAAACGAATTTAGGGATATTATATAGTATTAAAATTAAAATAAAATTATAACTTATGAAATTTAATTTTCCCTCCCTACTCTTTAGAAGATGAATTTAGAAATATTATATGGTATTCAAATTATAACATATGGAATTTATTTCTATTTCTAATTCTATTTGTTCAGTTGTAACTATGTGATTATTTTACATTTCTATAATTATAATGAGATTTATAGTATAGATTAATTTGTGATTCATATCAAATTTTGAATATATTTCTATTCGAGTAATTTAGTAATATTCAGAACATGTGTTATTTTGTGAACTTTATAATGATTTATGTATATGTAATATATTTTGTGATTTAGTTATGAAATAATTTTAAAAGATTTTTTTTTTTTGAATTATTTAGTCAATATAGTTTAGAAGTTCTATTTTGTGTCATTGACTCATTGTATTCATATTAATCTATTTTTTTTTTTGAAATTGATCTTACTAAAAGAAAATTATTTATAAATATGATATCAATAGAGAATATGTGTGATTTATAATATGTTTTCTATTCAAACTATTTTATCCAATTAATCATGTTTCATATTTTGTTATGAATATCATTTATCACGTTTTAAAGTATTTTGATTTATTGCTCAAGTAATTAAGATTTCGTGCTCTACTCTTATTTGTAAGTTGCATTTTATAATTATTATTAATAATTGCTTTATTATTTACTATAATGACAATGTGATGGTCTATAAGCTTATTTGGTTTTAAATTGTTTATTCGTTTTTATTAACTGTAATTCTTTATTTATGAAGACACATATGCAAATATTAAATATTTTGTATTTTTTAAGCCAACAAAGAAAAATTCATTCATAAGTAACGAAAGCATCTAGAGTTGTTTTCATTATTATTATTATTATTGTGTATGCAAAATTGTTAAAAACTTGTAAATCTTATTTTAAGTTATTTGTCATTAGTTTTTTTTTTTTTTTTTGTTTTGTTTTCCTTACGCATATATAAATTCATTTCATATAGGGCCCATTTTTTATGCTATGCCCCGGGCCTATAAAATGATAGGAACGGGCCTGCTCGAGGATGGGAGAATTGTTGCTGTTAAGCAACTCTCTGTGGCCTCCCGCCAAGGGAATAGCCTGTTTGTGGCAGAGATTGCAACAATTTCTGTTGTCCAACACCGCAACCTAGTGAAGTTGTATGGTTGTTGCTATGAGAGAGACAAACGCTTGATTGTGTATGAGCTTCATGAAAACAAGAGTCTTGATCAAGCACTATTTGGTAATCTTAGAATTTTATGCTCCTTTAGTTCCTATAACTTGTTTCTGATAGAAAGGATGGTGATTTATTTTTATTTTTTAAAACTTTGTCCAAGATGTAGTAACTTATTTCTTGATTGGCCAAGACGTTTGAAATATGCTTGGGAATAGCAAAAGGTCTAGCTTATCTACATGAGGAATCTCGACTAAGAATCGTACACAGAGATATCAAAGCTAGTAATATTCTACTTGATTCATACCTCAACCCTAAAATCTTAGATTTTGTGTTGGCCAAGCTCTATGATGATAAAAAGACCCATATTAGCACTCGTATTGCAGGCACACTGTAAGATCTTTAATCCTATCTTTTTCATGCAATTTCACTTTCTGTCCTAGAATTTTACTACTACCTATGTCCCATTTTGTTTGTCTGATTCGTTTAATGAGGCTTGACTGAAGTTATTTTTAATTCAAATTTTCTTAATATTACGTTTAGTATTAGTATATAAAATTTATATATTTAGAAACTACATTAAAAGTACTATTAAACACAAAAAATCAAATTTAAAAATAATTAAAAATTATTAAAGAAAATAAGCAATGAAGAAAGAGTTGGTTTGACCAATGAATAGTAAACAGGACAGGTAAAATGGGATAGAGGGAGTATTATTTATTAAACTAATTGTTGATGTAGTGGGTATCTTGCACCGGAATATGCTATGCTTGGCCACCTTACTGAGAAGGCTGATGTGTTTAGCTTTGGAGTTGTTGCCTTGGAGATAGTCGGTGGTCGGGCGAACTATGACTCGAGCTTGGAAGAAGACAAGATGTATCTTCTTGAATGGGTATGCCAATGCCATATGCTGTGTCTTTATCATCAATCAATATTTTCAATTTGAAAAAGTGTATTTTTCGAAATAAACATGTAAAACGAGTGATAGGATCCCCAGTATTTCGGCCACCAATATCTCGTGTGGTAGCAATGATTTCAGGAGACACTGAAATAGCAGCTGCAACTACAAGGCCCAGTTACCTCACTGACTGGAGGTTCAATGATCTAACCAGCTTCATGAGTAGTAGTATTCATGATTCCCAGGATGATCCATCAGTGGCTACTACAAGCGTGACAACATATTTAAATTCTTCACCACTAAATGCATCTAGACCTTTGCTTCATGAGATCATTGGAGAGGGGCAAGTAAGGTCAATTTAAGAATGTGTTCCCATTGGCAAATTATCACCTTGCATTGTGGACCGTTGTTCAAAATAACATTTAGATTATGTGCTTATTTGATAACAAATTATGTATTTGCAGTTAACAGATTATGTACCTATAAATAAATTTAAAACATTGTAGGTGCATAATTTATTAATTACAAGCATATAATATGGTAATTGTAGTAGACACATTGGTAACACTTGTGCGAGACCGTTTCACAGAGTCACCGGTCTCAATTCATGAGACGAGTCGAATCTTTGATTAATGGATCAAATCTTTAACCTCATTAATAAAAAAATCTGACACATCTCACGGATTAAAACCTGTAACTGTTTCACACAAGTTTTTGGTTCTGGTTTATGGTATAACAATTGGTTCCCAACTGCACGCTCATGTCATGTGTGCCACAAGTTCTTTTGCCTATTTTTGTTGCCAAATTAACCATACTTTTTTTTTTTTAACTAAAAATTTATACTGATACTCTGATTGTAAAATTGTACAATTTGTTATTTTATCTCAAAATATTTTGCATTTCTGCAATCACATTACCAAAATATAGTTTGTTTTGTTTTTCATCACTTATAAAATTTGTAACAATTTGCGACTTTACCACTCTCAAATTGTCAAAAGAAAAAATACTATATATATTTTTAAATTTACTCAATTTTTATTCTTTACTATATCATATATGAGTAGATGATAACTTTCTCCGAGATTCACATAATAAAAATGCCATATTCAAGCATACTAAATCATAGAGTTTGGTTGAAGGAGTAAAATTATGGAATTTATAGTAGAATTCCTGTCAGAATTGACCAATAATTGACAAATAGTATGCAATTACGCATATATAGATAAAACTATTTCTTTTTATTGCACAAGACTCCATAATAGTTCCAAAATTATAAAAGCAGAATAGCATATTCTGCAAAATACAAGTTACTGCCCCTTTCACTGTAAACCAATCCACCCAGATCACATATAATCCCAGAATACATTATCAAAATATTTTAGTACCAATATATATATGAATAAAGATTTCAGAAACTTAATTAACCACATAAGATGAGGTTTGTAAGACCAAGAACAATGCAAGAAACGGTGAAGAAGAAGAGAGTAACGAAGTCTCTAGCGGACCATTTCCTCACCGTCTTAGCTTCCACTCTCATGCTTTTAGCCCTCCTAAGCGCGTCAACTTCCTTCAACAGATCGAATTCCACGCCCTTCTTCTTCAGCTCCTCCACGCACTTGGCCAATAGCTTCCCGTCCTCTTTCTCCCTCTCCAGAAGCTTCTCGAGATGGCTCTCCGTGTCCGTCTTGTACCGCACCGCCCAGATGATCCCCATGGAGCAGAGGAGGGAGCAGAGAGACGGGATCCACGATCGGCGGCAGTAGAATCCGGCCTTCCCCTGCTGCGCGGCGGAGCTGAAGAGGAAGGTGAGGGAGATCGAGTGGAAGAGGAAGAAGAAGCAGTAGAGCTGCGTGATCTCTTTGCGGACGGAGTCGATCTGCGTCTCTTTCGCCACGATTCTGTTGAGGATTAGGTCTTGCTCCTTCAGCCATTGCTTCAGGAGGAGCTTGTGCGTCGGGCTCTCGGAGATTTGGTGCAGCGGGTGAATCGGCTTCGCCTCCATGATTGAGGATGGTGATGTTGTTGCGTTCTGATCTGCCATTTTTTATTCTGCTTCAGCACTTCTATAGAGAGATTTAGAGGGAGAGAGAGAGAGAGATTTGGAGAACAACGGAGCAAACAGTAAAGAGGGAGCGTTTCGTTTTAAAACGGTCTGTTCAGATTTGAAATTCTAACGGTCGAAAATTGAAATATATACTTGGGCTAGGCGGCTCATAGTAGCTTTTTCATGGGCTTATTTTAATCAGTCCATCAATTAAGAATTAAGAATTAAAGTTTTCAAAAAAAAAAAAAGAATTAAGAATTAAAAATTAAATTGAACTCAAAATAATAATAATAATAATAATCCGGGCGAGCAACGGTGTGATCTGGTTATAACCAAAATAAAATATTTAAGTGTGCGTGAAAATATAGAATTATTTAAGTATTATTACATGTGCAAATAAATCACAGATTCAAACATGCCAGTAAAATAAAATAGCATATATGACAATTTATAACCAACATGGTTGGTGTGGTGGTTCAGCACCTTGTCCCTTAAGCAAAAAAAATATAAAAAAATTAATTACGGAGTACTACTTTACGTAAATTTCTAAGAAATAAAAAAATATTTTAAAGAAAATTCATGTTCATAAAATGGAAATTGTTGCTAAAGCAAGAGGATATTAAGAAAATAAATGTGTAATATGGAAAGGGTTTTCAACTTTTAAGATTGTATTTACTTTGGGGGTGTTTGGATAGTGGCTGATCAGCCAATTTTTAGCTGTTTTGACCAATTTTAGCTGTTTGACTTGGTCAAACAGCTAAAATTAGTGTTTGGTAAACCAGCTTATTGATATAGCTTATTGATGCAATCAGCTGAAAATGAAAAAGCTACCCATACTAGCGTTTACAACATAGCTGATCACACTCAATAGTAGATTATAATTTTACCCTTCACTCATCTTCTCCTCTTCTCCCCTTATCCTTCCCCTTCCCCTTTCACAGGAGTCACAGGCCACCATGAACATACAAAAAAACTCAAAAATTAAGTAAAATAATTACAATGAAGCAGACTATCAATCCATCACAAAAACCATCTTCAACCTCAAAACCCAGATCATACAAATTATATTTTTTAGTTCACAAATTAAAAATAAAAAGAAAATACCTACAATGAAAAAGAATAAGCAGAGTCATCTTCATCCATGCTGCCATAAGATTCTTGTTGTTTTCTTGCCCATTATTCTTCGCTTCTCGTTCTCCCTTCTTCTTCTTCAGTTCTTCTTGCTTCTCGCCATCTCTGCGTTGATTTAGGGGAGAGGAAATAAGCTTTGATTTAGGGAATTAAGTCAGGGGAAATGGGTAGGGCTTGCAAATGGGCTGTGGCCGGTGGGTTTGGGTCACTAATAATAATAATAATAATAATAATAATAATAATAATAATAATAATAATAATAAATTGTAAATGTAATTAAAGAATTATATTTAATACTAATAATAGTAATAAATTACATATTTTGTTATATTTTTTTTGAAGGGATATTTTATTATATTTAAAACTTAAAACAACACAATACACTCATACCCTTAAATGTCATTTTACATGCAATAAGCTAATGGTAAACAGCTAATTTACGAAACATTTTTTTATAACCAGCTAATACAATCAGTTGGTCAAACTAGCTAACACAATCAGCTATTAACTATCAGCTAATTCGATCAGCTACCAGCTACCAGCTACTAGCTATCAGCTATTTGCCAAACACCCCCTTTAATTTTTCTCTTTCTTTTCCTTTTCTTTTTTATTTTTTTAAATGTACAATTAAACATTTTTTTTAATTCTTTGCTAGTTAGAACTAAACCAATAATTTTCATTTTTCAGGTATTAATAATACCCACTCAACCATTTTTTTAGACAATAATCACAATATTGTGAATCTATTGAATAGTGAAATGAAAGCTTAGGAGCCTGTCTATAATTTTGAAAAAATAATGGGGTGCGTTATTATTATTATTATCTTTTTGTTGCAATAATGGGGTGCGTTGTTGTTAGTTACCTTAGCAATGAAGTTAAGAATGAAATTGATGGATATTATGGATTTGGACTCAGCACACAATATATGGCGACCCGGTCTGTATGTAGCCTAGTCAAGATTACAGCTCAATCGAGATTAATAATGGATAAAATATCTTATTATGATGTGTGTTGTAAAGGATGATATAATATCTACCATAATAGAGTGTGACCTAAGGAATGACATAATATCCATAACAATGGTGTGTTAAATGAAAGGATGGCATAATAATAGGTAGACTTTACACCTTGAACTTGAGGTTATTTACAAGATTATATTAACCTTAAACTCCACTTATAAATACTTTAGTACTTTACTCATTTCTAATTCTCATCATTCCAAAATCACTCAGATGTAGTGCCTGAGCCAAGTGGTGGATCTAGAAGAATACAGATGCTTCTGAATAAATTCTCATCATTTTCTCCACCCTCTGCTTCGCCATAGACCAGAGCCTCAGCAGCAATTCCAGCAAAAAGAACCATGCAATACCTGGCCGTTAAGTTACACAAACCAAAAAGTAGTTATCCTATCTCAGTTCTTTAGGTCTGACTTCCAATCTCACCTCTCTCTCTCTGCTTTGACCGTCTTCAGTTTGTGGTCACAAATGCATGTATGTGCCTCCATTGAATCAACCCAAGATTGGGCCTTCTACACACCTCTGGACTCTGCAAGTCTCACCTCGATTTGCGTTTCTCGTTGACCACATAAAAAAAAATTGTTTTCAAAATTTTAAGTAGCAAAAGAGTTTTTCTCTATTTTATACAACTTTCATTGAAGCTTCCATTTCAATACTGTTGAAGACCATAAAAGATAAGCGCGTACGGCGTATGCCAACCTTTAAGTACCAAAAACTTGACTTTTATGGCCCCTTTGAATTTGCCATGTTTTTGTTACATACATCTCCAGGGATTCAGAAGCTCTTCTCTCTCTCTCTCTCTCTCTGTCCCTGTCTCTAACACACTCAGAGAGTTCTCTTAGCTTTTTACAGATGGGGATGAGGTTATTAGGGTCAAATGGAGTTGGTGTGATGAAGTGCATCATCATTCTTATTGGAGTAGTCACCATCTCTTACATGCACCGTTTTCCAACAGCCAGTGCTCAGGCAACCAACGCCACCCTTGATCCCTCTGAAGGTGCGCATGTCGCCCCTTTTTTAAAAAAAATATATAACGAGAGAAATTCTATAATCTTTTGTTTAGTTAAGTTATACAATTTCTCCGGAAAATATAATATAACTTTCACTTAGATATTGCAAGGGAATATAAGATATCTTTCCCTATCTTAGATATTCTCGCATCCCCTTAGTTTATTGCCAATTTTGTCATTTTAATTCATTACCTCAGTTAATTATTGTTCAAGTTCTTAGTTAATTAATTTTAAATCATTTACTTCTATATTTTATCATTGTCTTATTTATTTATTTATTATAATTTTAAAATTTATTAAAATACATAAATATAGGTTATATGTATTCAAATAAAAATAATCATCATAAAAAACTCTTCCCCAAACAAATTTATAATATATACATTAATTTTAAACCAAAATGAATTTAACATTCTAAATAATATAATATTTCTAACAACGAATCATTTTTTTGAGATAATATAACATTATGTGAACCAAACTCCATTAAACGGCGTATTTTTAGTAATACATTTTTTTTTTGGAAAGAAGTTTCTAGTAATACATTTTAAACTTCTAAAAAGTATAACTCTCTTTGAAACAAAAAGGAGGGGAGCCCTAACTACTTTCTCATGTTGATCCTTCAATTCCGGATCTTGGGACTCCCATGTAGTCAACGGTCAGCACTCTAAATGTCCTTGGATAGGTCTCGTCAATTTGCAAGCTATTGACTATATGTAATATTATACTCCGTAAATATATAATTCAAAGGGTTGTTAACTTGTTGAAATTTAATTGTTGAATCTATGACCTTGTGGTTTAGTGGCATCCGATTACAATTTCACATAGATAACGGTGGATTCGAGCCTTAGTAGAAGTGATATTGGTTCTTTGTACTTTATTTAGTTGAAATAACTATGAACAAATACTAAGTTGTAACAGAATCAATATCATTTTTAATCATTTTTATTAAAGCATTCGCATTTAGTCTTAGTATTATTGTGTCATGACTATTTTTGATCATCTCTCAATAAAACAATTTTAATGGGATTAAATACAAAGACATTTCGGTCTTCAATTATGAATATTCTAACAAAAAAATAAACATAAAAGTATAGTGGGGTCAACTCACTTTATATAAAAATGACAAAAAATACCTTAGTATTTAACAATATTTCAACCGTTTTATTGACAGAAGACAAAAAATATCATGTCACAATAATACTAGGACCAAATGTGAATGCTCTAATAAAAAATTACTAAAAGTGAACTGTTACTCATAAATTTAAAACAAAAAATGAAATTAACTTGCTAATGTATTTAAAAGAAAAAGAGCTAAAAATAACTTCAACATTAATATTAGAAAGAGAATACTATTTGTACTCTCAAGTTAACTTCACACAAAAATTTTGATGTTGACAAGTGATGGAGTATAAAATGGGCAGACTCCTATTGGAATTCTTTTTAATACTTTCTATTTTGTTTTTGGCCTAAATTACTACGGGGCATTCATATTAACGTTGCCAATGAATTATACAACGGATGCTTTGCTGCAGCTAGGATTTTGAACTCCATATTCCAACAATGGGGAATTCAGGCGAAGAATCTGCAGTGGAACTTGAGTGGAGAATTGTGCACTGGCTTCGCCGTCGATTCCACCAGTACGCAAGACAGCTCTTTCAATCCGGCAATCAAATGCGATTGCTCTTCCAACCCTTGCCACATCACTGTCCTGTAATCTACCATCTTCTCCACATTCTTCTCTGGAATTATTCAATTGTAGATTGGAAGATATGCTTTTTTCTTTTGAGTATTTATGAAGTTCAATCTAGATGCTTCCTGATGTATGGTTTTTCTTCCCAGGAAAGTTTACGAATTGGACGTTACTGGTGCGATTCCAAATGAACTTTGGAACCTAACTTCCATCATTGATCTGTATGGGTTCTTTCTATATACTGTATAATTTGGGTCGTAACCGTGATATCTGCCAATTTCGGAACACTTTTTTGATTAGATTATTAAGATTTTTGATTGAACAATCCATGTTCTACACATTTGTCAAAGATTATGGATTGTAAACCAAATAATCCGTAAGTAACTTGGAAGTTGGTTATGGATTATTTACAATCATATATATATATATATATATATATATATATATATATATATATATATACATACATACATACATATATGGACAAGATCAAATGAGATCAGAGTCCTCCTATAAAAAGTGAGGACTGATCTCAACTGTCCATTAAGGTTCATCAATGGTTGAGAATTTTAGTAAAAAAAATGTTGGGTCAAATTTTAAATTATGGAAAATTTTTAAGAGAGGGGTTCATTTTATAATTTTTGCAAACTTGAAAGTTTAGTAATAGTAAGATCCTAGCCTTTGATTTCTCAAGATGGAGGGTGTGTATGTGTTCACACTTTTTACTGGCAGAGGTGTTCTCACCTGAACCCTCCCCTAGTATATATAATTTTCTTCTAAGTTTAGACCGCTCCTAATTTTTATTGTAGAAATCTTGGCAAAAATTACTTGACAGGCACACTATCCCACTCCATTCGAAATTTGCATCGGTTGCAATACCTGTAAGTCAACTTTATCTGCTTTATTTAACTTGATATAGTTATTTTGTTTCATGTTGAGTACATGTTAAAGCATATATGATTCTTTTTTCATTGTCACCAGAGGCCTAGGAATTAATGCACTGTCAGGGGAGCTTCCAGTGGAACTCGGTTTGTTGACTGACTTAAGATCCTTGTAAGACATTCATGGATATTATGATTCATTATTGATGTATATGATCAGGATATTCTTGGACATTTGTTTGCACAACAATTGAAACTTGCATGTGTTGCAGTTCCATTAGCACAAATAACTTTTCTGGACCTTTGCCTTTGGAGCTAGGGAATTTGAGAAAACTAACACAACTGTAAGATTGATTTGATGCTTTTAAGAATATGACCTCTACAATTTTCTCTTTATACTGACAGATTTTTTATTCACTTGCCAGCTATATAGATAGCTCCGGTGTTAGTGGTCCTATACCTCCAACATTTGCAAATCTACTGAACCTAGAAATAGTGTAAGTGCCCCCTTGGCTACTTTTTATTGTAAAAATCAAGTGAATGGCATTCAATGGAGAAACTTTTGTTTCTTTCAGGGGGGCTTCAGACACTGAGCTTACAGGGAGGATACCTGATTTCATTGGGAATTGGTCAAAGCTTACTAACCTGTAAGACCATTAATAAGATTATTATCCTTTCCAGACAGTCCATTGAACTTGATTTCTAGATTCAATGGAAAATCATTTTTAATCCATGCCCATTGCTGGTTCTCACTTTCCATTGGTTATGATTGGCATATATTTTGTAATTTTGCAGGAGGTTTGAAGGAAATTCATTTCAGGGCCCAATTCCATCTACATTTTCAAAGTTAACCTCAATGGTTGACTTGTGAGTTTTATCCAAACTCTTACTTTTTTATGTGTTACAAAGTTTGTTTTTCATGTGAAGAATATTCTAATGTCAACTGCACTGGATACTTGCAGGAGGATAATTGGTCTTTTAAATGGGAGCTCTTCACTGGACTTCATTAGGAATATGAAGAATTTAAGCATACTGTAAGGATACATGATCAGCTCCAATCTGCAAAGTTTTATTGTTCATTTTTTTTCTTTTCCTGGAATCTGACCTAGTATAATGAACTGGTCGGTTGGTCCTCAGAGTTTTGCGGAATAACAATATTTCTGGTTCCATCCCCTCTAATATTGAAGAACATCAGAGCTTGTTTCTGCTGTAAGTCCTCTGCTTGAAAGATGTTTTTAGTCAAAATATTTGAGTGTCTACTGCTCGTGTTTGGTGAGATACTTTACTTTCTGATCCCTTGTTGAAGCCATAAAGGTGTACTGTAGATTGAGGGTCATTATTATTATTTAATATACTTTCAAATTTTACTTATATAATGTTAATTTCATTCCATAGGAAAGCTCTAATTAACTTTTTTTTTTCTTAGGGATTTGAGCTTCAACCATTTGACAGGCCGTATTCCAAATGAACTTTTCATTCTCAGTTCACTCAAAAATTTGTAATAAATCATCCAGAAATTTCTTTAACTTTAATACCATATTGTTAGTGTACTCTTACATATTGTCATTCCAATCTCTAGGTTCCTTGGTAGTAACAAGTTAATTGGTCCGTTGCCTGCACAGAAGAGCCCAAATCTACAGAATATGTGAGTTATGCTATTTTAATTAGAAAGCTAAACTTTACAAGTACACTAAACTCTACATTTTATATCCATCTTGTTTTCCGTAAAATTCTCTGTTGAATGGCCTTTGGAAATTGTTAATGCTCTGCATCACCGCATATATCCTTAACATCCTCAATATTTTCACCCGCAGAGATTTATCATACAATGAATTATCTGGGAGCTTTCCTTCTTGGACCAGTGGACAAGATATACAACTGTAAGTATGAAGAGACAACAATGTACATGTTGTGCAATATTCCTTCCAATGCTGTGTTTTGGTTTTTCTTAGATCTCTCCTTCTTTGGTGATGTTTTGATCTCATTGCCTACACTATTAGATTTCTCCCTCTTTGGCAGCCAAGTCTATGAAATTTTGTCGTAATTGGATGCCATCGCCAGCATCATGTGCCAGTGAGGCCTCCATGTGCCGGCATGTGTGCTTGCCAGTGATGAATTTGTTTGGTGAAAATTTCTAGATCTGTGTTAAGTACTTTTCGGTGAGATTTGAAAGCTTTTTGGGTCCATTCTCGAGTTTCTTGCATAAGAGTGTTCAATTTCGGTATTACCATGGGTGGTGGCCATTCGCCACCCACCAGGCCTTTCAATCCCTCAATTTCAACACAATATTTTTCATTTTTTAATGTAGCATGAGTTTCTTCTTGTGCTGATATATAATTTGCAGGAATCTGGTTGGGAATAACTTTACCATAGACAGCTCTAACGGCAGGTGAATGTTACATTCACCATATATATCGTGTTTCAGAAATCACTATCTTCTATTTTTATTGTGTTTTGATTTTCCACAGGACATGGCTCTGTTCATAGATATGGAAAATTAAATATTCTGCTCCCAATTAAAAGGCTATATATGTTTAATTCAATTTAAAATCTACATCAGGCTACTCATCACCATGGCTTACTAGGCCAGAACTGGCAGTACCGGAGTTAGAACCTGAACTGTACATTACCAATCACTGTTCTAGTTCAGTTTCAAAATCAGTTTGAACTCATAAATTTTAAGAATTATATAGGAAGTTCTGGTTACTATCCCTAAAATAGGGGAATCTTAACTGGGACCTTAGGTTCTTGGTTAAGGTTCTGCTTAGAATAGTAAATAGTTCAAATTGAACTGTAGCCATGACTACATCAGGCTATTGTTTTCTCAGAAAAAGTTTTTGACAGTTTGTTCTGCCATAGTGATGCAAATTAAGTTGAATTATTTTGAGAAAGTTTTAACTTCTCTTAAATTCGATGTTTATCTTATTCAATGCACCCTTTTCCTTTCAGTTCTCTGCCTACAGGATTGAATTGTCTTCAAAATAATTTCCAATGCCCTCAGGGAACTCCCATTTGTAAGTAAAACCAAAACGTTTTTCATTGTTTGGTATTTTATGCTTGAAAAAAAAAAGTGTTGAATTTGTAATTCTTTGAAGGTAAAAAATTCTGCACTTTTCCAACTTCTATTCTGTTGCTATTTGTATAATTTTAACCACTACATACTATGAAAAGGAGGCCAAATAAATAAAACACCAAAATATATTTATTTTTAGTTTTGATACCCCTAGTATTCATTATAACCTCTTATAAATTTTGAGAGGTTATAAATTGTTAGGTGACTGCTATTCTATTTCTATGTATTCTGGTATGGTCGTATGGATTCTTTTAATGCATTCATATTCGCTTAACACCCACAGACTCTAGCTTTGCTATTAATTGTGGTGGTCAACAAATTACGTCATCTGATGGGATAGTGTACGAGTTGGATGAGACTCTTGGTCCGGCAACATATTACATGACAAGCACAGGCAGGTGGGCTGTTAGCAATGCTGGACTGTCCATTGATAGCAATAGGACAGAATACACAGCCTTCAGTTCTTCAGGTTTTACAAATACTGTGGACCCTCCCCTCTTCCAGAGAGCAAGACTTTCAGCTGGATCACTAAGGTACTATGGTTTGGGCTTGGAGAATGGTAATTACACTGTGACCCTCTGGTTTGCAGAGTCAATAATCCTGAATCCTAAACCTCCTTCTTGGGAATCTCTTGGGAGGCGCATTTTTAATATATATATACAGGTACGTGTTCTAGGATTTGGGTAGGGTATTGCAGATTGAAAAATTTATTTGCATGTGGATATATTTGAAATTACTTTAGAGAAATGAATTTTTCAAAGTATGGATTGAGCGACATCTATTCGGGATGAAATTGATATGATCAATTAAGATGGTTTATACATCTGAACTTGTGAAGGATATACTGACTCAAGGGCATACAACAAATTTGGAGCAGAGCTTAATAGAACACAATATATATCATAAAGAGAAATTTCACTTTTAGTCCCATGACTATTGTGGCATTGCCACACCTATTTCCTAACTTTTAATTTGGTACAACATTTAGTTCCATGACTTTAACAACATTGTTTTGGTCCATTGTTACAATTTCCATTAATTAATTTAATTATAAGACAATCCACTATTATATAATCTTAGTCTCATATTCTTGTTGAAAAAATGTAAATAAATGATATAATAAATAATAAAATGATAGACTTTTTTATGAAAAAATAGTTTGTTTCTATGTTATATTGATTATTATGTAATTTAATTGTGCTTTCTAAGTAGAAATAGAATATTAAAATTAAAGTCAATTATATAAAAATTGTAGCAAATGATCAAATATAGTAATATAACAATATCACAATACTTGTGAGACTAAAACTGAATTATTATGATGAGATTGGACACAAAATTGGCCAAGTAATTACTATATGATTATGTTGTATTTCTTTAATCCTACTCATCTTTTATGGTATCCGTTGATCCCTTTTCCACAAATAGTAGACTTCGTTACATGTTCTATGCTTTTGTTAGAGTAAAATTTGAAGTTTTTATCACACCAATTCTTGTTTTATCTTCATTTATGCATGATATTGAGCTTAGTTGTTCTCTTCAGGGCAATCTAGAGGAGAAAGATTTTGACATTCAAAAAGTAGCTGGGGGATCATTCAGAGCTGTTTCAAAGAAATATGCGGTTCAGGTATCTGAAAATCATATGGAGATCCATCTATTTTGGGCTGGGAAAGGAACTTGCTGTGTACCTAACCAAGGTACTTATGGACCTTTCATTTCAGCAATCAGTGCAACCCTAGGTACATACAATCATCTCTCGTTACTGTTACAACTAAAATGTCATCAAAATTTTTCGAAAATGCCATTTTGAAAGCCAAACTTTTCTGTAGATTCTGTTCCCAATCGTCTTCCCTCTGAACAACAGAAGAATAGAACTGGCATGATTGTGGGAATTGTTGTTGGGGTTGTAGCCATGATTTCTCTTTCTATAATTGTTGTGTATTGTTTCATTCAGAGAAGAATAAGGAAGGACACATATGATGATGAAGGTAAGTAAAAATTTGACTACAATCCTGTTCTATTTTATTTGTTTCTTATTTTTTCTCCAGAAGCCTTAGAGCTTCACTTTTGCTTGTGCTTGAGAAATTATTTTGTGAATATATATGAGCATAGCTGGGCATGGAAGGAATTCGTAAAAATGGGTGTACCAACTTTTGCTATTGATCACTTCAGTTATGTTGGAAAGTGTACGTAGGTTATGCCTACTCAAATCGCTATGTTGAAAAGAGAGTACACAACCTCTATTATACATGCTAGACAATTCCCTATGTTTGTTTCTTATGCCTACTCAAATCCCATTGTTTGTCTGTTATGCCTACTTACATTCCATAACAGAAAGATTGCTAGCATGTTTTATTTTAATTGTCATCTCGTTTATGAGTAAAAGTAAGAGTACAGAACACAACTTGGCTTACAAGAATGAATGTAATGTTTATAGATGAAAGTCTTTTTAGATTCATGTATTGCTACCTTTGTTGCACACTTGCAGATACCTTTAAGATCAAGACCTTTCTTCTACTTCTATTCTCTTCTGAGGGGAGGTGGAAAGAAGTTATTATGTTATTGGTTTCAAATTTGATACTAGCATATTGAATTTGCAGAGTTCTCGAGAATGGGCGTGAAGCCTTATACTTTTAGTTACACAGAATTAAGAGTTGGAACGGGTGACTTTAGTCCTTCTAACAAGCTTGGTGAAGGGGGATTTGGACCAGTATACAAGGTAATTCTTTCTTTCAGTAGAAGTGGTGAAGTAATTTTTCCTCAACTTTTGCACATAAAAAAAGTGGATGCCTTAAAATAGAAAAGAAAACCTTGTAGTTGTTTGAATTGCATCTTTAATCCATTTCCTTTTTCCTTTGTACTTTTCTTCCATAAAATTTCTCCTCTTGTTTATGCCAGCTCTACCTTCTGGTTATAAGCCATCAAAATGGTCTGTTTATGCATAACACAGCTAACTAATGATTTCCATCTAAAGTCTAAACACAAGTTCAATTTATTTAGAAACATGTGAACCCAAAAAAAATTGGCTTAGGATTTTTCTGTTCTTTATCCTAAACTTTGTGATAAATAGGGACTACTCAGTGATGGGAGAATTGTTGCTGTTAAGCAACTCTCTGTGGCCTCCCACCAAGGGAAGAGCCAGTTTGTGGCGGAGATTGCAACTATTTCTGCTGTCCAACACCGCAACCTTGTGAAGTTGTATGGATGCTGCTATGAGAGAGACAAACGGTTGATTGTGTATGAGTTTCATGAAAACAAGAGTCTTGATCAAGCACTGTTTGGTATTATCTATTTATCTTGGAATTTTATGCTTCTTTAGTTCCTGTAACTCCTTTTGATAGAAAGGATGCCGACTTATTTTTATTTTTTTAAAACTTTGTCTAGGAGTTAGTAACTTATATCTTGATTGGCCAAGACGTTTTGAAATATGCTTGGGAATAGCAAGAGGTCTAGCTTATCTGCACGAGGAATCTCGACCAAGAATCATACATAGAGATATCAAGGCTAGTAATATTTTACTGGACTCAGACCTCAACCCTAAAATCTCAGATTTTGGGTTGGCAAAGCTCTATGATGATAAAAAGACTCATATCAGCACTCGTGTTGCAGGCACAATGTAAGATCCTTAAACCCTATATCCTCCTTTTCACTCAATTTGACTGTGTGAGATTTTGTGATTATTTATCAAACTAATTGTTAATGCAGTGGTTACCTTGCACCGGAATATGCGATGCTTGGCCACCTTACTGAGAAGGCTGATGTATTTAGTTTTGGAGTTGTTGCCTTGGAGATAGTCAGTGGTAGGCCAAACTCTGACTCGAGCTTGGAAGAAGACAAGGTGTATCTTCTTGAATTGGTATGACATATTGCCTATTTATCATCAATCACTAATATTGAAGATATGAGAAACCATTGAAATAGAAATTAGGACAATATTGAGTTAATCACCATTTTGGTTCCTCGTTTCCCAACTGTCAATGTAGTCCCTAGTTTTAAATTTCAACCAATTTGATCCTCGAATTGTTTAAAATTTCGTCAATTAAACATTTTTAGGGACTAAAATGGTGATTTCCACATTTTTAAAATTTCGCCAATTTGGTCTCTGAAAGGATTTAGTTGACAAATTTTTAAACAATTCGAGGATCAAATTGAAAACTAGGGACTATATTGACATTTGAGAAACAATTGAGGGACCAAAATGTTGATTTTTCCAGACAATATTTGAAGGAGGGCAGAGGCTGTTGGATTTAGTTCTTAAATGTAAACTGTTCTCTTGATTTTGAGTGCTACTGACTCTGTTACAATGTAGTATCTGTTCATAACTACTTTCTCAATCTACTGAAGCATAAAAAGACAAAAGCGCCTCCACTGAGGCTCGAACCCCCCTCCCCCCTCACATGAGGGTGTAACCGGGTGCCATTAGACCAAAGGTCATTGATAACTGTTCTCTTGATTGATCCTGAGTGTTGTTGCTATTGATCTGTAGGCTTGGCGTTTCCATGAGACTAATGGTGAGGTTGATCTGGTGGATAAAAATCTAGCAGAATTCAACGAGGATGAAGTGAAACGAGTGATAGGGGTATCGCTTTTGTGCACCCAAACATCCCCAGTATCTCGGCCATCCATGTCCCGTGTGGTGGCAATGCTTTTAGGGGACACTGAAATAGCAGCCGCAACTACAAGGCCAAGCTACCTCACTGACTGGAGATTCAATGATAAAACCAGCTTCATCACTAGTATTCATGATTCCCAGGCGCCACAGGATGATTCATCACTAGCTACTACAACCGTGACAACAGATTTAAATTCTTCTCCGCCAAATGCATCCAGACCTTTGATTCACGAGATCATTGGAGAGGGGCAAATAAGGTCAATTTAAGAATGTGTTCCCACTGGCAAATTATACCATGGATCATGGTCCACCTTACATCGTGGATCTTGGTCTAAAATAACGATCGTATTACGTGTTTACAGTTTACAAATTTTGTATTTATAAATAAATTGAAGATACAAAATATGTTAACTGCATGTATATAATTTATTAACTATAAACACATAATATGTTAATTGAATATACATGATATGTTAATCGTAGTAGGTACATAATTTATTAATTGCATAATCTTAAAAAAGGATTGATAAAATGGATGTACAACAACAATAGTACTAAGACCAAAAATAGATGTTCTAATAAAAAAGGACTAAAAGTGGATTGTCATCTATAAATCTAGGACCAAAAATGGAATTAACTCTTTCTTAAATATAATATTAGAAAGTTAATTCTTTAAAAATAGAAAAAATTGACAAATTTAATCATATTAAATATGATGTTACAAAGTTAATTTTAGATTAAAAATTAGAATTGGTTATAATTAATTCTAAAACTGATTAGAATTTAACGACTCAATAATTTTCAACATGTTGCCTCATTAAGAGCAGCAAAGGAGATACCCATGCTGCTCAAGCAGCACAAGATAAGTTTCGCGCAAACCCACCCTTAGCTTATGTTGTTGTAAGTGGTGGTGGTTCGAAAAAAGCTTGAAGAGAGATGAGAGACGAGACAATAAAGGATTCAAAAAATGTTTTTTGAACTAACAATCTTTTTTTAAAAAAAAAAATTCACTAAATAAGACATTTTTTCTATTGTCCAACATGAATATTTTCATTTGACATTATTTTCTTTGAACACCCCACCATTAAAAAAATTAGAAAACGAGAAGTTATTTTTTGAATTTCCAAACACGAACTAAAAATTTTCAACAGAAGCATGTTAGTAGTAGCAAATGGTGGAGTTTGATTGGTGTGGGAATTGGGGTATGCGTGCTTGGAAAGCTTGATGTCTTATTCGAGAAAAGGCAAATGGCAACAAAGATGGAGAGATGGATGGGGTGAAACGACGCAAAATAATCAACAATCGATCTCGTGCCTTAGACTTTTTAGCAGCAACGAAGTCACGGATCCTTAATTTGAAGTTGATGTATATCAAATACAAACAGGACCAGATTGAATTGAACGACAGAAAATGTCAAAGTCCTTCATCCTTAGCTTAGCTAGCTTGCCCCTTCAATTCCTCAGGATAATAATGCACATTTGTTTTCTACCTGTTGATGTCAACTTTTTCTCTTTTTTTTTTTTTTTTTTTCCTTTCAAATTATTTTTGGTCTAATCACATGCTGGGAAAAAAAAAAAAAAAAACTTGTGCCATTTCATCCGTCTCGTTAGCTAATTGATTGATTGTGTGTGTGTGTGTGTGTTTTTTTTTTTTTTTTTTGAAAGGAAAAAAAAAAAAAAAAAGAGAAAAAGTTGACATCAACAGGTAGAAAACAAATGTGCATTATTATCCTGAGGAATTGAAGGGGCAAGCTAGCTAAGCTAAGGATGAAGGACTTTGACATTTTCTGTCGTTCAATTCAATCTGGTCCTGTTTGTATTTGATATACATCAACTTCAAATTAAGGATCCGTGACTTCGTTGCTGCTAAAAAGTCTAAGGCACGAGATCGATTGTTGATTATTTTGCGTNATGATGCATCACATCGTTTATAAATTTATGGTATTGTCTTGTTCATTTCTTTTAAATTAATTAAATAATTAAGCATTATTGTTAATAGTTATGTGGTTAATATTTAAATTACGTGTATCTGAGTATAAAACTCCAAGAGCCCGACAAAGCATATGAGATGATGTAAATTATGGTAACTCAGATGAACACAAAGGCTAGACCTTTGCTTACTGTCCACAAGGAGCCCCTCAGTTTGAGAGGTTGCTCTCACACTGACGCCGGTGAGACTCAATATCTATCTTTCTTCCTAAACTTCACCATTGTGACCAACTGAGTTACCCATGCAAACTACAAGGTGATGTATTATTATTAGGTTTGGTTGAAACAAGTTTTTCAGTGGTATTACTAGGGTTTGAAGAATTTATAGGTGCAATTAATTTGTAGTTATGTTATAAATTCACTATTTTAAGTTTTTTTTTTTTTTGCTTTTTTGGTTTTGTTTTTTAGACGCCAAAATTATAAATTTCTGGAATTTCTGGAATAAAAGTTGGTTTTGAATCTTTCAAACATAAAGCTTATGGACTAGGTTTATAATTATTTTTTTGCGATGGTGTGTGGTACCTTTAGAACCATGGGGGCCCGGGGCATTGACAAATGAAATGTTTAAAGAGTTTTGAAAATATACAAATGAAAATATATAAAATATTTTATGGGTTGGAAAAAAAAATAAAAATCATTTAAGTAATGCATTTAATTGTCAAGATCATTTTTAAATATATTTATTTTATTTAATTTAAAATAAATTTAAATTTATATAAATCTAACATTTAAAAGTTTACAAAACTTTATAAAAAAATTTATTGAATACACCACAGCCAACAGATTTCATCAATGTGTTTAAAAAATAAGGTCGAGTTATAACATAACACACACATATAACGTAACACCATACGTTCTAATTTTAGGAAATGCTTTCTACCCATACAAAAATCACACAAATTGTCACCCTTTTAGTGGTTAATTATTTTTGTATAGTTAAGATTTTTTATTTTTTTTAATTTCAAATCTCAACTTGCTATAAATTGTCACAGTAGGAAGTAGCAACAAAGTAAAATACTTCTTACCCCTCTTGAATTTTCCCTAGACCCCATCACTAATTGATAAAATAAAAATTAGTTAATATAACTAAGCCAACTAAATGATGTCATAAGGGGAAGAATGTAAGAAAAATGAATTATAACATTACTCAGCAAAAAATTAGTTATTTTTTGTAGAGATTTTTTTTTTTTTTTTTTGTGAGTCAGAACTCAGAAGGACCCATTTATGTAGAGAAATCTAACATTGTATTTTATTTTAACTTCTTTTAAGTTGAATTTTTTAATGATTGATTGTATTAGTCAAACACATTAGATAAAACAATATTTTCTATTTTTGTCCAATTTTAAAATAATTTTTTTTATTTTGTACCTCAAAATACTCCTATTTTCTCAATGCCCTTGACCCCTTCCCTTGGTAGATTATTCTGCGGATCCAGGTCCAAATACACAATTTATATATTAAATATTTACAGTTTATATACTGAATGTTCACAATTTACATAATAAATGTTCACAATTCAAGTTGTAAACATTCAGTATGTAAATGGACATGAGTCCACCTTACAAAGTGAATCCGGGTCCATGGTATAACTATTGCCTTCCCTTGCTACCTACATAATTATTGAAAAAAAAATTGTGGGCAGACTTCAAATATATAATATACTCTTATTTTTTACGTCAATTATCAACGTCACTCGATCTTTAATTCTTAGTTGCATAAATGTTGTCTTTCAATTTTCAAAACGTGATATACAAAGAGAAAATATATAACATGCTTTGAAAATTGAAAAGCAACATTTACACAATTAAAAATTCCAAAATAACATTAATAATTGACATATATACGTGAAGGTATAAATTACAATTTTCTCTAAAACTATCATGCAAGGATTGCAATAGTCATTTTCAAGAAATATGCAAATTGGCTAAGAATATTCTACAGTCTGACCAACAAAATATTTAAAATTTTGATTGAAAGAGTAAACATTACTTTAAAGAATTATGATTGTGATGCAAAGGGATGTCGTCAAGATATGACTATCAAAAAGTAAAAATACAAGAAACTGAAGATAGAGTCAAATACTCCACAAAAGAAGCTAAAGGCTGACCAATACAAAACTCACTGGACTATTTTTTTTTTTATTTTTTTTTTGGGTGTACCCATCATTTGATTCATTTCTACCCATTAAACAAAGTGATTAATTCTTTCGCTGAATTATAAGTACCTCTAATAAATTGAACAATTGGCTTAAACTACTCCATATCCAAAATCAAGGATCGAACCATTGACATTTGATTAATAATGGATGAGTCAATTCCATTTAATCACGCCGCAGCCCGCAGGTTCTAGGGGTGTGCATTCGGTTAATCCAACCGAATTAACCGAAATTTTAAAACCTTTAACCATTAACCGAATCAAAGTTTGTGTTACCGAATTAATCGAACCAAAAATTTTTCGGTTAATCAGTCCGTTAACCGATTAACCGAACTTTTGAAACCTAAAATATAAAATTATAAAAATTACACCTAAAATAATAAATCCAATTAAAATAAAATACAAATCATCCCTAACTTCAAATATTCAAACATCCATAATTTCAAATCTTCAATCCAATTATTATTTAGTATTTATATTTAATTATTTATCTACATATATATAAATTCGGTTAACCGTTCAGTTAATTTGGTTAACCGACATTTTGAACCGAATTAACAGTTAACCGAAATTTAAAGATTCCTTTAATCATTAACCAAATCGAAAAAATCAGTTCGGTTAATGGTTAAACGAAAAATTTTGGTTCAATCAATTAACCGAAAATTTTGATAAATTGCACACCCCTAGTAGGTTCCTCTGCACTATTACATGCACTCAGTAGTGACTGACCGACAAGGCAAGAGATCATAGTTGAAATTCGAGGAGCTGGATTCATTTGACTGAGGGTACAAGTCTAAATTTTGACTATATTCTGCATTTGTCTAAATTACAATTTTTTTT
>CP025649.1:18386953-18505481 GCA_003576665.1 Ipomoea trifida
AAAAAAAAAAAAAAAAAAAAAAAAAAAAAAGATTTTTCACCATTTGTTCATTTTCCTATAATCAATTTCCTTATGAAAATGTAAAGGAATATAATCTTACGAAAAAGATTATTTAATTTCTACGAAATTAACAAGTACACAAAATGAAAGGAGAAAGTGCTTAGGTTAGTTTGAGTCATGTGATACTCACACTAGAACACAACTTTGAACACAAACAAGAGAAAGATAAGCGGGGTTTTAATTTGAGGGAGAAAATATATGAAAATGGAGGGTAAATAGTATTAAAACTGATAATAAAATCAACAAGTCAATATATACTTAACGTACTGAATTGAAGCCTAACAAGTCAATATCACCTCCATTGAGGGCTGGGGCTCAAACCCATGATAAACAACCATTAATTAATTTTAAAATGATGGCCAAATAGTCACTCGCCAAGAGTTGGAAAATATTTTCGAGTTAAGCCTTTTTTAGGTGGGAAGAGCCTCTATATATGCTATCCTCTAAAATGGTATTGCATGTATAGTGGTGTAAATTCCCTTTTTTTCAATGTGGGACAACGGTTACTTACGACAAGCATTTTCACCTTCATTTTCTGACTCAAATGAGACTACTTCACCTATTATCCGTTTTTTAGCGTACGATATATCAAACATAAGAAGATAGAATACCTTAGTGATGATGAGAAACCGACAAATTAATCATAGGAGCTTGAAGAATGCCGAGAAATATACGTATTTATACAAATGATTTATAATGGTATATTTTTGGATTAATAAAATTAAAATATAGTTATTCCTAATGGGCTAGGCTGCCTATTTTCGGACAAACACTCGGCATGCCAATTTCATGGGGTGCGCATGAGTCTACGATGCTCATTTTTGGGATTTGATTTGCATCCATGAAAACATCTATGCTTTACAATTCAAACTTCGTAGATAAACTCTACCAAATAGAAACTTAATGTGAATTATACAAAAAATAATAATTAAGAATATTTAGTAATGAGAGAAGAAAGCAATTAAGTTAATTTAGATTCGTCAAAGCAGGCCAATGGGGCGAGGCCAACCAAAGCCTGCCAGTTTTGCGGGCTAGAAAAGGCATGCCTTGCCTCGCAAGCTATGGTGGGGAGTGGGGACCGTCAAATTCCAAAATATTTGAATTTGATTAAAAATTAATATCAAAAGTTAATAAATGCATACAAAAATAATTTAGATAATTTAAATAAAAATTAATACATTTGTTAAACACAATAATAATTAATAAAATAATAAATTTTAATAAATAGTTAAATAGATAATATATTAATCGATACCTCAATAACTAATCATTTAAACAATATACTAATTACTAATACATTATGCAAATTGCAAGCTGTCTCGAAAAGCAAAGCTTGCGCCACCTTTGTTGTGGGGGTAGGATGGACTACCCCGATCCGACAAGCTTAGTCTATTTTGACAATTCTAAAGTAATTGCACATATCAAATGTATTGTTTAGTGTTTAAGTTCAGTACAATAAAGTGACTAATTAAGTGTTTAATTGTTACATACCCTAGCTATTTAATATTTATACAAGGTTGGAAATTAAATTGAAAAAGTAACAAAAATAAATGAGTAGCATTTAAAGTACGAAAATAAACAATATATTGAGATAAAATAAAAATAAAGATATGAAGTTAACAAGCTAGCCTTCGAGGAAGTTAGCATAGTTGATTGAGTTAGATCTTTTGGTTCCAAAAATTATATAAAATTTGTCAAATTTTATTAAATAAATTAGACACTTAAAATCGTACAGATGGAGTAGTAAATAACTAGATATATGACATAGCCATCTGGTAATTCAAAACTCTCAAAGCGTCTAGTAGTAATATATGTCTGTTTGGGGCAAGTAATATATGCCTATCTATCTCTATCTCTCTATTTTATTTATTTATTAAGTCAATTTTTCACCCTTTCCTACCTTGAATGAAGTCAATATTATCTAAGATCAGAAACTATGTTGATATACCTGTTAAAATGTGGGGATCTTTTTATACCCAGAGCAAAAAATTAGTCTTTGTTGATCAGTTGAGTTACCATGATATATTCAATTCATTTGCAATATTTCTCTTAAAAGGTTGAATCCCAACCTCAATGGTCACCCACACAGCCACACCTCAACCCGACAGAGCATTTGGGAGGATGTAAATCACGGTGACTCAATGTTTCAGCAGACAGCAGGGTCAAACGTCGATGCTCACAAGGGTTCAAGGGATCTATTCACTTTGGACATAATTCCGGCCCCATGTTATCATTGTCGTTGTCGTAGTTCGAACTTTAGTCTCTTCTCTCAAATACTACCTACTCAACCAGTGAGCTAAACTCATACGAGTTATTCTTTTATAATCTTATCGAGCTCGAGTAAGGAGATACTTGGGTAGGTGATTTCACCTTTTGTAAAAAGAAAATATGTTGATATGCATACATGGAATGATGTGATCATGCAAATCAAACGAAAAAGCTTGACCTAATGACCTGGTGATCGGGTTTTATTTGATAGGATGTATTGATGTAACCAGTTTGGCAGTTTCCGAAAGTACTAAATTTGTGGGAAACGTGTTGCCCTTCCTTCTAGAATTGTGCCAATTCAACCTTGACAAGTAATTTGGAATTTGTTTATGTAAAATGAATTATATTATAAATAGAAACGGATAATGACATTTTTAAATAAAATGATAATTTTATTTTTATTATTTTTTGTTTACAAAAATGGTATTTTCTCTTTTTATTTATACTATAATCTTTTTTTTTTTTTTTTTGGTATTTGGCATTGTAGAAATTTTTTTTATAAGTTTATTTGTTGGAAAAAAAATTAAAACGTTTTCATGTGATATAATTATAATCCAATCATTTAATACTAATTGTTTTTTTTTTTTCATTATCAAAATGGAGGGTGTTTCTCAAATTCACGCATCAATAATCAACAATGACACCAACATTGTCCTCCCAAAAAATTTTCTTAATTGAAGTACGAGGAAACTTAAACAAATCAAAACCCTAAGGTTGCAATAAAGGCCGGGTCTTCCAAAGATAATCTATTGTCTGGTTCCAAAAAAAAGAAAAAAGAAAAAAAAAGAAGATAATCTATTGTCCTATTTTGCACCCACAATACAATATGGTACACTTTAAGCTTCTATTGCATCTCATTTCTTGCAGGTAAACCTCAATAAGAACATCTATCCACAATATGGACTTTTGTGTGATTTTTGAGGAGATTTTGAGTGAAATGAAATTAAGAACGAAAATAAGGAGAGAGAATGATGGAGTGCTTGCTGCAAGGACTCAGTTTTTTGTCGTTGAAGTGGGCCCCACGGGAAAAATAAAGATGGATGGTGCACGTGAGGCGCACTAAGAGCGCCTAGTCAGGCGCGTGCACATTCTCTCTCTCTCTCTCTCTCTCTCTCTCTCTTTCCCGTGTCAGGGTCTCCTTTTTTTCTTTTTATTTTTCTCACATTTCTTCTTCTCTCTCCCTCATCTTTTTCCTGGTTGGCACCTCAAAAACTACAAAAGAAACCATTGCTATTTATAATGATGCCCTAAGATGCATATATGTAAACAAGTAACCAAGGAAATTAAAACTAATTGGTATCTCAAAACAAAAAGATAGTATTCAGATCGAAATTAGAATCAAATGCTTAATAATTGAAATGAGTTATAGGCTTTGTTGGCAGAGTTTATTTATGAGTTTATATCTTATTTTAAGCTACTAATAAGCTATAAGCTACTAATAAGCTATAAGATCCGTTTGATAATGTTCTCAAAATAAGCTTGTAGCTTAAAATAAGAGCTTATTTTGAAACGACGCTACCTAAAGCGTTTCAAAAATAAGCTAGTAGCTTTCTAACTTTTTTTCTTTTTTCATCGTTATCCTTATTATTTTAAATGAATGACATCTTGTACATACATCAATTAAAACCCTTTTGGCCTTTTCTCTTCTCCTATATTTTTATCCATCCTATATTATTATTATTATTATTATTATTATTATTATTATTTAAGATTGATTATCTAATATTATTTTTAAAGATGAAAAAGATTCGCAACAATATTGCTACTTCATTATGGATTTATGGGATGCTATATCATAATTATGATAATAGTTTCATTTTAAAATGTTAAATTTTAATATGTAAACAAGCATATTTAAATTTAAAACTATTTAAATTTTATGAAGATGTCTTTCTTAGTCTTTTTACATTTATCGTCTTATCAAAAAGTTAATTTTAAGCATAATCAGCCAGCTTTAACAACTCTTCCGTTTTGAGCTTGTAACTTATAGTTTTTCAACTTTTAGCTACAGTTTCTGCTAGATTTGTCAAATATAGTCATAGTAAAAGACTAAAAGTAATATAGGTTTTTGGTATAACTAATGGGAATCAAGATTAAAAAATGTTGTAAAAATTATTATTATATATAAAAGAATAATGTAAAATGTTTTTAATTTTATAAAACTAAAAATTAAATTAACATCGCCTTTGTCCAACAAAATTCCAATGTGAAACTTGCATAAGAAGGGACTAAAAGAATAAAACAAATAGAGTAATAAGGAGATTTTTTTTTAAAGAATGAATGAGGCCTTCAATTCCATTTTCCTCAACTGGATTCTACGTACGGGGTTTACATTTCTTCAAATTTCATAAGTGAGGGGCATTAATTATTTTAAACAAACACTTACAATGAATGAATGAAAATGATTGCGATTCCTTACCTCAAAAGGGATGAATCAAACACCTCCTATATATGTTGCATACACTTACAATAGAAATGATTGCGATTCCTATCTCAACTCTACTATTTTTTTCTTCTTAGCATTTGAACATGTATACGTTGCTAATTAAGGAAGTAATTAATGAAGATGACACCAAGGTTTGAATTGGTTAAGGATGTAACTCCAAATGCTATACATTGCGCGTTAAGGGTTGCATTTGGTTCAATTTTATGTGGTTTCCATGCGTTGCCATAGTCTCGATTCGTTAACAATATTCATGTATTGAATGTACGTTATACAATATAATGTACTTTAATTTCAGTATTCAAATAATGTATTTTTCCTTAATACAATGTACATTTTTAATATATTAAAAGTACACTATTTGATAGTATGATCCACACAATAATGATTGTAAAATCTCCTATGAGCTCACGGATCCTCATTAGTAAACTGAGATGGGTCGATTTTTTTTTTAAATATTACACTTTTTTCTTCATAAGTATTACAATTTCCCTTATAAGTAATTTTTCACTCCCTAATATCACATTTTGATTCAAAAGTATTAGATTTTTCCTCATAAGTAACAATCAAAAAATTTATCCATGATTAGTATTACACTTTTTTCTCGTCATAAGTAATCGTTGAACCCCTAAATATTACATTTTGATTTAAAATTATTATATTTTTCCTCAAAAGTATTACATTTTCCCTTATAAGTAAAAAAAAAAAAAGAAAAAAAAAAGGAAAAAAAAAAAGAAGAAAGTATTATATTTTCATCATGACTTGACCCGTATCATACGAGGCTCACCATTAAAGTAATACAATGGTACTCCTATATATGACATTAACTCTGTTACACTCAAGAGTGCATTTTAAATTTGGAGAAAATAATTTCATCTAATAATTTTATATGCAATGAAAAATAGCAAAATCCATGCCATATAATTAATCTTTTTCTCAGAATGATTTTTTTAAAAAAAATAATTTTCAATCACGAATAATTCTATATTGTTGTTTCAACGGTGATGAATCCAAATGATTTGAAAACCCGCACCCTCTGCTCGAAAGTGTCCTTTGTGTGGAACCTGTTATATGACCTTAAATTAGTTTACAAATGACCGCAATAATATAAACTTGTTTAGGTTGCTCTTAGCCTTAGGGGATATATGTTCAAACTAAGAGCGCCAATATAAATTTCCAAATAAAATTATATATATTAACTATTTTTGTGTTATGGCAGAATATTTTATAGAAAGTTATAATTCCAAAATCCAAACGTCCACATCTCACCAACCCATATATGTTGAATATCTTGCTTTCCTTTTCTTTGTTTTGTATTTTTTTTTTTTTTTTGGCTAATAACTTTTTTACTTGTTCCACTTGATTTGGTGCAAGAATGAACGCTTAAGATCTAATGTTCGGTATCACTATTTTAGACTATTTGATGAAGTCTTGTGAAATGCGCGTCTCTATAGTTCCCATATACTATAAGAAAAAGCTATTTTTCTATTCTTTTTCTTGAATAAGTCTGGTGTAGAACGAACAATCTCACATGAAACGTATAATACTTTTATATGAATCATTATAAAAGGTTTTATGTTATGATAAATTAATGAAACTCTTTATATGTATTTAAATTACATACCAAATTATATTGTTTACAATTCAATACTCTTTTTGTCTCATTTTGTCTGTCCTATTTACTATTCAATATTCATTGGTCAAAATAACTATTTTTCTTTGTTTGTTTTTATTAATATTACTTATAATTTTTAAATTTAATTTTTTGTTTGTGTTCGATAGTACTTTTAATGTAGTTTCTAAATATATCAATTAAGTCTTGTTAACCGAACCCAACACAAAATGGGACGGAAGGAGTACATGATTTTGCATGTTTAATTCAAAATATGATTAGCCAATACATGAGTAATTAGTTGTGTAACATATGTTAACTGTTACTGTTACATCATTTAATAAAATATATAGCACAAAAATTGGTCTGATCTAAGGCCCGTTTGGGAATTAATACTTTTTTTTTCCATGTACTTTTAGTAAATGTCCTTAATAATCAGTTTTCATTTTAATCTCATTGTAACTAATGTTTTTCTAAATATAAAAACACTTGTTCTGCAGTTATAACTATTTTAACCACTACATGCATCTATCTCCAATTTTATCATTACCGATTTAATCTCTTCACTCTCCCAAACAAAACCTAAATATGTTACTCTCAAGTGATATTTTAAGGTAAATATAGCATTCTCAGAAATCTCACGTCACCTAAAATGTGAAAAAATGTTATTCTTGACCATAAAAGCAACAAAAAATGGACTAATTAAAAACAAAGTTTGAGAATATTACCATCCTTATAGTAGTTTCACATTTCCTAGAACCAAACAATGGAATATGAAATTACCATACTCACATTCTTAAGAGCATCCCCATCAATGATTTTTCGAGAGATTATTTTTCCTGCTTTTAGGCCCATGCATGTGGAGGAGAAAGAAAAACCTCAAAAAAAAAAAAAAAAACACCTAATATGTAAGTTTGATAACTGGAATTATATGAGATAACTGGAATCAAACACCTCACTCTTTTGGTATTTGATTATTATGTAAGTTTTTTTTTGGGTGGGGGGAAGGTGTGTGGGGGGGGGGGGGGGCGCTGGTTTATGAAACTCCTAATATTAATTAACCCCTGGTAGGTCAGTTATATAGTCAACAAATATAACAAAAAATTCGTTTAGATGATCATAAACATTAATTTTGAAAGAGAAAAATAATATTTTTTAAATCCGAAAAATATACACCTAGGTAGTTCTGATTAACCAAATTATGGGCCCACCCAATTTCTGGTGGAGAAGCTTTAATTCATTTCTGATGTGTAGGGTGTAACGCATGTTGGAGAACTTGTCAAAACCCTATATATTGATACAACGAATTAAATACGGATACTATCAAATGAAAAAGACCCGCTTAATTAATGGGTTTATATGTTTTCAAAAAAAAAAATGGGTTTATATTTGCCTAATCCATAGTTATTCTAATATAGAGGATTGAGTTCATGTGAAAAGTAGCGAGAAATGTAATAGAGTCGGTAATACTCAAAAAAGAAAAAAAATATATATATATATATATATATATATATATATATATATATCAAAGTGATGCGTGTGTGTGTGTGTTTTTTTTTTTTTTTACATATTTACAAAAATGTCGTTACTTTTTTATTTAAATTTGTATAGGTTTTTTAAAATAATATTGTTCCACCAAAACAATGTTGATTTTCTTCCAAATGATGCAATTTTTTTTTTAATATTTAAACATATATTGTTTTCCATCAAAACAATGTTATTATTATTATTATTATTATTTTTCCAAAATCAAGGTATGTGACCTAAGTTTTATGCACTGTGAGTACACTTATTATTTTCCTATGATATTAATAAGTAATCATTTAACCTATCATTGCTCAAATCTATTAGTTTAGGTAGATGATAAGTGCCAAAGACTTTGTGGTCAAGTGGCACCCGGTGTCCCAGTTAACACTCTCACATGGATGATGGGAGTGGGTTTGAGGCTCAGTGGTAACAGAGTTAGTAGTACTAAAAAAAATGTAATACTAATAACCAATAAAATATTTATTACTTATATGAGAAAATACAATATTTTTATATTTTAATTAAATGTATTACATTTTCTCTCAAAAGTATTATATTTTTCCTTATAAGTAACAAACAATTGTAATATTATTTATAAAGGAAAATGTAATACTTTTGATGAAAATATGTAATACTTTTACATCAAAATATAAAAGTATTACATTTGTCCTCAAAAGTATTACATTTTTTCTTATAAGCAACAAACATTTTATTTCTAATTAATATTATATTTTTATATTGATTCAATTCTATCCAACCCGTATTATAGAAAATGATATGAGACGGTCCCACGCAAGTGTGACCTATTTGAATATTATTCCTAAGAAAATATCAAAATACTTATAGATCGATCTTTTTCGTAAATAAATTTAATTTTTCTTTTTAAGGGTACCATAAAATTAATGGTGCGGGCATATTGATTTAGAATAGGATTAGAGTATTAATTAATGAAATGACTGCGTCATTAATCAAAAAAACTTGGTTGGTCCAGAACACCAAATACTTTTTGGATGAAGGAATTTTTCAACAAGGCGATGTGACACATTATCTCAAACGCATTATATTATTTATAGCCTTGCATTGCATGTAGGGTAGATAAATTTCTTGAATAAGTTCAATGATATCTTGAAACACCCAATCAAGAGTCAACCCTAATGACTTTGACTAAGCCACGCACCTTCCTACCTCCCTCCCTCTTCATCGCCTATTTATATTGACCTATAAAGCAGCAAGGCTTCTCTCAGAGCTTGCTTAGCTTCAAGAATCAACAAATCAAAGCTTAAATATAAGCTAAGAGTGATAATATATGGCGGACGACGCGGAGAACCTGAGCAGAAGCGTAATCACGAAGGTGGACGAGGAGGAGGACGATGATGTTCCAGTAGTACTCCCAGGGTTTCGTTTCCATCCCACAGATGAAGAGCTGGTGGGGTTCTATCTCCGAAGGAAGATCGAGAAAAGGGAGTTAAGCATGGAACTCATTAAACAGATCGACATCTATAAATATGATCCCTGGGATCTTCCAAGTATGTAGTCTTTATCATCATCTCATATTTCATTCACCTCATAATCTGCTTAAGAAAAAAAAATGATTCTTCTGTACAAGAAATATAAAAATAGTCAAGAGATTAGGCATAATTCACTTATACTTAGGATCAAATTAAAGTGAGGTTCTTAGCTAGTAGCTAGTATAATAAAATTTGGAGTAAATTTATTTTAATATTTTTGCTTTACTCTTTTTTTTTTTTTTTAAATCCTTCTAGAAAAAATAGTCATGACTTATGAATATCTTCCTTGTACAACCAGAGCATGATTGCCGTTTCGTCAGGGCTATCCTTCTTGGACAACCATGGCTATCGAAGAAGAATATAATAGTCATAGTTATTCAGATCTAGACAGTCATGGTTGACTAAACAAACATCTTTTTTGTGCACAGCACATCTACGGCCATATATATATATATAGTTGTGCAAGAAGAACAACCATGACGGCCTTCTTCTTTTGAACAAAGTTTTGTTGAAAAAACAAATGGTTAAGTTAAAATGATTAAAAATAAAAATAATACACATGGTATGGTGTCGTCTATGCAAGTAATAAGGATTATTATATGGCTATCCTTCTTGTACAACCATGGCCATCTAAGAAGGATAGTCGCAGTTAATCATATATAGACAATCATGAATCATGATAGATCAAGAGGACAATTTTTGTAGATACAATCATGATATGGTTACCTTTCTACAACTTAAAACACACCACTACAAAGTACAACCATAGTTGTGCAAGAAGGACAACCGTGGCCTCTTTTCTTTTTCTTTTTCTTTTTTCTTTTTTATTTAAATTTGAGTAAAGTTAAAGTGATTGAAAATCAAAATAATATCAATGTAGTCTATGTAACTAATAAGGATTCTTTGAAGTTCAAGTATTTATATGCATTATTTTTTGTTGAAGGGTCTAATTAAACTTTTTAAAGCAATTCAAGGATATGTTTGGCAATTATATATGTATAAATTTACATTTGAAACGATATGAGAGATTCGAATTTTGAATATATGTGTCTCAGTGTGTGTGTGTGTTAGAAAAGGGGTTTTAGCTTAGGTTAAAACTGATTATCTAAAGCAATTGATGATAATTCATAGTAGCAAAATTTATATAGTTCATTGGGTGGGCAACATGCTCGAATTATATGGTAGACCAAGGTCTACCATGTGAATCGTAGATCGTAATTTAAATTATATATATTCAGTTATAATTGAATACACATAATAAATTTACAATGTTCATGGTATACCCTGATCCACAATATGATTATTAGGCAACACGAACCAAAATCATGGATTATCAACTGGCTTGTTTTGTTGAAGATTGATATGTTACTCAAGCTATTAAGTCCACCATCCAAGATTTAGAAAATTTTGCATGTATGGGCAACTCATCCATTAGTCATATAGGTGAATTTTTGAATAAAAGACCCGGGATCAAGTCTCACTAACACCCGTACGTGTGGGGAGACTTCCCTATGTTCTATTGGGCCGAATCGTGGAGGCTCTTGAGATTGGGAATTTAACATTTTCGGAAGACAGATTTAGTAAAATTTCCAATTCATTCACATATTATTTAGTTTTGAATTGCTCGGACCCTCGGAGAGTAATAACTATATATTAACTACTTGTTGGACCATCTTTTATTTGTGAAGTAATGCATGTATAATTTGCATTTGAATCTCATTATATATAATAATAATAATGTCTAATACTGGGGTGCATATATACTCGTTTGTTTTGGTGGATAGCAGAGAGTAGTCATGTTGGAGACACAGAATGGTACTTCTTTTGCAAAAGGGGGAGGAAATACAGGAACAGCATTAGGCCTAATAGGGTCACAGGCTCTGGCTTCTGGAAAGCAACCGGCATCGATCGCCCCATCTACTCCTCCTCCGCCCCCGCCGGAGAAAATCACCGCCACTGCATTGGCCTCAAAAAGTCGTTGGTTTACTACCGTGGAAGTGCCGGGAAAGGCACTAAAACCGATTGGATGATGCACGAGTTTCGGCTTCCCGCCGACCATGACAAGAGCACCAAACACATCGATATCAAAAGCATTGCTCAAGAAGCTGTATGTAATCAATCTTCTTATATATGCTTCTTAATTGCTTTCTCATTCCTTTTAGATATATATGTTCAAGTTCCGGTGAGGTCATGTTTTAATGTGCTGTTAGGAAACGCAGAATAAAGAAATGCACCAATGTACCACAAAACGCACCACATACAAATGTACCATACCTTACCACACCTAATATTTGTTTTCGAACACTTTGTGGTGCGTTTTGTGGGTATGCGTACCTAATGGTTTGTGTAGTGCGTTTTGTGTACATAATTGTTTGTGTAGTGCGTTTTGTGTTCCCAATGGTTTGTGGAGTGCCTTTTGTGTTTGTGGGGATGCGTACCTAATGATTTGTGTAGTGCGTTTTGTGGTGATGCATATCTAATGGTGCATTTTTTGTGCATTTTTTTGTTGTGCGTTTTCTAACACTGTACTATTGATACTTTTTTACCTAACTAATCGTGCGGTCACACCGTCCGCACGTTAAGACATAATTGCACTAAGTTGACATATATATATATATATATATATATATATATATATATATATATATATATATATTGTTTGATTACTCTCTTTTTTTTTTTGAGTACTACTGACTCATACTGGAGCACAAAGAGTCAAGAACACACTCCCATCATCCATGTGGGAGTGTAAACCGGGACACATGCCACTAGACCACAACGTCTTTGGCTTTGATTACTCTCTTTAATAATTTTTTTATATTTTTAAATATACACTCTTATTTCTTAAGAGAGATCCGGAGTTCAAAACTCTTTTATGACCAGCACTTTACCACTTAATTGTGCTAAACCAATACAAACAGGGATTAGTCTAACTGTCTAAGTATGGTGCCGGCTCAAATGCCCCTTCTATATAGTTAGGGCTTAAATGCATGAAAGTATTTGCAGTAAATTAATTTATGCTTATCATCACCTTAACGTAATTTGTTCATGAACTATGCTTGCAGGAAGTATGGACTCTCTGCAGAATTTTGAAGCGCAGCGTGTCTCACAAACGCGACTGGAAAGAAATATCGGCAAAGAAAAGTAATAATCACTATACGAATGTCAACTCGACCACATACAATAATATGGAATCATGTTGTGACGATCAGAAAAATAATTACATTAGTTTCAATAATGCTCCATTAATGGCAAATCACACAACAAATAATGTCTGCCACCACCTACTTACAGCACAGCTAAACCCTATTTCACAGCCTCAATTTCTTTCCTATTCGACCACTGCTAATGCTTACTATAGCCCTGTAGTTGCCGCTCCAGATATTGATGAATTGCTGAAGCATGAAGATTGGGATGAGATTACGCAATTATTTTAGCATGTTTATTGCTCCATATCCTGGTCATTTCATTAATGTTTTATGTGTTTTATTTTAAAAACTTTGATACTAGAATAGATTCTATAGTATCTATAGTAGAATTGAATATAATAATCAACTTTAGTTGGTAGAGGATTAGTGATACCACGGTGCGTTTCACAGTGTATTTATGGTGTTGACTGTTATATAAGTATAATGAAATAAACTTAATTTATACGTTTGTTATTATTAGTTATATAGTGGTAAACCTATATAATTATTCTAACCGATTTTTCTTGAACATTATATCATATGTATGACAAATGTATTTTCGAAAAAAATATGTATAATAAAAGTTAATTATGCGAGTGTTTTTAACATAGGCTTTGTTTACTATGTCAAGTTAAAAAGTTCGCTAAAAAATGAAAAGTAATTATTAATAAGCTAGCTAAAACTAAAAGCTTTTAAATAGCTAAGTAGCAGGAAGCTAAGGGTGTGTTTGGAAGCCCGGAAAATGACTTCTGGAAGTCATTTTCCGGGCTTCGGGTGTTTGGGAACACCCAGAAAATGTGGTCAACGGAAATTGATTTCCGTTGACCACGGAAAATAACCCCATTTTGGGGGAAAATGACTTCCGGATAAATTATCCGGAAGTCATTTTCCGGAAGGGGAAAATGGAAGGGAGGGACGGCAGCCGTCCCTCCCTTCAGTCCGGCGGACTGGTTTCCGCCGGAAACCAGTCTGCCTGCCGGAAACCAGAGCAGATCTGCTCTGGTTTCCGGCGGAAACCAGCAGCGACGCCCCCCCCCCCCCTTTTTGTTTTTTTTTATTTTAAATTAGTTATATTATAATAAATATTATTATGTTATATATTTTTTATATTTTAAATAAAAGAATAAAATTATATAATTATATATTTCTATTCATTTTCCACTCATTTTCCGGAAAATGAACCAAACACCTAAAGACAGTTTTCCAGAGTACATCCAAACACGGAAAATGAACTCATTTTCCGGAAAATAACTCATTTTCCAGAAAACATTTTCCAGAAGTCATTTTCCTGCGTTCCAAACACACCCTAAGTACTAAATGATAAAAAAGACATATGTATATATTAATGACAAATTGCTTTTACGAGAAATTCATCAAAAGAGTACATTGAGATTTTTAGTATATAAAAATTCTTTCAGTGTATGGCTAACGGAGATGTGCCATATATTGTCAAGTGTCAACCATTTCGGCCTAAAATTATTTTCACTGCATACTGTACAAACGTACAAACCAGAAGCTTCTAAGATGGTCTTTCCTGGCGACACGACTTACTACATATGAGAGTATGAGACAAATTGGTTCCAGGTTTCAGCCTTGATGGCCAAAGTTTCAATCAGTTTTTGTATTTTATAAATGGTCAAAGCTTCAACTCTTTATCTCAACTGTGATGCATAATATAATGTTTTTAATTGTTTGTAAAGTTGGGAAAGTATCAATTTTACTTCTTTAATTATATGTTAGTGCTTTACTCGTACATACACAAAACACATTGGTCTGGTTCTGTAACATAGTTAACTTTATATATTAACTAATTTTGATTTGTTTGACCACTATTATTTTTTAGATTTGGTTAAATGGTCGATATAAGTACGTGTTTGATTAATTAGATTTTTGTAACGGCTTATTGCTTCAACTTCAAAACGCTATATTTCAAAAAGTTGTTCAAAGTAATTTTTTTATAATCAACTTTTAAGAAAGTCATTTTGCATGTAATCAGTTATATATCAACTAACAATTAATTTATCAAACATTTTTTCTACAGTCAGCTAATGATATCAACTAGTCAAACTCATCACTAACACAATCAACTAACAGCTATCAACTATTTACCAAACACTCCCATTATATATATTATTATAATAAATAATGAATTTGAATAATTAAATAAATAAATTTGCTTGATTAATGAAGGTATCATCCTTCATTTGCTTGACTTGAAAACTAAAGAAAATAATTGAGTTCACCAATTATATTCATCTCAATTTTACTTTGCATTAAATTGTACTGACAAGATATATATGACCATCATTTTTAATCCTAAATAGGGTTTTGTACACCTTTCCCTTAGAAAAAGCCTTTTTCAATCAAGATGGTATATATTGTGTTATATCAAACTCTTGGGCAGGGCCGGATTTTAGGGCGTGCAAGATGGGCAACAGCAGAGGGCTCCAAAATTTTGGGGGCCCCTAGTCCAGTCCTGGCCTAATTGTTAGTATATATATTGTGATTATATTGGCCTAAAATTAAGTTTTTTACATTTTTTTCTTTGCAATTTTTCTTCAATTCACAGTTTATTTATGTTTTGATAGGGTCTCACTTACTTACCAGCACATGGCCACTCAAATTAAAAAGCCGGCCCTGCTCTTGGGGTTTGCTTTAGATTATACAATGCTTTCTTGAGCCAATAAACCTTATCTTCTGCACCTTTAACCAGAAAGCCTGAAGGTTGCTCCACATCATCTTCGTCCTCTAATAGTCCATTTAGGAAAGCACTTTTGACATCTATATGAAACACTTTAAAGTCTTTATATATTGCATATGTTAATGTTTCATCAAAGTCTACCCCATTTTCTTGACAACAATTACCTTTTGTAACCAAAATGGTTCCTCGTCCCCGCAGGAAATTAAGCGGGGATGGGAATTTCCAATCCTTGGTCAACCCCTAGTTAATGCATCAAATTGATATAATTTTTAATATAATCAAATAAAAAAAAACTTAAAACCTAAGTCCTAGAATAGAAAATTAAAATGCTTATATCTCTCTCTCTCGCTCTCTCTCTCTCTCTGTTCTCGATGGAGAATTACACACAATTCCCATCCTCATCTTCATTCCCTGAAATTTTTTTCCATCCCCGACCTCGTCGGGATAGGGACGGGGGATTCCCATCAAGGATGGGACAAATTGTCATCGCTACTTAAAATATATAATGGGTGAATGAAAAATTGATTATCAAAGTGTACCCGTTGATGCTGGGAAATAAAGTTTGGGAACGTTTTAAGTACTCTAATCCACATTTGAAAAGCATGTGACCAGGGTTTGCACTATAAGTATAATTTAAACTTTTTGAATGAGTTTGCATTGTGTAACATAGACGATCACTCAGACGCTAGGGATGCAAAATGAGCTAAAAAAGCTTGAAGTTGTGTGTACTTGGTATGCCGAATGTTTATAAATTTGTAATATTAGATTTACTATGATTAATTTGTCTTGAGAGTTACAATTTGAATTTTAAATTCAATTTTGTATGCCATGTAAGTTAATAAATTTTATTTTTCTATAAATACCTTGTGTTGTGTAGAATGTCTTGCACACCAAAAACTCTTTATTTTCTCACTTTTTTACTCTTTCAACTTTGTCTAAAATTCTACCTAACACTTCTTCTTCTAAATTTCGAAGTACGTCTTCGCCCTTTGTTCAAGTTCATTGAGAATGTATATATTTGAATGCTCAATTATATAGTTGATAATACATTGTATCCTAAGGAAAATCGATCTATATATATTTCAACACTAGCACCATCGTGAAGAAGTAAATTACTTTTAAACAAATTATGTGTGGCAAAAGCGTTGAATTTTAGCAATTACTGTGATTGAAATTTTTGAAAATATATTTCGAATTAAATTCACTTTATAGTTTATACCTCACATATATGCATGATTTATTTATTCAAATTTTTATTTAGTTGTATGTATATATGTCACTATCATTTCTCACCAGAACTATACTCACATGCATGATTCTTTTCACACACACAGTCAATTTTTTACGCTTGCTACCTTGTACATACTAGTAAATCTAATTAAGATTAGAAATTCATTGATCTGAAAATGGGGAAGTAATGGGGTCATGCACTTCAGACTATTGTCAAAAGCTTGACCTGGTAATGAATCATTTGATGGAAGAAGTTTCCAAAACTTCTAAATTTGTGGGAAACGTGTTGCCACTTAATAACTTATTGAATTATGCCAACCTCCACAAATAATACTATAATAGTAATTTTTTTTGTTCACAATGTAAATTTTTTCATAAATTTATTGGTTGACAAAATTTAAATTTTTGTATGCGTGATAGTTACAATCCAATCATTAATATTAAGGGGGTGTTTGGTTCGCTGAAAATTTATTTTTTATGAAAAAATGTTCTCCTAAAAGTGGATGGAAATTTTGTTGTATGTTTGTTTGGTTGGATTGGAAGCATTTTACATTATATTGAAAGTGGAGTTCCTGAAAGTTGAGGAAAACAAATTCTTAAAGAAAAGTGTGGTATGTTGTTTTCTACGGTCAAAGTACTTGTGAGGTCCCTGTACTGTAGTGTTTTGTTCAATTTCGTCATATACATCAATTTTGGTCAACTTAATCCCTATACTTTAAAATTTAGAACAATTAAGAACAATACTTAACACCGTTTATTTTTTCCGTTAAGTCTGTCCACGTGGCGTTGGAATTGCCATGTCACAATTTTGTGATGTGGCATAAAACCATAAAATTCAGCCGGGCAATGTTTCAAACCTAATACCTCTTGTCTAAACAAAGGACATTCTACCACTACACCACACATTCCACTTGTTTTATATTTGTTTAATATATATAGTAATATTTTTCTTTTAAAGTACTAAAGTTTCAAAAAGGAAAATGGATTCACAGAATCAGATCACAGAAGGTAAGGATTAACATCCTCTCTTTTTTATCCTTACCAAAGAAACAAAAAAGAGGATGTTAATCCTTACATTTTGTGATCTGATTCTGTGTATCTATTTTCCTTTTTGAAACTTTAGTACTTTAAAAGAAAAGTATTACTATATATATTAAACAAATATAAAATAAGTGGAATGTGTAGTGTAGTGGTAGAATGTCTTTTCTTTAGGCAAGAGGTCGACTCTTAGGTTTGAAACATTGCTTCATTTTGAGTCGAATTTTATAGTTTTATGCCACATCACAAAATTGTGACATGGCAATTTCAACGCCACGTGGACAGACTTAATGGAAAAAATAAACTGTGTTAAGTATTGTCCTTAATTGTTCTAAATCTTAGAGTATAGGGACGATTAAATTGACCAAAATGAATGTACATGGACTAAATTGAACAAAACACTACAGTACAGGGACCTTACAGGTACTTTGACCGTTTTCTGCATAGCTTGGGAAGAAAATATAACATAGATGGACTATTATACCCTCAAAAAGGTTTATTAATTATATAGCTGTAGAATAATATAATTTAGGGGAAATGGCACTTTTGGCCCCTCAATTGTTTTGCTTTTGGAAATTTAGTCCCTCACAATTGATTTGAATAAATTTGGTCCTTTAATTGTACATAATGTGTTACATTTAGTCCCTATTATTATATAATTAGAAATTTTGTTAATAATTGTACATTAAGTGTACATAATGTGTTACATTTAGTCCATATGCATTTTGAATGTTTTTTTTATTCAAATCTCTACATTAAATCCTCATGAAAAAAATGATAAATATAACCTCATGAAAAAAAAAATTAGTAACAAAAATTCTAATTATATAATACTATGGACTAAATGTGACACATTATGTATAAGTAAAGGACCAAATTTGTTCAAATCAATTGTGAGGGGCTAAATTTCCAAAAGTAAAACAATTGAGGGGCCAAAAGTGTCATTTCCCCTATAATTTATTATCATTATTATTGTTAAGGGCCTATTGGTCTTTTAATTCATACTTCCTTACGATTCCAAATCCAACCAAACAATAAAATTCATATTCCCAGTAATTTCGTTTCCATCAACCAAATAATAGAATTCATTTTCCTAAAATTTATTTTTCATAAAATTTCAATTCTATTTATCTTTAAATATTTTTAATTAAACGAGATGTCTGCATTAAAGTTTGGAATTTTGATACAATTTTATTTAATTTTTTAAAGAAAATCTCATTAGACTTGATTTGATTTAAATTTGCCACATTTAACAGAGAATTATTGATTTCTTCGTTTTGTTTTGTTTTTTTTTTGTTTTTTTGTTTTTTGTTTTTTGTTTTTATTTTTGTTATCAAAGGAGGGATCTTGGGGAAGCTATTGCCTCCTAACAATTACACAACTCTGTATGGTAACTCTCAGTTTATGTACCTAAATTAGATTTGAAAAATAAATAAATAAATATATAACATGTGTATTTGTCTTGTGTTGTTATTTTTTGTGTCATGTATTATGAAATTTTGTGCCTTACAAGTATGAATAGTCCCATGATATAAATTGTTTCAAATGGGTTAATTGAACACCTTTTAACCAACAGTTATTGCGTGGACAGTTGTCTGGATCACGGTCCAAAACGACGTTCGTGTAATTTTTTTCATGCGACATGCTGCAACATATACATTTTTATAACTCATAATGTACACTAAGGGTGTGTTTGGTAACCTGTAAAATGACTTCTGGAAAATATTTTCCGAGTTTTCTGTGTTTGGCAACGTCAGGAAAATGTGGTCAACGGAAAATGTTTTCCGTTGACTAAGGAAAATCAGTTCATTTTTCTGGAAAATGACTTACGAAATTTTTTTCCGTAAGTCATTTTACGGAATCGCCAGAATAGCTGTTTCGCATGTTTTCAACCAAAACCAAGCCATATCACCAGTGGCGGAGCCACAATGGGGGCAGTGGGGGCAGTTGGCCCCACTGACCCACTCCATATAATGTATATATATTAATTATACTAACAATTTAACAAAGGTTAAGGTGGCTTAGATGGTAAGGCCTTTGTATACCATGGAAAGGGTATTTGCTCGAACCCCACAGGTTATAGCACCTAGTTTAGATTTTAATTTTATTTTTTATTCTTTATTTTTTACTTGTGGGATTTGTGATTATATATAAAGGGGATTTGTGATTATATATAAAGCTTTGAATTGACCAAAGACCTTGTGGGCTAGTGGCACCTAGTTGCACTCCTACGTGGGAGGGGTGGGTTTGGTTGAAAATGTAGCTATGAATAGATACTACATTGTAACGGAATCAATGGTATTCACAAAAAAAAAAAATTTAAATTGTATTTTTTTTATCAAATTATTTATATTTTATATTTTGTTTTAAATATTTTTTTATCTTGATGTATTTTGATTTTTCATCACTAGTTAACAACATTTATGACTTGGTATCTAAATTTTTTTTTCAAAATATCTCGTTAATTTTAATTTTTCGCCGATTCGCCCCCACTGGAGAAAATTCCTGGCTCCGCCACTGCATATCACCCATGACCATGGACTAAGGAGGTGGGGAAACCGCCGAAAACCTTTGCTACATTTTTTTTTTTAATTTTTTAATTTTTATTTTTTTATAAATTCTTTTTTTTATTAAATACCATTATTTTAATAACTATTATAATTTTTTATATTTTAAATAAAACAATTACAATGTTTAATTATACAATTCTATCCATTTTCCAGAAAATGAACCAAACACACAAAGACAGTTTTCTATAATACATCCAAACACTAGAAATGAAACTCTTTTCCGGAAAATGACTCATTTTCCAGAAAACATTTTCTAGAAGTCATTTTCCTACTTTACAAACGGACCCTAAAATAATGTACTCATAACGTACACTAGAATAATGCACATTATGCGTTAGCATAATGTCCAATATCTGTTAAAATAATGTATATTATTCTAAAGTTTAAAGTACATTATTTTAACTCATAAAATATACGTAGTATTATTTTACTCAATAAATTTTATTATTCTAATACATAATGTACATTATTCTAACTCATAAAAATCAACGAAGCCGTTTTGGACACTGGTCGACAGTCCACACAATAATTTGCCCCTTTTAACCTGATGGGCTGCTCTTCTTTCAGTGGCTTGTACATTTATTGGGCTGGGCCCATGCTAATTGTCGCCCCACTTCCGCCCACCAATTCTTAGCTACAACTTAACACTTCCAAGAGTCACCTCATACGTAAGCGTCCAGCTTATCCTGGCATTAGGGTTTGAGGCTGCTTTATATTCCCTCTCCTCTACCGCCGAAAGCTCACACTGAGCGCCTCATCTCTACTCTGCGCTCTCTCGTTCTCTCTCCTTTCCTGTGAGTTCTCTTTTCATGAATATGTTAATTTCTTAGTTGATTCTGTACATCTATTGCTGATTCTTATGTTTCTGCCTGAGCTTCTCATGTTTGATTTGCTTTCTGTTATGTCTGTTGGAGTTTTGTTATGATATGCTGTTGAACTAAAGCTTGGATATCAATCCTTTTCAGTTTACTTGGTGATTTTTGTTATATGATGTTCCCTTTGTGGTCTGCGCTTGCTTGCATATTCTTTTAGATCTAAATAAATTCATGTTTTTCGTAATTTTTGTAGTCAGTGTGTGGATTTGATATGATTTAGTTTCATTTTTAGCTATATGAGAAGTATGAACATTAAACAAAGTTGGATTTGTATGTGAAGTGTGAACTTTAAACAAAGCTGGATTTGTATGTGAAGTGTGAACTTTAAAACAAAGCTGGATTTGTATGTGAAGTATGAACTTTAAACTAAGCTGGATTTGTATGTGAAGTATGAACTTTGAACAAAGCTGGATTTGTATGTGAAGTGTGAACTTTAAAACAAAGCTGGATTTGTATGTGAAGTATGAACTTTAAACTAAGCTGGATTTGTATGAGAAGTATGAACTTTAAACAAAGCTGGATTTGTATGAGAAGTATGAACTTTATTAAACAAAGCTGGATTTTGTATGAGAAGTATGAACTTTATTAAACAAAGCTGGATTTTGTATGAGAAGTATGAACTTTAAACAAAGCTGGATTTGTATGAGAAGTATGAACTTCAAACAAAGCTGGATTTGTAATATTAACATACCAGAGTGTAGGGTCATAATCAAATGGCTTGATTTTTCTTGTTATTTATGAGTATTTTCATTTTATTGGAATTCGATGCCTGCCTTCCTCTGTGTTTTCCCCTTAAAATAAGAAATCTGTTAAAAGCTCAGGTTGCTACTGTTTTGCTAACTTAGTGTTGCTGTTTTGTTCATAGCAGGCCTTTTCAGGAGCACACCCTCCAATTCAATTTTGTTGATTTTGGACATCAAAGATCTCTCAAAATGGTAAATGAATCTAATACATCTTTTTTTCTTGTGGTTTTGCCAACACACTGGAGAAGTTATTTAATTTAATTTATCATTTGACATCTGCAGGTGAAGTTCACAGCTGAAGAGCTCCGTGCTATCATGGACAAGAAGCATAATATTCGTAATATGTCTGTTATTGCTCATGTTGATCACGGTATGAGAGTTATAGTAGTTATGTGCTACTCTGTATGTACTGTTTTTTAATGTGCTGTTTTCGGTAGCAAATATGCTGAAATTCTCTCCTATTACTTGAAAAACCAGGAAAGTCCACACTTACTGATTCTCTTGTGGCTGCTGCGGGTATCATTGCCCAAGAAGTTGCTGGTGATGTTAGAATGACAGATACCCGTGCAGATGAAGCTGAACGTGGTATTACAATCAAGTCCACTGGAATTTCTCTGTACTATGAGATGTCAGCTGAAGAAATGAAGAATTACAAGGGTGAGCGTGACGGGAATGAGTATCTCATCAACCTTATTGACTCACCTGGACATGTTGACTTCTCATCAGAAGTGACAGCTGCGCTCCGTATTACTGATGGAGCCCTTGTGGTGGTTGACTGCATTGAAGGGGTTTGTGTCCAGACTGAGACTGTACTTCGTCAAGCACTGGGTGAAAGGATTCGCCCTGTCTTGACTGTTAACAAGATGGACAGGTGCTTCCTTGAGCTCCAAGTTGATGGAGAAGAAGCTTACCAGACATTCTCAAGGGTGATTGAGAATGCTAATGTTATAATGGCTACATATGAGGACCCACTCCTTGGTGATGTCCAGGTTTACCCCGAGAAAGGTACAGTGGCTTTCTCTGCAGGATTACATGGCTGGGCATTCACACTGACTAACTTTGCCAGGATGTATGCTTCCAAGTTTGGTGTTGATGAAACAAAGATGATGGAAAGGCTTTGGGGTGAGAACTTCTTTGACCCTGCTACAAAGAAGTGGACGAGCAAGCATTCTGGGTCTGCCACATGCAAGCGTGGGTTTGTGCAGTTCTGTTATGAACCCATTAAGCAGATCATTGCCACCTGTATGAATGATCAGAAAGATAAGCTGTGGCCGATGTTGCAGAAACTTGGTGTGACTATGAAATCTGAAGAGAAGGAATTGATGGGCAAGGCATTGATGAAACGTGTCATGCAGACATGGTTGCCGGCAAGTAATGCACTTCTTGAAATGATGATATATCACCTCCCATCACCTGGCAAGGCTCAGAAATACCGTGTTGAGAATTTGTACGAGGGGCCTCTTGATGATCAATATGCCAATGCTATTAGAAACTGTGATCCAGAGGGCCCTCTCATGCTTTATGTGTCCAAGATGATTCCAGCATCTGACAAAGGCAGATTTTATGCCTTTGGTCGTGTTTTTGCTGGAAAGGTGGCTACTGGAATGAAGGTCAGGATCATGGGTCCAAACTATATACCGGGAGAGAAAAAGGACTTGTATGTCAAGAATGTCCAGAGAACTGTTATTTGGATGGGTAAGAGACAGGAAACTGTTGAGGATGTTCCTTGTGGAAATACAGTGGCTATGGTTGGTCTTGATCAATTTATTACGAAGAATGCAACTTTGACCAATGAAAAAGAGGTTGATGCCCATCCTATCAGAGCCATGAAATTCTCTGTGTCACCTGTTGTGCGTGTTGCTGTTCAATGCAAAGTTGCGTCTGACCTTCCCAAGCTTGTTGAAGGCTTGAAGCGTCTGGCCAAATCTGATCCTATGGTTGTCTGTTCTATTGAGGAATCTGGGGAGCACATTATTGCTGGTGCTGGTGAGCTTCACCTTGAGATTTGTTTGAAGGACTTGCAGGATGATTTCATGGGTGGTGCTGAAATCATTACATCTGATCCTGTTGTCTCCTTCCGTGAGACTGTCCTTGAGAAGTCATGCCGTATTGTCATGAGCAAATCTCCCAACAAGCACAACCGTCTGTATATGGAAGCTAGGCCGATGGAGGAAGGGCTTGCTGAGGCAATAGATGATGGTCGTATTGGACCAAGAGACGACCCAAAAGTTCGTTCAAAGATTCTTTCAGAAGAATTTGGTTGGGATAAAGATCTTGCTAAGAAAATTTGGTGCTTTGGTCCTGAGACAACTGGGCCAAACATGGTTGTTGATATGTGTAAGGGAGTTCAGTACCTGAATGAAATTAAGGATTCTGTTGTAGCTGGGTTCCAGTGGGCTTCGAAGGAAGGTGCTTTGGCTGAAGAAAACATGAGAGGTATCTGCTTTGAAGTATGTGATGTTGTTCTCCATGCTGATGCCATCCACAGAGGTGGTGGCCAGGTGATTCCTACAGCCAGGAGGGTTATCTATGCATCCCAAATTACTGCCAAGCCCCGTCTTTTGGAACCCGTGTACTTGGTTGAGATTCAAGCACCAGAGCAAGCTCTTGGTGGTATCTATTCTGTTTTGAATCAGAAACGTGGTCACGTGTTTGAGGAGATTCAGAGGCCTGGTACCCCTCTTTATAACATTAAGGCATACCTTCCTGTCATCGAGTCATTTGGGTTCTCTGGTACTCTGAGGGCTGCCACTTCTGGGCAAGCTTTCCCTCAGTGCGTGTTTGATCATTGGGATATGATGACTTCTGATCCATTGGAGGCGGGATCACAGGCTTCCACCCTCGTTGCAACAATCCGCAAGAGGAAAGGTCTTAAGGAGCAGATGACACCTCTGTCTGAGTTCGAGGACAAGCTGTAAGCCAAGGAGTTTCTGTTATACCCAGATACCTTATCTTTTCTGATGAGCTATAATTTTGATCTGTCATATGTGGTGATTGTGGTCTTATGTTGTGTGTTTAAATTATGTCTCGGCCTCAGATGGCCTACTTCAGACATTGTTGTTTAAGAACATTTTGTTATTCCTACTTTAGACTTTGTTTGAGAACATTTTCATATTTTTATTTCAGAACAAATTATATCTCAGAATATTTTTATTGCTATTTTTGCTGGGTTCAGATTGCCCGCTCTGATCTGAATAGCTGCTAGCGTATTGTGTGGCAGTCTTTGATTCTAAAATGATAGTATTATCACAGGTCTAGCAGAACCTTCGTTTTTTGTAGTATTAAACTATTAATAGCATTTTGTTATCCATTTGTCTTACAGGAATGGGAGAAGCCTCGCTAATATAGTAATATGGGATAACGGTGAAATAGTGGTTAACTATTGAAATAGTAGTTAAGCTATCCAAGCTTTCATATGTTAATATGTTACATGTTTTTAACTCATTTTCTTCTTTCAAAAAAAAAAAAAAAACTCATTTTCTTCTTTACTGAGAAAAAGATCATAGGGAAAGCAGTTTAGACACTTTAATGGCACATTTGGTCGCGAACCAAACGTGCCATAAAAGAATTGTTCAGTACTAAGCATTTTGAATTCTGTTATTATAAGAGCATTAAAGAAGAGCATTCCTACAAATAGACTTTTAGTGGTTTTTTTTGGAATAGTAAGTAGTGATGTGGATGAAAGAGAAATGGGAGAGATGTTTAGAATAGTAAGTAGTGATATGGATGAAAGAGAAATGGGAGAGAATGGATTTGGTTAAACAGTGATTTAATGCTGAATGGAAGCCTGTAGGTTTTTTTTTTTTTTTTTTTTCTTTCTCTTCCTTCATATTCTCTTTCCTAATCACACTTACAAAAGCTCATCAAAAATCGTAAAAAACTCCACAAAAACTTCACTATTACGGATGCTCTAAGTAGTGTATGTCAGATGAAGAGGTTTTGTCTGGTTGTACACATCCATAGCTTTCTTTTAAAAAGAAAATTTAAGCTCCGCATGAACAGCTCAACTAGTCACAAGGGCAAAGTTTAGGAGCAAAAACAGCTAGAAATCGAGTCTTACCAGCAGTGGCGGATCCAGAAAGTTTTCACAGTGGGGCGGAAATATAACGAGATATTTAAAAAAAAATAAAAAATAAAATACTTAGAGATCGAGTCATAAATATTGTTAATTAGAGATGGAAAAATCAAAATACATCAAGATAAAAAATATTTTAAACAAAATATAAAACATATAGAGTAATTAAGTAGATAAAATAATTTTTGTATTAGGTTAATATGTGCATGGTATAACAATTGGTGATCCCTTGGGTCAATTGGTACCAGCAATAAATCTGTTCCTGGTATTGTTGCTTACCTGTTGAGTGAATCCTATCCTGATGGCAGAATTGTTGGATGAAGTTTTTTTTGATAGACTCTCACTTGGTTGACATGCCTTTTTGTGCAGATTCCATCCGTGGACCATTTTTAGTCTGTAACCCTTGTGGTAAGGTTATTTTTTTACAGTATTTGTTAAGCAGGTGGTTAATTGTAAAGTTAACGTGTCAATTTTTTTCCATAATTCTCTCTTATTATTTTTTTTAGTACTATTGACTCTATTACAATGCATTATCTGTTCATAACTACTTTCTCAACCTACTGAAACATAAAGAGTCAATACCGCCTCCACTGAGGTTCAAGCCCACAACCTCTCAAATGAGAATGCAACTTGGTGTAACATGATATTCTAAATTTATTTACACGTTAAAATAATATCTTGAGTTTGACAAAACTCGTTAATAGTAATGGAATGTAGACATTCACCAGGCACCAGCACAAGAAAGATTCTTTAAAAAAAAAAAATCATGAATTAAAAGGCATGTAGGCAGGCCAAGTATATTATGATTCCAGTAAGTACCGCCAAAAATAGCATATTCCTTATTCCCTCTGAATCTCTGTTATGGGATAATACCCGTTAAAAAGTGGCATATTCCTAGATAGATATGAAATTTGAACCAAAAAAAAAAAAAAAAGAACCCCATGTTGGGATGAATCAAGAATTAAGGGTGTGTTTGAAAACTGGAAAATGTTTTATGAAAAATGATTCATTTTTTGGAAAACATTTTCTTTTCAAGTGTTTGGTTACATTCAAGAAAATTGTCTTGTTATGTTTGGTCTATTTTTCAGAAAATGCGCATAATTATATCAAATCTTAACAATTTTAAGCGAGCAGTGTATTAAAAACAAACATTTTGTTTATACAAGCAATTCAAGGGGTATCTCTTCAAAAAATAAAAACAATGATTTCATAATTTATTTACCAAAAAAAAAAGATTTTAGATAAGTACTTGAGAGAATATATTGATGTACTTGAGTAGTAAAGTTAGAGAAATGAAATTTTAGAGGATCATCATTATAATAAATTTCAAAGTGAAGTTCAGTAAAGTCAATAGTTAAATGCTTAAAGAATTGGGTTGTTTATCATTGAAAAATTGAAGGATTTTCTAGAAAATAGGGAATTAGAAAAGTGAAAAAAACTATAAGAAGATTTCTTTATAAAGCCTTCTTAGATGAACGTTATTATATCATTCTCAATCAAAAAAAACAAAAAGATTTGAAGAAAAATATTCTAAACTCATTGTCATACAAGCTTAATCATCCAAAAATTAACAAAGATTTATGAAGATATTGAAAATAGTTGTAAAACATTTAAATTGTCAAAAGAAATGTTCACAAATGAAATGAATACAAGGCCAATTGAGTCCAATATTAAATACTGATAATCAAGAGTGTTATTTTAACTTCTTCTTTTTTTTTTTTTCTGAATATATTGACTCTATTACAATGTAGTATTTGTTCACACATACTTTCTCAACCTTTCTGAATATATTGACTCTATTACAATGTAGTATTTGTTCACACATACTTTCTCAACCTAGCAATACCAATTAGATGCTAAAAGTGTTTATTAAACTTTTTTGTATAACTATATATTTATTTAAATCATTCACAAATATTATATAGTTATATAATTATATAACACACACACATATATTAATGATTAAATGAGAACCACCCCTCTTCAAAAAAAAAAAAAAAAAATGAGAACCACCCTTAGGTGAGAATGTGAGGACCAATATGAATGTACACAATCTACTCCATAGTAGATTGTGTGCATTTATGTTGTAGTTTGCAGTTCACACACACACACACACACACACACACACACACACACACACACACACACACACACACACACAACTTAATCATATGATGATTATTATGTAATTTTATATTTATATGAGTAATATAATTATATATTTAAATAATGTAAACTTTATTTTTTTTTACATAAATTAAGTAAAGTTATAAACTATACATTTTATAAACTACAAAACTTAATAATATTATAATTATAAAGTAAAAAAATTAAAAATATTACATATAAATTATATTAATGTTAAATAAATAATAGTTATATTTCAAACTAGCACATTACACTAATAAATATAAAAAATAATTAATATACTTACACTATAATATAATATTTACAGTAAGTTTTTAATTTTTTATTACTTATTATAAAAATAATTTATTTTGTAATATATTTATTAAAATTCTATTTAAAAATGCAATAAAAATACTAAAGACAAACTTACCTATAAACTCCATGTATGTTATGTTTCACATCATTTCTATAATAATAATAAAAAAAATACTCCGTAACTTTCAATAATTCGGGTTATCGGGCTAGCCCTATCGGGCTTATCAGTTTCGGGTTCATCGGGCTAACCCGTTCGGGTCATTGACTCGTCAATTTTGATTTTACGAGGCCAGCCATCATGTTCGAGCTAAGATTGACATCCATATTCGCAATGCTATGTATAATTTTACAAAAAAAATAAAATAAAATTATTAGACATAAAAATTTAACCAACAACTTTTTAATTTTTCACATGCTAACAAACTAAAGTAACATTACTTCTTGATTCATTCCTACAACTAAATTTTTTCAAATATTTAATTAATTTATAAATTCATTTTACACTTCAAACTTCTAAGCAAATTAAATTTGAAAAAAGAAGAACAATATGGGCTATATATTTGTATGTGTAACTTTAGTAGTTCAAGGCACCTAACATCAATAAAGATGAAGGAATCATTTGTAAAAACATATAAATAAGTTAAAGTAATTTAGTTGGTTAATGGTTAAAGTATGTAGATGTTTATTAGCAAAATTTTTTATTTCTATTTTTTTTTTAGTATTATCACTCTATTACAACGTAGTATTTATTTATAACTACTTTTCTTAACCTACTAAAGCATAAAAGAGTCAATTTCGCATTTACTGAGACTCGAATTCATGACTTACCATTTTTTTAAAATCCTAAACTGGTACCGGCTCGGTCAGTGGTCAGTCTAATTAGGGTTTTAAAAAAACCGTACCGGTACGAGCCCGGTCTGTGGCCACTGATCAGTCTAATTAGGCAATTAGGGTTTGATACCGCTATATAAACTGTCGCTCACTCCCCTCGCATTCTCTATACTCTCGTCCTTGATCTCACGCCTCTTCTCCTCCTCTCTTGCTTTCCGTGAGTTTCTTATTTCGTATTTGTTTTCTTCGGCTTTTAATGCACTCCAATTATCTTATTATGTTTTTGCTCGAATTTGCTCGAATTTCATGTTATTGTTTGATGAATATACTGCGTATATCACTCTTTTTAGCTACATTTGGTGTTTTTTTTAAAATATATGCTTTTGATCTTAGGTTTGATTTTCAATCCTTTTTTTTGTGAATTTTGTATTGATTATTTTCTTGATCTAGATTTCATTTTTAATCCTATGATTATATTCAGTGAATTTTATTATATGCTCTTGTTCTACAATGTAGTTTTTCGTATTTTTCGTTTGGATTTGGTGAGCATTGGGTTGGCTTTTAATGTTGATCTATCATCATATTCACTCTAGGAATCTAGGATTAACTCATGTATCTCTCTCCTTTTGTTATGGATGTAATTTGCAAATTATTTCCTCTCTTATTGTTTTTCTTGTTATGGATATTTCCATTGTGCTGGAATCTGATGCCTCCCTTGCTCTGCCTTTTGTTTTTATGAAAGCTCTATTGTTGATGATTGAATACTATTTGTTCTTGTGTTGTGGCAGGTCTTTTTGGGAGCAAGTATACAAAGTAATTTTGAGAAGTTGTGAATTTAAAGATCTATCAAAATGGTAAGAAAATGAATATATCTTATTCCTTGTGGTTATGCTGACAAGTGTGGGGAATTTACTTACGGATTTGGCATCTGCAGGTGAAGTTCACAGCTGAAGAGCTCCGTGCTATCATGGACAAGAAGCATAATATTCGTAATATGTCTGTTATTGCTCATGTTGATCACGGTATGAGAGTTATAGTAGTTATGTGCTAATCTGTATGTACTGTTATTTAATGTGCTGTTTTCTGTGCCAAATATGCTGAAATTCTCTCCTATTACTTGAAAAACCAGGAAAGTCCACACTTACTGATTCTCTTGTGGCTGCTGCGGGCATCATTGCCCAAGAAGTTGCTGGTGATGTTAGAATGACAGATACCCGTGCAGATGAAGCTGAACGTGGTATTACAATCAAGTCCACTGGAATTTCTCTGTACTATGAGATGTCAGCTGAAGAAATGAAGAATTACAAGGGTGAGCGTGACGGGAATGAGTATCTCATCAACCTTATTGACTCACCTGGACATGTTGACTTCTCATCAGAAGTGACAGCTGCGCTCCGTATTACTGATGGAGCCCTTGTGGTGGTTGACTGCATTGAAGGGGTTTGTGTCCAGACTGAGACTGTACTTCGTCAAGCACTGAGTGAAAGGATTCGCCCTGTCTTGACTGTTAACAAGATGGACAGGTGCTTCCTTGAGCTCCAAGTTGATGGAGAAGAAGCTTACCAGACATTCTCAAGGGTGATTGAGAATGCTAATGTTATAATGGCTACATATGAGGACCCACTCCTTGGTGATGTCCAGGTTTACCCAGAGAAAGGTACAGTGGCTTTCTCTGCAGGATTACATGGCTGGGCATTCACACTGACTAACTTTGCCAGGATGTATGCTTCCAAGTTTGGTGTTGATGAATCAAAGATGATGGAAAGGCTTTGGGGTGAGAACTTCTTTGACCCTGCTACAAAGAAGTGGACGAGCAAGCATTCTGGGACTGCCACATGCAAGCGAGGGTTTGTGCAGTTCTGTTATGAACCCATTAAGCAGATCATTAACACCTGTATGAATGATCAGAAAGATAAGCTGTGGCCGATGTTGCAGAAACTTGGTGTGACTATGAAATCTGAAGAGAAGGAATTAATGGGCAAGGCACTGATGAAACGTGTCATGCAGACATGGTTGCCAGCAAGTAATGCACTTCTTGAAATGATGATATATCACCTCCCATCACCTGGCAAGGCTCAGAAATACCGTGTTGAGAACTTGTATGAGGGGCCTCTTGATGATCAATATGCCAATGCTATTAGAAACTGTGATCCAGAGGGCCCTCTCATGCTTTATGTGTCCAAGATGATTCCAGCATCTGACAAAGGCAGATTTTATGCCTTTGGTCGTGTTTTTTCTGGAAGGGTGGCTACTGGAATGAAGGTCAGGATCATGGGTCCAAACTTTATACCGGGAGAGAAAAAGGACTTGTATGTCAAGAATGTCCAGAGAACTGTTATTTGGATGGGTAAGAGACAGGAAACTGTTGAGGATGTTCCTTGCGGAAATACAGTTGCTATGGTTGGTCTTGATCAATTTATTACGAAGAATGCAACTTTGACCAATGAAAAAGAGGTTGATGCCCATCCTATCAGAGCCATGAAATTCTCTGTGTCACCTGTTGTGCGTATTGCTGTTCAATGCAAGGTTGCGTCCGACCTTCCCAAGCTTGTTGAAGGCTTGAAGCGTCTGGCCAAATCTGATCCTATGGTTGTCTGCTCTATTGAGGAATCTGGGGAGCACATTATTGCTGGTGCTGGTGAGCTTCACCTTGAGATTTGTTTGAAGGACTTGCAGGATGATTTCATGGGTGGTGCTGAAATCATTACATCTGATCCTGTTGTCTCCTTCCGTGAGACTGTCCTTGAGAAGTCATGTCGTACTGTCATGAGCAAGTCTCCCAACAAGCACAACCGTCTATATATGGAAGCTAGGCCGATGGAGGAGGGGCTTGCTGAGGCAATTGATGATGGTCGTATTGGACCAAGAGATGACCCAAAAGTTCGTTCAAAGATCCTGTCAGAAGAATTTGGTTGGGATAAAGATCTTGCTAAGAAAATTTGGTGCTTTGGTCCTGAGACAACTGGTCCAAACATGGTTGTTGATATGTGTAAAGGAGTTCAGTACCTGAATGAAATTAAGGATTCTGTTGTAGCTGGGTTCCAGTGGGCTTCGAAGGAAGGTGCTTTGGCTGAAGAAAACATGAGAGGAATCTGCTTTGAAGTTTGTGATGTTGTCCTCCATGCTGATGCCATCCACAGAGGTGGTGGTCAGGTGATTCCCACAGCCAGGAGGGTTATCTATGCATCCCAGATTACTGCCAAGCCCCGTCTTTTGGAACCTGTGTACTTGGTTGAGATTCAAGCACCAGAGCAAGCTCTTGGCGGTATCTATTCTGTTCTGAACCAGAAACGTGGGCACGTATTTGAGGAGATTCAGAGGCCTGGGACCCCACTTTATAATATTAAGGCATACCTTCCTGTCATTGAGTCTTTTGGATTCTCCGGTACTCTGAGGGCTGCTACTTCTGGGCAAGCTTTCCCACAGTGCGTGTTTGATCATTGGGATATGATGACTTCTGATCCATTGGAGACGGGATCACAGGCTTTCTACCTAGTTTCAACAATCCGCAAGAGGAAAGGTCTGAAGGAGCAGATGACACCACTGTCTGAGTACGAGGACAAGCTCTAAGCCAAGAAGTTGGTATCCATGAATCCAGTATATTCTTCTCTGCTGAGCTTGAATATTTTTGATAGGTCTTAAATGGGATTTAGTCTTTTAAGTGAGTAGTCTCAATTTTATCTGTTGGTTGGTAGTGTCTAGTTTGTGTCAGTTTTATCATTGGGTCTTGCAGACTTGCAGTGTCTTTCTACCAACACATTTTCTTTTCGACTTATAAAATTTTGTTGCTTCTGTCGACCAACAATTTTGCTTGCCTAATACTCCGGAATATTTTAGATCCAAATTTTTATCAGTTCCATTTTCGCTTGTCATCCTATTTCTTTGGTGGACAGTTGGTTTTTTGATTAAAAAAATTTGAGCAAAAGAACGAAGTTTAATTTTGTGTTTAAATTTTAGCAGCGACATTCTCAAAACTAGTCTTTAATAGTTGTATCAGTTTTGCCTTTTGGTATTATCCATTACCTCCAAGTGCATTTTATTAGAAATGTACATTATATTTATGGTCTATATAACTATGTGGACCATAGTCCACACAATAATTTACACCACCTTATAAGATAGATCCGGGTCCATAGCATATTTATTTAAAAAATTGAGTTGGGCCAACATAACCCACACTTTAAGGTGGGTTATTTGACATGACCCATATTAAGGTTGATCCATTTAAACTTGGACCGGACTAATACGACAAGATATCACTAAAAAAAAATTATTATTATTATTGTTGTTATTATTAATTATTATATTTCCATGATATTATTAAAATGAAAACGAGTATGATGAGTTTGACTCTTCTAGGCTGCAATTATTAATTTTGTTATTGTACAAGGATAATCGCTTACGTGGTAAAACTACGCGCCTTGGCGAGTCGGCGGACGGTGTGACGGGACAGGCGGCAGAGATATAGATACTGCCGTGCCGTGCAGTGTTTCTCGGAATCATCTCTCACGCGTCATCGCCGGCCGGCCTACCCAAATTTATCCATCATTCTTCCTCTATATATACACATCCATCATATTCGCTAATGCTTCATTCCATACTCAACAATTATATTAAGCCATACATATATACACATCCATTTTGTTAATTGTTATCGAGCTAGCATCAACACAGACCAAGACCATGAGCAGCAGCAACAACAACCAATTTGATCACCAAGGTAATTTATTGTTTCGTATGATTTGCTAATTTTGTTTGGTCTTTCTTGTTTTCTATGATAGCTAATAATGTTATGCATATATGTTTGCAGCTGCGAAAGGGCCGCAGATGGTAGCGCCTCCTCCGCCTCCGCCTGCGGGGTATCCGACGGCGGCCGGCGACGCTCAAGGCCGGCGCAAGCGTCGTCATAACACCAAAAGCAGAGGTGATGGATTCTGGAAAGGATGCTGTGCAGCATTGTGTTGCTGTTGGGTGTTAGATGTGTGCTGCTAATTTCTAATTATCATTATTATATTGGGTGTGATTTATTTATTAGGATTGATTTCGCATGATGATTTGTTTCATACATCTTCAATGTTCGTGTGTGTGTGTGTGTGTTTTTTTTTTTTTTTTTTTTTTTTTTTTTTTTTTTTTTTTAATGTTGTATACATAGTGCTCGTTTGGAGAATTCTTGTACAATAAATTATTTATTCATTTTATTTTGGAATATAAGTCATTGCTATTAATTTATATTTAGATATATAGATTGATATAATTTTAACAAGATATGTCGTTGTGCGCGTGCGCACACACGTATAGTTGGACAGGGAGAGTTGTTCAAAATACGTGTAGCGGTCTAGCTTATGAGACCGAATTACAATAGACACACATCATAGAAAGGAAATTAAAGACAACTTTATTCTTATAGAAGATCAATCAGATAATAAGTTCATTTTTAAAATATCTTTTTTTTTTTTTTTTTAATTACCTCCTCATCCCATTAATTATACTACTCTACTATAAATACTCAATTACGATGAGGGAACCCAATTACGTGCAATACTGCTCTTGTACTATAAAGCCCATAGACCAGAAAGGAGAGCATCCACATCTACATCTCCATAGAACTCACCATTCATCCTCTCCAAAAATTTTTTTTTTAAAAAATCACAAAATATTATAAACCCAAGAGCTCTCTCTATAAATGTATATGTACCAAAATTCATTGCAAAATAATGAATTTTGGATTTACATTGCCAAAAAAAATTGGTGATTTACACCTTATGATTTTCAGATAAAAAATGATATGTTTCTATTCGTTTTTCTCGCAATTCATTTATTTACTATTCATTTCTCTCATATTTGACTTTTAGCATTGGCTAGCTAGGAACTGCTCTAAAGTCGTAAAACCAACATATACTATTAGATATTTTGGATATCCTTGGATAAATCAAATAACACTTTCAAAGCATGGATTAAGTTCATTTTTCTAAAAGGTTCTTATAAATCTTTTACTAAAGCAACATGATAACTATATAAGGACTTTTATAATATAATGAATGTGCGACAATTGAATTTGGTTGCTTAACAAATTTAATCTCAAAGGTAAAAGTGAAAAGATATTGGTAAAAGTGTTCTTTTTACCAAAAAAAAGTGCTTAGGATTCGATTAGAACAAAGTCCGCTAAGATTAGAAAATAAGAAAATTGGGTCTGTTTATGAATTGAAAAATTTCTCTTGAAAAATTAGAGAACAGAAAACAGAAAACATGTTTACTAGCACATTTTTCTATTTATTCTATTTAAATTAAATATATTTTAAATATAAGGTCTAAAAATCACTCAAAATTAAACTTGTGTTAATTTTATAGCATTAATCTAAAAAATAAATGTTAGTAAACAAGTTTTCTAAAAGAACATCATAGAATGAAAACTGAAAAATTAGAAAATAATTACAATGCAGTATCTATTCATAAAAGAAGCTCGAACCCACCACCTCCCGTATAAAAGGAAGGGTTTGATGACACTAGACCACAAGGTCCTTGACATTGAAATTACCCATCAACTCTTTTGGTAAAATATTAAGTTAATTATATACCAGCCATCATTCAATTTGGATAATATGTTTTTATGTTAAACATAAATGTGCTATCTAATTATCAATTTAGTCTTTTAGTTGAGATAAGGTCATTTTTAATTTGATATAGAGTTAATCTCATGCAAGAGGTCATGAATTTGCACTTCTTCCTATTCGATAAAAAGAGACTGGACTACGTGTTACTTGAAACTTTTTTTTTTAAAGAAAAAAAAAAACTATACACGTTTATTAGTTTAGACTAAATTATTAAAACATGCCCAACTTGGCAAGTTAGGCCTATATAATTAGCCCACTTTTTAAACGGGATGGGTTGCAAAAATCTCCAACCTTGCCTGGTTGGGCTCAACACGTTTAACCCATGGGAGTACTCGGGTTATATGGGTTAGCCTGCATAATTCGCGGGATGCAAGCCAACCCATATGAAGATATATATGCATGATCAAATGAGAACATGTCCCTCTGATAAAAAGTGACTACTCTCATTCACTTATCAAAATTTATCAATAATAATTTAAAAAAATTAATTAAAAAATACGAATCAATTTTATAATTATTGCAAACTTTCAACTTTATAATATCTTAAAATGAACCTCGCATTTTTCCCTAAGGCCATGTTTGGTTCGCAGGAAGTAGGCAGGAAGTGCACTTCCACGGGAAGTGAGTTCCGAAATTGCTCTTTCCCCTTGTTTGGTTCACCGGAATTTGTTTTCCGTTGAAACTTCAATTCCTCATTTTTGAGGAAAATAAAATCCGAACTACACCCTAGGATTTTGTTTTCCGGTTCTGATGGGAAGAAAAGTTCCTTTGTCAAGACCATTTTACCCTTGTTGTTTTCTTCTTCCTCACCCCTTTCTTTTGATTCTTCTCGCTGATGGACCTCCGCTCGCTGCTTCATCCTCTGCCGCCGCAAGTTCACTTCCTGCGCCGCCGCCTCCGCGAGTTCACTTCCTGCGCCGCTGCCTCCGCTTCTCATCTATTTCGCAAATTAAAGAGAGGATAAAACAAACATGGATGAAAAAAATAACCAACCTGAGTCAAGGTTGCCTTCTTCTTTGAGCTCTTCAATCCTCCCATTTCCTTCTCCTCTCTAGCTTGGCTTCTTCGATTGCTTTTCTTCTCCCAATTTCTTCAACTGCTTTTGCACTTTGCAGTAATCAACAATGACTAGGGTTAAATGCAATGGGTTTGGGACTTTGGGCTGATGGGTTACAAATGACAAATGGGTCATCACTTTGGACTTTGGTAGGCTTAATAATAATAATAATAATAATAATAATAATAAGGTTTATGGGTTTAGTTATAATAATAATAATAATAATAATAATAATAATAATAATAATAATAATAATAATAATAGGGGCATTTAGGTCTTTATACACACTATTCCTTACCATTCTAAACCTAACCAAACAACAGAATTTATTTTCCCAACAACTTCTTTTCCACCAACCAAACAACAAAATTTATCTTCCTGGTAACTACTTTTCCACGGAATTTCACTTCCACTTCCCTTCAAATATTTTCCGCGAACCAAACGAGCCCTAAGTTTCTACTTCTAGTAACTCTGAACCGCTTATCATAAATCAGGTTAATCATCACTTTTACTTGATTTTAACATGTTCTCACATAAACATAAAATGAAATTAAAAATAGATAAAGAAAACAATATATTTAGTAGTTATTTTTATATATTATTTGAAACAAAGCAACTAATTTTTACTAAACATTTTATTTAATTTAAAGAACTAATATCATGTATGGGGTAAACTATTATGTGGACCACAGTCCACATCGTGCAGTGTGAATCATAACAAAAAGTATATTTTTAATGTACTATAATTAAAGTATATTATTCGTGTATTAAAAGAAATATACATTATACAAAATAATCTATTTTCAGTATTCAAATAATGTATTTTTCATTAATATAAGGTACATTTTTAATATACTAAAAATACATTATTTGTATAAACTCATATTATGCTCCAAACAATTAGGGGTGGAAATAGGCTAGGCCGGGGCTTTAGAAAATTAGGCATGGGCCTGCTATGGAAATCTAAAGCCTGGGCCTAGGCCTGAGCCTGTATGTAGGCTTTTTTTTAGGCTCAAGCCTGAGCCTACAGTTGGCCTGGCCTGGCCTGAAGCCTTTTTAAAAGCCTATTTAACAGGCCTTGAACCTATTTAAGGCCTACATTTTAAAGCCTTTTAAAGTATACCTGTAAAAAATATATTAAAATGTATACCTATTATACATTTATATAAATATTAAAATGTATATATATATATATATATATATATATATATATATATATATATATATATATAATATATTAGATATAAAATGTAATATATAATAATTAAATATTAAATATAAATATTATAATATATATATAAATAGGCTAGACCTGCGGGCTTATAGGCTAGGCTTTTAAATATAGGCCTAGGCCTATTTAACTAAATAGGCTCCTAATTAGGCTTAGGCCTGGCCTTTTTATTAAATAGGCTAGGCCAAGCTAGGCCCTAACTAGGCCAGGCCGTAGGCCCCTATGAAGGGGTCTGGCCTATTCCCACCCCTACGGCAAATTATACTGTGCACCACGGTGCACATAGCAATGTGCACCACGTACCTAAACGACGTCGTTTTGAGCATTGTAAACTAATCGTTCGTTTTTTTTGGAAATCACGTTTTCCCGTTTCGGCCGATCTCTGTATTTATGTTAATATTCTGTGTATTCCAGGCAATCATTCTGTGTATTATAGGCAACCGTTCTGTGTATTATAGGCAACCGTTATGTGTATTCATGTTAGTGACACATGTTGTGATTTCATGTTAGTAACACATGTTGTGATGTGTTTGTGCATTCGAATGTTTAGGAGGATGAGTTCTGTGTATTTTGTGTAAATATTATGTGTATTCATGTTATTAACACAAGTTGTGATGTGTTTGTGCATTCGAATGCTAGAAGGATGAGTTCAGTGTATTTTGCGTCAATATTATGTGTATTATGGGCAAACATTCTGTGTATTCTAGGCAAACGTTCTATGTATTCTAGGTAAACGTTCTGTGTATTCTATATAATGATTATGTGTATTATAGATAATGAATTCTCTGGAGTCATTCGCGTCCACTAACATCTGTGTATTTTGTGTCAATATTCTGTGTACTCTGAGCAAACATTCTGTGTATTCTAGGCAAACGTTCTGTGTATTATAGATAATGATTATGTGTATTATAGATAATGAATTCCCTGAGTCATTCGCATCCGCGTCTACTATCACCAAAACGACGTCGTTTTATGTACGTGGTGCACATTGCTATGTGCACCGTGGTGCAGGGTATAACGATTGCACCCCTACAAACAATAATGATTGTCTAGAATATGAATTAATACGTACAATGGCGTTGTGTATAAATTGGTGACCAATTCTTCGTAAGTTGTAAGAATAAGGACCGAGTAGTCTAAGAATTGAGACGCGGGAAACATTCCTTAGCTTGGTGGATGGAGCTAACTAGAGAGGCCAGGCGGCAGAAAAGATGAGCAGCCGCTTTCTTGGAATAATCTTTGACGCGTTAAATTTATCGATCTATCCACCATTCTCTACCTATATATACACATCAACTTCGCTAACGTTAGTTTATTCCATCCTCAAGAATTAAACCATCATCGATCTTGTTATCGACCATCGATCAACGCAAACCAAAACCATGAGCAGCAGCAACAACAACCACCAATTCGATCACGATTATGGTAATTTATAACTGCATATATGTTGCCTATACTATATATGATTTGCTTATTTTGTTTAATTTGCTTGCATCGTCTTAATTTTTTGTTCATTCTATGCTAATAATGTTGTGCGTGCGTTTCGATGATGTCGCAGTAGCAGCGAAAGGGCCGGAGATGGTAGCGCCTCCTCCGCCTGCGGGGTATCCGACGGTGGCCGGCGACGCTCAAGTCCGGCGGGGCAAGCGTCATAAGACCAAAAGCAGAGGCGATGGATTCTGGAAAGGATGCTGTGCGGCATTGTGTTGCTGTTGGGTGTTAGATGTGTGCTGCTGATTCATTATTGGCCATCGTTTATTATTAGGATTGTTTTCCAGCATATTTGTGTAGTATAGGCTCATGTGTTTTTTTTAATGTAACGTACTAGTAGCTCTTTGCAGAATTCTTGTAACAATAAATAATAATTCATCCATTTTATTTGAAATATATATGAATCATTGTTTTCAATTTACATTTAAATCCAAAAATATTAACTTATTCGTTTCTTTAGTACTAAAGACTCTATGCCAAAGACCTTGTGGTCAAGTGGCATTCGGTGTCCCGATTAACACTCACATGAATGATGGAAGTGGGTCTCAGTGGAAGCAACTGTTGACTCTTTATGCTTCAGTAGATTGAGAAAGTAGCTATGAACAGATACTACATTGTAACAGAGTTCCAGTAGTATTTTAAAAAAAAAGACTCTATTTATACTTTCTTTAACATGTTAAAAAACAAAGAGTCAATAAAAAAACTCTATTTATACTTTCTTAACATGTTAAAAAACAAAGAGTCAATACAACCCCCACTAAAACAGTATCTCATGACCTCTAATTTCGAAGAGTCACTACATGCCACTTGAAGACCGATCATTAGCTACTATTTTAGTACTACAATTAAATATTTTATTATGCTGAAAAAACAGTATACATCTTATTATAAGGAAGAAATACATCTTAAACAGTACAAATAAAAGCAAAGAGAGATGGAGAAGATTTTAATTTGCTTCTCAACGCTGCAACTGCGGCTGAGGCTGTTGGTTTTGATCCCGTCCCTCATCAGACGCTGCTGCTTCTCCAGCCCGTCGTTCGCCGGACCGATCAGACTCGCCGCTCTCTCTTCGCCGTTGTTTTTCAATGTTATGAGCGGCAGAGAAGAGCTCCACGGGCTCCGACTCGGCGATTTTGCCGCCTTCCAGTGGGTCCCCTCCTTTGTATCTCACCCTCAGGGCATCGTCCTCCGACAACCTCGCCTGAGCTGTGCCGTAGGTTATGTCTTCCTTGCTCTTCGCCATGTTCCGATCAGATTACTCTGCCTTTCTTCTTTGGCTAAATGGGATTTTATAAGACGGGGGTGACGAGTTCATACGTGGCATTGTCTGGGCTAAAGATGTGATACGTGTCAATTCGTTTGGAGACGTGGCAGTCCAGAAAACTCTCCAAAATGTTCCAACAGAAAGTCTTCTACCTTCTAATTAATGGTTTTCTTCTAATTAATGTTTTAATTTCCTAACTAAATTAATTCACAATAATGTTATCATTAACTCCCCAACGGTCTGTCCCCTACTTTAGAGTCCATTTAAAAATCTTAAAAAAAATAATTTCTAAAAAATAATACATTTTTTAAAATATTTTAATTTTTAATATTTAACTGAATGTTAAAAAAATATTTTTCCGTTTGATGGAAAGTAACTTAATGTCAAAAATTATTTTTCTCTGTTTTTTTTTTTTTTTTTAATTTTTTCTCTGTTTGATTGAAAGTAAATAAATTGTTTTTTTTTTGTTTGGTTCTCTTTTCTTGATAATAAACATATTATTTTTTATAATAATAATAATAAGTAGTAGTAGCGGTGGTGGGGTAATGTAGTGGTAATAATAATCCAAAAGTTAGCTTAATGAGAGAGAATGAAAAATAAATAATTTGAAAAATATATTCCGATTAAAATTTTATGAAGATATTTTTTGTCAAAATAATTTTTTTTTATTGACCAAAATGATTATTTTTCTTAGACTCTGTTTTCTTTAAATATCCAAACACAGTGAAATTTTGGTTTTTTAAACCGACCCTTAATGCAGGACCATTCTACTTATTAGAGCACCGCCTCATTAATGAGCGATAGTTATAGAGGGTCAGCACACTTATGAAAGCGAGCGTCACATTTATTAAAAGGTCTTTAGAGCATCCATAGTAGAAGATTATTCACGATTTTTTAGATTGACTTTGTCACATGGAGGAAAGAGAGAGTAAGAGAGAGAGAAAGTAAAGTTGGTTCTATTATTTGGTGTGTTTGTACAGTAGAAAAGTAGGCTAAAATGAAGGAGCTGTGCGCGTTTCGTGCACAGCAGACGCCCAGCGGGTTGACAAAAAAATTTTTATAAGTGTTTTTTTAAATCATATTTGTTTTATTTTTTTCCTCCCCTCCCATTTTCTCGTTCCTAATCACACATTCACACCTACAAAAACTTCTCAAAAACCACAAGAAAACTCTACTAGTAAGGATGCTCTTATACTTATTATTGTAATGACTATTATACTTAGTAGCCAACTAGCCATTGTCCAAATATAAAAACTACGCTCCTATAACAGTACAGGGCATGCTCAATATTGTACTCAAAACTCTTAGGAATACAACTACTCATTTGCTTACTCTTTCGTAAACATAATATTATGGCAACTTTATTATGAACAGAATCTAATCATTACGACACGAAAGATAACAACACTACTTTTATATGCGTACTGTTTCGAATTTTGAATATTCTTGTTACAAACTTGAATTTTTTAAAATATAATTTATTAATAATTTAATTTAAAAGTGATTTGTTAAATTCCTCATACTTCATTAGAAAAACTTACACGAACTAACTATTTTAATTATTTTTTTTAAAGTAATTTAATTCTTATGTCTATAAGATAACACCAAAATATTAATAAATTTTTCTTGTAAAATTATTTCTGTCAAATATAAAAAAAAAATATTTTTTTCATACTTTTAGTTGATAGGAAAGTATGAAAAAATTTCATTAAACAAATTTGTATAATTGATCATGTAATAAATTATTTGATTTGTTAAACCAAAATATTTAAATTTAATTTTTTAAAAAAATATATATTAAATGAGTTTCAAGACAGGTTTTTGGAATGGGTTCTAAATATTTAAATATAAAATTTAACAATCCTATGAGAACTTAGGTCGCAAGGCCAGGATAACGTCCCAGAGAGTCCAGCCATTTTGAACTGGGAGAAGAAGAGGGTGTGAAGAAATCGATTGCAAAAGGGTTAATCTCTTTCTTCATTTCCTGCATTTTCATATACTCATCAACACCGTTTATCAGCTTGGCTTTAATTTCTTTCCTCACTTCATATGAAGTTTCTCGTTTTCTCAAAATTTAGGAGATAAGGGAACTGCTTTTGTCATTTTCTTCGCGAAATTGTTCAATTCATGGCTGTGCTGATAAAATCAGCACCTCCATTAACAAACCTATCGTCAGATCTCGCAAGAAAACCTTGCGAATTCTTGCCCGAAAGGCCTAAATTTTACGATTCATTGCTGCATAAGAAGAACCCTACTAGAGTATTAGCCATTGCCTATACCCGTGTGAGTAATGCTTCTGTGGTTCAGAGCGACATAGCTGTAAAAAATGGCGTTTTTCGCCTGCCTAGCTGGAGGTCTTCCGGTAATAATCAAAGAATCAGAGAACTTAAGCTACAGGATGCAGCTATCTATTTAGAGGATATGGTAGAGAAGGGTTATAAGCCTGATTTAACTCAGGCTACTGACCTGGTTTATGCTCTTTGCCAGCACAATAAGCTCGGGAAAGCGAGCAGAGTTATAGAAATGATGATTAGGTCTGGGAGTATACCGGATGCGCATTCTTTCACTCTCTTGGTGAATTTCTTGTGCAAGAAAGGAAATGTCAGCCACGCGATGCAATTAGTCGAAAAGATGGAGGAGAAAGGATACGCGGTGGATAATGTGACCTATAATTGTCTTCTAAGAGGGCTTTGTAAGCGGGGAAAGTTGACTCTGAGCCTCCAGTTTATAGATAGGTTGATGGAAAAAGGATTGGTCCCTGATTCGTATACTTACACGGTCTGGCTTCAAGCTACTTATATGGAGAGGGGGGTTGATGAGGCTATGGTTCTCTTGGAAAACATAGTTGCCAATGGTGGCAAACCTAGTCTGGCGAATTATAATGTTTTGTTGACAGGGCTGTGCAAGGAAGGAAGAGTCGATGAAGCTATTCGGTTCTTTAGAAAGTTCCCGTCGAAAGGGTTTAATCCTGATATTGTTAGCTACAATATTCTATTGGGCCCCTTGTGCTTTGAAGGGCGCTGGGAGGAGGCATACCAGCTTCTTGCTGACATGGCTGGAGAAGATATTTCGCCAAATATATTAACCTACAATAATTTAATCGGTTCGCTTGCCCTTCATGGTCGGATTAGTAATGCCCTCGATATCTTGGATGAAATGCTTTCGAGGAATAATGTCAAGCCAACTGCTGCCAGTTACAACCCAATAATTGCCCGCCTCTGTAAAGAACAGAAGGTGAGTGCCGTGTGCGAGTGTCTTAACAAGATGATTATTCAGCGGTGTGATCCTGATGAACGAACATATAATGCCTTTGCTGTTCTTTACGAGGAGGGGATGGGGCAAGAGGCCTTCAGAATTCTCGAATTTTTGAGGCTCAAACAGAATCGCCCCTTTCATGATTTCTACAGATCTGTGATTTCTAGTTTTTGTAGGAAGGGAAATACGTATCCAGCATTTCACCTTTTGTATGATCTGATAATGTCCGGATTTACTCCAAACTCAAGCATCTATTCGTCGCTGATCAGAGGGTTGTGCGCCGAGGGAATGCTGGATACTGCCATCGAGATAGTCAAGATTCTGGAGGCAAACTGCTATAGGCTAGATGTTAAGAACTTCAACGCTCTAATACTTGGGCTATGCAAGTCTCAAAGAACAGATTTGTCGTTGGCAATTTACGAGGAGATGATCGAGAAAGGCTATATGCCTAACGAGATAACCTATATCATTATAGTTGAAGGGCTTGCCCATGAAGAAGAACTGGAGCTGGCAGGTTTAGTTTTGAAAGAGTTGCGTATGAGAGAAGCGATCAGTATGACTACAATGCAGCGGTTTCTCATGCAGTATGATCTCGAGGGCTTATCAACATAGCAAAGGTATATAGTCAACTTTGCGATTCTTTGTGCTTATGGACTATGGTGATCTTGTTGAAAAATACTGCTGTAAAAACACTTCTTTTTTTTATCACAAACACAATCAGTTTTCTCTCTCTCGCTATTTGACATGTTAGAACTTAGAAGGGTCCTCTTAATTTGTTTTTGGTAGGTTATAAAGTCTATTTAATTTTTCATTGGTTGTTTAACTACCTTAATAGTTGGTACTCCAATGTCTGGCCACATGAAACCACAAGACTAAGGTTTAACAAACATAAACCACTTTCTATCACAGTTTCTAAACAAACCAGTGACAGTCATAACCAAAACACACCACATTCCCACCAATAGCATATGAACAACCAAAATTTAGAGCTTGTTCCTGCTATAAATACCCAATGAATCTTTTACCATTTTCCATCACCTCCAACAAGAACTCAAAGAACAGCCTCGGAATTCATACCTAGTAGTACAGTACAGCCATGGCCAGAAGCATTTTCACCTGCTGCGTTTTCATTCTTGCTCTCATCTCTGTCACCAACACTGTCAAATGTTACGCAGCTCGGAATCTCTTGCAGGCCAACAATAATCCTGTTGTGCCTGGAATTCCCACTATCCCTGGAATGCCAACATTCCCAATCACTGGAATTCCTACTATCCCTGGAATGCCAGCCATCCCTACCGTTCAGGCCAACAATCCTGCTGTGCCTGGAATTCCTACTATCCCGGGAATGCCAACCATTCCAAGGGCAGCCGCTTCGCCAATGCCTTCTATTCCTACCCAGCCAACATTTCCCACCATTCCTGGGATTCCCAAATTTGCCATGCCTCCTATGCCCTCTTTCCCTTCTTCTTTCCCCAAAATCCCTTTCCCTTTCTTCTCTCCACCACCTTCCAAGAACTAATTATCATCTGATATATGCATATACTTGATGGAGATTTAGATTGCTTTTGGTTGTGATCTTGCTTATGTTTGGAGTGATTTAGTCATTCGGTTTCATTGTTTGTCAATTTCTTCAAAATTTATGAGCTGTCATGCGTGCTCGACTGCTCGGTCATACCCATGTAATATAGCATACAGTGTGTATTTTTACATTTGAATCATTTGATACTCTTTTCATTATATACTTTTCTTCTTTCCTTGTTTATGGCTCTTAATCTTTGTTTAGTCCTTTACAAATTACACTCTTGTCACAAGTTAATCATAGAATGCCGCAGAACATATAATAAACAAGTAAGAGCCATCTGATTTGAGGTAATAAGTTTCAAATAGAAGAAGCACCTATATTTAACACTATGAAAAATGGTAATTACCAAATGTGTTACTACTTATCCAGTTGAGATATAATCATTCATCACCTCAATACCTTAAACCAAACATTGAGTATTTCAACTTATGATTTCAACATACAACAAAAAGTTAATTTTTGTGTAGATTGGATGACAACACACCATGATTATTCTCGTTCAAACTCTTTAAGAGATCATCATAGGGTTTAGATCCAACTCTTTTTTATGATGTTATGAGCATCATTACACGGTGTAATTTACACCCATATTTCTTTAGTATTTATTTGCCTTTACAATCCATCTCATATCCATTTTGTAAATAGCAATTGTGTTGTATTTTCAAAATTTTCTAATACTTTGAAAAATGGTTATTACCAAATGTATTACCATTTACTACTTATCCAGTTGAGATATCACCATTCATCACCTCAATCTCTTCAACCAAACATTTGAGTATTTCAACATACACTAGAAAGTTAATTTTTGTGCAGATTGGATGGCCACACATCATGATTATTCTCATTCAAACTTACAAATCTTTAAAAGATTATTAGAGGGTTTAGGTCCAACTCCTTTTGCCGAGGTTATGGGCATAACTAATCCCAAATTTCCTTAGTATTTACTTTTACACATTGAACATGCCCTTACAATCAATGTTTAGTTGTCAAATTAGGATACACGGTTACATATTTCGATTTTCAACTCGACAAACTTAAATGCATTACCTTTTCATTTTTAGAAGGAATCGCAATATAACAACTAAACTCATAACACATTTGAAAAGGTGTTTGCATTCTTAGCATTTGGAGTGATTTCGATCACTACTTTAAAAGTTATAGTTCGACCAAATTCTCGCCGAATATAAATTATCTATTTGAAGTTTATTATGTATATGCAAATATCATTAATGATCATTTATGATCATCATCTTAAACTCATAGTAACTTTTTAAGCACATACAAATTTCACTTCCACCACTTTAAATGCTACAATTTCAAGCAAATATGAACCCTTAGTCCATACAGCTGGGCTTTCTTTGGCTGATTGGCCCAGTCTCACCACCCATACTGAGAACTCTGGTTAGGATAACGTCGGAGAGGGAACGCCCAATTCTGTTTTGAGCTTTGAAAAGAAGAGAGTGAAGAAGACACGGTATGCTTAAATCAGTGGTTGCGAAAGAGTTACTGTATTTTTGTTTCATGTTCCCTTTATCCTCTTTCTTGATTTCCTGCTTCTTTATGAAGTTTCTGGTTTTGTCAGAATTTAGGAGATAAGGAATTGTTTGTTTGTTTGCCATTTTCTTCACGGAATCATTCAATTCATGGCCGTGGTTATCGTTTCAGCACCTCCATTAACAAACCCATCATCAGAATTCTCAAGAAACCCTTGTGAATTCTTGCCCAAAAGGCCTAAACTTTACCATTCCTTGCTGCGAAAGAAGAGGCTTTCTAGAGTATTAGCCGTTGCCCAGACCCGTATTTCTAATTCTTCTAAGAAGCAGAGCGGATTAGCCGTGAAGGGTGGTGTTATTGTTCTTCCTAATTGGAATTACCAAAGAACCAAAGAACATAAGCTATTTGATGCAGTTATCTATTTAGAGAATATGGCAAAGAAGGGTTTTAAGCCTGATTTGAGGCAAGCTACTGACCTAGTTTGTGCCCTTTGCCAACGAAATAAGCCCGGAAAAGCGAGTAGAGTTATAGAAGTGATGGGTAGGTCTGGGAGTATCCCAGATGCTAGGGCTTACACTTTCTTGGTGAATGTTTTGTGCAAGAAAGGAAGTGTTGGGCATGCTATGCAATTAGTTGAAAAAATGGAGGAGTTTGGGTACACCGCGGATAATGTGACCTATAATTGTCTCCTAAGAGGGCTTTGTAAGCGAGGGAAGTTAACTCTTAGCCTCCAGTTTATTGATAGGTTGATGCAAAAAGGGCTCGTCCCGGATTCATATACTTATACGGTCTTGCTTCAAGCTACTTATATCGAGAGGGGGGTTGATGAGGCTATGGTTCTCTTGGAAAACATAGTTGCCAATGGCGACAAGCCTACTTTGGAAAATTACAATGTTGTGTTGACGGGGCTTTGTAAGGAGGGAAGAGTTGATGATGCTATAGATTTCTTTAGGGAATTCCCGGTGAAAGGGTTTAGTCCTGACGTTGTTAGCTACAATATTGTGTTGAGTCCGTTGTGCTTTGAAGGGCGGTGGGAGGAGGCATACCGGCTTCTTGATGACATGGCTAGAGAGGGTATTTCCCCGGATGTGTTAACTTACAATATTTTAATTGGTTCGCGTGCTCTTCATGGCCAAGTTAGTAATGCGCTTGATATCTTGGATGAGATGTGTTCTAGGAATAAGTTGAAGCCAACTGCTGCCAGTTATAACCCGATAATTGCCCGCCTCTGTAAAGAAAAGAAGATGAATGCGGTGAGGGAGTGTCTTAACAAGATGATTATCCAGCGGTGTGACCCTGATGATGGAACGTATAGCGCCATTTCTGTTCTTTACGAGGAGGGGATGGGGCAAGAGGCCTTCAGGATTTTCGAGGTTTTGAGGGTCAAACAGAGTCGCCCCTTCAATGATTTCTATGGAACCGCGATTTCTAGGTTTTGCAGGAAGGGAAATATGTATCCAGCATTCCAGCTTTTGTACGATCTCACAATGTCCGGATTTACTCCCAACGCAAGCACGTATTCATCCCTGATCAGAGGGTTGTGCGCGGAGGGAATGCTGGGCGCTGCCATCGAGATGCTTAGGATTCTCGAGGCAAACTGTTATAGGCTAGACATTATGAACTTCAACACTCTAATCCTCGGGCTATGCAAATGTGGAAGAACAGACTTGTCACTGGCAATTTACGAGGAGATGGTTGAGAAAGGCTATAAGCCAAACGAGAAAACATATACCATTATAGTCGAAGGGCTCGCCCACGAAGAGGAACTGGAGCTGGCAGGTTTAGTCTTGAAAGAGTTGCATATGAGAGAAGTGATTACTACAATTACATTCCAGCGGTTTTTCATGCAGTATGACCTCGAGGGCTTGTCAACATAGCGAAGATAATCGTCGACTTTGCACATATATGATACAGAACTGACTTGCCAGTTGCCACATTATTGGTTATTTTGTGTATATGTTGATCTCGTTTTCTGATGTGGCCGATCGAGTTGAAAATTAGTGCCATAAAAATGGTTCCTTTATCAGAAACATTATCTTCAATGGCATGGATATGATGAGAAATAACAAAGTACTGTGTATGTGTTCTCCCAGTAGGGGTTTTGGTTTTGGTTGAGAAATTGGTAGCAGCTGAGGTGAAAGATTGTAGTGTTAGTGTATTCCTTCCCTTGTGCAGATGTGTATTTTATGAAGTCCCTTTTTTCATCCTCATATTACTGGCTGAAAGGTTGTATTTTAAATTTACTTAGAAAACTATTATAATTGTAATTTTTTTAACGTGGTAATAAAACTTTTACCTTGACAAATGTATGACACGTTATTTGGTTCAACGGTTTAACATTGCTGTTAGTTGCGTTTGGGGTTTGACGTTGTGGTATGTAATCTTAATTGACTGATTAAGAAAATGGGAGGACTTATGGAACAATTATGTGTGGACAAAAATGTGAAATAAGGTGAATATGTTTTAATTTAAATTTTCAAAATTGGAGTTTTGACCCAATGTTTAAAAAAAAAAAAAAAAATTGAACTCGAAACTAGTTTTTGAATTTTCTATTAATTTTGAAACAGTCTAAAACATTTCCGAAAACTTTTTATTTACTAGAAAACAAATGAAGTGACTCTCCCAATTGAGAGGCCATGTTCGAGCCTGGACAATATTGACTCGTTGGGTTTCAGTAGGTTGAGAAAGTATATATAGACAGATACTACATGTAACAGGGTCAATAGTACTCTAAAAAAATGACACCCACCCGTTCAATCATTTTATTCTTAAATGACATTTTCTAATTGAACAATTAACTTTCTTTTTAACGAATGACAGGTCATCTAATTTATAGACACCCTATCATGGAAAGAAATATTAAGAGAAAATTTTGGAAGGAAAAATAGCCTTGTGTAGGAAAGTTACATTTATGCTGTTTGACCACAAAAGTCTTTGACGATAAATTATTTTGTGGACCCAGATCTACCTTACAAGATGGACTCATGTTCAAAATACACCATTTACATACTGAATGTTCACAATTTATATATTCAATGTTCACAACTAAATGTTTACAATTTACCTACTGAATATTCACAATTTAAATGGTGGGCATTCAATACATAAATTGTGACCAGATTCCATGTATAACTGACTAGTAAGTACTAAGTACGGAGTACTTATTTATTTATTTATTATTATTATTTTTTATATAGGTGGGCCTGATTACATTATTTACATTTGCGCTTTCAACTTTCAAGGGTGGAAGATACTGAGATAAGTTGAGGAGTTGAGGTGAGGATTAGCGATAGCGTGGGAGAGAATACAATACAGCCAATCGTCTTCTGATTTCTCAACTTGGAGAAGAAAGTAAAGGGGAGTAGTGGGGAAGACACAGCAAACCCAAATCACTGATTGCAAACACACTTCTTGTATGTTCCCCCTTAGCTCCATTTCTGTTTCTTTTAAGCTTTAATATATATGCTCAACCACACCCATTTCTGGGTTTTCTTTCCTCACTTCACATGGACCTCTAGGAGATAAGCAATTGTTTTTCTGTCATTTTCTTCCCCAAACATTTCAATTCATGTCTGTACTTATAAATTCAGCAACTCCTTTAAGAACCCCACCATCAGATCTCGCAAGAATACCCTGTGAATTCTTGCAGGAAAGGCCAAAACTTTATGCTCCCTTGCTGCATAAGAAGAGGGTTTCTATAGTATTAGCCATTGCCCATTCTGGAATTAATCATTTCTCTAACCACCAGACTGACTTATTAGCTGTGAAAGATGGTGTTTTTGTTCTTCCAAACTGGAAGAAGTCTCCCAGTAATGACAAAAGAATCATGGAACATAAGCTAAATGATGCAGTTATCTATTTAGAGGATATGGTGAATAAGGGTTATAAGCCTAATTTAACCCAAGCCACTTACCTAGTTTATGCTCTTTGTCACCACAATAAGCTCAATAAAGCCACCAAGGTTATGGAATTGATGGTTAGGTCTGGGAGTATGCCAGAGGCATCTTCCTACACTTTCTTGGTCAATTTCTTGTGCAAGAAAGGGAATATGGGGCACGCGATGCAATTAATCGAAAAGATGGAGGAGTATGGGTACACGACCGATACTGTCACTTATAACACTCTTATACGAGGGCTTTGCAAGCGGGGATGCTTGTCCGTGAGCCTCAAGTTTGTAGATAGGTTGATGCGAAAAGGGTTTGTGCCCGATGCTTATACGCATTCGATTATGCTTCAAGCTACTTATAAGGATTGCGGGGTTGATGAGGCTATGGTGCTATTGGAAAGCATTGTTGCCAAGGGCGGGGAGCCTAATGTGGTTTGTTACAATGTTTTGTTGACGGGGTTGTGCAAGGAAAGGCGAGTTGATGAGGCTATTCGGTTCTTTAGGAAATGGGGGTCGTTAGGGATTAGTCCCACCGTTGTTAGCTATAATTTGATATTGAGGAGCTTGTGCTATGATGGGCGTTGGGAGGAGGCTAACCAGCTTCTTGCTGATATGGATAGAGACGATGTTTTGCCTACTACAATAACGTACAATGTTCTGATTAATTCGCTTGCGTATCATGGCCGGGTTAGTGATGCCCTTGATATGTTGAGGGAAATGGATTCTGGGGTACATTTTAAGCCAACCACTGACAGTTACAACCCAATAATTGCCCACTTTTGTAAAGAAAAGAAGGTGGATTCTGTTATCAATTGTCTTAACGAGATGATCGATAAGCAGTGTGATCCTAACGATGGAACATATAGTGCCATTGCTATTCTTTGCGACGAGGAGGAGGATGAGGAGGGAATGGTGCACGAGGCTTTCAAGATTCTCGAGAAATTGAGGGTAGCTAAGAAGCACCCTATCAACGATTTCTACAGAAACGTGGTTTCTGCTTTTTGTAGGATGAGAAACACATACGAAGCCTTTCTGCTTTTGCACGATATGACAACGTCTGGATTTAGTCCCGACTCGTTCACCTATTCGTCCCTGATCAGAGGGCTGTGCAGGGAGGGAATGCACGAGGCTGCCCTCGAGATCATCAGGGTTCTGGATGCAAACTGTTACGGTCCAGATGTTAACCTCTTGAACTCTCTAGTACTCGGGCTATGCACATCGGGGAGAACAGATTTGGCGCTGGGGATTTACGAGGAGATGGTGGAGAAAGGGTACAGGCCGAAGGAGACAACTTACACCTTCATAGTCGAAGGGCTGATCCGCGAAGAAGAAAGGGAGCTGGCGGTTTTAGTTTTGAAAGAGTTGCATATGATAAAAGTGATAGGTAAGATTACGTTGGGGCGGCTTGTGACGCAGTATGACATTGTGGTATTATCAACATTGCAGAAAGGAGATGAGTTTGCTTGAAACAGAAGAGAGATGCCACAATCTTGGTGGTTATGTTGAAAATTACTGTGAAATGAGGTTTACCAAAAGTGCAGGGGATTTGTAGTGTAATTTTAGTCTGTACTGTTAGAAATTGAGATTGGAGGGGTTCTCTTAGAATCCGTTTGAAAGTTAAAAAGAAATTCGGAAAATGACTTCGGGAAGTCTTTTTTTTTTTTTTATTTGACACAAAATGAAGTTAATACAAAATATTCATTTTAGTTTAAAGCAAAAAAAATTTTTTTGACGGAAAATGTCTTCAAAATTTTTACTTAGGAGATAGTTTTCTTATTTTTTTTCATACACACCTCTATCATTCCCTCTCTAATTGATGTCAAATGAGTAGGTCGGTCTGTCACCTGCCCTATTACTATTTGAGGTAGATCAATTGATAAGTTAGGGACAAAAAGTGCGATGTGATGATAATTTAGGGACAAAAAGTGCAATGTAATGATAACTCAGGGACGAGAAGAGCAATACCAATGATAACTTAGCGACGAAAAGTGCAATTTTCCCTTTACTATATATAAAACTAAAAATATGAAAATATGATTTAATTTTAAAGGAAATAAAATATGATACGGAGTAATTATATTAACCAATAAAAATGATTTGAGTCAAACTTTTTTTATTTGTCCAAACCAGAAGTATATATATATATTTTAAAGTTCTACTGACTCTATTACATTGTAGTATCTATTCATAGCTACTTTCTCAATCTACCGAAGCACAAAGAGTCAACATATGCCTCCACTGAGGCTCAAACCCACCTACTGAAGCACAAAGAGTCAACCACAAAGAGTCAACCGATGCCACTGAGGCTCGAACCCACTCCCCACTCCCTAACCTACTGAAGCACAAAGAGTCAACAGATGCCTCCACTGAGGCTCGAACCCACTCCCTTCCACATGGGAGTGTACACCGGATGCCGCTTGACCATAGGTCTTTGGCAAATCAGAAGTATATTAATCATTAATGCTGAATAAAATTGAAAATAGTTTAAAGTTTAATTTTTTTCCTTGTTATTTAAAAGAAAATTAAAGTTCTATCAGCATGAAAATTTTTTATACTAAATGTAGCAATCACCAAATTTTGATAACTTTAACCGATTTAGAATGGTAACACAAGTTTTATCGCACTACATATTAGTTGGCAAACTTAACATTTATTTATTATAAAATAATAATATTTTAAGTCAGAATCAAGGTTAATAGCACGCCAACTACCATGTACTGTGATGGCATCACGGTTACTATTCCTGATGAGGTCATGGGGCCTAGAGACCCATTTTATCGGGAAAGTCTTGACTCAGGTGGGGATGGTGAAGGAATGAGGTTGGCCCAAGTCTTATTGGGCTAGGAAGGCATGGTGGCTCAAAAAGGCACAAAAGAGGAGAGAGGAGTTTGTCGGGGCAAAACCATCGACACAGCGCACCACACCATTGGCACACATGTCCTAACCCATCAACTCGTTCCATCTCTTAGGTATTGAGGTGTTACTGCTTATATTTGCGGGTTGAAATATTTACAAACTTGCCACAACTAGCCGCACGGCAGGCCACCTCTGACCATGGCGCCCCTAGCGGGCCTACTGTGCCCCATGGTGTGGCGAAGACGCTCCGCCGGAGGGGGCGCAATATTAAAGGTGTGCATGTGTGTGGCTAGAATAGTGAAGACGTGCTGATGTAAACATAGGGATGACATGGACACGTGGGTGGTGGTCATGAAGAGTGAAGCATCTCTGTCCACTTAGCAAGACACGGGGGACTCTTGAACACTATAAAAGGGAGTCCTGCCTCCTTTAAGACATGATAGTCTGATCAATACAAGCGCCTTGGTCTAGTGGTTTCTTGTCCATTGTTTCAATTCACCTACCAAGGGTCGATTCCCGTTAGCTATACAATTGTCTTTAGATATTTCCTAGCCTGTTCTTTGGGGCTACAATTATTATTATTTATTTATTATTTTGGCCACCGTTTTGGGCCAGTATTTTGAACTTTGTACGCATACATTTTGGACTTAGCGCCTCGGATAATAAAGTTACTACTTTCCTACCCCGTTCTATACTTCTATACCTTGTTTATGGTGAACCTGGTCCCGACAAAACTATGAATTCTAAATCGGTGGTCATATGTGTGAATTCCGGTATGGCGGCTTAAAATTTTTAAGTTGAAAATGTTTGATAAAGTATAGAACAAATACTTACGTTATAAAAATTCAGAGTATTAAAAAAACAAAAGGTAGGCTAATAGGAATCAAATGGTTGGCCCAAATACAGTTGTGCATTCAAGGGCCCAATCTTATCACCCAAAACTGAGATAACTTCCGGAGTTGCAGTCACAAGATGATGATAACGCCCGACGGCCCGAGATAGCGCTTCACCTACACCCAATCCTTTTCTCAACTTCCAGAAGAACAAAGAAGAAAGTAAACAAGGGTCACTCTACTGTATGTTCCTCCTTAGCTCCATTTCCATTTCCATTTCATCTTCCCTTTAATCTCCTTCCTGATTTCCTGCATCTTTTAATCTTTAAATGCTCAACCACTTTTTTTCACAACTTCATATGAAGTTTCTTGTCGTGTCAAAATTCTGGAGATAAGGAATTGTTTTTTATTTTCACGAAACTGTTCAATTCATGACTATGCTTATTAATTCATCGCCTCCATTAACAAACCCATCTTCGGATCTCGCAAGAAAACCCTGCGAATTCTTGCCCGAAAGGCCCAAGCTTTATGACTCATTCCTGCATAAGAAGAGGTTTTGTAGAGTATTAGCCATTGCCCATACCCGTACAAGTAATTCTTGTTGGAAACAGAGCGAATTAGCCGTGAAAGATGGCATTTTTGTTCTGCCTAATTGGAATGTTGCCAGTAATGATAGAACAGCCAGAGAACTTAAGCTACATGATGCAATTCTGTATTTAGAGTATATGGTAGAGAAAGGTTATAAGCCTGATTTAACCCAGGCTACCAATCTGGTTTATGCCCTTTGCCAACACGATAAGGCCGGAAAAGCCACCCGAGTTATGCTAACAATTGTTAGGTCTGGGAGTACGCCAATGGCGTCTTCGTGTGCTTTCTTGGTTAAGTACTTGTGCAAGGTTGGGAGTGTTCGTCGTGCCATTTATCTCGTTGAGAAGATGGAGGAGTATGGGTACGTTGTGAATACGAAGACGTATAATATTCTTATAAGAGGGCTTTATAAGCAAGGGTGCTTGAATTTGAGCCTCGGGTTTATTGATAGATTGATGCAGAAAGGGCTGGTCCCTGATGCGTATACTTATTCTATAATGCTTGAAGTTATCTCGAGGGAGAGGGGGGTTGATGAGGCTATGGTGCTCTTGGAGGTCATAGCGGCCAAGGGTGGGAAACCTAATTTGGTTTGTTACAATGTCGTGTTGATTGGGCTGTGCAAGGAGAGAAGAGTTGACGAAGCTGTTCAGTTGTTTAGGAAATTGCCATCGATTCGGATTTACCCTAACGTTGCTAGCTACAATGTTCTATTGAGGAGTTTGGGCTCGGAAGGGCGTTGGGAGGAGGCAAATAGGCTTCTTGCTGATATGGACCGAGAAGGCATTTTGCCCACTACAGCAACCTACAATATTCTAATTGATTCGCTCGCTAGTCATGGTCGAATTCGTAGTGCCATTGATATCTTGGAAGAAATGCATTCGGGGGTTACGCTCAGGGCAACAGCTGACAGTTACAACCCAATAATCACCCACCTTTGTAAAGAAAAAAAGGTGCCCGATGTGATAAACTATCTCAACCAGATGATCGATCAGCAGTGTGATCCTAATCCCGGAACGTATAACGCCATCGCTGTTCTTTGCGAGGAGGGAATGGTGCACGAGGCCTTCAAAATCCTCGAACGCTTGAGGGCCATAAAGGGGCACCCGATTAATGATTTCTACAGAAACGTGATCTCTATCCTATGTAGGATGGGGAATACCTATCCCGCATTTCAGCTTCTGTGCGATATCACAGCATCCGGATTTACTCCCGACAAGTTCACCTATTCGTACCTAATCAAAGGTTTGTGCAGGGAGAGAATGCAGAACGCTGCCATCGAGATAGTTAGGATTCTCGAGGCAAACTGTTACAGGCCAAACGCCAAGAACTTCGGTGCTCTAGTGATTGGATTATGCAAAGGCGGGAGAACGGATTTGGCGTTGTCGGTTTATGAAGAGATGATTGAGAAAGGGTATATGCCGGACGAGAAAACATATAGCATTATAGTCGAAGGTCTTGTGTATGAAGAAGAAAAGGAGCTGGCAGGTTTGGTTTTGAAAGAGTTGCATATGCAGAAAGTGATCAGTACAGATATGATGCAGTGGCTTGCCTTGCAGTATGAGCTTGAGGAGGGCCTATCAGTATAGCAAAGGTTGTACATGAAACATATGACCTGCAACATTGATTGTAACTAATATTTTGAGCTTATGTTTGTGTTTTTTGTTTTTTTTTGTTTTTTTTTTTTTTTGCAGTATTCTTCATGTGGTTCTGTAACATGAAAATTTCATGGAATAGTATTCTTCATGTAGTAACACCAAGCTTAATTTGGTAGTTGAAATACACATTTATTATTTATATATACGACTATCAGCTAAAAAGTTTGGTTAATCGGTTAACCTATCGATTAACCGAAAAAAATTTCGGTTCGGTTAATTCAGTAACACAAATTTCGGTTTGGTTAACGGTTAAAGGTTTTAAAATTTCAGTTAATTCGATTTGGTTAAAACAACTCGGTTAACCGAATGCACACCCTTACTTGTTGATACCAATAAGTTGAAAATGAAAAAGTTAATTTGAATATAACTTATTGCATTTCTGTTTTGAAAGTCCAATTTATTCTTAATAGTTGTTACTTATTGTTTAGTTTATATTTATTCAAATTTTATTTAAATTTACATTTTTAATATAATTAGAACTTGCCTACAGCCTAGCATCTGAATGGACTATTAGCTCAAGACTTTTTTTTTTTTAATATTATTGTGTTAACCTGTTGAATTATTATTAAGGAAAAAGTGTCAAATATGTGATATGTCACTAAACTTATCATTTATATACAATTGAGTCATTGAACTTAAAAAATGTGTAATTAAACTATTAAACAAGTAAAATATATGCAATTGAGATATTTTTTTTAAAAATTTTCAGTAAAATCTGAAGATTGAAATGTTTTAAACTTAAATTGCATTAAAAGTAATCATAAAAATATCTCAACGGTACATATTTTGCTTGTATTATTAAATATTAACAACTTATGTTTATTATATTTTTATTTATTTAAAATTTTAATATTAAATTATTATCATCTATAAAGTACGTAGTATTTATTTATATTTACACCGTTACTAATAATATAACAAAAATAATTAATAACAAGAATAATAAATTGTAAAAATAATTTAAGAGATAACACAATATATTTATGTTCTTATAAGTCATTTAATACTTTCAAGTGATCAAAATATGTAACACAATCAACAACTGTAATGTAAGCTGAGAAACATGTAAAATTGTTTGTTCAATATTATATAATTTATATGAAATATATCTTAACCAAAAAAGCAGCAACAGACAACCACAAGGCTTGGTTTAACAAACATATAGACCACCTTCCCATCTTCCATTACAGTTTCTAAACAAACCGGTGAGAGTCATAACCAAAACCCACCACATTCCCACCAATAACATTAAACAACCCAAATTTTGAGTTTGTTCAACCTATAAATACCCAATCAATCTCTCACCATTTTCCATCACTACCAACCAGAACTCAAAGAACATCCTTGGAATTCAATTCATACCTAGTACAGCACAGCCATGGCCAGAAGCATTTTCACCTGCTGCATTTTCATTCTTGCTCTCAGCATCTCTGTCACCAACACTGTCAAATGTTACGCGGCTCGGAATCTCTTGCAGGCTAACAATAATCCTGTTGTGCCTGGAATTCCCACTATCCCTGGAATGCCAACATTCCCAATCACTGGAATTCCTACTATCCCTGGAATGCCAGCTATCCCTACCATTCAGGCCAACAATCCGCCTGTTGTGCCTGGAATTCCTACTATCCCGGGAATGCCAACCATTCCAAGGGGAGCTGCTTCGCCAATGCCTTCTATTCCTACCCAGCCAACATTTCCCACCATTCCTGGGATTCCCAAATTTGCCATGCCTCCTATGCCCTCTTTCCCTTCTTCTTTCCCCAAAATCCCTTTCCCCTTTTTCTCTCCACCACCTTCAAAGAACTAATTATCATGTGATATATACTTGATGAAGATGATTTAGACCGCATTTGGTTAATTGGATTGATCGATCTTGCATTCTTGCCCATGTTCGGAGTGATTTAGTTCTTCAGTTTCATTGTAGGTGTTTAAGTTTGTTGCATTGTCATATATACATGCATGTTATTACCCTTGTAATATATAGTTCATGGTTGAATGATTTGATACTTTTTTTTTTCTTTAATTTGTATGTTTTTCTTCTTTCCTTTTCTATGGCTCTTAAATTTCCATTTTCTTCGTACGTAATTACTTTATGCTTTTATATCATCACAAGTCAATCCATGTACCATAAACGACTCCATGTCAGGTTTGGACTTTAATATTGTTAGAATCTCTAAAAATTTAAAACATGAAAGTTATAAATAATTCTCTTAGCTTTCCATAGTCTTGAATCTCTTTAATCCAACTTCATATGAGTGAGATATGGTTAAAATACTAATGTTGCACTAATATTGATAGAAAATTAGATTTGTTAGGCTTGAAATCAATCCCCATCAAGTGGTCGGGGAGTATACTAAAGTCCAAAGAATTAGATCCCTTAGCTAGCTAGAGAAACTCTCTATTTACGGTGTTGAAGCAGGGAACACATGTCGAATTCTCACCAACAAGTTCAACATAGTAGCACTCTACTTGTGGCTCAGGTCTATAGTGACATGCATCGGGCCCTAATGTAACGTTAGTAGCAATGTCAATGAAAGTCGCTATTTATTTTGTCATTTGCACTCAACACTGTGGTCGGTTTCCCAACCACATAAACCAAGGCAAAACCAAATTTGCCCAAACTCTAAATTACAATATCAATAGATTCATAGTATAATCTCATCATTAGTCCCCACACTTCGTATTGTGGGAGACTATAATCAGGAATAGGAAGTTGTTGTCCAACAAAGCTACTTCATATGGTGGGAGAATAATCAAACTTTAATTTTGGGTTCAAATTTGAATAAGTTCTAAGTCATAGGGAGCATTGAAACACTAAGGATGAGTGTAGGACAATCTAAAGCTAACCCAGAATCATACTTGCATTGGAGTAGTACAATTGGGAGTGCACAATTTGTGAGGTTCAAAAGAACCAATCGCTGGAAATCTTGCTATTTTCGTCCAACAATAATGTTAGTCAATAATTTATAAAAAAATCACATTTTTTTTTATTGCAAATAGAAGTGAACGGAACGTTGGACTGAAGTTCCAACCGACAATAAATGTTGGTCGGAATTTCTGTTCAACGGTTGCTCGTTAATTGGACGGAAAATCGAATGGATTGGTAGGTGAAATGCAAAATGGTAGGTATTATTAATTACCGTCCAACAATATGAAGGTAACTAGTGTTGCCTTCTTCTGGGAGAAAGAGGTCGTTGGAGGCCGGCGGCCGTTTTGGATTTTCGGTGTCTTTTTTTTCCTTTTTTTTTTTAACTGTTCAGGGTGCCATTTTGGATTTTTGGGTTTCCGGCGATCAACAAGCGTCAGTCAGTCAATGGTGGTATAGTTACCGGTAAGTATTAGTTACCTTACTAGGTGGACTTATTTGATTGATTTTATGAAGTTGAAGCATTTAGTTGCACTTTTTTTTTTTTTAAGTTTGTAGGTTGAATTGTACTTTCGTATAATGTTTAGGGGTGTATTGACCTTTTTCCCCTTAGATTTCGAATATAAAATATTTAGATGGTATTTCCACTTATAATAATGAGTGATGAAAAGCTCCATTGAAATAAGAAAATTTTAATATTATTCTTATATTAATTATTAAATACATTAGATAATATCGAAATTCTTCCTCGTAAACCTATCATGCAGTTGAATTTAAGTAATATAAAAAAGCAGCAACAGACAACCACAAGGCTTGGTTTAACAAACATATAGACCACCTTCCCATCTTCCATTACAGTTTCTAAACAAACCGGTGAGAGTCATAACCAAAACCCACCACATTCCCACCAATAACATTAAACAACCCAAATTTTGAGTTTGTTCAACCTATAAATACCCAATCAATCTCTCACCATTTTCCATCACTACCAACCAGAACTCAAAGAACATCCTTGGAATTCAATTCATACCTAGTACAGCACAGCCATGGCCAGAAGCATTTTCACCTGCTGCATTTTCATTCTTGCTCTCAGCATCTCTGTCACCAACACTGTCAAATGTTACGCGGCTCGGAATCTCTTGCAGGCTAACAATAATCCTGTTGTGCCTGGAATTCCCACTATCCCTGGAATGCCAACATTCCCAATCACTGGAATTCCTACTATCCCTGGAATGCCAGCTATCCCTACCATTCAGGCCAACAATCCGCCTGTTGTGCCTGGAATTCCTACTATCCCGGGAATGCCAACCATTCCAAGGGGAGCTGCTTCGCCAATGCCTTCTATTCCTACCAGCCAACATTTCCCACCATTCCTGGGATTCCCAATTTGCCATGCCTCCTATGCCCTCTTTCCCTTCTTCTTTCCCCAAAATCCCTTTCCCCTTTTTCTCTCCACCACCTTCAAAGAACTAATTATCATGTGATATATACTTGATGAAGATGATTTAGACCGCATTTGGTTAATTGGATTGATCGATCTTGCATTCTTGCCCATGTTCGGAGTGATTTAGTTCTTCAGTTTCATTGTAGGTGTTTAAGTTTGTTGCATTGTCATATATACATGCATGTTATTACCCTTGTAATATATAGTTCATGGTTGAATGATTTGATACTTTTTTTTTTCTTTAATTTGTATGTTTTTCTTCTTTCCTTTTCTATGGCTCTTAAATTTCCATTTTCTTCGTACGTAATTACTTTATGCTTTTATATCATCACAAGTCAATCCATGTACCATAAACGACTCCATGTCAGGTTTGGACTTTAATATTGTTAGAATCTCTAAAAATTTAAAACATGAAAGTTATAAATAATTCTCTTAGCTTTCCATAGTCTTGAATCTCTTTAATCCAACTTCATATGAGTGAGATATGGTTAAAATACTAATGTTGCACTAATATTGATAGAAAATTAGATTTGTTAGGCTTGAAATCAATCCCCATCAAGTGGTCGGGGAGTATACTAAAGTCCAAAGAATTAGATCCTTAGCTAGCTAGAGAAACTCTCTATTTACGGTGTTGAAGCAGGGAACACATGTCGAATTCTCACCAACAAGTTCAACATAGTAGCACTCTACTTGTGGCTCAGGTCTATAGTGACATGCATCGGGCCCTAATGTAACGTTAGTAGCAATGTCAATGAAAGTCGCTATTTATTTTGTCATTTGCACTCAACACTGTGGTCGGTTTCCCAACCACATAAACCAAGGCAAAACCAAATTTGCCCAAACTCTAAATTACAATATCAATAGATTCATAGTATAATCTCATCATTAGTCCCCACACTTCGTATTGTGGGAGACTATAATCAGGAATAGGAAGTTGTTGTCCAACAAAGCTACTTCATATGGTGGGAGAATAATCAAACTTTAATTTTGGGTTCAAATTTGAATAAGTTCTAAGTCATAGGGAGCATTGAAACACTAAGGATGAGTGTAGGACAATCTAAAGCTAACCCAGAATCATACTTGCATTGGAGTAGTACAATTGGGAGTGCACAATTTGTGAGGTTCAAAAGAACCAATCGCTGGAAATCTTGCTATTTTCGTCCAACAATAATGTTAGTCAATAATTTATAAAAAAATCACATTTTTTTTTATTGCAAATAGAAGTGAACGGAACGTTGGACTGAAGTTCCAACCGACAATAAATGTTGGTCGGAATTTCTGTTCAACGGTTGCTCGTTAATTGGACGGAAAATCGAATGGATTGGTAGGTGAAATGCAAAATGGTAGGTATTATTAATTACCGTCCAACAATATGAAGGTAACTAGTGTTGCCTTCTTCTGGGAGAAAGAGGTCGTTGGAGGCCGGCGGCCGTTTTGGATTTTCGGTGTCTTTTTTTTCCTTTTTTTTTTTAACTGTTCAGGGTGCCATTTTGGATTTTTGGGTTTCCGGCGATCAACAAGCGTCAGTCAGTCAATGGTGGTATAGTTACCGGTAAGTATTAGTTACCTTACTAGGTGGACTTATTTGATTGATTTTATGAAGTTGAAGCATTTAGTTGCACTTTTTTTTTTTTTTTTTTTTAAAGTTTGTAGGTTGAATTGTACTTTCGTATAATGTTTAGGGGTGTATTGACCTTTTTCCCCTTAGATTTTAATATCTTTAATAAAAGTTTCGAATATAAAATATTTAGATGGTATTTCCATTTATAATAATGAGTGATGAAAAGCTCCATTGAAATAAGAAAATTTTAATATTATTCTTATATTAATTATTAAATACATTAGATAATATCGAAATTCTTCCCCGTAAACCTATCATGCAGTTGAATTTAAGTAATATAATACATGCATTAAATTCAAATAAATGAACTGTCGTCTAAGCAAGCGTATTTCATACGGTAAAATAATAGGGTTGGTCAATCCATTTGGAAGGGAAAGAGAATAAGCACATGGAATTCCAAACATTATAAGTAATCTTCTCAGTTTTGGACAAAATTTGGTACGATCTCTTCTCGTTTTTGAACTTCAAGTCTGGGATGTGCAGTTTCCTTGTTTCGCACAGAGCGACAATTATATAAAGATTACAATAAAATAATATTAAGTTTAATTAAAAAATTATAATAATTTAAAGACTATTACTATTTTAAGGAGGGGTTCAATCTATATTAACTTTTTTTCTTTTAATTTTAATGACATGGTATTTTGTGATTCGTTGTTATTGTATAGTATAATAGATATATTATATATTTTTCTAATTTTTCACATGCATTTACTAGTAATTTTATAATTACTAGTTTTTCATACGCATGGCACAGTTTGGTTGTGTTGTGGTGTGGTGGTGGTGCTGATGGTTTGGCTGTATTGTGATATGGTGGTGGTAATTATAATAATTCAAAAACTAATTTAAAAATGAAGAGAGTGAAGTGAGATGAAAAATAATTGAAAATGTCTTTTGAATAAAAAATTAGAATGATATTTTCTGTCAAATTGGATCTTTTTTTTTTAATCTCTCTGTTAACCTGAATATCTTTCTTTTACTTCATTTTTCTTAATACTAATTTACTAAACAGTCCGAAAATAACTTATGAACTATCATTTTTTGAATTTTCAAACAAATCCTTATTTGAAGGGTCACACTTGTGTGAGACCATCTCACGGATCCTTATTCGTGAGTCAGATCGAAGCAACATGTGAATGTCATACTTATATGTGCAAATGTCATACTTATATGATCAAATATAATACGTACTCAATAATACAATTTTTCTTACTTATAAGGGAAAAAGTAATACATTTTTCATAATAAGTAATTTTTTGTTACTTATATGCGCAAATGTCATACTTATATGCTCAAATGTAATATTTTTAAATCAAAATGTAAAAGTATTATATTTTTCCTTAAAAGTATTACATTTGCCCTTATAAGTAACAAAATTTTTATTCCTAATTAGTATTACATTTGAGCATATATGTATGACATTTGTACATATAAGTATTACATTTGCATCTTAACCCGACCCGTCGTCTCACACAAGTTTTTGCCCTAATTTGAATATATCAAATATGCGGTTCAAAATGATAATTTTACCCATGATAATTCCATCAATATTCAATTGTAAGTATATCAGTATAAACGTCGGTGGACTACCCATTTCATTGTTGCATTTGAAAATAAAAGTTTACTGTGACATAAATATGGACAAGGATGATGTGAAGGTTTTCTTTTTTCATTTTTGAAGTACAATTTTTTTGTCTTATTTTTACAATTATAATAATATCACTGAATATAATAAATTTAGATAAAGTTTTGCATTCCGAACCAGACAATTCATGATGCGTCCAAGAAACATCATATCAACTCATCTCCTTGGGGTGACCAGCTTTTTGGTAGGAAATATATTGTTTTTCTTAAAATAAATACTACATGGGTCTCACTTCTTACTCTTAACTTTTAATTCATATTATAAATATTCTTGATGTAGATACTTTTTGAGATCTATATAATAAAAATATTACTACGTATATCTTATTTGTCACTTTAGAGAGTAAATTTAAAAGAGTAAAATTTTGAAGTACAAGTGGTAGAACTCAAAAATATATAAATAATACGTAGTATAATGTTTATCGTTGGAAGACCATAGACTTTGACCAAATATCGTCATGCGACATGCGTACCATCTCACCCCAATTCATTACAAATATTTGGGCCCACTTGCCGAGTTGCCGCAAGTAATTCCATTCTTTTATTTGACTATTCCCAATTTCCCATCTTAAATCAATTATTTTTTTTGGGAAAGATCTTAAATCAATTATTTGAAAGTAAACATAACACTGATGAGACGATGAGTGATCCGAACTCGAATCAATTATTATTATTATTATTATTATTATTATTATTATTATTATTATTATTATTATTATTATTATGTATAAAACCCGGTCCAAGAATTCGCAGCTCTTTCTGCACTCCCCGAATTGCGCCACCGGGACACCTTCTCCGAATCTCCGCTAGACAACACTGAGCTATTATATCCTGTTAAACTACTCACATGGCGCCTCCAAACCCTAGACTGCCGCGATAACCGTATTTTCTCTCTCACTATATGTGTGAGAAGTTTGAAATATATTTCAGATGCATTTGACTCTGTAGATTTTCTATAATTTTTGTTGGTGTTGCATACGGCAGGAGATGGCGTCGGCGTGCGTCAACAGCACTGGAATGTCGCCGGAGAATTTCCTAGACTGTCCGCCGTCCAAGTACCGAACCTCATTTAGTAGGGAGGTTATGGATGATATGCAGTCTTCGAAGGCTTCCGGAGCTAAGCATTCATCTTCACCACCACGCGCGGCGGACAAGTGCGGTGATGATAAGCAGGAAGGTTCAGATCCGGAAGTTCTCGGCGATGATGCGGCGGATTTTGAGTTCCGACTTGACCGTCCTGAGATTATGCTTCCCGCGGATGAGCTCTTCTCCGATGGAAAGCTGTTGCCGCTTCAAGTACCGACGATCCGGCTGCCGGCCACGGAGACTGGTGAGGCGGCGGGTATGGAGGTTAAGTTGCCGGATACTCCGATGATAAAAACGAGAAATGAGATTTCCACGAAGGCGCCGAGGTGTTCAAGCAGGTGGAAGGAGCTTCTAGGGTTGAAGAAGCTGTACCAAAACCGCAATGTGAAGGACGATAGTAACAAAACGACGTCGCCGCCGCCGTTGTCGTCTCCCTCACAGAGTAATTGCAGCCATAAATCTATGAAAAATTTGCTTCAGCGCTGTTCAAAATCACTGAACTCATCAATTGACGAATCGCTTAGCTTTCCATTGCTGAAGGATTCCGACAACGAGTCCGCGTCGAACTCCTCCTCTCGCCTTTCGCTCTCATCTTCCTCTTCTGGACACGAAAACGACGACCTCCCTCGCATCTCCCTGGATTCAGAGAAGGCCATAAATTTCTCTCGCAACCCTCCCAGGGTCCGATTGGTGAAACCAAGGTCATTGTCTTCCGAAAATCCCGCGGGGAGAGTGTGCCGCAGAGCACCAGACGCCGCCACAATCGGCGGAGTTTCGGCGGACAGTCCGCGGATGAACTCTTCAGGGAAGATAGTGTTCCACAGCTTGGAGAGAAGCTCAAGCAGTCCAAGCAGTTTGAATGGTGAGCCCAGATACAAGCACAGGGGAATGGAACGGTCCTATTCAGCAAATGTTCGGGTCACCCGGGTTCTCAACGTCCCGGTCTGTTCACTGAGAAGCTCTTCTAAGCCAGGGGTTTTCGGATTCCCTCTATTCTCTTCTACTTCGCAACAAAAGAAAGAAGCTGCCGGCAGCTCTAATGGCGGAAATGGAGTTGTTGGGTATAAGAACCATCAGGGTAGCAGTAGGCATCGCATCAAAAATTGAGAATTACCAACTTTTCCAAAAAATCAAATGTAAATAAATAAAACAACTCTCTTGAAGAGTATTTTACTGGAATGATAACGAGATGGTAGTTGGCATATATATTCTTCTTTTAATTTGACTATTATTAAATGTTCTTCAAGTACTCAAAAAAATAATCTTCTTCAAAATATATTATTATTATTATTAGGAAAAATTGTCAAATAAATTTGTAAACGTTACTCAAAAGCACATGCCCTCGAACTTTAAAAATGCAATTAAATACTTACACCTGTTATCGGAACCGTTGACGGTCACTATTTACTATTCACCATCACTAAAAATAAAATAAAAAACAATTTCCACGAAAAATATATCCGTCGTCTTCTACGATTAACTTGTCTTTTCTAATTGAGAAGGTCGTGATTATTTTAGTTTTAAATTTTTATTGTTGTCGAAATCTTTTTCGCTAAAATATTGTCGGAATTTTAAATGACTGATTGTTATTGTTATTATTTAATGAAAATATATTTCTAAAATATATTGTTATTTTATTCTTTACTTATTCCCTTCATTATAAAATACCCGTAACATTCTTATTCTCTTTCAATAAGTGACTAAAAAGTTTAGGAATACAAAAACCAGGAGTATAAACGAGAACATATAAGAGATTCAACCATCAATTCCTCTTTGTTCAAAAAAAAAACCATCAATTCCTCTGCTCTCCGCCTCTCCCTCCAATGTACTAAAAACAAATTTCATTTATTAAATATTCAATGAAGTGGTCCAAACAAAAAAAAAAATCAATGAAGTTCATATTTCTCATCTATACTATACATGAAACATGGAACTTCAGATGTAGCCTATGCCATAGAACAACAAACCTTCACTGCAGTAAAGCTACAAAGATGAAATAGGAGCACATTTGTACCTCAAATATATGCCAACTTAGATTCAGTTATAAAAGTATATTAGTACAACAGGAATTTTCTCCACAAGTAAAAAAGCATGCCAACATATAAACTGTAAACAAAAATCAAATTTCTCCTCGATATCCACCAGATCCAAAATAATCCCTTCTTTGATTGGCAATCTGTTGGCTTTTTTGATGCTCAAGTTTGGGGCAATCACGAATACGATGACCAAGTCCGCCACAATAGGCACAACCTTTGACGCCACTTGCATTCATAATTGCGTCATCGTCTGCCATTGGATTTTCAAGCTCAGCAAGAACTGGAGGAATCCTTTGCTTAGCTTCTTGCAACAGGTGTTTCAGATCGAGAAGAGTTGTTGGACTCTGAGTTTTATTAATGAACGTTGTGGCAATTCCTGTTTTCCCACATCTACCTGTTCGTCCGATCCTATGAACATAGTTCTCAATTTCTGCAGGCATATCATAGTTTATTACGTGCTGAATATCAGGAAAATCCAACCCTTTCGAGGCGACGTCAGTTGCCACCAACACATCCTTCTTGCCCGCTTTGAATGATGAAATCGCATACTCTCTCTCTTCTTGGTCTTTTCCCCCATGAATAGCAACGGCTTCCACACCTTTCAAAAGTAGGTACTCGTGTATGTCATCAACATCGGCTTTGTTCTCACAGAAAATTAAAACTGGAGGGGGTGTTTTCTGCAAACAATGAAGAAGATAAACAAGCTTTGCCTCCTGCTTCACATATTCTACTTCTTGGATCACATCTAAGTTGGCCGCTCCTGCTCTTCCCACATTCACAGTTATGGGCTTAACCAAAGCACTTCTAGCAAAATTTTGGATCTTTGTGGGCATTGTGGCAGAAAAAAGTAGAGTTTGCCTTTGTGCTTTAAAATGATCAAAAACTTCTCTGATGTCGTCTTCAAAACCAAGGTCCACTAATCTATCTGCCTCATCTAATGTCAAATATCTGCACATAATGCAAGCATGGTAAGAAAACAAAATGTTCAAATAAAGAACATTTGTACAACACATAATTCGTGCAGAAACTTTCAGGCATTCAACTTAGAAAACAGTCAAGGACTCAATACTATGAAAAGGGAGGAAAATTAAAATGCAAAGTGGAGATTTTAAAAAAAAGGACATTACAAAGTTTCTTAACTAAAATGAATAATTAATGAAAAGGATCATGAAACAAGCAATTCAAATCAAGCTACATTGCCAAGAATAAAATAAGTTGCTGCCAAGGATAAATTTCAAATTATTAGGTTAATATATGCAACACTTTAGTAGCTGCTAAAGAAAATATTAAACAAAGTCATATAATGTAATGCTAATCTTAGGACAAAAGCAGCAAAGGTTGTTACCTGCAATTGTCAAGGTTCATTTTCTTTTTTGCAAGCATATCTTTAAGTCTTCCAGGTGTAGCAACGACAATATGAACTCCTTTCTTTACTACATCAATCTGGGACTTCATGTCAACTCCTCCAATACACAATAGAGGTCTCAATTCAGGGTACCCAATCTCCCTTAAAGGCTCTAGAAACTGTTCTATGACTTCATATGTTTGTCGTGCAAGCTCTCTAGAAGGGCAAATGATTAAGCCAAAAGGCCCTTCGCCAGATACAATAGGCATCATAATCTCCTCCTGGAGGGCGACCATGATAAGTGGCAACACGAAAACCAACGTCTTCCCAGATCCTGTGAATGCAATTCCTATCATATCTCTTCCAGACAAAATGACAGGCAATCCCTGTACCTGGATGGGAGTCGGTTGAACAATGCCCTTTGCTTTAAGCTTCTCGAGAATAGGTTCAGGAAACCTCATCTCTTTAAAATTTTTTATGGGCGGTGGGATGTCATCTCCATCCACAATAATATGCCACTGTTTGCGGATGGTGTCACAAGCTTTTTTCGACATCCTTCTGATGGCTAATGGTGGCTTCCAGCCAGTGAACATAGGTTCTGTATATGTAATCCCCTTTGCAAGTTCGCGCACCGACATTAAAGTCTTTCTATCAGAGAGATGCTCAATCATCTCCTTCTCTTGCTGAACCATTTGCTCGGTCTCACTCACCTCTGGCAGCTCCTTCTTTAGCTGAGTAGCCTTCACAAGCAAACTTGGCTTTGCCTCAACTTGATTTATGTTTTCAGCTTCCTCTTCCAATGCAGCAGATTTCCCCTTGCGCTGGAGAATCTTTTGTGCCTCAAGTGCCCTTCGCTTTGCAACAGGAACATACTCAACATAATCATCGTCATCCTCCTCAATCTCCTGGAAACCAAAACATATATTATAAAACTAAATTACAGGAATTACTAATCTTCAAATTTGAAAATACATAAAAGTATATGTCTCTAATTAGATTTAAGAATAGTACACGGCAATTAAGCATTTCTCAATAAATGGAGAACTTCTAGGGATCCAAATTCAAGTGAAACAATCCCTTCATTCTTTACTTAAAACCTAGCTTCGATTTTTAGATTAACAAAAGTTGATTAAAAATCAAGGTAAATCAGCAAATATTTCACAAACCGATCACACTTTGGCAACTTCATAAAGAAATCTCACAAGCTCAAATCATAGTGTATTTATCTAAAGATGGCTTACCATGTTTATATTGGCTGCCATCGCACAGATAACTGAGAGCAGAAATTCGCAGCGGCAATTATTGCTTCGGCAACAAGAAGTCTCTAACTGAAATAAGTATCATAGATTCATAGTTGATGGATCAAAAGTGGACAAAATTTGTTTTGTAAATATGGAGTTTTTATTTTTGTGGATTAGGTCATTTAGCTGACCCGAAAATGCTATTTGCATTTGCTCGAGTATGCATTTTTGTCTAAAAAAACAAGCAAACAAACAAAAAAAACCTCAAACCTTTATAATAGTTAGAGCAGTGATATAAGTCTATGCGAACAAATATTTTGTACAGTATATCAAAAATTACAGAGGAGTAAACTTAATTTTGAAAGAGTAGGATATTTATTATCATACATGAACTAATGAACATCTTATACAATAGGTTAACAATGACATTTTACTATTTTAATATTTTTATTTTGAATAATACTGATGATAACGAGAATAACAATAATAATAACAAAAACAACCATAATAACTATTAATACTAATGTGCTTCTAGAATTCATATTTTACAATTTGTCATAGAAATTGAGACAAAGATTAAGTAAGAGGTAAAAAATAAAGTTTATGTTTGACCTAAACCTATTTGTATTTACCATGATTCTTTTGGAGCGCTTGGGGATTTGATCGATATCAAAAAGCACTACAATCGCAATTATTATAGTTTACACAAATAATAAAAAGTACATTTTAATATAAAAAATATATTATTTTGCATATATAAAGTACATTATTTGAAATTACATAATTTTTTATTTATTATCAAATACTACGTAATGTACATTCAGTACACAAATAATGTATTTTTAGTATATTAAAAATTTATATTACAATAATGTTGTATGGATCATGGTCAACACAATAATTTGCTGAAACTAAGTCAATAAATTATTTTTATTTAACTTTCATGTGAGTATTGTGGAAATGTTACTTTAGAAAAACTTGAAAATAATGTTAAGTGAGCAAAATTTTAAAAGTAAATGTGTGAAATTAGAATTTATTCCGTTTGAAAATTTTAAACACAAAAGTCATACAGGATCGTGCTTTGACTGCTTTCCATGGCTACAGGACTACAGGAGGACATTAGTTTTGACTGGACTCTGAATTGGAGACTTGGAGCAGTGTGACGGAGTCTCTTCCCCAGCTGGAGAAACGAAATATGGCGAGGAACGATGTTATCAGGAAGGCGGAGGAGTTGGTGGAGAAAGCCATGAAAGGGAACGATGCATCTCACGATGCTGCTCATGCCTTCAGAGTGCGGGATCTCGCTCTTTCTCTCGCCTGCGAAGAAGGCCTCACTTCATCTCCCGATTCCATGTTTATCGTAAGTATATTTTCTTTTCATTCGTGGATTTAGTTTTTTACTCATGAATATCTTTGTTTTGACAAGCAATTTTGAGAAATTGTGTGTTTGTATTGGTATTATTAACTATTAAAACCCCCCTCCCTTTTATTCCCTTCTCTTGAAAATAGTGTAATTTTGCCTTTCTTCTAATACGTAATAATTCATGTTCAGAAATTAAATGGCTCTGCTTATAGTAAAGCAAATCTGAATTCAAGTTAAATATTGCTACTAGGAGTCTAGGATGCAGTTATGGTCCATCACTACTTTTCTACAATGTAGCATTGCTGTAAACACACTAATTATATGCTTACTCTTGAAGTTGATACATTAGTTGAGAACCTGTGTTGCTTTCTTAACAGGTGGAACTGGCTGCTCTTCTGCATGATATAGGTATTAGAATCTTTTTATTCTTCTTGTAAAGATACTAATTCATTTGATGATTATCACCTTCATGTCAATTGTTTGCTTATTGTTTCTATGAAGTGTGGTGTATTACTTTTTTCATGAAGTGCACTATAAAAGGGATTTGTCAGTTGATACTGTTTTCTTGTGGCTATTTGGTGTTTTTTCATTTCATTTTATGGAACTACTCATCTTTCCTGTTCGTCTTTGTGTCTGAACTCTGAAATGTATCAATGTTGGTTCAGTGTTTCATCCATATGGATTAAATAAAAGGAGAGCTTAGCTTGGAAAGGATTGTTAATTTCAACAAGTGTACATGCGCCCGCCCACACACACGTGCACACATTAATTGCATACATATTTATTTTACAGTACCGAACCTTAAACAAACCTTAGTTGAGCCAGGTTTGGCTCATATTGTTACCTAACCTGTATGCCAGCGGAGCTTAGTGAGCGAAATCAGACCAAGTTTAGAGCTCCAGGATAAAGTCTCATCTGTTACTATCTAACTTGAAATTTGCCTTTATAAACCAAGGGTCTGGATGTGATCTCTAGGACTGTTTTATTTTGCCTTCTTTGGAATGAAAAATATTCATTTGTGGATTTTGTGCTATTTGTATTGGACTATTTGAGATTTCCTATTATTAGAAGTTTGCTGTTAATGACAGGCATTTTCATATTTGATGATAATATCTGCTATAGAAAGAAAATTTACCTTCACTTATTCTACATCATTTGAATTTACATGTTCTCTTCCTTGTGCTGACATATTTGAGTTTTATTGGGCATTCTTATTGGATACTCAAATGCAGGAGACTACAAATATGTGAGGTTGGTGCTTCCATTTCTTTACTATTGGCTATAATAAATATAATATATGCTCCAAAGACAGATGTGCAGTGCCAAGGTTATTCAGTCTATTATTAGATCAACTGGGCAGACAGTATGGAATTCTGGAATTAAGTTCCAAATTTATCTATAAAATATGCCATCTTATGTCTGTCCAACTTTGGGATTGAGTTTCTGCATGTGATGTTACAGTTATACGTTTTAAGGCAATTAAGGGCATTGAAGCATATGTTTCTAGCTATAAAATGAACTTGTGCTGTTGCTTTACATTTTATAGGCCAAATCAACCACTCTTCTATCTGTTTAATTATTTTATTCTCATTTGTTTTCTTGTTCGCTCCTTTCAATCCTGCTGCTTTGTATTTTACTATTCACTTTTTTTTGCCCCCATTACTTATGGTCGCTAGTCTCTTGTATCCAGTGACCCATCTGAGGCAAAAGTTGTTGAAGAATTCCTTGAAAATGAAGGGATAGAGGAGAGCAAGAGGATAAATGTTTTGAAGATCATAAGGGGAATGGGTAAGATATACACACACACACATCTAACGAGATTTACTGTTAATCTGTTAATATCTTCATGAAATTCGTCCTATTCGTACTACACTTTTATCTCTAATTTCATATTATTCAAAATAAATTGTAAAGTTACTTTGTAAAGCAATCACATTAACAATGACCATGCATACTTGAACTTTTTATTGCTCTAGTGCATCTTGCTTTTAAAGTGTCGAGGACTCTTTGAACCTATTTATGCCCTGTTTCTTACCTTTATTAATGAAAAAAGATTGGATTTAATAGTCATAGTTAGCAAATGAGTTTGGTGTGAATATTAAGACAAGTAGTGATGATGCACACTTCAAGTGTTGGTCTACATGTTTTTTCGATTTTGCTCTTCCTCAGTTCCTCACCAAGCATAATCCTTCACAATGTTACTGCCTCAGCCTGTTACAAAGAGGAATTCTTTGCAGATTGGAATCTTTGGTTAACTGAGTAATTTCAAATGAATGTTCTCTTTGCTTTTCATGACATATTACTCCATATATATTTTTCTATGGAGTAATATACCCTGTCTTGGTACTAGGTTACTTCATTAAGTTCTTTTATTTTTAATTCTTGTTGTTTTACTTTGTTTTTATTTATTTATGGTTTACTATGTAATTGACCAATTTTATTGTTAACTTTCAGGGTTTAAAGAGGAAGTTGAAGGTCATGCAAATGGTATTTCCTCACTGGAATTTGGGGTTGTGCAAGATGCAGATCGGCTTGATGCAATTGGTGCCATAGGTAGCTAAGTTAATTTCATATGTAACTTTTATCTAATGTATCAGATTGATAGAAAATCTAATTTGTATCTACAGTAAGACGACCTGTGGTTCAGACATGTTCATAATACTTTCTTGGAACTTTTTTGATACATAAATAATAATGTGTTCTGCTTTAATAGAGTGCCTTCTTTTGTGGTTGGTGTTGCATCTCTCTCTCTCTCTCTCTCTCTCTCTCTCTCTCTCTCTCTCTCTCTCTCTCTCTCGTTATTGTTACTTTAATAAGCAATAGACAAATTTTCACCTGTGTAATATCAGCATACCGATGTTTTTCATTGTTAAGATCTGTCATTTTTTTACAGTCTGTTTCATTTGGTAACTAAATTTTAAATTTCCAGGAATTGCTAGATGCTTTACATTTGGTGGAAGTAGGCACAGAGTTCTGCATGACCCTAAAATTCTTCCCCGTTCAGATCTGTCCAAGGAAAAATACATGAACAAAGATGAGCAGACAACTATTAATCATTTTCATGAGAAGCTTCTCAAGCTGAAGGACTTGATGAAAACTCAGGTCAGGTGTTCTATCTGCATCATGCATCATCTCTGTTAAACTTTGTGCACTCCCATCCTTTCCCTTTCAGTACATATTGGTTCTGAGTTTAATTTAATGGCAGGCTGGGAAGAAAAGGGCTGAAAGAAGGCACAAAGTTATGGAGGATTATCTGAAAGAGTTCTATGAAGAGTGGGATGGCAGAGCTTGAACAGGTCTATACTTTTCGTTCAATGATATTTTTAGCTTTCTTTGATATAGTAATACGTTTTATTGAAAGTACATTATTTTGTATACTAATACTAGCTCGCCTCTATCGCAGATGCTATGTAGTGGCAAGGGTTTGAACAAGAGCTATACCAACAACACGAGTTACGTGTAAGGCTATATTTGGGTTGTGTTTTGTACTCTGTTGAACTCCAGCCAGTAATGTCTACTAGATTTTGTTAAACGTTTTTTATTTGAAAGAAAATAATGTAAGGGTTCATAGTTTTCTGTTAATTAAGGAGTAATAGATTTCTTTAATTTTGTTTGTTTAAAACAAAAAAAAAAAAAAAAAAAAATTGATTATCGTTCATGGGGTGTGCCGCCGTGCCGGTGGTGGCACAGTTGGATAGCGCATTGGTCTAAAAAAAAAAAAAAAGATTAATAGTAAACTGACATCTATAAATTTACGGACAAAAATGGAATTAATTTTTTTTTTTTATATAATATATGCCATACATGATACATATATAAAAGAAAACGAGGAATAAAATTTACATATAAATATTGTGCAAATAAGAATATTTTGAAATGAAAATAACGAGGCAAGCTTGGAATAGCGAAGTAACTTCTAAAGAAAGGGATCAACAGGCAAAATTTAATACATTGCTGCGTTTGCCGGGAGTCGAACCCGGGTCTATTGCTTGGAAGGCAATTATCCTAACCGTTGGACTACAAACGCCTTTGTTCAATTTCTCTGACAGTCAGACCATTTAGTTTCATATCTTTCTGCAAAAAACATTATGAATTGTGATTCGTGAATATTCTTATCCCAGGATCGTGAATGTGAAAGGATTGGGAAACCCTTCAAATGGTATGGCAAATAAAAAGAATGGGAAACCTGTCAGACAGCCAAGAGACCATCCCAACCATGAACCCATGGCTGGGAACGATCCTCCACGGCTCCACACTGCGACGCAGTATGGTAAGCCGTTACTCACGCTCTAGTCCCATTGGCCACACTCGTCCACCAGGTTTGATTTCCTGTCTCCTTAGAACTCAAGGATACAGAGGTACGAGCCTATAGAACAGATCCTGTTCAAGTAAGGTCGTGCCCCTTTGCTTCCTTTAGCAACTTATATTCATGTATACAGCTTCAGAGTTATCCGGTGTGGGACGCATCTGTCGTTTAAACTTATACTCCGTATGTTGTTTCTTCAGGTTTCATTTCTTGTGAAGGGGAAAGAATAGAATGGGTATTTCAATTCGGTTTTGATTTTGGCCGATAGTAACAGCAGACTGCAGCATTTCTTGGAATATAATGTATTTTCATCAGATCAGTTATTGATCATCTCATCTGGGACATTCCCCAAATCCTGTAGGGTATTCCTTTTCCAGTTTTCTTTTCATGAAGGACAGTTGATGTGAAAAGAATCGCGGAGGATGGTCCTTGGTCCTTTGAGCAAAGCTTGTTGGTAGTTAAACATGCGGACAGATTTTGTACGAAATTATTTGAAGGAGGGGAAATTGTAGAACTACAGATGTGATAGTAGCGGTGTCGGATTGATGGCTTTGTAATGCATGGTGATACTAATTCAACGTTTTTCCACAACGCAATGAAAAGGAGGAGGAACAACGTAACCAGCTCACCAAACTTTAGAACTAACGTTCAAGGTACGTGGGTAGAAAAGGGCTCACTAACTTTTAACACCACTAGTTCTCCAATTGCAGCAAATTTAATCAATTAAAGTAGAAACTACATATTTTTGTTCAACAATCAAACGAAATTAGTAACCAGAATCTCATTACAATAACCTAATGGGGTAGCTTGAGTGACGTACAAGTGTGCTCTCTTTATGGGGAAGAATTTCGGAAGAACCCGAGTTTGATTCTGGCAAGTGACGATTTCTGACGGAGTGAACGCGGGTGGACCTGACCTGAACCATTAAACGGACGGAGAAAGACCCATTGCAATACATCATTTTATATCACCAGCAATAACATTTCAAAATATTAAACCATACAATAAATACAAACGAAGAAAGACTCAGTGGATTTTTTTTAAAAAAAAAAGAAAAGAAAAAAAGAATCTCATTGCAATACATCATTTTATATCACCAGCAATAACATACATTTCAAAATATTAGACTATACAATAAATAACAATCAAAAAGTTTTCTAATCTAAAAAATCAAACACTAGGTTGTTTACCAATGTAAAAAATTAGAGGATTTTCTAGAAAAAAAAAAAAGAAAAAAAAAAAAAGAAAGAAACAATAAATTGGAGAAGTTAAAAAATGAAATATGGAAAACTTGTTTACTAAAATCAATCCTCTAATTTTTAAACCTATCTCCATTCTCCACTTTTTCATTGTTTTTGGAGAAGTGAGAATTAGACTTGTCTAAATGAAGAAATAGGAAAAATACACGTGTAAATAGTGCCAACCATCTAAGAGGTCGGTGGTTCGAAAGCTTACACACTCTTGATTCTTGTCGAATTATATATATAACTTGCACATTAAGGTGTAATTATTTTATAATATTATCCAACTTCTCCCCTCCATTATTTTTCCCTTTGCGTAATTGAAATAGTTACAATTTATTTAGTAATATGATTTTATTAACTTTTGTTATATGTTATAGTGTTGATTTATTTATTTTTTTAAATAGATTTTGTAAAATGAAATCAGAAATTTGGAAAAAATGGTAAATGGAATGAATGGAAAAGGAAAATTAGAAAATTCGAGAAATAAAAAGCATAAATATAAAGTAAACTAAAGTTTCATTCAAAGGGTTGTGGACGAGGCTCCATGTGCTCTCTGTAGAGTATGACAGTACTCGCTCAGGTTTCTTATAAGTTTTACATTTTCTTTCATTAGTATTACATTATTTTTTATACAACTCTTAAACTCTTAATTATTACATTTTGATTTAATTTTTTTTTTTTTGTGTACTACTGACTCTGTTACAATGTAGTATCTATACATAACTACTTTCTCAACCTACTAAAGCACAAAGAGTGCTCCATCTCAACTAAAAGCAATTCAAACCTATGACCTTTGGTCTGGCTCTGATACCAAATTAAAGCATGTGCTCCATCTCAACTAAAAGCCTAAGCTGATAGGTGGACTGCACATATTATATTTATGCTCACAGAATCCACTCCCTTTAATATGGGGGTGCAACCGAGTGCCACTATTTATCAATATTATTTTTTTTCTAAAAATTATATAATATTTTTCTTAATAAGTATCACACTTTCTATCATTAATATTGCATTTTCATTTTGACCCTCATGAATAAGAATTCATGCGGTTTCACAAGAGAGTCACCCTTTCATTTGTTAGTTTTTTTTAATGATATCTCAATGATATTATTAAAAATAAAATAGATTACAATAATTTAAATAAATATTTGCAGTAGATAATATGTTGATTTTTCACTTGTTTATTATTGTTCATCCACTTGGCTTCTTTCATGATTTATGGCGAGGACTTTTATTATTATTATTTTATTTTATTTTTAGATTAAGAAGGAGAGGGGACCCCGGTATGAAAGGACGTTAGGCCCTAGTAGTCATGTGTCGTAGTAGAGGAATGTCCACGACATCATAGGTTTGATCCCAGTGGCGGCATGGGCTCTTTGTGCATAGTATTCAAATAATTCAATAAATAAATAAAGAGATATTACTTTAATTTGTACTTAATGCTAACATAAAGTTACACTACGAATTAAATGTCTAGATATAATAATTGTGGAAACTCCCATACCAACAAATCTTGTATGTATGTATTAAAAAAATTAATTAATTAAATAAATCAGCATAGATGATGTCAATTGATTTGGTAAAGGTAATGTCATCGTATTCGTCTTTTGTATATTCATGTTTTGGTTAATATTATTAAATCTAATGAAGAGTAATCATAGTAAAGTATATATGATGTTATGAAGAATCATCGTAAGTCTAATAGTTTTATTTTCATTAAACATTATACATGTTGCAATCATTTGTATGAACTAAAGTTATTAATAAAATTCACTCACACTCATTCTTAGCGTTGGGACCGAATGACGACACCGGTTTATTGAGAGTTTGAGACTAAACATGTGATGCACAAATTTTCTTGAGTACAGTAACATAAAAAGGACCAAATGGGAAAACATTTGCCAAACAATTATCTCCGACCTTTAGGGCTGCTTTGCAGCATTGACGATCAATATTTGCATTGGATTGAGAGCTCAAGAAAGCGATAGAAATTTTCTCCAAGCATGTTGGAATTCTTGTAATTGATTCTAGACATTTGGCAATATCTTTAGGAATGTCAAGAGGTAAACCATTCGGTAGAATTGCATTTTCGGCAATGCTAGGTTCAACCACAATATATGCACAAAGTAAGAGAAGCAAGTAAGAACATGTGAGATTAGCTCGGGCCATATTGTCAAAGATTGAAAAATTAAAAGTTAAGAAACGAGTGAGAAATGTTGTTTTTGTATAGATTTGGAAGTTGAATGTGGTCATATATAGGTCAATTGCAAATTTAAAGGGAACAATGTATTTGAAACATATATATATTCCATAATTAATTGCATGAACTTATACCAAACTTTAATAGACATTACTATCTGCGTTATTCCTCAATTTAAAAGTTGCATTAACATTTTTATTGACTTATTATCATAAATTATATATTTAAACTTTTACGCTTGTGACGAGTATATAAAAATATTTTTAAATGGTATTTTTTTAAAAATAAAAATGTTAAACGTTGGTACAATAATCTAAAAGAAATACATTAACAAAAATGTAAATTTATGGAATTAAGTACACAAACCTAATACTCTCTCTTGAATCAAGTGCTCAAATTATATTCATATAATATACACCATACATATATGTACTCAAAAGAAGAAAAAAAAAATACACCATACATTAATAAAATAAAACGAGCAAACCTACCAAAGGATCAACTGGGATTTTCAACAAAAAGTGCTGCGTTTGCCGGGAGTCGAACCCGGGTCTATTGCTTGGAAGGCAATTATCCTAACCGTTGGACTACAAACGCCTACAATTAATTCTCCTGACAGTGAGTCTTTTTACTATTGGTTCCATATCTTTCTGCAAAATACATTATGAACTGTGATTCGTGAATATTCTTTTCCCTTCCAAATTCCTATTCTGCGAGGATCTGATTGGGAACCCCATTTATGGTGAAGGTGAAAGGAATGGGAAACCCTTGAAAAGGGCAAATAAAAAGATTGGGAAACCTGTCAGACAGCCAAGAAACCATCACAACCATGAACCCATGGCTGAGAACGATCCTCCACGGCTCCACACTGCAAGGCAGCATGAGAGGCTGTTACTCACGCTCTAGTCCCTTGGTCACACTCATCCACCAGGTTTGATTTCCTGTCTCCTTAGAACTCAAGGATACAGAGGTACGAGCCTATAGAACAGATCCTGTTCAAGTAAGGTCGTGCCCTTTCGTTTCCTTTAGCAGCTTATATTCATGTATACAGCTTCAGAGGTTTCCGGTGTGGGACACTTCTATCATTGTATTCTTATGTGCTGTTTTTTCAGGTAAATATCGCTTTAATTCTTCGAAACAGGAGGGGAGGGTTCCTGGAGTGTATTTTCAGTTGTTGATAATCTGGAACATTCCTCCAATCCTCTATTCCTGTTGTTGCACTTCTTGTTCGAAAAAGAAAAGAAATTTTAGATTTTATTATTATTATTATTATTTTTTAAAAAAGGTGCTATCTTCCGTCTGAATGACTAAAACACATTTATTTTACTTATTTTGTGTCCCTTTTTGTTAAGATTATATTTTGGTTTTGTATTCGACCCCTTCTAGACTTTAACTTAACTAGCTAGCTCAACAACAAATTAGATGTGAAAGTATATCGGTGGTGAAGAGAAAATGGAAATAGAAATATTGATGTTGTTGTTATTCTTATCTACAATCTTAATAAGAGTCAATTGATTTTAATAATTTTTTATGATTCTCTTTCTTTATCTTTTATTATATTATTTTTTCTCTTAAATAATTTCACATCCCAATCAGAGTTGACATAATTGTTAAATATATACTACAAATATATTATTGAAAATTAAGTACCTCTTTATTAGTATTATTAAATTAAATATAAATTAGTAGCTACGACAAAACAAATAATAAATATGCATTTATTTAATTTAGAATTCATTGTTTATAATATTATCAAAATATTTAAAAAGAGATATAATTTCATTAGTTATATTTTTTTTATTTTCTACGATACAATAAATTTATTATCAAAATAATATAAGCATTGTGCATTATCATATTCGTGCAATGCGCGTGAGAAAGCTAGTTATGTTTTTAAATGAGGTGGCAATGACGGCAGATTGCGCATCTAGGTAATTGTTGTACGCCTCATATTTCGTAAGGTGGGGATTTTTACTCTAAAAGAAAATAAAATAAGAAAAATACTTCATAAACTTTTAAATTTATAATCTCAACTTTTATTTTCACTTGTGTTCAAATTTGATTGGAAGGGAAAAAAGATGAATGGATAAATATTATGATCGCCTACTAAATTAAGCAATCAATATATGCCATGTTAATATGTTATATGGAGTAGAATTTGGGAGTCAATGTAGAATTACTTATAAAATAATTATTGATTTATTTTGTTACATAGTATTATATTAAAATTTGAAAAATATGTTGCAAACTTGGTATTGTTGGGTGTAAATAAAATATTTAGTGCATTGTATAAATACAATAATTTGATAGTAAATTAGTAATATTTACTTTAAGGGGGTGTTGTCGTCCCTCTCTCAAAAACACCATCTTCTCCTGGGACGGAAAATGACTTCCGCCCAAATTTGACGGAAGTCATTTTCTGCCAAAATAAGCTCATTTTTCCCAGTCAACGGAATTCATTTTCCGTTGACTGGGTTTTCCAATGCTTGCCAAACACCCAAAAGCCCGAAAAATGATTTCCAGAAGATGGTGTTTTTGAGAGAGGGATGGCTGAGCCGTCCCTCCCTCAATCCGAAATTAGTCCGCCGGCTCTGGTTTCCGGCTGAAACCAGAGCAAACCTTTCTCTGGTTTCTGCCGGAAACCAGAGCAGCGACAACGCTGTTTTTTTTTTTTTTTAATTTTATTTATAATAAAAATTATTAGTTATATATTTTTATATTTTAAATAAAATAATAAAATATATAAATATACATTTCTACTCATTTTTCGAAAAATGAACCAAACACACAAATACAGTTTTTCATAATGCAACCAACCACGGGAAATAAAACTATTTTTCTAAAAATAACTCATTTTCGAGAAAACATTTTCCATAAGTCATTTTTCTACTTTCCAAACACTCTAAAAGTAAGTGAGACTGTGAGAGAGTATTATAATGATTATCCATAGATTTCCTTACATGTTTTACTTACTTTGCCATTTGATTTGTATCTTCTCCATACTTTGCCCGTTGACTGAATCGTCATGACAACGGTACTGGAGACAAGGTTGTTGAACATGTGGAAGTGATCTTGCAAAACAATGGTACTGGAGACATGACTATTGAACCCATGGAGTGATCCTTTGCAGAGCTACGGTACGGGTCATGAAAGCTTCTTATAAATATAAAAATTTGTCTCCCACAATTACAAAAGAAAACAACACTATTTATCAAAAAAAAAAAAAAAAAAAAGTCTCTCAACATTTGTTTACATATGTACTGTTTTCAATTTTGAATATTCTTATTAATTTACAAGTGATTTATTGAAATCTCAGTTATTCGTTAGGTTTTTTTTTCTTTTTAATGTTTGTATATAGTAAAAGGTATATTAAAAAATTCATAAGAAAAGTTAAACGAACCAAACATCTTAATTAATTTTTAAGTAATTTTTTTTGAATATAACTGACCCTATTACATTGTAGTACGGAGTCAATTTCAATATTACCTCCACTGAGGGGAGACCACTACATGCCATTTGAGCACATGGTGGTTGGCAATTTTTAAGTAATTTAATTCTTATGTTTCTAAGGTAACACTAACATGTTAATTATTCTTTTAATGTAGAGTTATTCCCATCAAATATATTTCTTGAAAATATTTTTCCTTGGCCACTCCTTGATATTTTGTTTTCCATAAAAAAACAAGGAGAACAATTATGCCCTCACTAACTTTCTTTAATTACCATTATTATTGTTGTTGTTATTATTGTGTAGGAGTATAATTATCTTTATACTCATTACTCCTTACAATTCCAAATTCAACCAAACAATATAATTTATATTCTCCCTAATTTCTTTTCCACCAACCAAACAATGGAATATATTTTCCTGGTAATATGTTTTCCATGAAATTTGAATTCCGTCTCTTTTAAATATTTTCTAGCGAACCAAACGAACTGAATGACTAACCGTGCCATTTTTGCTTAATAAAATCCATTGTTTTTTCCCAGAAAAAGAAAAAAAAAACATTTGTTTTTAATTTTTAATTTTAAAAAAATTAGTATTCTGATTTAATTTTGATTTCATGTTTGAACCAAAGGCTTCCCATAGTTTCTTCAAGTTGATAGCATAGAAGTTAAGAAGGTCGGTGGGAAAACGAAGCGTAACTGGCTACGAACTTAAGAACGTGGCTATGGTTGAATCATCAACGGCAAGCCTACAAGTTTTAGGTACTGGCATTCAATTTTCTTCTACAACAACACCAATTGCTTCTAATCTTCATTACTGATTTGCAAACACCTAACTCCATTCCCTTTCCCTTCGTTTCCGTCTCAATAGTTGCAGAGAAAGGCTGAAATCGATGGCGGTGAAGGAAGAGAGGAAGCCGTCAGTGGAGATCAGCAAGTTGAGGTTTACCTATCCGGGAATCGACGGTCATCCGCCGCCTGGATCCACTCCACTCATCGATGATTTCTCACTAACTCTATTTCCCGGCGACCGCTATCTTCTCGTCGGATCTAATGGCGCAGGTTTAATTTCCTTTTGTTCTTCTAAGTACTCTGTGATTTATTACAAATAATGCTGCACATTTTTTTGGAGAACCGAATGTGTATTTTCTCAGAAATCGACTAGGTCATTTGGGATTTCATGATTTGGAGTTGATAATTTGATTTTTTTGCTTCTATTTTCCCTTGTTAAAAATTTCAGGGAAGACGACTATTCTCAAGATTTTGGGAGGGAAGCATATGGTGGAACCAGATATGGTTAGAGTGTTAGGACGATCAGCATTTCATGACACGGCTTTGACGGCTTCCGGCGACCTCTGCTACCTTGGGGGAGAGGTTTCTATTTTTCGTCTCTTCTCTTGCCTTTTTTGGTTGCGTGTTTTTTTACCTCTGCAAATGCATGGAGTTTATAAAGTTTCCAATTGTTGAGCTAACTGCAATTGAATAAAAGTGACCTTGCTGTTACTAAAAGTAACTATATGGATAGGGAATATAGGTTTTTTCTTTTTGATCAATTGGTTGTTATCTGAAAAAAAATGTTGCTGAACTTTTTTAGTAAATGATGAAAAAGAATTTTCTGGTGGCCATAATGTGTATACTACTTTCTGATCACAGTGGAGGAGAGAAGTTGCTTTTGCTGGGTTTGAGGTGCCTATTCAAATGGATGTCTCTGCTCAGAAAATGATATTTGGGGTTGCAGGTGTCGATCCCCAAAGACGAGATGAATTGATTAAGGTATGAGTTGTTTCTAAGTCAAGTTTGATACTGGTAGATAGTTTCAACATTTGAACATTGTTGTTGGTATGATTAGTTTCTTTCTCTACTCGATCTCTGCATGCATACCATGAACCGTTTGATATAAAGGTGAGTAATTGTTAGAGCACATAAGAAATTCCCAGCTAAAAGAGCAGGAAGATTGAAGAGGGTAAGAGTAGATAATTAGAAGTGAGGTCACTTTTTGCTGAGTTTACATGTGAATCTTAGAATTATATAACATCTTTTTGGGGGTTTGGAGTACAACCCAAAAAAGGAAGGTGATTGATACCTTCTGCGTAGATTCGCTAGGTGGTTGTCTACTTTGATAATTTAGGGAATGTAATCCAATCTTGTTTGCCCAAAGATTGTTCTAACCACATGCCTGCCCTTTTAGATGAAGGTGGCTTGAGATGGGAGTATGAGTCAAAACACCTTGTATGAAAAAGAATTTTCTGGTGGCCATATGAAGGTGGCTGAAAGTGGTTTTCAAATTCCTTTCAGTCGTTTTTTTCCCCTCTTGGAAACAGATTTGGGTACCAGGCGGCCCTCCTAAGGTTTCGGTTTCTGTTTCTCTTTGGGAAGGAACTATAGAAGCTTTTCTTACTGGAAAATTCCTTAGAAATGGAAGTATCTTTCAATGTTTCATTTCAATTGCTGTCCTTTGTGCCTCCAGAATGAAGAGACAGTTAACTATCTTCATTGAATTGCCATTTGCCAGTGGTCTTGGAATTGCTGGCAAGTTTTATTCTCTTTGGGATGCAGCTAATAGCCCAATGGGTCACACCATTTACAGTCAAAGAAGTCTTAAAAAGTTTGGATCCTCAAAAGAAATACGAAGAATGGAACTTGTCCCTGTTTATTTTGGTTTACCTGGAAGGAAAGGAATATGCATTGCTTTGTAGGTCATTAATTCTCTGTTTATAAATTTAAGGACTTTTTCCTTCACAATCTATTTTGGTTGCAACTGGAGACTCTTTCTATGCTCTTTCCTTGCTTTTAGTCTTGAATAATTTATCCATTACAGTTAACAAGTGAGCGATTACAATTCCCAAGTTAGTGCAGATAGGTTTGCCTGAAAAAAAATTAAAATCCACTTATTGGCAGAAATATCCTTAAAAGTAGTTATTGACTGCTTACTAGGTATGCCCCATCCGCTTAGATGATCTACTTTATGAGTAAATTCTGAATTGAAAGAACTAAGCTTGAGCAGCAGTGCGCAGTGAGTGTTTCTAAAATTGATGTCTGGTGTATAACAAGGGGTTGTGATGGTTGTTTGTGTCAAAAAATTTGCTGCTATCCTTGGGAAACATTGTATCTTTACAATGATTACCCTAAACTTTTCTTTTTGGTTGTGTTCCAACTGTGGCTTATTTTCTCATGTTTTGAGTCCTGTGATTTATTTTCTCATTCCTATGATTTGAGGTCTTCACCATCCACTGCTCTTCACATTTGATTCATTTTAACTGTGCCTTCTAAATTCCTAAGGTGAGTTGTGATTATAATTTTGAAGGGTACAATTGTTAGTCACAATCTGAGAGCAGTAGCTTGAAGTTGCTTGCTTGATTATATCTACACTATTTAATTGTAGTGCATATTGGATATAAATTTATCTTTTTAGTTCTCTGCTGCTGTAGGTATTGGGTATTGATCTGTCTTGGAGACTGCACAAAGCATCTGATGGTCAAAGGAGGAGGGTACAAATTTGTATGGGTCTTTTGAAACCATTCACGGTACACCTGCAAGACTTTCTAACATGATAATTTTCACTTTCTGCTTGATTCATTGACCATATTTGGTTCCTTTTAACTTTTTAGTTAATGGTTGTTCACATTTCTTGAACTCAAATATTGACAAAATAGTAGTTTCTGATAGGTCCTCCTCCTTGATGAGATTACTGTTGACCTAGATGTGCTTGCAAGGGCTGACCTTTTAAGATTTCTGAAGAAAGAATGTGAAGACCGAGGAGCAACAATAATTTATGCCACACACATCTTTGACGGTCTTGAAGATTGGCCTTCTCATATTGTAGGAAGCAGCACCTATTCACCTAGTTCCTCGTTCTTATGTATTTGGATCTTGAAAAAAAAAGCTTATGAATCCTTCATTTTTAGGTTTATGTGGCACATGGAAGGTTGCAACTAGCTATGCCAATGGACAAGGTTAAGGAGATAAGCAACCTTTCACTAATGGTACGTCCCATCTTTTGAGAACTCATTAATCCTCAGGCAATTATGGTTGATTATATTCAAACTGTGTCATTATAAGCGATGTATTGTTGATCAACCAAAGTGTCTCTTATTTTTTATAGTACTGACTCTATTACACAAAGAGCCCAATGCCCCCACTGGGGTTCGAATCTGTGACCTCCCATTTGGGAGAGCCACAAAAGTGCCATTGAGCTACAAACTTAATTAGATTATAGATTAAATAATCCACTTTACTCTATGTTTGGTAAGTATTATAGACAATGAATTGTAAAACTTCTAAGTAACTTGTAATGGATAATAGATTATTCACAATCAGTCATCATACTTATATTCATAATTGATAATCATATAAGTTTTCCCACCGGGACCTATGAATACCATTTTCCATATCATTCCCCCCGAATGTTGCATTGTGATGCTACTTAGCACCAACTGGATGTGCAGAGAACAGTAGAAAGTTGGCTGAGGAAAGAAAGGGACGAGGAAAGGAAACGGAGGAAAGAGAGGAAGGCAAAGGGGCTCCCGGAGTATGAAAAACAAACTGAAGGCAGTCGTGTGGTCGGGGATCCAGCTCGTGCTGCTGTTCGTGTATTAAACAATGGTTGGGCTGGTGGAAGGCTAAATTCTACCATTGCCGGTGAGGAAAATTTTGTCCTTAGCTCAAACCGTGTTCTGAGGTAGTAGCTGAATCAATTTCAAATCCATTTTTCATTACTGTCTGGTTGCATTATAATTTGTCCATTGGTTGTATAATAACAGAAGGTTGAATAAATTTTTGAGCAATTTATGCCATTTGGTTACAGTTTACAAATACAATTAGCATCTCACATATTTGGTGTTACTGTAAGCCAGGACATATATACAGCTTTGTAAGCTATGAACATGGCAAGCTTTTGCCTATTGAAGAAAATATTTAACAACGCTTTTCTTTGTGTTTCACACATGATTGTAATGCACGAAAGTGACTTTTGGTTTGTGAAATAAATTAAGAATGAAATAGTATTATATTAAATAAAGTTATGTTATGAGATGTTATTTTATTTTAATTTTTTTTTGATCTTGAGGGAACCCGCAACAATCATTCGAGACCCTAAAGGTGTGTACTAGATAAATTTCGCGTTGTGACCTTAGCCAGTGAAGAACTACAAGGATGTAAATCAGTCTATGTCGTGGTTGACAAGAATGTGAATTTCGCTTCCACTAAGAGTCGAACTTGAAATTATTTTTATTTTTTTTGACCTATTTTATGAAATAAATGTCACCTCACTACCTCAGTATGGAACTATGGATGCTCACATTTTGCTCTTAGAAATTGAATTGAGTACTATGAAATTGAATTGGAAAAATGACACAATTTTTTATTTTTTTTTTTTAAATCCAAAATCAAGAACCACAACAAATGGCAGAAGCAGTAACACAGGACAAAACAACGGCTGAACAACACAAAGACTTGCCATGAATTACTTAGCGACATAATCACATTAATAAATGAAATGAAATAAATAGAAAGAATAAAAATGTATGATTGGATGTTCTTAAAATTCTATAAGTGTTGTATTTTGTGATTGGTAAGTTGGTAACTAAGAAATTGTAATGATAAAATTTTCACTTGTAACATTGTCAATATTACACTGAACACATCACTATATTAATATCAAATGTTAATAGTAGTGCGAGTAAGAAGATAACAGTTAGAGTATTCGAATAGTGGTTAATAAAATAGTTAATAAAATAAATGGATACATACAGTTATGGTGATGGGTAGGTAAGTAGTTAGTGGTAGGATATATAGTCCGCGTGTTAACAAATATATATAAGCAATTGATGATGGATAAAAAACAAAAGACATTATTATGATAGGGAAGTAGATGAAGATAGATGTATGTTTTAATATTTGGAGAATTTAGAAATCCATTAAAAAAAAAAAAGCATTTTCCTTCCTTTATTAAGTTTTAAAAAATAGAAGAATTCTTCAAAAATTTTCCAATTATTAAACATGATTTAAGTTGAGTATTAGGCCCAATAGACACTTTAGGCCCATTACGTGTGAAGCGGACGCAAAGAAAACCGCAGCCGTCAACTCCGGTGGCGAGACTGTGGCCAAAGAGACTGACATGGCCGGAGTCTGCAAATACTCGTGCAGAACTCCCAGCGAAACTCTTCAATGGATTCTAGCAATTAATGATTTCATAAAGCCTTATCGATTCTTCCTGGATTCTCATGTCGTCAATTTCTTCAAGGTCTCCTCCTCGCTCTAAAATTTTATAATACAACTATATTTTGAACATATGTAGATGTTTGTGTGAATACTTACGGAATTTATAGTGAAAATTGATTTGAAATTACAGGATAGACTATGGGAAGCTGTGGATAAAGGATGGATGGATTGTTTAAAAGATGAACCTGTGGAAAATCTTATCCAAATTCCTTCCGGCGTGGTACAGGTAGTAATATCTGTATGTCTGTGAATATTCTGATAATATTTTTAGCTGTCGTTTCTGATTTGATGTGATGCTAAGGACAGTGCACATTACCTAATGAGTTGAAATGTAAATATTTACCAGTACGGGAATGTGAAGGGGGTAGAGCTTTGATTTTTATTGGTGGACACTAGGTGAAGTAAATTGTGTTGCTCCTAATTGCATGTGGAAATTTCCTTAGTTGATGCCATATGTTTGTTTGCTTTAGTTGAGAATTACACTTTGATATGGAAATCAGATCATTAGTTTCTTTCTCTTGCCATCTCTACGAAACCTGTTTCCTTCAATGATTTCTTTTCCATCTATGATGTCAGTAGGATCACTGGCCTGCTTCGCTTAAAGAATTTGTCATTGCTCTGAGATCTCTTTCTCTTCCCCGAAAACAGGCAGATTTGCTGGAGGTATTCCATTTTTCGTTTTCTACCTTTAATATTATCTGGTGCCTATAGATTTACATGGCCACATTTATTTCATGGTTGGTATCAGAGTATGCTATGATGAACTTGTACCATTTATTTTTTCCTTCGTCAATTTTTTTTCTTCCTTTTTCCTCTTTTTCCTTCTCAATTTATCCTTCAGACTCCCAAGCTTCTGGCAGTTATAAGATAGTGCATTTTGCTGATCCTTCTATTTGCACAGGAATTCCCAGGATTGCACATGGCCTCTCTCAGTACCGTTCTTGCTCAAGGCATGAATCGTAAGAAAAAACACGAAGTAGGGCATGAAATTTTAACTTTTTATTCATGTTTATACTTATGTTATCTACACATTTGTTTCCTTGTGTCTTGCTTCTTTGCAAAACAATGTTTGGATGTTATTGGAAATTTGTCACTAATGTCGATATGTGATTTATCTGATTGCAGAATGTGGCACAAAAGTCTGGTCATTTTTAGTTATGAGAATTTTTTTTTTTTTTTTTTTTTGGCTTCTATGCTGTTTTTATTTTTATTTTTATTTTTATTTTTTTTAACCATGCCCCTTATGAGACAGTGGTATCAACTTAGAAATTAGATAATCAAAGACCAATTGTTTCAAGTTGGACAGCATGAGTTCTTCTGAGTTCTGAAAGGTGTAACTTCAGAAAAATTTCTGAAACATCATTGGGCATGAATATTTTATTCTGATAAATTACATATTTTCTTAATTGGCAATTAGAGAGCTGTTCTAAATTGTTTTCCTTCTAAAAATTCTGCTATTTGCAATGCTAATGTAGGCATAACATTGCATAAGTAGGTGGAAGCACTTGCTGCTGTGGTAGGTCAGATTGCCAGAGATGTTGAATCAAAGACAATAGTTGATGTTGGCTCTGGTCAGGTGGTTCTTCTTCTCTGCTTTTATCGCTAATGGCAATGTTTCTATCCAAACAATTTTCTCATCTGTTGTCTACCCTAATCTTTTACTTGATCAGATGCGCATTGTGTTAGCAGTGTTAACAGGAAAAGAAACTTGATTTAGTTATGGATTTTGTACAAGTATAAATTGCACATTTTAACATGCTTAAGATTGTGTTCTAGTATCATTAAGATATACAACAAGTCAACATGGTCTCTCTCTTTGTTATCTTTTCTTGGGTCTCATACTCTCATTTACTCCTATCTTCTAGGGTTATCTTGCACAAGTACTTTCATTTGTTTATGGGCTTTCCGTTCTTGCAATTGATGCCTCTTCACATCATGGAAACATTACTGATGCACGTGCAGAGAGAATTAGGAAACACTATGCTGCTAAGATCCGCAAGTCTGAGTATAGTGCTTAAATCCTTTAAATTCATCTTCTTTATTTAATTTAAATTGCATTCATATTAGTGCGTATGAATTGCTTTTTTTGCTAATTTTCTTGTAATCTTTACTTTTTATAATGAGCTTAGTTTGTATCAAATTGATGATATTCTACTCAGCCTATTTTGCCATTTTCATTATCTGTTTTCAGATCAGAAGACAGAGAGTTGTGTGTGCCAAAGACAGTCACATGCCGAGTACTTTCCCCTGAGACATTGAAGGCCTTGAGTAATGGCTCACTGGAAAAATATGGTGTTGGTAAAAAATATCTGATTGGAGAAAGTTCTATTGGACAGGCTCAAGAACACTCAGAGGACAGATTAACTCCGCACTCCTACATGATTGGTGATTCATCATTAATTCTTGCTGGACTTCATGCCTGTGGTGATCTTTCAGTGACTATGTTGAGGTGATTGGTCCTATTTCCTTATTTTAGTCTCAGTGAAAGCTAAATATCCATGATAATTGAATGGGGATCCATCTAACAAAGATACTACAAAGATCATGGTAAATTGAATGTACAAGAAATAAACTTGTATGGTTAGTAAATACTTCAACACTTTTTTCTGGTCAGCTTGCAGTCTATGTCATGAACTTAATCTTATGGAATTACTCTAGGGTTATTGTACCCAACTTCATGTTGGTATGGAAAGCCTATTTTTTACTTTCTTATATTTAACTCAATTTGTATTTACATAGGACATTCTTGGAATGCAATGAAGTAAAAGCAGTTATTAGTGTTGGATGTTGTTTTAACTTGCTATCTGAGGAAGCTGCTGGCAAGGATGATTCTCATTGTGGCTTTCCATTGAGTAAAAGTGTTAAAGCTGTTGGCTTAGTGCTTGGTAAAAGTGCCCGTGATCTTGCTTGCCAGGTATTTGCAGATTTTGTGTTTTCTGGTTTTCCTACATTCTATATGAATTCAGAGTTATGATCCACAGCAGTACATGTATGATTGATGAGAATTTATAGATTGAATTTAATTGAGATATGGTTCCTGTAGGATGTGATGTAGAATTGAGTATCACTGTGTCAGTTGGTTTTTCACTATTCTGCTCAGTGTGGTTTAGCCTAGCATCATATGGAGGCAAAATGAGAAAGAATGCTTCATTTATTAACCTTTCTTCCTATGCTCATTGTGATATTTGGCTTGTCTTGCTTTATCAGAGTGCAGATAGATGGAGAGGTTTAGGACAAGCTGCTGGCCTTCACAACTTTGAATTGCATGCATTTCGTGCTACCTTTCAGATGGTACTTGCTATTATATTAGTTCGTCTTTGGGTTTGACTCTTTTGTCAATTTTGTAGTGTCAAGACTCTTGTAGTCTTACTGTATAGTATGGTTTTCATGAGTAGTAACCCCAAACTGGTTACTGGATTTGCAGATTCTCTTGCGATACTATTCAGAAGTATTGGTAAAAAGTCCTGCAATAGGGCGCCAAGGGAAAACATTACGCCGCCAACATCATCAAAGGACCCTGGAGTCTAATTTACAGTGTCAAGACTGCCCAAAAAATTCTAGTGGAGGCTCATCACAGAAAAGAAGTGAGGATGAAACTAGGTGCTCTATGTCTGGCCTTGGCTGTGGAAATGATGGGAAGAAGGGTAAATCGATTCACCTATGATATAATATTATTCATGAGAATTTATTATATGGTAGCAAATGGTTCTGTTTTTTGTGATCGACCATGCCCTGATGTCTTGGAATAATTGATTCCAATCTATGAAGGATTGCATTACAAAAGAGAGTAGGCTATTAACTTGATGTGCTAGATAGTTATACTGCTTATAATTTGTTGTATTGACACGGATGAAAAAGTTTTTCTAACTTTTATTTTTATTTTTATTTTATTGAACTTGAACAATTATGCTCCTCTTTATAAATTGTTATGATAATGCGTTGCAGGTGTAACCTGTGATGATGATGCCCTCTTTCATAAAATTTCTTCGACTCTGAGTGTCAAAAGTGAAAATACTAATGCTGTGGATAGTTTTTCATTATTCATGAAATTCTGTGAATCTGGGCTTGCCCGCCTTGGTATCAATGAGTCACAGGAAATTGATTATTCAGGCATTTGGAAGGAGACACAACCTTTCACCGTAAGTTACTCTTATTCTTTTCTATATAATATATTTATATATATATATATATATATATATATATATATATATATATATAATATTTGCTCAAATATTGTTAAGAAATGGAATTTAACTCTTCCTGTTTTATTATCAATTAGCTGAGAATGCAATTTAGTTCATACTCTTTCCATCCCATTGTATTTGGCCACTTAACTGGATACTGCTTAAGAAAAGTAAGCTAAAATGTTCCACTAGCACCCTTCCTTTGGATTCAATGCATTCAGTCTTGATTGATGTAATGTGGGCATTTTTAGAAAATTTCCATTAAATTTACGTAAAAATTGATAGTGTCCAAGTTTTTTTGGATCATTACAAAAAGGAATCGTGGCCAATAAAAATGGGATAGAGGAAGGCCATTTTTTTTTTTTTCCTCTTCTAGTTTTAGCATAAAAATCCCCTTATACCTTAATTTCCCCCCTCCAGTTGGATCTGTAAGATACTCATAAACCCTATGAAACAATTTTGTGCAGGAAATGATAGGGCCATATTGGTCTCTTCGTGCTGCTCTTGGGCCAGTTTTGGAAACTATTATTATACTTGATCGGTTATTGTTCCTCCAGGAGAGCAGTGATTTGGTGGAAGCTGCAGTGGTTCCGATTTTTGACCCAGTATTGTCACCTAGGAATATGGCTATTATTGGTAGGAAAATTTGAAGTTTACTTAGAATTGGTGTCTTAGTCAGTTGATGTTAAGCTAGAAAAGTTAGGAATTAGGATTTGAGTTGTGCATTATATCAAGTTGTATTATGATAATATGCGATAATGTTTGGGGAGGAGTGTACTGATAGGAAAGTTGTTTTTCTACTGGAGCAAGTTGTGATAATAATTCATATCAGCACTGAGGGGCGGTGGTTTGATCTGTCACTATGGTGGAAATATCGAAGTGAATTCCATTTATCTTGCTAGCTATCATATTCCTCCAAGTTTTTAGCAAGTGAAGTCATAATATGATATCATCTGCTTTTTTTTGTTTTTGTTTTTTGTTTTAATAGTTTTTATTTGGATATTTATCCTTCCATTCTGCGTGACGTGACATTATATATTTAGGCTCTGTTTGGCAGAGCTTATTTAGGAGCTTATAGCTTATTTTAAGCTACTAATAAGCTATAAGCTCTGTTTGGTAATGTTCCTAAAATAAGTTAGTAGCTTAAAATAAGAGCTTATTTTTGAACGCTATCTAAGGTAGCGTTTCAAAATAAGCTAGTAGCTTCCTAACTTTTTTTTCCATCTTTAACCTTATTATTTTAAAGAAATGCCATAATTTACCCTTCCCAATTAAAATCTTTTTGGCTAAACCTTTTTAACTTTTTCTCTTCAATATGTTTGGTTGTAATTTCAATTTGACATTTGTGTTTGAACATTGATTTTTTGTATGAACTAATCTTATGAATTATAAACATTTTGTTTTACTTTATATGTTTTCAATATATATGTTCTTACTTTATATTTTATTAAAATATATTAATTTCACTATTTTATATTTTAATATATAAACAAAAATATTTAAATTTAAAACTATTTAAATTGTATGAAGATGTCCTTTTTAGTCTTTTTACATTTATCAACTTATCAAAAAGCTAATTTTACCAAACACTTTTAAGCATAGCAGCTAGCTTAACAGCTCTTTAGATTTCAGCTTCGAGCTTATAGCTTTTCAGTTTTCAGCTACTTTTCAGCTTTCAGCTACCTTTTCAGCTAGGTTTGCCAAACATAGCCTTAGTATATTATTTATAAAAAGAAAAGAATGAATTAGCTGATTTTATGCAGAAAAGAGTCTAATAAATAAAATAATGCCATGACAAAAAAAAAAAAGTAATTTTAAATGAGAAAATAGCAACCTCCCATAGATAAGAACTTTATTTGCAAGTTTATATTGAATAGAATTGTTTTCTGTTAGTTCTAAATTAAACAAATTTTAATTGCAAGTTTATATTGAATAGAATTGTTTGTTTTCCGGGTTAAACAAAAGAATGAACATTTCTACAAGAGGTTTGGTTTTGTGGAGTGGCCAAGTTGGGGGGATTCCACAAATTATGTTGTGGATCTGGGCCTACCTTGTATACTAAATGCTCATAATTTATATATTGAATGTTCAGAATTTAAATTGTGAACATTGAGTATGTATATAAACACGGATTCACCTTGCAAGATAGATCCAAGTCCACGATATAACTATTGGGGTGATTCAAGCTAAGCCTCAAAACCAACCAATTGAACCTATTTGCCAAAACAAAAATGTGAAATATTTCTTGACATTTCTTAGGTGACAACAGCTAAACATTGCTGCGCTGTACAACCAAAAGTCATTCTACTTGTTTATCTGGTTTCCTCCTGTGAACTTTAATCAACCCAGGATTTTTATTTTTATTTTTTTAAATTTTAAATATCAGTAATTATTCCAACCTTGCACATACATAGTCTGGTCTATGATATTGTTCGCCAGGCAGACCAAGACTAAATCCTATAGGGTGAGTGACTTCATGAATGTTTATATCTACGTGGATGAGAGTAACAAACTGTTATTTTCTGCACCCTATATTATATATAAATGTGAGTTTGAGGACACTTGCACTTGTTTAATCCTCAGTGTTCAATATATAATGAGATGAAGAATTGAAGGTAGCTTTAATTTGGGCAAGTTGCATACTAATATGATGAAATCTTTGTTGCAGTGTGGAGTTTTCTTAATATTTTCCCTTAGCTTCTTCCTTCATTCCATTCCCCCCGCCCGTTACTTTATTTAATTTATCTTCAGACATTCATTCCATTGGACAAAAGGAATGTCAACTTCTGCAACACTTACTGCCCAAGTTACATATTTTTCTCATCAAAATAATTAAGCCCTACCCTCCCCTTCCCTCTACGAGCTTAGCTCACTTATTCAGTAGGCTGTATTTGGGAGAAGAGATCAGGGTTCGAAACTCAATAGTGACAGTGTGGGAATTATGTCCATAGCGGCCAGATCTATCACTTATGCATTAGTATTTGACCCTGTCTGCTATGCCACTAAGCGCAAATTATTCTGTGAACCCATACACAATTCCAATAATACACATCAATTGGCGTGAAAAGGACCAAGGTGGTCCATGGTATAACAACCCGTCACTGAGTTACCATAATTTACATCATCCTAAATGCTCTGTCAGGCCCATAATTTACATTATTCTAAATGCTCTGTCAGGCCTCGCGTTGGGGATTCAACATTTGGGAGAAGATACACATTATCTGCCTTGGCATTGCTTCTTCCTCTCAATATCTGAATGCATATATATGTGGTGTCACTGTTTACGTACTTTCTCCATTCCCAATTCCTAATCTTTATACATACTGTTTTACTTGTGCACCCCTTGGATTTTTGATACATACATACATACATAGGGTTGACCTCATTTCTCACTTCTGATTGTACCATTTCAACTCACACCCTGGCCTATTTCTACAGCAAATGGAAACACCAATTTGCACAAAAAGTCAGAATTGGAATGTTCTTTCATTTATTTCCACAATCATTATATATATATTGCTTCTTGCATGCATGCCTTAATTAATTAGGTCTACCATTCAAACCATGTACACTAGATCACTTGTTTTACCTCAGCTCCACAAATTTCCATACATCATATCCTTAATTTTGAGGCCTTCTATCCTATACTTAATTTCTCTTTATTCTTTTTCAATTAAATCTTGGTCAAAGCTGAATCATTCTGTAGCTTTTGTCCAGATCAAACATTCCCCTGTCACCCAAATTGCTTGATGGTCCTGGGATCACCTTCACTTTGCACTATTATTTTGTCAACCATATTGGCTGACTCGATGACAGCCATTCATTTCATTCAAAATAATTTAAGTTAGATTACGTACTCTTTTTAATCCTTATATATAATATCTCTTAACGGGACCGCAAATTAAAGAGTCTGTTAGTTAGATACCAAAAAAACATTAGTTAGGAGCATTAGCTATATGTTTGATGGATAGATCAAATACAAGTTGGTTAATTATTGTGTTTGGGAATTACAAACTTCAATGAATAGTATATATGATTATTTCATTCATTTATTATGTAATAAAAGTAGATATATATAGATTGAACATAATTAGTAGCTAGCTGTGCAAAGTCTTGTGGTGATAGATGGTCATTGTGAGTTTGTTGGAGTGATATGATGCTCCCATTCTCTTATTCTATTAACTGTGCTACCTAACAATCCTAACCCATTATCATATTCCCATCCCTCTCTGAAAATTACATCAATTATATATATATATTATAAATCCAAATCATTGATCTGCAAGATCTGATGAATGGGAATTCGATCAAGTAAAAAATGAGAACCACGTCTCCTTTGTAAACATGTGAATTATATGTTGTGTATCTTGTACTGCTTATTATATATATAGGGGCAGGATCAAATTGTGAGCATAAATATAATATGCGCAGTACAATTATCAGCTTAGGCTTTTAGTTGAGACGGAGCACATGCTTCAATTTGATATTAGAGCCATGCAAAAAGTCATGGGTCCGAAGACGTGTTATATATAAATATATACACACACAGAGACACATCATTATTGAAGTATCCCACCACATACAGTTTTAAAGGTTTTGTTGTTTTTTGGCTGCTTGCAATTGGTAGCCACCAATACTACTGTGTGTTTGTGTAAATCATTTTCTTTATGCACTATCTATCTCCTCTCAGAAACTTCTTTCCTTTCTCCAAATAAAAAAAGCATATTATATTTCTGCCCAATCAGATTAATAGATTATTTTCGTTCTCTTTGACTGTATCATTCCTGTGACTTTAGTTTGTTTTATATAATTGTTGTTGGAAAGTAGTGCTATCTTTTTTTCTTTTAATCAAGAACTTTTATTGATTCCTCAAATATGATAGTGATTTTATATTAAAGCTTAATTCTAAATTTGGACAAATTTAACTGGTTTACGATTTATTTAAATAAACATAGTTATAAAGATGTGAGATGTGTATAACAATTTTACATGAGACTTAATATTTATTGATGAAGTTATTAACTTTTTTCACAACATAATCTCTTAATTTTTAGAAGATAAATTGAGTAACGTAACCCTTTTTTTTTTTAATTGACCCAACACTAATAATGAGCCAAATATATACCAATTATAAGTTTGAAGATACAATATATAATAGCATCATTTCGTAAATAACTTTTTAGTCTAACTTATTTGATTTGGTCAAATAGATAAAGTGAGTATTTGGTAAATAGCGTTTTGATAACTTTTTATGCAAACAAGTCAATTTTAAAAAAGTTATTGAAAATAATGTTTTACTTCGGCATTAGGAGAAAATAGTTTTTTTTTTTTCTAGTAAATGTTCTTTAATCGCTTTTTATTATTTAAAGAATATTATGTATTAATTATATTTATTATATAATTCATAATAAATTACCATTATAAAATATACTCATATCCTTAAAAGTTGTTTTACATATAACTTAACAACTAATCTTGTTAACATCTTTTTACATACAATTTATACTATCATCTAAGTCATTAACACGACCAACTAATCGCTAATTGCTAAACAAACTTAAAAAAATACTCATAATATAGATTAAATATGAAGAATTGGAATTTTCCATATACCTTGTACTTAATTGGTACCTATGTGACTCTCCTTGAAGGAACGTCACAGAATTGAATTCCGGTGGTGATAGGATATTAACTCTTTAGACTATAACTGTATATTAAACATATACTACACTGAAATAGATCAGAGTTGTACCAAAAAAAAAATTGAATTGAAAGGTGAAATGGTAGGGTAAGATTATGCGTTGGTGTAGAGTAAGTATGAGATCCAAGTTAAGGTGTGGTAGCAGGTGGCTTGCTATTGTGTGGGTACACGTGTAGAGGTTTGAATAGAATGAGGTTATTTTGTGGTTAAGGAAGTTGAGAACTGGTAGTTCCTCATTATCTGGTAGCTTTAGTATATATATCTGATCTAAAATGAAATGAAGTGGGTGAGGATGGGGTTGAGATGTTTGTTACTATTTAGAAGAGGATAACATAACCTGATCCACATGATGTTGCCATCACACAAAAGGAGCCCATGCAGCTTTCAAACCATTCATAGTACTTGGTATAAGATACAAACCAACCAACTAACCCCCCCCCCCCCCACCACCACACTTTCCAAAGTGTCCAGAAACTTTTTTTTTTTTTTTTGATAACTAAGTATCTCAGTTTATCCCAAACTATATCTGGACTTCCAAGACCCCGTCACTAAAGTTACTGAAAGAGATAAAACCTCAATAAATTTATCGGGTCTTTCTTCGTCTATTTAACGGTCTGTATCTAAGATAAAACCTCAATAAATTTATTTTTGTTCCGAGAGACACGGGAGCTAGCTTAGGAAGAATCGTCACTTGTGAGAATCAAACCCGAGTTCTCTTGAAATTCTTCTCCAAGAGCTCACTTGCAACTTGAACTACACCATTGGGTTAAATTGTATACTCTATGCATAAGGACCTTTCATTACATTGGTACCCCGCGCTAGCAGGATTCAAACTCTCACTCTTTGTTGGAGCGAGACTAACAAGACTTGTTACAAGTCATCTGAGCTACACTTGGGACATGTCGAGAACTTTTCGTCTTAACACAATTTAGTAATAATATTATATTATATTTATGAGACTTAAGTGAATTGAAGAAAAACTTTTTACATTCATCTATTGCTAGTAATTAAATTGATTGATTTTATTATGAGTTATTTAATATATTAATTTTAAATATTTTTAGATTAATTTAAATACGATAATGCACAATTAAAACTTCTTGACTACATCAACTAGATAATTTATACTCAATTATGAAACATATTCCATATATCAATTAATTAATCAATTTAAGTAATTACATATTGTCTCAAATTAATTAATATATTTACTTTAAAACTGTCCCCATTGCCCCCTTATAAATCTTCCCCTGTGTAAAGATGACATATCGAGAAGTGGACATTAATAGATAATTTTGAGCTTTGAAAGTAATATTGGATGGTAAGATTGTTGAAGGTGTAATGGTGTTTAATTGAGATTAGGGTTTTGAAAGTTGGGATTAAGATTATACATACAGATTTCGTTTTCAAGAAATATATATATATATATAGGTGCGTGGATGAAAGTGGCCTAAATCTTATCATGTAATCACGGGAACTCCTGCATTGACCATTTTGGATGTTTCTGGTGGCCAACGCATATACTGCTAATTTTTCTCCCTTTTTTATTTAGTTAATCTTATATTTTCATATATGTTAAAACCACTTCTTAATATTGCCATCCTTATATTATTTATACATTATTTAATTAATAATAGGTCCCGAATAACTAATAAAAAATAAGTTTATAATGTCACGCCCATAATTAATATTAAGGTGTGATATTTTCTTAATTTAGTAATTAACTTTTTAATTTGATTTTTTTTTTAAAAAAAAATTGCTGTATAAATGAAATGGTTTAGGATAAGGATAAAATTATATATATATATATATATTTCGAAACATTGAATTCCTCCCGGAATAGTCTTTGCTTGTACTTGGCGCTCAATTAATGTGTGGAATAGGCGTAATGGCACTTTCGATCTCTTCGTAAAGAATTACTATTTTAAGTAATTATATAATAAAATAATACTACATAGTACTCCTATATTTTCCCTACAATTTTTTTTTTTCACTTTAGTGACATTATTTGATTGGATTTTTAATATTTAATTATTAACTAAATTTATTTTTTAATTAGTAATAGTAAGGTCAATCAATTTAGGAACACTGAATAAATGAAAGCCACATCAATAGAAAATATTTGAAGAGAAATTCAAGAAGAAAAAAAAAAAACATTTTTCCTTATAGAATAATATTTGTTTTATATTAAGTATTTTGTAAATATTCGTCCAGCCAGTAGCACTTGCTAAGCAATTACTTTTGTGTAGTGCACCTGTTATGGATTTATGGTATGCTAATATTTATCTGTGTTTAAAGAATAAATCATACGATAATGTTTGTTGGTGTAAAAAAAACATACACTATTCAGATCAAGTGATTAAATGATTTAGATTTAATTTATACCATGTCAATTTCGGATATGTTTTTTGTAACTAAAGGTGTAAGGGCATCAATATAAAGGGCACATGTTACATTTTCACATGAAAGACCCTTTTCAAACTAGATCTCACCTCGTGTATATGTATAACAAAAAGAAAATATAATTTTCATCTCTTAATTAGTCATGCCATGTCATTTTGGTACCCTATTATCAAAAATTGTAAATATCACCTTTAACTTTGTAAGATTGTCACGGATTTAGTCACATGGCTAAAAGATCCGTCAAGCTTTGACAGTGTTTTAATTTTACGCCCATATGATTTGCATGTTGAAACCAATTAAAGAACAATTATGTAAATTTCTTTTTTCCTATTACTTAGTCACATATTTAATTATGACAAACATATGTTATTTTTACCAAAGTTCATACACAACTCGCGCTCAATTAAATTTCTGACTTATTTTGTTTTATCACTTAAAAAATATCGAATTAAGTGTTTAATCAATAAAAGGAGTGATAATTGGAGAATCTTAATGTTACTAAGTGAACTTCACGTCAAGTTGAAGAGTGTTGTTGGATAGTATCCGATGAATCTACGAATAACGCATCTTTGTCTCCGTTGTCCTCTATATGCGCATGAACTATCTAAAATATTAGGCCGCCTATACTACCTATTCATTTCAAACTAATGGACTTTGGGGTTGCACGTGTGGTGTGCATGCACGCTTCCATTTTTTTTTTTAAATTCATTTTTTATTTTTAGTACTAATGATTCTGTTACAATGTAATATCTATATATATAACTGCTTTCTCAATTTACTGAAGCACAAAGAGTCAATAACGCTCATACTGAAGGGCGAACCCATAACCTCTCATATGGGAGAGTTACTTTGTGCCACTAGACCACAAAATCATTGGCGTTTTTTCATAAATTCTGAAACATTCTTACTTATTGGAATAATACACGTAATTTGCGGCTTTGTTATTTAAAAAAAAAAAAAAAAAAAAAGTAAAAAAGTTGGTGCATGAAAGCATGGATGGAACTACTTAAAATTGAGTTTCCCAGCGATATTTCTGTTTTGGTTTGACTAAAAAATGGGGAGTGTACAAAATGGTCAGAAATTTCTGCCATTTTTTCTAGCTTTAGTTGGCATTTGAAGCCAACTATTGACCCCAGAGATGTCGCATTACCATCTTATTTGGCTTCCACGTACAACGTTAGAATACTCCGAAAACGACTTTACCATCCAACGCTTAGATTTTACTTTATGCATTATATATAATTATTATTATTATTACAAACAAATTTTACAACATGTTTAGTGGAAGCAATTCATAAAATAATTTTTTTTTATAATTTCTTTAAGAATATTATTTTTCAAAGTGTATATGAAAATGAAGAGACGTGCTTCTAGTGACAAAGTGAAGTTTGTATCGATATTGAATTTCTCTGTAATTACTTTTTTTTTTTTTTTAGTTTTTGTTTTTTTTTTCTTCTTTTAATTTATAAATATTTTAATAAATAATAGATATACAAGATTCTTCGAAGTTAGTTCAAATAGTTTCCATCTGCATCTGCATCTCCATCCTGATCTTATCTTCATTTTCTTTCGCTTTATTGTCTTCTACTCTGTGGCCCCCACTTAGTTATTCCACGGCTTGTGTTGTGTATACTACATGCCAAACAGTCGCCTTCTTCACTACTCAATAATTCCTCTTTGCCTTTCCTTTTTTGGGCTAATCATATTTAAGTCTTCACTAATTTGAATGCACTTTCATTTACCCATTCCCCTTATTTCACCCAATTTATTATTATCAACTCTTTCATATTATATTCTTTCCTTTTCTTTTTTCCTTCTTTTTGGGTTAACAAAAAACTAGTGGAGATAGTAATAATCCTAAAAGCGTGTTGAATTTTTAATAACACTTTTGATCTTATATTAAATTTTATATTACTTGGGTTTTGTTTGGGTAAGCGGTATAGTTAAATTGGTGCGTTCTAATAATTCCAACTACACTTTCTTTAACCGTTCTTATACCAAATTTTATATGACTTGGGTTTTGTTTGGGAGAGCGGTGTAGTCAAATTGGTGCGCTCCAATACCCCCAACTGCACTTTCTTTAACAATTCTTATACCAAATTTTATATGGCTTGGGTTTTGTTTGGAAGAGCGGTGGAGTCAAATTGGTGCGTTCCAATACGCCTAACTGCACGTTCTTTAAGAAATTTCAGTTCAAGTGATAAAGGACAACCAATTGATCAAAGTGTAGTCATATTGGTGCGGTCTAGTACCCCTCAACTGCACTTTCTTTAAGAAATTTCAATTCAAGTCATAAGGGACAGATTGATCAAGGTGCATGGTAGATCACTCTCATCGCTTGTGCTCTAATATCAATCTCAACCATTTTAACTACTTTAATTTTACTATTATTCTTCTAAATGGAACTTCAATCAGATTCGATTAATTAATGATAGATTAACCAATTTATGAATAGCCAGTGAATATAAATGAAAACGACCCGGATAAAGATAAGGAAGAAGCTAAGTAGTACGTAGAATAGTAAAACATAGATTCCTCAGAATTTGTAGAGAAGTGAATCACTAATACTATACACTAAAGGATAATTAAGGATGGATAAAGAGAAGGTTGTATTCATCATAACCCATACAAAAAAGCTTAAGTAGTTTGAACACATTATTGACTGAAATTCTAGTGGTAGAGCTAAATCAAATCATCATCATTTCTTTTTGACAAAGATGGTCAGCCATGGATATTTCTGGTATTACCAATTCCATGGGGCTTTACCATATATTGCAAATATATTTATATAAAATTACTAATTAATTAATTAATTCTTTAGGATAATAGTAAAATTACAATCAATATCATGAAAAAGTAAGGCCTTCAATTCAGATCAATACCAGATAATAGTCCAAAATATGTGGCAGCATCATACCACAGTGAAGTGCTACAATGGTGGGCCTTATAATTTTTTGGTAGGGCAAACATGCGTGTGCCTTAGAATTTTATTAGGCACAATTGATGATAGCATAAGGAAAAATTTAAAAACATGGGGAAAGATGTAAAATACTACACTATACTCTAGAAAATTAGTCCGACCACTTCTATAAATTAAATTAAACGTGCATTCAATGTATCTGGTTAATTCTGAATAGTTGGTCAGGTCATCTCCAGCTCAAAACACCAAATTCTGCATCAAATTTTGCACTAAAAGAATATTCTCAGCATATTCTTACATCAATTTTTTCATCGCCAACCCATTTACACCAAATTTTATTTCTACACTAAAATAATTTATATTCTCATAAATTAAAAGTTTATATTTATACTTTTTATTATTTTAATATAACATATGTAGTTGTAATTTAATTAATAAATTACAAATTTAATTATGTTTTATGTAATTTAATTTTTAATTCAATTATATTCAATATTAATCTTGTTTTAATTGTTTTGATGAGATTTTTCAAATGATACATTTATTTTTAATAATATACAATTTATGTTTAAATATTTAACAAAATATGTAAATATATAAAAAACATAAAGGAAAAGAATTATAAAAAGATACAAATAAATAAAAAGAAAAAGAAAAGAGAGATCAAGAACAAAACAAGGGCAAAATGATAAACAAATTGCAGCACCAAAAATGGTGTGGGATGAATAGTGCAGCGCCATATATAGCACTGCACTATTCATGAAATGTCAAATTTTTGCCACAATATCATGTTAATCGCCAATTTTTTGCTAATTTGATATTTTGACATGTTAGTGGGAGATGGTCTTAATAATTTAGATATAAGTGTATGATTAATGATCTCGTAGCTTATTAATAAGAAGGCTGTCACTTATTTCTTTTATTTTAACTTGGATCTTACTAAAATTTGTTGGTTTTTATTTAAAAAATAAATAAATAAAATAGTTGTTTTCACACTTAGCATGGGGCCAGATTCTTTTTTCAAGTGTGATATATTGGATGCATGTATTTGAATGTTGGTGTGGTACTGTTTGATGTCCTTGTGTGTGTACACACACTAGAGGTTGTGTTTGTGCAACAATACTTCTGATTTAATCAATAGAACATGTTAATAATCGCCATTAAAGTAGCACAATTAAGGTTAAAAGGCATTCTCTCTTTCTTCTTTTTTTATCGGGTACAAATCATTATTCCATAGACCATGGTCACACATTTTTTGTGAACCATAAAAAAAATACATTTTTAAAAGTACATGATTTTTATATATTGTCAAATAATGTATTTTTAATATATTAAAAATGTATATTGCATTCATGGTCCACACAATAATTTACCGCGCGCTGTTGTCTCCTCACAGGCTCTGTTTGGCAGAGCTTATTTAGGAGCTTATAGCTTATTTTAAGCTACTAATAAGCTATAAGCTAATGTTCCTAAAATAAGCTAGTAGCTCAAAATAAGAGCTTATTTTTTAACGCTACCTAAAGTAGCGTTTCAAAATAAGTTAGTAGCTTCCTAACTTTTTTTCCATCTTTAACCTTATTATTTTAAAGAAATGATATCCTTTACCCTTCCCAATTAAAACCTTTTTGACTTTTTCTCTTCAATATGTTTTTTTTTTGTAATTTCAATTTGATATTTGTGTTTGAACATTGATTTTTGTATGAACTAATCTTATGAATTATAAACATTTTGTTTTACTTTATATGTTTTCAAATATATGCTCTTACTTTATATTTTATTAAAATATATTGATTTCACTATTTTATATTTTAATATATAAACAAACCTATTTAAATTTAAAACTATTTGTCTTTTGAGTTTCCCCCTTTTATCGAATATAAAAGAACAAATTTAAAATTATTTAAATTGTATGAAAATGTCCTTTTTAGTCTTTTTACATTTATCAGCTTATCAAAAAGCTAATTTTACTAAACACTTTTAAGCATAACAGTTAGCATAGCAGCTCTTCAGATTTCAGCTTCGAGCTTATAACTTTTCAGTTTTCAGTTAGTTTTCAGCTTTCAGCTACCTTTTCAGTTAGGTTTGCCAAACATAGCCACAGTAACAAGGTGTGCTGTTTGGTAGCTCCCCTAATCACCAAAATAAGCTTTTCTGACTTGGGTGGGAGTTGTCAGTAGCATTATTATTTTGCTCTAATAGACATGTTTAATCGTACGTAGTAAGTACTACACATGAACTTCATCAACTTTTTGTAAAGGAAAACTAATTTTTATTTAATATGACAACGATACACCAACCAAATACATATAAACACAATCAATATTAAATCTTTTACCGTAAATAATTAATTCATTTCACATAAATATTGTTAGATGTGAACATTTGATTCGATATATCTAAAGAGAGAAATGAAAAAATAAATTTACCAGGGTGAATATATATATATATATATATATATATATATATATATATATATAAAGTGAGATATGAAAAATTAATTTTAGCAAATATGAATAAGCGGCCACATCAGCAGATTGGCAAGCATCGGTGAGTCCACGTCATCGTAATGTGGACCAAGAAATCCTCCCCTCAGTTCACACCACGTCAGACTAATCAAAATCCTCTCTTACACGGAATTGCCGATTGGCTTAACCACTTGATTTTTTTTATTTTTATTTTTTATTTATTTGGTTTTCTTTAATGGGTAAAAAGAATGTAAAAATTCCATTAATTAATGATAGTGGCAACTAAAATAATAATAAAAATATTCAGCCACCCACACACCATTTTATTAATAATCTCCCTATATATATCTCTCCATATTCCTTCTGCCATTTGGCTCTGTTTGTATCAAATTTCTCCTTCTCCTATTCTGCATATATACATACATATATACATACAAAAAAGCTCCACCTCTCCCCCACCCTGAAATAATGAATAGCGGCGGCAGTTTGAGCATGGTGGAGGCGAAATTGCCACCGGGGTTTAGGTTTCATCCCAGAGATGAAGAGTTGATCTGTGATTACTTGGCCAAGAAGATCAACGGCTCCGGTGATCCCCACCACCTCCGACCACCTTTCTTGATCGAAGTTGACCTTAACAAGTGCGAACCTTGGGACATTCCTGGTATTTTTTCATCTCTCTCTCTTCCTTAATTTCCGCTATCCTATCCTAAATTATGTTAATTCTGAAAGGCGAAATCTCCAGTCCCCAGACCACCAAACCCCACTCTAATAGAATTTGTACCTTCAGACCTCGGTCTGATAGGATTTGTACCTTCAGACTTCGGTCGGACAGGATTTGTATGTCTTATGTATGAAATTCATGACCATATATGTATATATGTATGTATGTATCTATGTATGTATATGTGTGTATGTGGATGAGGGTAGGTGGAGAGGGGGTGGGGTGGGGTTGGGATCTTAATGAGGCTTTAGGATTTTTTATTTTTTTTTTAAAAAAAATAATGGTTGAGATATTTTCCTAATTAATACATTTTATTTTTATTTTTATTTGTATCAAAGCCATTTGTATGCATTTTTAGCTGGACAAAGACGCATGGCATAGCAATAATGCAACTGAGATACTATATATGTGAGTTGAAATGTGGTGGATTAATAGCCATAATTTTCATTAAATTAGGTTATTTTAATCAAGAAGAATTATTAACCCATAAAATTTTATATTTAAGTTCATGATGAGTTCAACCCATTTGACTTTGTGTATTATGTCTTCAAAATTTTCAGTAATTATTTATTATTTATTTAATTTCAATGCTGTAGAAATTATATATGAATAATTTCAATACATATAGCATTTGGTTGTAATCCTTTTCTTTTTTGTCAGAAACGAAAAGTTAATATTGCTGACAATCAACAATTGAATTGACAACAATTGAAGAAACTCTTTTTTTTTTTTTTTTTGTTTTATTTTTTACATGTATATAATTATATAATAATATTACTACACCTCTCCTACTATTACTAGTCATTTAAAATTTGTATATTTCATCCTTTAAATTTTTATATTATTATTTAATTGAAAAATACGGTTGAAATAATACTTTTTAGTGTAGTATCGTATAATATAAGGGAACATCTATATTTCCACACACATACATATATAGTATATCGAACGATTCTCTAATTATTTGTTTGTATTTATAAGTAATATAAGAAAAAATTTCTTTTTATGGATATACAAGCTAAGTATTTATTTAAAAGATGAATAATCCCATGAAAATATCTCATTCAAATGCCTTTATAAGAAATTGACACTCCTCTTGTTTTTGTTGTAACATAATTCAAGGATGGCGATAGTGATCAAGATAACAATGCAAAATTAATAATTTAAAAAAATAAAAATAAAAATAAAAATTATCTCAAGTCATGTCACTGATTTATACCTTTCACCTAATGTCAACCACACGCGTGTATCCTACACATACATACTCATTATTTGCTATTGACTACATGATTCGAGAAGTCAGTATGTATTAATCTTGTCATAGCTTGATACTCTCATATTAAGATCAGTTTGAAAGTAACTTAAATTATTTTTACTATTAAAAAATCTTTAGATAAATCATATTTATAAAATTAATTATGAATTATATGAGTAGGATTTAAAAATTGCAAATTTAATATTATGAATAATTTCGAACCACACGGTTTTGAAATCAAACTTTAGAATATATGACATATATAATAACTAATAATTATTCTCCTAACAAATTTTTGGTCTTGTCACTGTCATTAGGTGGACTAATTCTTTATTTTACTGTGCGTATCTGTATGTACATGTATCTATATGCGTGTGTATATATGTAAACACACATATAAAATATGCGTATGTAAAATTAATTTAAAATATATTTTTAATTTTTTTCAAATTTGCTGAAAATTTAAAATTTACTTGTCCAATATATATGTTTATATGTCTCTATGAGGCTCGGGCGAGTTCATGAGGTCCATGATATGGTGAGAGAAAATTGAAAAATCTCGGTAATTATTATTATATATATCAACATCCTAGCTTTACCTTAGAGCATCCATATCTGTAGTTTTTTGGGAGATAATGTCAGAACAATAACTGCATCTTGAAGAAAGAAGCTGATGTGAAGCTAAGTTTATTCTAAGTTTGTTCTCCTGCAAATTCAAGGATCTTGCAGGAGAAGAAAATAATAAAATAAGAAAAATCAGTGCAGCGCGCAAGCCAAGGACTTTTCTTTTTGTTTCGTTTTTTTTTTCTTCTTTTGCTTTCATTTTTGTTTTGGTTCATTTGTCTTTTGTTTTTTATTGTTTTATTATTTTTGTTTCAATTTTTTAATAAAATATCAAATTTAATATTTTTGAATGATTTAATTATAATTAAACTTTTAAAATGATTAAAAAAAATAACAATGAAAATTAATTTAAAGGTTTGTAATTATCATTTTAATTAAATATAGGTATGTTTATTTTAATTAATTAAAATATAGGATAGAAAATGGTGGGTCCACAATAAACTGAGAAAAAACTTTAAACTGATGTGGAGAAGAGTTTTTGTGATTGGGTGAGATAGTGGATGATGAGGTGGATGTTGGGGCCCACAAAAAAATGGGGAAAAACCCCAACTGATAAGGATGCTCTTAGCAGATTACCAAAAATCTCCTCAATAATTCTCCATTATGAAATTGAAATATTGTGATTTTGTCCATAAACAAACAATATGGACTAAAGTCAGCTAATCCAGCTATCAGTTCTTTGCCACGTGTTGATAGCCCACAGGGTGCCCCCTACTTGCATCTTTAACGTCACTTCCTTAATTGCTAATACTCATATGACGTTACGTTTCATCAAATTCTTTGTTATCATTTTTTTTTTGTTTTGTTTTAATTCCTTGAGCGCACCAAAGAATAGCCTAAATTTAGCATTTTCTTTTATTATGAAAATATGTATATCAAATCTTGACTCTTTGCATATTTCAATCATTCGTGTCTTGTATTAACTATTGTTAAATGTGTTGTTATGTTAAATTATGAAATTATATGTGTTTTTGCTTTAATTTTAATGTATTTTGGGTGTTAACGTTGTGTGAAGTAGTAACAAACTTGGTGTGATTAATTACGTGTGTTAAAATATAAAAAATTATTTGTGGTTTACGGTCTGTACTTCTACTTGTTCTTACTGAATCTTAATTAGGCAACCTAGATATAAATCAATTAATTGGTTTTCTTCATGGATGTGGATGATTACAGGAATAGCATGTGTTGGAGGAAAGGATTGGTATTTCTACAGTCAACGTGATCGGAAATATGCCACCGGACTACGCACAAATCGAGCAACAGTGTCGGGATACTGGAAAGCCACCGGAAAAGATAGGCCGGTGATTAGTAAAGGAACTCTAGTAGGGATGAGAAAAACCTTAGTATTTTACCAAGGGAGGGCTCCAAAAGGAAGAAAAACTGACTGGGTAATGCATGAGTTTCGCCTAGAAGGTCCCCTTGGTCCACCTCCACTTTCTTCTACTAAGGTAATTTAACTTCAATTTTTTTTTTTTTTTTTTTTTGCATTTTATGTACAATTGTCAAAGTGAATAAATGTGGATGACTGGCATGTGACAATTGTTTTTTTAAAAGGAATGATGATGCATTAATTAGTAGTATTGTATATGGCATTTTTAACGTGCATAACCATCCAATTGATATGTAAACATATTAAATATGCATTTATTACATCATAACTATAAATATATTATTATTATTATTATCACTTAAATAAATATTAATATGACTAGATACATAATTTGGATAACGAGCAAATCCATAATCTTCTCATAGTTTACCTGGTTGATAGTCAAAACTTGTAATTTTGTGATTACCAAATCAACAATCTAACTAACTTGACTGGAGTGTTATCTCTACTAGTATATGTTCATAATTATAGTCGTGCCACTAGACTACAAAATCATTAACTTTTATACTGAATTCTTTGATTCTTGATGACATGCAGGAAGATTGGGTGTTATGCCGGGTTTTCCATAAGAGCAAAGAAATCCCCGGTGCCAAACAAGGAATAGTTAGCGGCGGCGGCTACAACACCACCTACGACCACCATCACGACGGCGTTGCCATAACCTCTTCATCTCTCCCGCCACTAATGGATCCCTACGGCGGCATTTCCTTCAACCAAACGCACCCTAACAACGCCACCGCTCTTCTAAACGACTACTATGAGCAAGTGCCCTGCTTCTCCATTTTCTCCCCCAACAACCCCGCCGCAACCGCCGCCGCAACTTCCGCGTTCCACAATCCCGCCGCCGCCGCCACCACCACCGCGTTCAACGCCCTGCCGCCCGATATCTGCGCGTATTTCAACTCCGCGTCTTCTTCTTCCACCGACAAGAACGTGATCAAAGCCGTTTTGGGCCATTTAAACATTAATTATAACAACAACAATAATAATAATAATAATACGATTATTAATAATAATAATGTGAATAATATGGTGAATGTGAAAGGCGGAGGTTCTCCCAGCTTTGGGGAAGGGAGTTCGGAGAGTACGAGCTTCTTGTCCGAGGTTGGGTTGAATAGCATTTGGAACAATGATTACTGATTTTTTTTTTAAATGGGTGGGCCCGATTCGAATTCCGGTTCGGATCGAGCTAGCTTTGGTCCCAGAAAAATTGTCTAGATACGACTTTACAAGTTTACTTTTAAATTTTTAGATGATTAGCATTGTTTAAGTGTGATTTGAGGCCCTGGCTAAGTAATTTGCTATGGATAGGTAGGATTAGTTCTTGTCATCAAATCAATGTACAAAGCTCTCTCTTAGTTGTGTAATCGACTCTTGTCTAATTACAAACTTTCATTTTTACTATATTTTTATTTTTCGTTTATTTTTTTCAATATAATAACTACATGTGATGGATATATTGAAAATGATCCGGAGCAAACCAATCCAATAGAGCAGAACAGTGAAACAAGATGAACCCAGGTCCTCGGACGATCTCCTCCTCAGCTTGGGCTTCGGCTGAGCCCATCCTCGGCCTGGGCCGAGCCCGTACTCGGTCTAGCTCTTCAGCCTCGACTAAGTTTTTCCTGTTGGAACTTTTCCTTTTTAGTACTACAATCTAACTTATACATAGTATCTGCTCAAACAACATAATAATGTCAACATCCTTGATTGAGATATGACTCGAACTTGATACCTTCCTGTTGGAACTTAATACTCAGAATTTCAAGAATTCCACTTGAAAATAGGAATAGAATTGCCGAAAAGGACTTAAAACTACATAATCTGTAGCGAGTTGTTTCCTTCTCCCTTTTTCCTCATCCATTACCTAACTTATATTGTTCACTTTTTATTCATTTTTAACAATCTTTTAAGGAATCTGTGATTCTTAATTTCTTTCAATATCGTACTGTGAATTGGATGTTGATCGATCGACAGAGCCACGATGGACAACTATATAAGTATATATTTTGCTATCAATATTATGTTATTGTACTTCCAATTTTGGTAAATCTTATGATTCCGTTTTTCCTTGATCAAAGTAAGTTGGTAATTGTAAAATCACACGAAATAACATCTTTAATTTGTATATATTTATTTTATTTTAGATAGTGAATAAATTGAATTGACAATCCATTGATAAACTGGCATGCTTTATCTTATCGTTAGAAAAAATGTTTATTTAAATAATCCATCTTATGTCAAATATTGTTATTTAATTAATAATTTGCAATTCTAAAACGACTATTATATATACACACACTCTGTTGAACGGAAGTTTCGAGGGTTGAGTTCATGCCATCGAAATATAATATAATATAATATAATATTTTAAAACAAGAGTTTATTTCAAATTCTTATTCATCGATCTCACAAGCAGAATTGATAATTTATTTATAACTTATTTTATAAGCAATTAGAACTTGAGTCTAAATTTTAAATTCGACTGAGTTTTAGTTTGAATTCAAGGTAGCTTGCATAGGTATTTTTTTTTAAATTATATTTGAATGGGAAAAAAATTTTATTTATTTTTAAACAAACGAATCAATTTCATTAAAACAAATGTTCAATACAATGCGGAATAGAAAAAATCAGCAAGAATCTAAAAACATTAATTATGTAAAGACGTAAAGTTATATTAAATGGTAAAAAAAAATTGATTCATATAAACTAATTATAAAGTAACATTGTCCTTTATTGAATTTGCTAGTGGAACGAGGGAGTGGGTGGGAGAGAAATAAAGTAAAATAAAGAATAAAAGGAAATTTACAAATAAATAATAAACAAAGATAGAACACAAACAAAACAAAGACTAAAAGCCAAAAACAGTTTAAATAAATATAAAAAAATTATGTGATAAAATTATTAATTTAATAATTATAAAGTTATAAGTTCGACTCATAGACATTATATTTTTAATTGGCCATTTTTTTTTAATGTTCTTAAACTACATGAACGACATCCAATAAAAAAGGACAGATTATATAAAAATATATAAGTACGTCTCTATCAATGTTAAACCCCTGATTTATGTCTGTTTTCTAATAAATGCTGTACACTTTAATTTTATTTGACAAAATTATCCCTACTTCATTATCGTTAGACAAAACTACCCTTACACCGTTATAACTCCGTTAGTATTTGATTCTAATATTAATGACTCCATCATCATTACCATACACTTATATCTATCATATCCTTTTCCTAATCATTAATTATCATTTTATTACTATCCACTGTTACAAAAATCGACCGTCTAGGCACTAGGCGCCCCTACACCGAGGCGAATTGCTCCCTAGGCGGCCGCCTAGGTGGTTGAGCGCTTAGGCGGACGCCTAGCGCCTAACTCGACCGACTTGGCCGAGCCGGTGGCCGACTCGACCGAATTCAGCCGAGTTAACTCGCCCAACTCGGTAGAGTTAGCTGAGTTAACTCGGACGAGTCGGCCTTGTTAATTTTTTTAATTATATTTGTATATATTTAAATTTACTTATTTATATAAATAAGAGAAGTAAGAGATGCATATATGATATATATAATATAATATATGACATATACGCACACACATGAACTATTCTTTTTGTTTTTATAGGTCGCCGCCTAGGCGCTAGGTGCTAGTCTACCGCCCTAGTAAATTATATAAGTAATTTAATTGTAGAATATATTTTAGTTAAATTTCTATTAATGGTAAATCAAATATGTTTGTGTATGGTATTTAATACATATACTATTTGTGTATATATACCAATATATGTGAGTACTAGCTTAATATTATAGGTATTTTATTTATTTATGTATATAATGTAAAAATAGAGTATAAAATTTATCAAAATTGTTTATATTATTATTAAACAAAATATAAATTCTTTCACTTTTTTTTCTCTCTATAATTTACAAATACGTTGATTAAAATTTACTACCTTAAGGAATTGTAAAATATAATTTAAACTAAAAAAGTTAAATTATTTTTACTAATAAAAAATTTAATGTTGAGTATAAATTTTCACGCATAGCACGTATAAAATGTTAGTATAATTTATAAGAGGCGTCAACAATAAAAATCGTCAATTAATTAAATTAGTATATATGAAGATTTCTTCCTTAGAACAGAAAGTATATACTTTGGGAAGAAAGTATATATGAAGATTAGGAAGCTGACGAAATGCAAAGATCAACGGAATGATACCCAGAATTCAAAGAAATACCACAAATAAATAAATAAATATTGCCCAATCAATAGAAGAATAAATAAATAATAATTTAAAAATACTCTAAATATTTAATTCGGAAAAATTATTCTATAAATCTTGACTTATAAATTATTCGTGCACAATTATTAATATAATTTTGTTCTACATCACAATTCATATTTTATTATAGGGAAATGCATCTTACCCTTACAAAAATCACACAATTTTTGTCACTCTTGACGTGACAATTATGATCTGGCTAGTTTTTGGGTTTTTTTTTTTTTTCCAAATCTCATCTTACTACAAATTGTCACATTAGGAAGCGAGTATGTGTGAGTGGTAAATTGTTTTTATTATAAACTACCGAAGGTTCACAGCAGTTTAAACCGGTGTCATGTCATCCTAGTAACTAAGAAACCTGTGAAAAAAGCTAGACGAAAAAAAAAATTCTTGGTAAATGAATCGAAATGAATTCTATGAAAGGTCTAGGTGCAGCATGTACAATTTGGGGTAGTTCATGGTGCAGAATGACACTTCTGTTCTTTTATAATATAAAAATGATGATCATTGATTGAATATTATGATTATTGACTTGAAAACATTATTGTTAGTACTATATGAGCTGACCATTATAATATGGCACTTATATATATCATGGCCTGTCAAGGGCGACATATTAAGAATTGCTTAAGTGGAGTCTCATTTCTTACCTCTAATTTGATAATGTATTGAAGGATGTAATATGTACATTTGTGTGTTGAGACCACGACCTCTGCAATTAGGTGGCCACATTCAATTTTAATTAATTCATTAGGTTAGTACTTTATATTAGTACAAAAATACAAAAATGATTTTAGCTTTAATTTGATATTAGCAAATAATGTTACTGATTAGTTTATCAAATCTATAAGTACATCTGTCCAAATTCGCTAATTCTTTCGTTACTTACAAGGCAAAGCAATATTATATTATATTACAGGACTTCCTTAATTATTGTAAATAATTTTTTAGAAGTACAATCTTGAAAAAAAAATCCAAAAGTTGTTAAATTGCATCCATTGCCAATTGGAACTTCAAGGTCGTCGAATTTAATAAAACTTAAACTAAGAAATAGAATAATTAAATAAAATTATTAATGTTATTAATTAAACTATTACATATATATACTGAAGTGGCTAGATTACATGCTGATAATAATGCGACTGTATGTCAAATTATTAATTTAATATTAACATAAAAATACTTAAAATAATGTTACTTGCAAGAAATAAACACATACAATTAAAATAATAATGACTTATTTTTTAAAATTAAACTTCATCCAACAAATTAACTTACAACTTTGAAACATTTATTTATAAATATAATACACGCAATGTTAGAATGTAATTTCCTTATAATTTAACATAAATTTAAATCACATACTATTAAAACGGCGACGATATATCTGCAAAAAAAGTGCAACTAAATCTTAACGTGACCTATTAAACATGTTAATTACCATTAATGTGACTGATAGGCCAGATAACCTATTTATACTTCCATGAATATAATCATAGTGTACGTCTAATTATTTATTTATTTTTCTTTAATTTTTAGAGCATCCACCGGCTATGGAGACAATCTGTAGCCATCTCCATTAATGGTGGACATCTATGGTTATCTAACAATAGTCATAATTATATTATCTTTTGCCCATATTTAGACTATCTTAAGGATTCAATTGCACTATATATTATATTGAGTTGATATTTTTATTCGATTCATTTTCTTATATGATATTATACTTTTACTCCATAATATTCTATAAAATTATACAATTAATTAGCTTCCACTCCAACAAAAAAATCAGTAGGTTTAAGGTTTTTCTTATTAACTAAGAATTTCACTTATTATTATAAAGAGAATTAAAGAACTAGATATTAGGTTTTTCTTATTGAGTAATATATAAGAAATTCCCTTGTTATAAAGTTGATTAAATAATTAATTATGTAGTAGGGTTTTAATTTGCATGACCATTAGGATTTAGGATAGTGCCAAACATTACCCAACAACAAAGAGGATAAAGCCATTGTCTCACAAAATGAAGACTAAAATTGGTGTCACTTTCATCCCCCCTAACACACACTTGAAAAGACAATTGAGATAAGAAAACCCTAGCTACCTTGCTATAATCAAATCCAAGTGAGCTCACCTTGGAGATCCGCTGACTTAGCTGCATAGAGTTTGGTGTGATTTTCCTACCTATTCAATTCTTGCCTCTTCCATCTCTAGCTTTTTCTTTCAAACCCTAAATTCCCATGATAAGAGGAAATTTGTAGCCTAGAAACAACAATATAATCACTACATCCATCTAGGTAGGCTTAGAAAACTAATATATATAAGTATATATATGATATATCCCACACTTCAAAGGAATATGTATTGTTTTATATAATAGCAGTATTTTCAAATTTGAGTTTCGATCAGATTTATTATGGGGAGCTCTCTCCCAATACTTGTTTCATTCATAAGGTTCGAACCTAATTGATGTTAAAAATGGACTTGTGGCCGGCCGGTAGCTAGAATATTACTGATACTGAAAGTACAAAACAAGTTCTAAAAGCCTGTGTACAAATATCTAAGGAGACCATGAGACTGATCGAGCTTAGAAAGTCGAACAACTCTGGTCTATGTAATACAATTAGTATGTAGTAGTGATTTGAGATGTGTGTGATATAAGATCGATGCGAGATGATCCAGAATGATTTGATAATCGAGTAATGTATTGGTGGATGGCCTATAACGGGACATCTCAGCTCGTAGGTCTAAGCTAGGTTTGCATGTTGCTCAATCTCTGATCTCTACACAGGATCGAGTCTTTCCCCGCATGCTCATTATAATTCGTAATGCATTACATATTATAACACCCTTATTCATCAATCATCCTAATATGATTGATATTATTCAATATTTGTTTTGTCAAGTCAATAATGGCCAAATGAAGTTGAAGTTCATTTGTGATGAACAATATAGATGTTGATTATTTGCCAAACCGGGCTCCTAGCTAGCTAGCTAGTGTTGCTTTCGTTTTCATTTCCACACGAGTGCCAACAACTAATGACATTTTCATTTTATCAAATCAAATCACTAAATTCAACCTAACAATTTTTTATTTTTTTTACTAAGCAACAAATGTAATAAAATTAAAACTTTTGAGATAGGATAGTGTGTAAAACAATCTCAAAAATTTTTAATTTTATTACATTGTTGCTTAGTAAAAAAAAAACTTGTTAGGATAGTGTGTTCCATGCACCTAAATGCATTGATCATGCATTTCTTTATTTGTGCTAAGTTTTAAGTGTGTTATACGAGAGTCCGGGTTCCTAACAAGTCATTTGAAAGTTATTAAAATGCTTTTAAAATGAAAATCTTGAAAATAATAGGCTAAGCAGTGAAAAATAATGTGTTGTAAAAGTTGTTTTGGATATAAGAAGAAATAATAAAATGTGAATTTCTATTTTACCCCTAATTTTGAATATTTTTAATTTTTTCGTCAATTTAATGTCCAAGGACTAAACTCGCCACTTCGCGAATAACTGAGGGACTAAACTCGCATACAGCCATAACTCAGGACTGAGTCTACACCCTATAACTCAGGGACTACGGTATTTAAAATGC